>OX336376.1:20011275-20745174 GCA_946902895.1 Fragum fragum | reverse complement strand
AAGTCTATATGCCAAAAGCGAAACGTTTCGAACCTTGCGCAGAACCTAAGTTGATGTGGTTTAATGTAGAAAAAAGGCTTTGTTGAAACAATTTATCCACACCCACAATATTTTGCAGGAAGGATCTTTTCAAGGGGTCTTCATCATTATAGATGTATAAATAGTTGAATTACTCTTGTTGCCATAGCAACTTGCTCCTTCTAGACAAAATGCATTGACAACTGGCATGGATCATCAGATTATAGACTACTAAATGAATTACTAAAATATTGCCTCTAGCTATGCACTATATTGCATTTCAAGTCTATTTTTCGCTGTTGGTATGGAAAATTGGCTTTTTAGCTAGCAAAGCGTCAGCTTTGATAGCTTAAGTTAACAGACAAAATTTTGAGGTCTTCTCAAAGTTCAACGAGTGCAATCTGCCACAGGAGGATTGACCACTTAATCCATTGAATACGTACGCCATAAAAGAGTAGTTCTTATGTATATCAGGAATATTGAAAACTCTGCCTGAAAGTTCATCTCATGGTATTTTAGCTCACTTGAGGATATTGTGTTCAAAATGAGTCTGATCAGAGTCTTCACTATGCGAACAGCTTTATATGGCCACATTTAGCTTTATTCAAGTAGCTTTGGAAACCATGTCGAGAATGAAGAAATTGCTTGTATCAAGCAATTTCTTTATTATCCACAATGTTTTCTACGCAAGAAGGCAAAGATTTTCTAAAATATACAAACTTGTAATTGTCGTCTACAACAAAGAAGATTACTTAACAAAACCATGCTTTGCTAGCTTACAGTACTTTCAGTACTTTGATTCTGTATTATAATAACTTATTGAACGGTATGAAATCGGTAAGGGTCGTGTAAAGCCAAGACAAATGTAGAGAATCTTGAAGTCTTTCAGGTTCATAGTTGGTGAGCAAATAGTGACGAATTTTTGACACTTGCCATATTATGAATGAAAACAAACCAAACCGAAAAGACAGGAATTAGAGAATGGGCGGGCCTTTATTCCGTAGCCGCCGTCACAGCGCAGTTGGTAGCGCATTAGACTCCCAATTTTCAATCATGGGTTGTCATGGGTTGAATCCACGGCAGAATTGTCTCTCACTAATGGGTAACCTATAAGTTGGATAGCAGCTGGAGGCTAGGAAAGGATGTAATGGTAGAACTGGTGCAATCCATTGTTAGGTGCCCGCGATATGACTGAAAAAATTGTTAAAAGCGAGGAAAAAAACCTAATCAAACAAACAAATCAATGTCATATAAGGAACATGTAGGGCCTTTAGCTGATACACTTTAATATATAATGATATATACAACAATTATAATATATACAAAAGGATACACTATACCAAGTTTTACGTCTCTGCGTTTCATAGTTGCTGAGAAAAGTATGACGAAAAATATTTTGTTACGAAAGAAAGGAAGGAAGGCAAGATTCGAAGATGGGATATACCGACAGAAAGAGTGATAGAGAAAGGCAAGGATAGGGGGAACAAGAAAATGCAATTAGTAGATAAAAGAAAGAAACATGTTACTGACCTTGCAAAGTACGAGATGAGAACGGTTTACCCCACAATTGTTTGTGCGTTGGAAGTGAACGCTACTCGAATTACTAAATACTTGCCCACTCGAACCTTGAGATGCCTCGTTTCCTCTTATTTCTAGCACTTTTTTGTTCATTGTTACACAACAAATCGTTTTGAAGCACCGGGGAAATATAGCTTTATGAAATCATTGTAGGGAAAGAAGAAGTTGCTTGCAACAAGAAATTTCTGCTTTTCTTTGAAAGCTTAATACCAAATATGGCAATTATTTTCTATTTAACAGATATCGTCTGCAACTTCTTATGTGGATCAGTCTAAAATTAAATCTTCTGCTAATGGATTAAATTTGATATGCGAAAGGTTTTATTTTTGTTTTGTTTGGTTGGTTTGGTTTGAATTATTATCATACTATACTCGCCATTTAAAGGACATTTAGAAGGACCGAGCAATTGACCAGTCGCCAACCCCGCCCACTGATTCCGTTGGCCCCGCCCATTGACTCCGAAAGGAAGTTCCGCTTCGATTTTCAACGGCCTTATTTTGCGAAATTTATGGCCTGAAGCATGTAACAGAAACGTCGAAGCTACAGCTTGAATAGGCCAACGAAAATGCTTCTCAACGCCGGAGTTCAAGGTTCTCTTCTAGTACGAATGAATGATTTGACTTATCCAAGGATTTTTTAATTTACAGCTGCGATTGGCCAATTTAGACCTTGCTCAGCCTGCGCAGGTCGCGCGCTCTGTTCCGAATCGACATTTCTCACATTTACAAGTATAACCGTATCCGTACAACCGGTCCAAAAAGATACTGCATCAGTCGCACGTCGGCGCATACACCATATACTACCTTTTCTTAACCCTTTCCCAGACGTCAATACTAAATACTGGTCAAATTTGAATAATGTTAAAGACAACAAATCAAACGTGTCTAAATTGAAAAAAGCATTGTATAGGGTAGAAAACATTGTAGGAAAAAAGAATAGCTTGTTACAAGCAATTTCTTCTTTTACTATACAATGTTTTCTCTGGAATAAATCGTGTACCTGTAAAAATAAGTAAAGGTATGGGACCGAGTTAAATGATATGTAAAATATTATATATGTATTTTATCTTTAATTTTTGGCAAAGGTTTTGGAAAATGAATCATTTCGATGGAATGTTTGAATTACTACACGTCCGGTTATTGATTCATCAACAAATCAAAGCACTTGAAGTACTGTACTATTCTACAAGTCTAACTTCTGAAAGGACTGGCTCCGTTATCGGCCATATGTTGCCCATCACCTAATCCTTCAAAATTTTTGGATGATCTCAAAACAATCTTTGTGTGATATTAATATGAACATTTTAAATGAATCAAAGGCTTACAACCAAAGTTTTATTTTCTTGAAGAAAACAATTTATCTAGGATTATTTCGATAACACGACGTCGTCGACGTGCTAACGTCGCGTTCATTTAGTTTCGGTTAGAAAGTTGGTTTCATGTGGTCGCTTATTCTTGTCAATTTTAACTTGATCTTCTTAACCACAAAAACGTTAATCTATGACTAGCAAAGTTTTATCATCAGTTCTATTTCGAAAAAGATTATTTGTTACCCGAACGAACATTTACCAATAAATTGTAGTTTTAAATCGAATACAAACGTGAAGTTCAAAGCTTGCATAAAGCTGTAGTTAAGACATTTTGCTCACCAAATGACGTTATGATTGAATTTTTAGCTATTCCTATTAGCCACATACACCTGAATAGGTGAAATTCGCCGTGATATAATTGAAAGATTACTCAAAGCGGCGTAAAACGCGATTCAATCCATCTAGTCGTAGTCAGTACAGACACCGTCTTTTTTTTTGGGGGGGGGGGGCACGGGATAAAGAATAATAATTAAAAAAATATTTCGTCGGTAAGCGAGCAAAATGTAGTAAAAACAGCTTTACTCAAGCTGTAATTGCGATATTTTTGCTCGCCCACTGGCTATTGGAGCCAAATGATTATAACCAGTTTAATAAAGATTGAGCCAAACCTCTGGCCTCAAGTTTGTATACAAAGAAATAGTCTCCAAGGCCCCTCTTCCTTTGTTTTCAAATAGAACATTCTAATAATCAATAGGGTTCATCGTTTTGACCTACAAATTATTCTGATAAAGTTTCATGAAGATTGAGTAAAAATTGTGGTCTCTAGAGTGTAAAGAATGAATTTGTCACCGAGGCCCCTTTTCCCATGATTTTTACTAGAACTGTCCCATAAAAATAGGACTCATTCTTAGGACCTAATAATTATTATGAGCAAATTTCGTTTAGACTGAGTCAAAATTATGGCCTCTAGAGATTGAGAAATTGTAATTAAGGCATTTTTCCGTGTTTTCCAATAGACCCTTCCCATAATCAATAGGCTCTATCCTTATGACCTTAGAATTATTCTGGCCAAGTTTCATGAAGATGTAGCCAGAATTATGGCCTCTAGAGTTTAAATAAAGAATTTGTCATTAAGACCCCTATTTCCGTGTTTTCCCATATAACCTTTCCATAATCAATAGGCTTCATCCTTATGAACTTACAATTATCCTGGCCAAGTTTCATGAAGATGAAGCCAGAACTGTTGCCTCTAGAGTGTAAACAAAGAACTTGTCATTAAGACGCCTATTCCAGTGTTTTCCTATATAACCTTTCCATAATCAATAGGCTTCGTGCTTGTGGCATAACAATTATTCTGGCCAAGTTTCATGAAGATTTAGCCAGAACTGTGACCTCTAGTGTAAACACTGCAATTGCTGACGCCGCATGACGAACGACAGACATTCGATAATCACAAAAGCTCACCATAAGCACATTGTGTTCAGATGAGCTAATAACCATGCACATACGTCTTTTGCAACGATGTTGCTTTGTTTTCCGTGTATATTTTGTAAACTACGAATTTTAAGACAAAACGTGCAAAAATGCTCATTTGTTTTTGTTATGCAGTGTATATTTTGTATACTGCGAATTGTCAGGAAAAGCGTACAGGAATGCTCCTTTGGTGTTATTTATTCGTTTATGTTGTATACTAAGAATTATTAGAAAAAAAACGTACAAAAATGCTTCTTTGATATTGTATATTTTTTGCGAAATAAAGAAGCATTGTTATTGAATATCTGTTACAGACCACCGAATGTTAGACAGGGTTGATTGATTGATTGATTGGGGTTTAACACCGCTTTAAACAGTATTTCAGTCATATCGCGGCGGCTGGAGCACCTAACAATATATTCCTGGTATGTCTCACACCAGTACTACCACTACATCCTTTCCTAGACTCCAGCTGCTATCCCACTTAGGTTTACGATTATCCACCTATTGGTGAGAGACAAATGTCGGAAAGGATATGTGCCGCCGCCGGGGATCGAACCCATGACTCTCATAATTGAAGATTAGGAGTCTGACGCGCTACTGACTGCGCTATGACGGCGGCTGGATTGATATTTATGAAGAGCAGTTAACTTTTGCAGAAAATAGTAGAACTGATTATGTATTTTTAGGTGACTTTAATATAACTTATTCGTTATTCTGTACTTATAGTAGTTCAAAATGGACTACATCAGTGCAAGACTTTGGCTTCATCAGCACATCGATACGCCTGCCAGAGTCAAGAAAAACTCTGCTAATATTATCGACCACATTAACAGTACATGTCCGCAATTTATACCTGAAACTTTAGTCCCTGTCATTGGAATAAGTGACCATAATCCTATTGTGCTTACATACCAATGCAAAATTTAAACAAGAAAATAAAAGTCGTCCAAAACAATTTAATATCGATCCTTTTCAAAAGTAATGATGGAAAAGCTTGTTGGCGATTTATCACATACACAATTTGACGTTATCGAAACGTTATTAAACCCAGACGATGCTTTAAAAATTTTCTACTCTTGTCTGAATGGTATTTTTGATAAACATATACCTATGAAGGAAAAAAACAGATTGGTATATTATGAAGACACCAAAATAGATATTTTAGAAAGGTATAAATATAACAGTGCTTGAAATAGGCAAATGTATAAAATCCACAGAAACATAGTAACGAAAAATATGAGACAGCAAAAATGAGTTTTTTAACAAGAGGACCACGATTGTCCTAAATCGCTCATCTGATTAAACTGCTAATAAAAATTCATGTAGCAAATATAAATGCCTTTGGCCTCATAATTTAGAAGAAGAAGGCTTTTTACCTTATAATTTAGTGTTTAACCAGATTTTGGACCTAAAGGGTGTGGCAGATTTTGACCCCAGGGGCATAATTTTTTATAACATACTTCAAATCGGTCTAGTTATCTTACATACCAAATATGAATGCCCTAGGCCATATAATTAAGAAGGGGGAGACCTTTGAACTTGCTCTAATTGAGCATTTTCCCAACTTTAGACCCGTACGGTAGGGCTGTTTTTGACCCCAGGGGCATAATTTCAATAAACATTGTAGATATTATTGGGTTATGCTACATTCCAAATCTGAATACTTCAGGCCTTATTGTCAAGAAAAATATTTTTTCAACTTACTCACTTTAACCGAAATTCTCAACTGTGGTCCTCTGGTGCAGGGCTGCTTTTCACCCTAGGGTTAAAAGTTTTAATAATATACTACAAAACCATCCAGTTATGTTACATACAAAATATAGGCCATATACTTACGGAGGAGAAGATTTTTGAATTTGCTGTAATTAAGCATTTTCGCAACTTTAGACCTAAGGGGCGGGGCCATTTTTGATCCCAGGGGTATAATTTTTGAAAACTTAGTAGAAAACAATGTGATTATGCTATATATGAAATATATATATGTATACCCATAGCCTTGTAGTTTCTGAAAAAAGGTTTTAAAAGATTTACTTACATTTCGCCTTTTTAAATGCCATGGTAACCAGAGTTTTCACGGAATGAAATTCCTTTAACAAATTTTTAAAGCTTCACCCAAGAGACATCCCTGAAAAGTTTCAGCTTTATCGGCCAACTGGTTTTGGAGGAGAATATTTTTAAAGATTGTGGACGGACACACCGACGGACGGACGACCGACAATTACCTATCACAATAGTTCACCTCGCACTTTATGCTCAGGCGAGCTAAAAGAGCATTTCAGAATAAATCTGTCCCAAAAATCTTATGGAAATGTGTCTCAAATACCGTCTAAATTATATATCAATGATGGAGAAATAGAACGAGCTGGACATCGTATAAATGAACTCAATACACACTTCTCAGATAGTTTCAAAGTTGTACAGAAGGTTCGATTAGATTAAGCAATTTTTTTTTAAATGAAAAATATCCCCTGGATGACATATCACAGGGTAATTACTTGAATATCAAATTCATAACACCACTAGAGGTTTAATACATTATTGAAAAGTTGGACTTTATTTCAGTACCAACCTCAATAACTGTATTTCGAAAGGCATTTTACCGACGGAGTTCAAGAGAACAAATGTCATCCCTATTTTCAAAAGCGGCGAAAAGAGTGAACCAAATAATTATAGACCATCTCTATATTATCTAAAAAAAAAAGACACATAGAAAATAATCTCAAACATTTCTTAAAGAAATTCAACATCTTATACGTTCACTAATCTGTTTCAGGGAAAACCACTCTTGCCAAACAGCACTCGCTCATTAAATAGATTCTTGGTTAACTTATATTGACAAGGGGAATATTATTTGATCTATTTTTCTTAATTTCAAGAAAGCTTTTGATCTTATTGATAATTTGTCCTTCTGAATAAGTTAAAATTTAGTATTCTCAAACGACGCATGTAATTTCTGTCAGTTATATTTATCTATCAGATTTCAAACGGTAGAGAACGGAACATTAGAACTGTTTCATCCGGAGTTCCTCAAGGCTCTATTCTTCGACCCATTCTATTTTGCTTCAGGTAAATGATATTCCATTAAATATCTCCTCAAATATTGACATGTATGCTGATGACGCAACACGTCACTATTTCGTTTCGGACACTGTGAAAATTAACAAGATCCTACTGGAAGACCTATTACAAGAGGGCCAAGATGACCCTTGAACGCTCACCTGAGTTTTGATTTGAACAAAGGAACATGAAACTGAACCTTCAAAGCAGATCCTATCTAAGAAGGAACAAGCAGCATAAAAAGCATATCTAATTCGTTTCAATTAGTCAATTTGTCACTAAAATCCTTTTCCCCTGTGTATTCCAATGGTATTGTCCCATTTTCAGTAGAATTAAAACTTATGACCTGACAAACAACCAGATCAAGTTTCATCAGGGTTGTCTCTTAAGCGTAAGTACAGAAATTTTCAACAAGGCCCCTTTTCCGTATTCTTAACTTCAATTTTCCATTTTTCACCAAGACTGATATAAAATTGTGGATTTTAGTGCATAAATACTTTAATTGTTGACACTGAAAGACAGACACTAAAAGGATCACAAAAGCTCAAAATTGACACTCTTAGAGAATTTTTAACAGCAGCAATCGTAGACAATATATGCTGCGTAAAACGTAGAACATAAATCTCAAAAGGTAGGACAAAAAAAAATCAGGAAATATTGCCTTGGATATACTTTTAGCTTGAACATAATCAAACGATTCGAATTGATTCCCTTTTCACTTCGGTTAAATAGATTTTTGACTTGAGTATCCATATCTTTTATACTAATCAAATTGTAAAACATTCTTTGTCCTATACCTTATGGAAAGCGAAGTTGTTTCTAATACTACTTATCTCTTATACATATATATTTATTCCTAGAAAATGTTAAGTGAGTCATCATATATTTACCATTCAAGCCATTCCATCACAGTGACACTGTTTGTCGCCCCTCGTAAAACAAACTTTGGAAAACACTGATAAAAATGAAGTAACTGCTTGTAAGCAGAAATTGCTTATATAAGCTGTAGCTACGAAGTTTAAGTCGCCAATTAACAAAAAACGCTTCACATAAATGGCGGCCAATGTCGGAGTTCAAAGTTACCTTCCTGTCTAAATGAATGATCTCATTGGGCGACAGATTATTTGATTGACAGATGTGACTAGTTATTTGTACCCCAAATCACGTGTTTCTGTATCTTATCAGAAGAAACCATTCATACTCGACAATAATAGAACAACGTCGGTGGGCGACAAAAGTATTAGAACTACAGATTATTGTACATTTTTCCACCAAAGAAATAATTCCACTTCCATTTTGACTCTTACTTATCTCTTTTTTTTCAGGGATTTTTTTATTTATGTCTTTATTCATTCACTTATTTACTCGAATGAAATTTCTTTCTTGACTAGTATAGGTGAGTAGTGTCTATTTTTGATTTTGAAATATACTGCCAGGTGATGAGAAAGTAGATTAACCCATTCCAACTCAATCCCTCCTTTTAACGCCCCTCAAGAAAAAAACTTTGGAAAACATTGAGGATAATGAAGAAATTGCTTGTATTATCCACAATGTTTTCTATCCAAAAAGACGAAAAAAATCAAAATTCCATCAGCTTGAAATTGTCGTCTGCAGCTTCTTTCAGTTTGGACCAGTCTAAAATTTTGCTGTGTTTGAATGGGTTAATAAAGATAAAGAGAATATTTGTTTTGGTTTCGTTGAGGTATGAACCTAAAACCTTAATTACACTATTACACTAATGTATGAATTTGTTTCGCGTATTCATACATTAGTGTGATTAGTTTTTTTTCGATTCATACCCCCACGAAAACAAACAATTTTCTCTTCGTTTCTTACAATTTAATGACATCAAGCAAAACAAAGCAAATGTTTTTCTATTTTTGGGTAAAAAATTATGGATCTACTTTATGCAGAAGCATACAAAATCGCTGAGTGCTCAAAATTTTGTTCATCGATTATATGATAAAAAAAAACAGCCAATCAAAACGCTTGACACTTGATAGGCGAAATTAAAACCAAATTATGGGGAAATTGAGAGAATATTTGAAACATAACGAAGCGGATTCATACAATTGTTTGATTAAGTTTTTCAGTTCAAATCTCAATGAAAATAACATATACGATGTATTCTCTTCATTTCTTATAATTGATTGCCCTCAATCAGAACAAAGCAAATATTTACTAGTTTTAAGTAAATTTGTATGGTTCTACTTTAGCATACAAAATAGAAGCAGGCTCAAAATTTTGTCCATATAAGTATGAATAGAAAATTTAAGCCAATCAAAAACGCTTGAATCTTGATAAACGAAACAAAAATAAATCATCATGAATTATACACAGAAAAGCCAATAGTCGTCCTTCAAAATGTATTTTTTGATTCGGATACATCTCTATACAAGTGGAATGTTCATAAAAAATGACCATGATTCGCCGTCAGTGTATCAGAACGCTCTGGATAAACACGAATTCCTCATTTCTTTTTGTCGCGCTTGTCTGAAAGATAAAGAGGAAATCATCGCACACCTACTCAATTGGCCACACCCACTGACTCCGACAGGAAGTTTCACTTCGATATTGAACGGCATATTTTGCAAGATTTATGACAAGTTACGTGTAAAAAAAAGAGTAAATCATCTGGTTGGCGACCTAAACGTCGGAACTAAACTTTGAAAAAAAGCTTGATATAAATTTCATTCAATGTCGGGGTTCAAAGTTCACTTTCGGTCTATGAATGATTTGATTCGTCGATTGATTCTTTGATTGACAGCAGCGATTAATCAACTAGTATCTACCTACAGAGCGCAGAGTGAAGACTCTGATCAGCCTGTGCGAATGCAGAGGATGATCTTAGTCTTTAATTGGCGCTGATTTATAATTGCATAACGGCTCAAATCTAGTTTCTTCTTTTGATATTCGTAAGACTGAAGTATGTTCTCATAAATTGGAAATAAAAATGTTTAGGCTTGAAACAAGAGGACTATGATTGATTTAAATCGCTTGTGTCCATCTTCTAAGAATCATGAGCAATTTCTTTTTTCTTTTTTTTAAAGGTGGTCTTACATTGAGCCAAAAAGTCCTTTAAAAATCTGAAAGATCTTTTTGTAAAAGGGACCGATCCCATTGGGAAATATATGAAGTGATATGGGAAGCGTTACTCATTTATAAGAATTGCGTACCTTAAAATTTGAAACCCTTTCAAGTTTCTGTCGTTTTAACCCTTTCCCGTACAATCCCTGGTTTTCACGGCCCTGTGATTTCATGATTGAGGAAACATTGTAGATAAAGAAGTAATTACTAGTAACAAGCAATTTCTTCTTTTCCCACACTATTGTCTACCCTTTTGTATTTCAAATTAAATCCATTTCTAATTTTTGTCTGCAAAACCTTTGAATTTGGGCAGGTCTTAAATTTTGCAAAACAGGAAAGGGTTAATGGGGAATTGATGGGATAGGGTAACTCATAGATCAAGTGGACATTCATTTTGATGTCCTGGATGTTGCCGGTAGGGCATTCGTGTAGTTTCTCATGCATAAAGTGGTCATACCCTTAATTTTGATGGTGGGTCATGGTTACATATATGTGAAGTACATTAGTATATTTTTTATTTATCTATTATTTCTTATTATCATGTTATCATTTAGTCCTTTTTGGTATGGGAGGTGGTGAAGGGCTACTGAAATATGAAATAAACATACAGCCAATGATGATGTCCTTTTTGGAGTCGCTGTAGGAGTAGAAGTTAAAAGCGAGTTGCCTCCCTTAAAGTGAACTACAAAAAAGTAATCATTTTTCAATGAATTGCCTCCCATGTTGAAGAAAACTAAATTTTTTCATGATAGGTAAATTCAGGCCGGTGGAACGAATTAAGCGTTCAAGCGCCTTTAATTAGAGAAGATTGGTGGATAGAAGTACTCAGATATGAACTGGTCATACCTTTATTTTTGTCGTCTTTTTAAGGAGAAGGATCGGGAAGGGTTATGCAAATATCTTCATTTTTCATCGCCGCCTTTGTCAGTGTAAAGGGGGATGGTAGGGTTCCTCCTTATTTATGTCGTCCCTTTTTAGGGGGAGGGGTTGTCAGGTTACTCGTAAATAAAAGAACGTACCATATTTTTGTCGTCCTTTTCTTTGGGTGCGGGTGGGGGTAGGTGGTGGTGTAAGGTTACTCATATATAAAGGACATACCATTATTTTTGTCGTCCTTTTTTGGGGGAGTGAGGGTGGTTGGGTAGGTGGATGAGGGGTTGAGGTGACTCATATATTAAAGGGACACACCATTATTTTTGTCGTCCTTTTTTGGGGGGGAGGGGGGGAGGTGTAAGGTTACTCATATATAAAGGACATAAATTATTTTTGTCGTCCTTTTGGGGGGAGTGAGGGTGGTTGGGTGGGTGGATGAGGGGGTGAGGTGACTCATATATTAAAGGGACATACCATTTTTTTTTGGGGGGGGGGGTTAAGGTTACTCGTATATAAAAAGGACATACAATTATTTTTGTCATCCCTTTTTTTTTGGGGGGGAGGGGGGGTCACGGTTACTCATATATAAAAGGGACATACCATTATCTTTGTTGTCCTTCCTTTTTTAGGGGGTGGGGGTAAGGTTATTCTAATAAAGAAAGGACATAACATTATTTTTGTCGTACTTTTTTGGGTGGTGGTTGTTACTCATATATTATCAAGAGGACATATCTCTATTCTTATCGCCGCCTTTTGTATTCGTTAAGGGGGGGGGGGGTACGAGTGTTCCTCATATGTTAAATGGACATACTTTTATTTCTGTCGTCCTTTTTTTTTTTTTTTTTGGTGTGTGTGTGAGTGTGTAAGATTACATATATTAAAAGAACATACCATAATTTTTGTCGTCTTTTTTGGGGTAGTGGTGGTTACTCATATATTATCAAGTGGACATATCTAATTTTTTTTCGTCGCCTTTTGTATGTGTAAAGGGGGGGAAGGAGTGTTCCACATATGCTAAATGGACATAATTTTATTTCTGTCGTCCTTTTTGGTGCGCGTGTGTGTGTGAGTGTGTGCGTGTGTAAGATTACACATATATTAAAAGAACATACCATAATTTCTGTCGTCCTTTTTTTGGGGGGGGGGGATAAGCTGGTGGTGTAAGGTTACTCATACATTAAAAGATCATACCATAATTAATGTCGTCCTTTGGGGGGGAGGGTAAGTTTTCTCATATATGTAAAGGACATACCATTATTTTTGTCGTCCTTTTTTGGCGGAGGTGGTGGAGCAGCGTTACTCAATGGTTGTCTGACGCCGATTAAAGATTTTTTCCAATCATCGTTATAACGATCTGCCATTGTAGAGTTTTGTTAACTGAAAAATGAAAATGGTCTTTTTTATTAATAACTACTGTACAACACCAAAACAATATCTTTCAATATTCAGTAAACAGGGCATTCCAACACAATTCTACTTTTACGCCTCTCCGGAAAAAGACATTGAAGAAATTGCCTGTTATCATTATGAATCCGCAATATTTTCTACTCCAAACACAAAAGATTTTTTTCAAATTTCATTAATTTAAACTTTTTGTCAGCAACCCCTTTGAAATTTGAACCAGTCTAAGATTGTGCCGTCTGATTATTCGTTAACCCACTTCTATCATATGTACATATTGCCAGTGAAAGACTACAACCTGGCCATACAGCTCGAAAAGCTGACTTCACGAGGCCAGTTTTCGTCACCCACCGACCATATGATGTACAGAAATGTCGGATGCGACGTAAGTCAACCCATTACCAGACGGTAAAATTTTAGACTGGTCCAAACCCAAAGCTGTTGCAGAGCACAACTCATTTCTATTTCTTTTATTTTATTTTTTTTTTTTTTTTCTATTTTATTTATTTTTTTTTTTTATTTTATTTGTTCATTTATTTTTTCATTATTATTATTATTATTTATTTTTTTTTTTTTAACTTTTCCATTTTGAGCAGAAAACATTCTTGATAATAAAGAAATTGCTTGTAACGAGCTATTTCTTCTTTCCTCAAAGATTTTCTCTCTGGGGTCGTCAAAAGGCGGGACTTTGTAGGATTAGCTGAAAGGCATTCAAAGACATTTGAGTACAGTCAATTTTGCTCAAATTACCCAAATCATTTACCCACAATAATTGCATCCAATACTGTCAGCATTTATTCGGTTAAGCTACCACAAAAAAAAATTTGCATTTTTCAAAGCAAAAAATCTTAGATCTACAATTTTGAACAAATTGCTTAAAACAAAATTATCGTAACCAAATCCTGTGTCGTTGGATTTGAACACCGTGGTATTTCGTATTTGGCAATCACAGATGTGATTGAATCTATCCCTCATATATGCAACAAAAATATATAAAGCGACTATTCTCTCTAGCGACCACTTTTTAATTGTCCCTTGAAAGCCGATCGCTTAATAAAAGCCGTACTGTTTTTAACTTAAATACGCAAAAAAACCAACCATAAATTCCATATTTCCGAGAATAGAATAAGTATTCCATGTCAAAGAAGAGTACGGAGATACGTGTTATATTGCGTACATTATTTTGCAGCGGTTGAAAATGGTAATTTGACATTAGCAAAAGCAAAATAGCAACAAGAACGTAACCATAGGTGAGAATCCAATGATACTTGAATCGTTTCTCAACCCACATATGCCACATAAAATCTTTTCAGCGACCATTTTCTTCGGCGATCTTTTTGGGCGTCCCCTTTGGTGGTCGCTTGACAAAACGTTTATTGTGCTTAACTAAACCCATTACAAGACAACAAATGTTCAGATTGGTTCGAATTGAAAAAAAGTTGCAAACGACAATTTCAACTCGGTAAAATATTAGAGAGACATACCTTTTTGAGTAGAAAACATTCTTGATAATAAAGAAATTGCTTGTAACGAGCTATTTATTCTTTCCCATAATGTTTACAAAGCTTTTCTCTCTGGGGTCGTCAAAAGGCGGGAATTTGTAGGATTAGCTGAAAGGCATTCAAAGACATTTGAGTACAGTCAATTTTGCTCAAATTACCTAAAACATTTACCCACAATAATTGCATCCAATACTGTCAGCAAATATTAGGTTAAGCTACCACAATAAAAAATGCATTTTTAAAAGCAAAAGCTCTTAGATCTACAATTTTGAATAAATTGCTTTAAAAAAAATCTGAACTAAATCCTGTGTCGTTGGACGATTTCAACTTGGTAAAACATTAGAGAGATATATCTTTCTGAGAAGAAAACATTGTGAGAAATAAAAAAAAAGCAAAAAAAGCTTTTAACATGCAATTTCTTCATTTCCACAATGTTTTCCAAAGCTTTTTCTTTTTTAGCGGGATTGTATGGGAATTGGTTAAATACGGAAAGAAACGACGCTTAAATATGTATTTCTGAAAACAGTGATCTAAGGTTTTAATAAAACATTCAACAACTCTGATTTAAAATCACGCCCACGGCGCTTTAAGCGACGGCAAACAACTACTCATTCGTACTTCCGAGATGGACCTTTTTCCCAAACGAGTCAAAATAAAAGAGAAAATAAATTCAAACAAATGAATAAACAAACACAAACCCGCGGCCAGTGTAGAGCAAATACGTCCAAATATGACACAGTAGTGTGTAGTGGTGTATGTTAAAGTCCAAAACTACGGCTATAAGGACAAAACTAAATCCAATTTGATTATACCAATTCCCCCCCCCCCTTTTTCCCTGCTTATTTCGAATTTGTTTGGTTCGGTCTATATTACTAACACCAACAAGACAGTTTCTTGTAACAGTGTTTTTACCGGAGCTTCATAGTCAAATGTTTCCCAATTACCTGGGACGTCGTATTTTCGTAAATTTGCATACATCTACTTTTATTTTTGTTATGCTGTATCCGGCGTTACCACTCCCCCTCTGTCTCCTTATACGGGCATAGAATCTTTAATTAGTAAATTTAAGTCAACCGTTCGTTCGGAAGTATACATCCGTTCATTAGTAAACTCTAATCCTTGGTTTATCCTATATCAGTCTAATTCAAGAATATTGATCATATAAAGATGTGAGTTGAATGGGAGGGACTAATTTCCAGATATCGTGAACAGTTTGAGGATCTTCTTCTCATAATCTAATTGGTGGGTTTCAATAAAATTCAACAGGAATGATACTTTGGAGACTCGTTATCAAGTTGTTTTAAACGATGGATAGATCTAATAAAAAAATATAGTTTTTGAAGTCTTGGCTTATTTCCTGATGGATTTCAACATGAATTATCCTGGACGACGTCCACAAGTTTTTTCCCAGTTTGAACGGTGTATTATGAAACTTTGACAATTTTTCCCTCGGTAATTACAGATGTCAAAATATTTCACACGGATGTTCATTTACTAGATTATTTTAAAATGCTGCTTAATAGGTGCACCTACCAAATTTCGTAAGATTACGTTTAGAATTTAAAGGGGGTAATTAATACTGCTGGAGTGTATAGTTTATATATAGTCAGAAACAACTCTTGCATGTGAGGTGCCATATCTAAGAAAATTGCTTAGAAAAAATGTTGAAAAATGAGAAATAGCTTGTAACAATTAATGTGTCTTTTTCCTCGCAGTGTTTACTTCCCTAAAGAGCACTTTTATTCAAACCACATTCATTTTGAAAAGTTGTCTGCAATTTCCATGTCTCCTTCAATATAAACTATTCTAAAATTGTCGAATTTTCTCCCAACACCCCATCTTGAAAAGGGGTGGACAGGAGTGGGACAGGCGTGGCGGAGAATAGGGATGGGGAAGAGGAATCCCATCTTCTCCGTCTTTTCCCCTTAAAATCGAATAGATATATTCACAGATCGTTGTCACCATATCAAAATCAAGGGTCCTAGATTAACTAGTTCTAGGTATTATTATTTTGATTTATCAGATTTGAATATAAGATGCAAGTTTAATTATAAAACAACGTTTGAAATAACATAACCGTGGTAACGCCCAGTTTTCTCCAACAGGAATGTCAACTTCCACATTAATATTAATAGTAATATGCAACAAATTAAAATAAATAAAAGAAGGTTGGTAGGTAACGTAAACGTCGTAACTACAACTTGAATAAGCTGCCGCTTACGCCGGCAATCCAATTAAAATACTTTATATGCTTAACCCATTCCCACACAAGAAAATTTTAGACTGGTCCAACTTGGTAGAAGATGCAAACAACAATTTCAAGTTAATGGAATTTGATTTTTTTTCATCATTTTGGAGAGTAAACATTGTGGAAAATGAAGAAATTGCTTTACACGAGCGATTTCTTCATTTTCAACAATGTTTTCCTACGCTTTTTTCTTGAGGCGCGTAAAAAGGAGGCATTGTGTGGGAATGGGTTAAATGTTTAAGATCAAATTGAGAAATGAAATCCGCCATTGGCTGCCATGTGTGTGGAACATCTTTGCATGTTTGGCGACTTAAATGTCGTAACTACTGCTTATTCAAGCTGTAAATACGACGGTTAGGTCGCCATATTCTAATTTTTTGTTACATGCTACTGGCCGTATTTTTATTTTTTTGCAAGATAACTCCGTTTAAAATCGGAGCGGTGCCTCGTATCGGAGTCAATGGGCGGGGTCAAGGTAATAAGTGGGCGGGTCCTACGATTCGACAATTATATGATAAGGTACATAAATAAAAAAGCAAAGCGATCTTAGGCGATCTTGTAACCTCATGACAATCGATCGGATAAGCTGTAGTAATTAAGTTAAAGATTTTCCATTGAAAAACAAATACAAAATTATGAAGACGATAAAATCTTAGGCTGGTCAAAATTGATGGAAGTTGCACACGATTAAGTTTCTGAACTTTAAAAAAAAAAGTCATTTAGGATCGAAAGCATTGAGGGTAACGGAAAAATCCCCATAATTAGCAATTTCTCCATTTCCCAACTTGATTTTTGTTTAAAAATGCAGGATTCGGTGGTATTCGCTATAGCAGATTCATTTTATGCCCAAAGCATTTGATGTGCATATCTTATACGGGACAGAAAGTTATTTGAAGTTACACATAAGAAACACGACTTCATTTTTTTCATTCAGGCACGAAACCAATATTTCTGCCAATCAGAATTCATTAACCATGATAGATACAGCTTAAATGAATATAATATCACAGAATACTTGCTTATTGTCGTTGACACTTTACTATTGTTTTTTTTTGGGGGGGGTGTTCTTGTTTTGTTGTTGTTGTTGTTGTTTCCCCAATTTAGACCAGTCGAAATTCAAAGGGGTAACAGACGACATTAGAAAGTAAGTGCAATTCTAAAAGTAGACATCTCATAGACTATATTGTGGAACTAGAGGCCCTTGAGCGCCTATATCGTCCCCAAAGGCCTGAATGTATTGATCTAAAGCGAATGGTGTTTTCAGGACTTTAATATATACTGAATCATCTTTGCCATATCTGGCAAATAAACATAGTTACAAAAATCTTTGAAATAATTCAAGAGAAGAATTTCGAAATTTTCATCGTTTTACCAAAGTCAACTTAATTATTTCAAATCAGATGAAAATGTATAAATTAGATTCAAATAAAATCACTTTATGTATGGACATAAGCCACACCCATAAAAGCCATACGTTTTGAAAATCAAACTTCTATGATGAAATATTTGAAATGTTTAAAAGAGTCATTGTAGGCTATTTCTGTGAAATTCAGCTGAAATCCATCATACGGTATCTGAGAAGAAGATTTTCAAAGTTTCAGTATAAACCCAATATAGAATTTAACCCCACCCCACCCCTACCCCCACCGAAAGTCATGTTTTTAATTTTCTGAAGTAATCTGGCGCAGGCTCTCCGATATATATTTCCTATTCAAATGGGTTGAAAGCAATCTACTTGTTTCAAAGAAAAAAGACTTTTATATAAGCCCGACCATTCACCATATAAGCCATGTTTTTCATCCGATCTAAATTCTTTAACGGAATCTGATAAGGGTAGACAAAGGTTCTTTCCTGTGGAATTCGATTGAAATCCATTCACTAGTCTCTGATAAGAAGACTTTCAAATCTTTCACCACATATGGAAATTAGCACCTTCCATAAAAGCCATGTTTCTCATCCTTTCATTATTCTGTGAAGGAATCCTATCGATAAAGAGTCACCAAAAGATGATGACTGTGAACTTTGCTTAAATTCCGATCAGTACTTTTTGAGGAGAAGATTTTTACAATAAAAGTTTACGGACCGACGGACGCACGACGGACACCATGCCATGACAATAGCACGCTCACTATCAGACACAGTCGAGCCAAAAACTAATTAAAAATGTTAGCTTGTGCTCGTTTTTAGCATAATAGGCCGTATTTTCAAGCGGGAAGCCGAAAATTAAAGGCCATCCGCAGTGACAGCATAATAGACCATAGAAAACGGACAAGTTGATTACTATGTGTATTTATTTTGATTTTAGATCTTCTATGGTCCTTTTATTTAAATTTTCACGAAAAACAACCGAAATTGATGATACGATCGTCAATGAAGGGTCGCCACTGGCAATCATAAAATCGATTAACCAATCAAATCATTCCTACTGGAAGTGAACTTTGAAATCCGACATTCATATTAATCATTTTTGTTGGTTTTGCGTCTCACACATCGTAACTGCGACCTATTAAAGCTGTAGTTGCGACATTGAGGTCGTAAATAAAACGATTTGACATCGATAACAGCATGTTTTACAAAATATTCTAGGTTTATTTTCTCGGTCGAACTACCTTTTCACACGCCAGTGAGAGTGACGAGCTATATACTAATTGACCAATCGCTGACCCCGCCCACTGACTACCTAGGCCCCACCTATCAACTCCAACAGGAAGTTCCGCTTCGATTTTTAAAACGGCGTTATTTTGCAAAATGTATGGCCAGTAGAGCATGTAACAAAAAAGTAAAATGGTTGGTTGGTTGGTGACTTAAACGTCGTTACAACAGCTTGAATAAGCTGTAGATACGACGTTTAAGTCGCCAAACCAACAATAAAGGTAAACCAAATGTTAGACAATGTTGCAGTTGATAAGCTCAGGTCCGGTCTGAATGAATTATTTGATTGGTCGGTTAATTTCCTTAATTGTTAGATGCGATTTGTCAAATATTAACATTAGTTTATAGTACATGTCCATTTATCTACTCTGCCCTTTTATTTTATTAACAAATAATAAACATAGTTGAAAAAAAGAATGATCAATACTAAAATTATTTGTTTAAGGTCTTTTCTGGCTTCTCAAGTCTGTCAAAGTTTTTCATTTCTTCTGTTCTTTTTTGTCTGAAAAAGAGGGGAAAAAGAGGGGAAGCGACTGTTAAACAACGAATCCTAGAACGTTCACGGGGAATAATGCCTTTGATGAGGTATGTAGAGGGCTTTTAGCGGAAAATGTATTTTATGGACTTCGTTGATTGACTTTTGTCTGTACAATACTTTGACGACCACGATGTTTCATTTTCAAAATGGTGGTTGTGAATTTTGAAATCTCTTGTAACAACGCATTACATTTTCCAAGTGGTTGTCGAAAAATACGAAATCTCTTGTAACAAAAAAAAACACATTTTCTAGTTGTGTGTTTGAAAATACAAATCTCAAGTTTTTCAATGTTTGTTGGTAATACGAAATCTCTTTTGTCTACACATTTCATTTTCAAGATGATCGTTGTAAATGCGTATTGTTGTAACAATATATTTCATTTTCTAATTTATTGTTTGAATATACAAAATATCTTGTAACAACGCGTTTCATTTTCCAAAGTATTTCTTGAAAATACGAAATTTCTTGTAACAACACATTTCAATTTCAGAATTCGAAATCTTGTAATTTCACGTTTCAGTATCCTATTGCATGTCGGTAATACGAAGTATCTTGTAACAACACATTTTATTTACTGAGGTATTGCTGGATAATTTTGAAATCTCTTATAACAACACATATCATTTACTGAGTATAATGAATTATTGCTGGAAATATGAAATCTCTTGTAACAACACATATCATTTACTGAATTGTTGCTGGAAATACGAAATCTCTTGTAAAAACACATAACATTTACTGATTTTTTGCTGGAAAATACGAACTCTCTTGTAACAACACGTTTCATTTACTGGATTGTTGCTGGAAAATACTAATCTCTTGTAACAACGCTTTTCAATTTTTGATGATTGTTAGAAAATACGAAATCTCTTGTAGCAACATTTTCATTTTCCGAATGATTATCGGAAAATTTAAAATATCTTTTGACACATCTTATTTTGAAAAAAAGACGAAATCTCTTGAAGTAATACCTTAACCCTTGTCAGGCTGAACCCGGAATATTCCTGTTTTGGCAGGAGGTGTAGACCAAGATCAGCCTGCATATAAGTGCAGTCTGATCTTGGTCTACACCTCCTGCTTATTCCCTTTCAGCCAGAGTTGTTCAAATAATCAATTTGCAAAAGAAATCTTTACTTTCATTAAGACCTACCAGTGCCGTCAGTCCTTTGATTTTAAAGCAATTCTGTATTGGATTTTTAATTCAGCATAACAAGGGTTATGTATAGTATGCTTTACCTTTTAGACTTCTACTATAGTTATCGAAATAATTGAATACAGAATACAGAAAACTGCAAAATTGGAACCGGAAGCGATAAAGTACTGAATCCTTTACTAATGAAATTGACAAATCGCCGCTGTCAATCAAAAACTCGATTGACTCCGACATTAATTAAAAAAATCCTTGGTTTGGATGGCGACATAAACGTCGTAACTACAGTTTTTCAAGCTGTCGTTACAAGGTTTAGGTCGCCAACTAATGATTTACCCTTTGTTTAACCCATTTCAACTTAGTCCCTCCTTTTTACGCCCCTCAAGAAAAAAACTTTGGAAAACATTGTGGATAATGAAGAAATTGCTTGTATCAAGCAATTTCTTCATTATCCACAATGTTTTCTATCCAAAAAGACGAAAAAATTCAAAATTCCATCAACTTGAAGTTGTCGTCTGCAGCTTCTTTCAATTCGGACCAGTCTAAAATTTTGCTGTGTTGGAATGGGTTAACCCATTAGATCTAGACCGATCCAAATGGAAGGTAGTTGCAGACGACACTATAAAAGTTATCAAATTTTAAGTTTTTTAGTTTACTAAGTGGTAAACATTGTGGAAAAAAATTAACAAATTGCCTGTTTCAAGCAATTTCTTCACATTCAACAGTCTTTTTCCCAAGTGTTTGTTGTTGTTGTTGTCGTCGTCGTTTTGAGGGGCGTCAAAAAGTGTCATTATGTTAGAATGGGTTGATGTCTCCGACTATATATTTACAGACTTGGGTCGTTCGTTTTCTCAATAGATCTATACCGTGACGAAGGTCAGAGGGCGTGGTAAGTGGGTCGTCAATTGTTGAATTTTTGCGTCCGGTGCATATGCGTACGCCGCCTAATTGCTTTGGATCTATCTTTGAATAAAACATTTAATAAGGAAACTCTGAAAGTCCAGACTCCCCCCCCCCTTGATTTCGGCAAAAATGTGCTTATCCGGAAATCAAAGAAGCATAATGTAAATCGGTAATTGAAATGTCGAAAGTAATGTTTTGTTCAAGTTGAGTTACAGCATTTTACTCACAAGCAGAGGAACTTTATAAAACGAGTAAATTTTCGGTTATAACCCCCATACTGAGAAATAATTCTCTGTGTGTGTATGTGCGTTTGTGTTTTGTGGGGAATGTTATTTTTGTTGTTGTTGTTGTTTGTGGTGGTTGCTGCTGCTATTGTTGTTGGGGTTTGCTGTTGTTTGCTTGTTATTGATTCCTCTTTAAAACAAATATCAGTTTAAACTTTGCAAAAAAAGAGAACATACCTCCAGGTTTCTGTTTCTTTGGAGTTGCGGGCGGATTAAAGGAACTTAACTGAACCCTTTCAGCCACGAAAGAATATTCATTAACACGGCTTTTTGATGGTGGTGGTGCTGATGGCGTTGAAGGCGTTTTCTCCGCGTTCGACTTCTCCATGATCGACTAGAACACGAAGATCTTATTATTTACTGTAACAACGAAATGTAAATTGAGAAAGGCGATTAGTAGGGCCAAAACACGTACAATATAACAATCTCATTTAATCCATTCCCACTCAATCCCTCCTTTTTACGCCCCTCAACGAAAAGGCTTTTGAAAACATTGTGGAAAATGAAGAAATTGCTTGGATCAAGCAATTTCTTCATTATCCACAATGTTTTCTATCCTAAAAGACAAAAAAATTTAAAATTACATCAATTTGAAATTGTCGTCTGCAGCTCTTTTCAATTTGGACCCGTCTAAAATCCCACTATGTTGGGTTGGGTTAAAGCGTCTCTACGAAACTACTACTTCGTTATTACTCTGTTACGTATAGTTTAAATCGAACAATCCGCGGTTATCCTTACCCATTACAAGACGGTAAAATTGTAGACCGGTCAAATTGAAAGGAGTTGCAGACGACAATTCAAAGCTTATGGGATAAAGTTTTTTTCAACTTTCTCGGAGGAAAGTTGAGAAATTGATTGCTGCAAGCAATTTCTTGATATCACAAAATGTTTTCCTGAATGTTTTTCTTAAGGGTGGGGGTGGGTGGGGTGGGGTCTAAAAGCTTCATTTTGTGGGAATGGGTTAAATGACACCAAAATTGCTGGTCGTTAAGAAAAAGCGTATCTAAAACACATCTAATGCACGAAAGCGTTCTAATACTGATTTTAACCCTTTCCCTCTTTTAGAAATGTTTGACTGATCTTGACTAAATGAGGTTGCAGACGATAATTAAAATAGGATACAATTTGAAATAAAACCTTTCTAAGTGGGAGAAAATATTGTTGGAAAAGGGAAAAGGAGAATTGCTTGTTACATCCTTGAAAATAAATTCGTCATAACTCAGTTGTTTCCGTACCTTCATCTTAGTTCTGATCGGAGGCTTCGGAGATTGCCCGATGACTGAATGATAAAAATAATGATCGCTTTTCACTTTTGTCATTTACAAAACAAAAAGTCACAAATTGGCCAATACATAGAGAATTAGCTATGGTTAACTCATTTTCACAGAATGACGCTTTTGGACCCCCCTCAAGAAAAACAATTGGGAAAACAATGTGAAAAATGAAGAAATCGCTTGTGATAAGGAATTTCCTCCTTTTACACAATGTTTTCTGCTCAGAAATTTGAAAAATTTTGTCGTCTGTTAATGGGTCCGATTTAGATCAGAATGAATATTATGTCTAATGTTGGCGGTAAGCCATCATATACTAGACTGATGATAGATTAATAGTTAAATCGATATTATTGTCAATAATCGATAGTGTATGGACTACTGTAGTTGTCTATAAAACAGTTAAAATGATTGACCAATCACGCCTGCCAATCAAACGACCAGACGACCAATGAAACCGTTCATTTAGACAAGAAATGAATTTTGAATTCCAATATTGGCCGCCATTTTTGTTAATCTTTTTTGTTTGTTTGGCGACTTAAACGTCATCACAACAGCTCAATCAAGCTGTAGTTACGACGTTTAGGTCGCTAACCAACTATACTACTCTTTCGTTACATGCTACTGGCCATTAATTACGTGACGCCGTTAACATTTCAGGCGGGACTTCCTGTCGGAGTCAGTGGGCGCGGTCAAAGGTTTCAGAGGTTGCGGCCAACGATTGGTCAAGCTCACTCAGACAAGGCAGTTTGTCTGAAACAGAAAAACGAACTGAAGTTAATCTGCGATCAAAAGACATTACGCTGAAAGGACGGAAGGATAAGAACGAACAATACAAAAAGCATGACGTCGGTGGAATACCAAATTTGTCGTAGATACAACTTAATCTGTCGTAAATAGAGTTGATTTGATTGGTCTATCATATCTTATAATGACACCGCGATTGTCATCCTCTAAACGACGTTTTATCCGCAGACGTTCTTTTCTTTGAAAAGAACGACTGCGGATAAAACGTCGTTTAGGAATTTTTTTTTGACTGTCAATCTAGAGGTCCCGGGTTCGATCCCCGACGGCGGCACTCATCTTTTCCGACTATTTGTCTCTCATCAATGGGTCGATAATCGTAGACCTATGTGGGATAGCAGTTGGAGGCTAGGAAAGGATGTAATGGTAGTACTGGTGTGAGAAATACCAGGATTCCATTGTTAGGTGCTCCAGCCGCCGCGATATAACTGAGAGATTGTTGAAAGCGGCGTAAAACCCCATTCAAACATCAAAATCTTTTCTTATAAGTTGTTGTTCAGAGAGCACTATAATTGTAGGCTACTTGACGAATTAAAAGACGAAAGAAACCGGCGTATAGATAAAACTAAAGAGACAGACAGACAAAAAGAGTTTCAATATTACATAACTAACCTCTATTTAGCTGATATTGTAAAGCACAAAGGGATGACTGCTAAACAGTGTACTGCAATTACTTATCATGTGCACTCCACTTGAATTACACAGCACATGTTAACTCGAGGTTCAAGATTGGCTGATTTTTACTTGAATTCTATTAGCAAAATACCAGAGTACATGTATTTTCACACGATAGCAATATTCCGCACAACACGCCATTTGATTTGCATCTGGTAATGCGCGCGAAAAGGCTGCCTACACAGTGATTGTGGCGGTACGGTGACGGAAATAAGGTTAGGAATTATGGGGAAACGAAATATTGCTCGACAAATAAACCATGTTTCATATTGTTGGGCGTGTACATGCTATTAACCAATTGCGGTTGTCAATCAAGGATTCAATCGACAAATTGACCAATCTCGTCTGTCAATCAAGGAATAAACCAACTAATCAAATAATTTATTCAGACCGGACCTGAGATTTACAACTCAAACATTTGCTGCCATTTTTGTCAACCTTTATTGTTGGCTTGGCGATTTCAACGTCGTAACTACAGCTCATTCAAGCTGTAGTTACGACGTTTAGGTCACCAACCAACCATTTTACTTTTTTGTTACATGCTACATGCCATAAATTTTGTAAAATATCGCCGTTAAAAATCAAAACGGAACATTCTGTCGGAGTTTATGGGCGGGGCCTAGGTAGTTAGTGGGAGGGACAAGCGATTGGTCAATTAAATCATTCATCCCGGAAAAGAGCTTTGAACAACAACATTGGCCGCAATATGTATGATAGATTTTTTGTTGGTTTGGTGACTTAACTTCACCTTGAATAAGCTGTAGTTACGACGTTTACGTCACCAACCAATCATTTTACCTTTTTTTACATACTATTGGCTATAAATTTTGCTAATTGACGCCGTTTAAAATCGAATCGTAACTTCCTGTTGGAGCAGATGTAATGGGCCAAAAGAGTAAGTGGGCGGGGCCAGCAATTGGTCACTTCCGAGCTGACTGACATGTGTCGTCATATAAAGACCAATATCAGCACGTGCTTTCGCATGGGGGCGATCAGTGACTTATCTTAATTCATTACCAGACGACAAAATTTTAGACTAGTCAAAAAAAAAAGATGTTGCAGCTAACACATTTTAGTTGATAAAATTGAAAGTCCCCTTTTTCTGTCTTCACTATTCACAATGTTTTCTAAACTTGAGGCTTTTTCTAAAGGGGGCGTCTTTTAGCGGGATTTGTGTGGGAACGTGTTAAACTTGCACCATGTTTCTGTCCAGATGAAATACCGTGTGATAAGGTTTTTTTGTGTGTAATTTGTTTGCTTTTATTATTTTCATTTCTAAATGAAACAAAGATAAAAATATTAGGCTATTCGCCTATTCGATGTTACATTGTTCAACTTGATTGGTTTCACCAATGCTTACTTCTATTTATGGCAAAATTAATTCGCCAACCCTTTTGTTTTAATTAACCAGGAGTTGTTATTAACCCTATCCTATATTTCAAGATTTTAGACTAGTCCAATTTGAAAGAAGTTGCAGACAACAAATAAAAGTGAGTGCAATATGAAAAGTAATCAACCCACAGGATAGAAAACATTGTGGGAAAAGAAGATATTGCTTGTTACAAGCAATTTCTTCTTTTCCAACAATGTTTTCTCAAGTATAGAATCTCAGGGACGTAAAAACCAGGGACTGAACAGGAAAGGGTTAAAGGGAGCTATCTGTTCTTTAAAATCCCAGGTTTACATGTGCGTAAACACAGTCGCGAGTGAAAAATCGCTGGTATTCCCACGGAGATCCGACAGGAAGTTCCACATAGACTATTTTGCTAGTAAAATGTGATGAAACAATGATGTGGTTAGTTGGTAACCTAAACGTCGTACATACAGCTTGAATAAGGTGAAGTTACGACGTCTAAGCCACCGAACCAAACGTGAATAACGCTTTACATATATGTCGTTCATTGTTGGAGTTTAAAATTCACTTCTAGTCTAAATGAGTGTTTTGATTGGGCGATTGATTCTTTGACTGACAGCTGCCAACCGCCAATTAAGCAGTGGATTGCTAATATCGGGATTGCAGTTAAGTGGATTTCTCTTTAATAACATTGTTCCATCAATATACCATTGATGAATGATGGCCCAGTGCATTGATCGGTTGAAATGGGTTTAGCAGTACTTTAACAGTACTTCAGTCATATCGCGTCGGCTGGGGCACCTAGCCGTTGATTCCTTGTATGACTCTCACCAATTCTACCAATACATCCTTTACGAAACTCCAGCTGCTTAGCTCACTTAGGTTAACGATTATCAACTCATTGTTGGGAGACGGGTCCAAATTGAAAAAAAAGTTACAGACGACATTTAAAATTGAGCTAAAATTAGAAAATAACTACCGAATAGGACAGAAAACATTGTGGGAATAGGAAAAATTACTTTTCCTTTTCTCACAATTTTTTTCATGGTCGTGTTTCTAAAGGGCGTCAGAAAGCGTCAATGTGTGGTAAGGGTAACAATAAAGTTTTACTGAAATCCAGCGCAAAGTTTGAGAAAAGACTGACTTTCAAAAATTTCACAATATGCACTATACATTTATTCTCGAAAAGCTATGCCTAAATGACCTCTGCTGGATTAGATCTCAGCAAAAAAAAATAAGACTATAAGAGTTTCCCTTCTTTCCAAAAGCTAAACACGAATTTCCAGTTTTTAGAACCGAAATTGCTTTATCAACTTTGAAGGAAATATCACGCAATCCCGCTTGTTGACGACCCTGAAAAAAACAACAACACCACTTAAAACACATTATGGAAAAAAAAATTAATTTCTTCATTTTCCTCATTTTTCTTATTTCATTAAACCCGAATTGACGTCTGTGTATAATATTGTCGTCTGGTAAAGTGTTATTAGATGCATTGCCTTGACTCTTTCAAAAGCGAATTTATCTTACAACAAAATTTATTTATTTCGTTTTGAATATTTGAAGACAGAAAATATAGCAACATCTTAATAGAGAAACTAAGTTATTTGTAAGAAAACCACCGGTAAATGTCAATTTCTATTTCTTTACGAGTTTTCTGACTTGCTAGGTTCTGCATTTTCATTCTTACGTTCAAGTGAACCTGAAAGAGAAAGAGAGAGGGAGAGTTAAGGTTTAGAACAACACTTTCTTACTTCTGGGGCGAAGATATTTTTCTAGAGTGTGTATTTCCGGATATTTACCGTCTCTATCGAAGCACATACTCATATTAGCGACGCCCTAGAAGATGGTACGTTATTACGGAAGATAGCACAATGATACAGGACCAAACTGATGAGAGCCCCGCCTTGTTCTTTAACGTGCTCGATGGATAGCATCGACACAAGGGGACTCGGTTTAACGTCTCACACGAAAGAAAATTAGTTTGATAGTTTGGTCAACCCTAGGCCCGAACACGCGATCTAGAGGTTTGATGTGGACTGCTCTACTCAGTGAGCTAATGTTATTATTATTTCTGGTGTGTTTTTTTTAAGGGAGAAAAAGAATGAGTTTTACGCTGATGAAATGATTAAAAAGAACATCCTATGTACTTAACCTTTTCCAACATAAATAATCCTAGACTGGTTCAAATTGAAAAAAGTACGACAATTTCAAATTGATAGAATTTTATTTATTTTATTATTATTTTTTGTCTTTTTGGGGGTAGAAAACGTTGTGGAAAATGAAGAAATTGCTTCATACAAGCAATTTTTGATCATTCTCCACAAAGTTTTCCAACGCTTTCATTTTTATTTTATTTATTTATTTTTTTTTTTATTTTTTTTTAAAAAGCGTCATTGTGTGAGAATGGGTAACATAGAATCCATACACAATAAGAAATTGAAGGGCCCTACTGATTTTGACGGATAGCTGGTCACGCTCCTTTACCTCCAACAAGCTAGTCCGACTGATGAGCTTGCAAATACATGGGAAAGAAAAATAGATAAAGGCAAATCGTTGCCAAACAAAAAAATGCTTAACATATAATGTCGACCCATGTCGAAAATCATAGTTCAATTCCTTCTGTATGAATGACTTAATTGGTCAATCGGTTGTTTGATGAACAGCGACGACCAATCAATAAACCCATTCACACACAGCGAAGAAATGCGACCAAAGACGGAAAAGGAGAAAGTCTTGTAATAAGCTACTTCTCTTATTTTCAACGGTTTTCCTTTAGAGTGTAAAATGCGGTAATAGGTAAAAGACCCAGTAATACATGGATTAAATACACTAGTCTTCAAATTATGAATTATATGTTTGGCTTTTGTTTTTCAGAATTAGATTACGTTGTATTGCTTTGTGATTGTTGTTGCTGTTGTTGTTCCTTGGGGGTGGTCTACCTTTTGGGCTAGTATCATTTGGGTATATGTGTAGATCATGTGATATATTTTGTTTTAAGCTCAAAAATTGACCCGCTGGATATGATTTATCGATATGATGTACACGCGAAGTATTTTATTGGAGACAAAGTGTTTCTTGGACTTAAAAGAAATACAATCCATCTCAGCACAAGTGATACAATAGCGCATTAGGCCTATATGGGTAAAAAGTCAACTTTTTATCGCGCACGCAAATAGAAAGCGTGTAGCGAACATGATATACGTCCATTAAATGCGTGCGAGTGCGCTCAAAACTGAGCATGCAGTTGACAAGAATATGAGCGAGCATATAGTACTTCAAGTGTTCGAACATAATGAAGGTGTTCAATTTTTAAGCGTGTGCTCTCACAAATTGAGCGCGCACGCGTTAAATTACGCGTGCAAGCTCTATTTTTGAGCACGCACGTACATTTTTTACTGGTTCACTGGCGTCACATACCCATGCGCTAGTATTTACGCTCACAATAAAATTGTGCTTTTGACCCTAACGGTGCATAATACGATACTGTTACCTTTTGACTTCTCGTCTTTTTGTGTTACATGTAGGCTTGGGGCTTTGAGGGGTGTTCTTGTCGCCATGCCAGAACGGGTAGTTGAAGGTGCTGGTGCCGGGGGTGTGGGATGACTTAACGATATCCTTGTTCCTGCGTTAGACTTCTTCTTCATGGCACCTGTCGAGTCGGCACCTTTGGGTAAAGTTAAACTCCTTGCCAGACGACAAAATTAAAGACTGGTACAAATTGAGGGAATGTGAACGCGATCATCTAAGTTTATGAAATTTCTTTTTCTATTATCATTTTTTTCTCTCGGTGAACAAAATATTGCAAGAGAATTTTAAACTGATTGATACAAGTAATTTCTTCATTTTCCAAAATGTTTTTCCAAGCTTTTAGGGGGGAGGGACATAATGAGCGGGATTGATTTACCAACAATATGCAACCAGTCGGACTGGGATTTTTGGGAGATCTGAGAAACGAATATTTGAAAAGGAAGTCATATCGAGCAGAGGTCAACCAGTTGTAGTTATTTTGTGACTAACCCTGGACAGGTTTGAAACGTTCAAACTTTCAAAATGGCCCATTTTCAAAAGTCACGTGTTTGAATTTCTATATTTAGAGAACATTAAGGTCCTGTTTTGCTCCACCAGCCTTAACTGATTGATCGATCCTTTCCCAATCAACCCCACCTTTTAATGACCCACAAGGAGAAAAAATCTGAAATACTGAAAGTACTGTAAGCTAGCAAAGCATGGTTGAATTTAGAAAATCTTTCCCTTGTTGGGTAGAAAAACATTGTGGACATTGAAAAAATTGCTTGTTACAAGCAATATCTTCATTGTCCACAATGTTTTCCAAAGCTTTTTCTTGAGACGCTTTCAAAACGGAATTGATTGGGGATGGGTTAAATAGCATGATTTGACAAAGTTCTCTACAATTTGAATAGAGTATGCAATATTCCTGAAATACATAAGATCTACTTTCCATGACATAGGCAGTTAACTGATTTAGTGGTAAAGCCTCCAGTGGCAGTTTGCACTCGTTGAACTTTGAGACGACCTCAAAATTTCGTCTGTTAACTTAAGCTATCAAGGCTGACGCTTTGCTAGCTAGAAAGAAGAAAAAACGCCGAAAAAGAATTATGGAAATGAAGAAATTGTTCTTTGATAGTGCTCACCGTTTGATCCATGACCAGATGACAACAATTTTGACTGGTCCAATTTCAACGAAATAGCAAACCACAATTGTTTGTATATGAACACGTTTCTTATTGTCTCTTAAAACCTTTTTTCTAGCTCGGGGTCAAAAATTGGAGTGTGTATTACAATTACAATTCTTTTATTTCGCTCTGTTCCTTTACAGAAAGCAAGAGGTAAATGTACAATCATGAAACAAAGTGTCAACGAGGCATATATATACATGTACATGCAATGTAAGAATGACATTCGTTTTAGTATTTGTTGTTAAAGTATCTCTGACTTAAATATTGTCGGCTGCAACTTCCCTCTATTCGGACAAGTCTACTGGTAATGATTTCAGAAGAACGATAAGTTGGAGATTTTTTTCCAAACAAAAATACCCATTCGTATCGTAACACAAAGGCCTCTCTCTCTCTCTCTCTCTCTCTCTCTCTCTCTCTCTCTCTCTCTCTCTCTCTCTCTCTCTCTCTCTCTCTCTCTCTCTCTCTCTCTCTCTCTCTCTCTCACACATTCAAAATTATCTGAACAGTAGTGTATGCCAAATTGAATAATAACATTCTTCGAACAAAAATACAAAATGGATTTGAATGTCATCGCTATCTGTTTATAGCTTCCTGTATGCGCGGCTGTATGATAGAAAAAAATCTCAGTGTTGGAGGTTAGATCCCATTTCCACACAATGACTCTTTTAGACGCCTCTCAAGAAAATAACTGAGAAAAAATGTGCAAAATGACGAAATTTCTTGTAAAAAGCAATATTGACATTCCACCCAGATAAGGGAATAAATCTAATATTTCATAAACTTCAAATTGCCATCGAAATAACTCCTTTGAATTCAGACCAGTCCACAATTTTGTCGTCTGGTAATTGGTTAACCAATTCGCATGGTGTAGTTTTAGATACTTTTGTTAAAAATCCATCTACGCTTTAAGGAGCGGTGGTACGAATACAACTACTTTTGTTTATTCATATGGGGTTTAACGCCAGTTTCAACAGTGTGTCAAATATGCTGTAACGACTATAGTGCACTTAACTATGAATTCCCGGCATTTATTCTTTAGGTATTGATACAACATTCAATCCGAGCTTTATCAGACTGCATACGCCGCGATGGCTATCAAGAATCAAAACTTTGTGACTCCTTTCCATTTAATTAATCAAAATGGTCATTCTACTTTACTGTATATCAAAAAGTGAAAAATCCGCAATGAATACACGGAAACTGACCGTCTAAAGACAGAAATGCGAAAAAAAAAAAATATCGATCTTGATTAGACTGCAGGAATTACGCTCCCGGAACAGTAAAAACGTTTAAATTCCGTTAGTATTCCTGACTGTAAAAGGGTCATTTTATTTTATTGTATATCAAAATGTGAAAAAATCAATAACGATTGATGAATACTATACCCGATCTCTTTAACGATTTTTGCATAGTTCCTGGTTGGTCCTTAACCCTTGTCATGCTAAATCCGGAGTATTCCGAGTTTTGCAGGAGGTGTAGACCAAGATCAGCCTGTACACAAGTGCAGTCTGATCTTAGTCTACACCTCCTGTTTGTACTTTTCCTGCAAGAGTTGTTTATGAAATTGATTTCTAAAAGAAATGATGATTCTTTAACAACAAGTTCAGTCAGCTCTTTCAGCCCTTTGATTTTACAGCAATTCAGTAAGGTAATTTATACAGCATGACAAGGGTTAATGTATGTCGTGTTTTTATGTATACAACGTATATCTACACATTACCAGACGACCAAATCTTAAACTAATCTAAATTTCAAGACGTCGCAGACGACAATTTTTATTTAATGACATTTTAAAAATCTTTGTCTTTATGTGTAGAAAACATGTATAATCGTGAAAAGCAATTTCTTCATTTTCCACCATGTTTTCTACAGCTTTTTTCTTCTGTGGCGTTCTAAAGCGGAATTGTTTGGGAATGAATTAATGAGAAGAGAAATGTGGGAGATACAGGCGGACAGAGGCAAAGTGAGACAGACAGAGCGTTTCAGACAAAAAAGAAATCATTTAAAAAATATTTTTATGTCGTGTTACTAACCTTCCGGAAGCACGAACGGAGAACGATTACACACTAGGATTGCTCTTCTCAAATTACATAATAAGTTATGGGGTTTTCCTTTATTCGCCTTTTTTAAACTTTCGATTCAGAATGTTTGCAGAAATGCTTACGGTGGTGGAATTCATGTTAATTGTCTCGTTCCCATGGAATATTTTTGTTTTCTTATATTTTCTTATTTTTTTTTATCTAAAAAAGCTAACTACAAAGTTCGTTTTCTTGACATTTATTGTTTAAAAAAATGCCGTTTGAAAGAAATCACTGAAAACGAGATTCTTTTTCTTGGGTAATATTTTATAAGAAAAAAATTGCGAAAATCCGTTTTCGTGCGTTTTATTTTATATATATATAAAAATCGAAAACAATCGAAATTCGTTTTCTTCTGTTTCATCTTGGGGAAAAAAAAACGAAATCCGTTTTCTCGTGTTTTTATCCCGGTGCTTAACCAACGAGTTTTGGATTGAATGCATGGTGTTTAACGCCACTTTTAACCTAAGTTCAGTCACATTGCCTTTGGAGGAACACCCAATCAAGGGACACTGGTATTTCTTGGACCATCTATTAAAGTTCTTTAAAAAGTATCAGACCTTGTCAGACTGAAGAAATTTCGAATGTAGGATAGTCGTTCAACGTGCCAGAGTCGATCTATTATTCTATTTGCATTCCACTATTCAAAGATTATCCCTTTTCGCGTGACGAGTCACGAATATTCGAAAAAAAGAGGTCAGATTAATCACAGGGCAGCCGAAGTTGGCATTTCAAATGACGGATGGCAGCTGTCAATCAAATGACAAATCGACCAATCAAATTATTTATTTAGACCGAAACTAAACTTTAAACACCTACATTTTCCAAAACCATTTCCATTGGATCGAAGTAATCGCTATGGTTTAGCCCTTTAATAATTCGAACAATTTTAGGCCTGTCCAAATTCAAAAGTTTTGCAGACGATAATTGAAAGTAGATTTTATTTGAAAAATAATTATTCAGTAGGGTAGACAATGTTGTGGATAAAGAAGAAGTTGCATGTGACAAGAAATTTCTTCTTATTCCACAGTGTTTACTTTAGTATAAAACGCAGGGGTGTAAAAGCCAGGGATTACACAGGAAAGGATTAATCTCCTGAGCCATTATTACCAACCCCGCCAAAAAGGCGGGGGGATACTGCTGCGTTTTTGCGATGCCAGGCCGTCTGTGCGTCCCTTACCGATCGATTCCGTCCGGGTCGTAAAATAAAATTTGGGACAGTTTCTCTCCACCATGAGTAGATGTGCTTTTCAGAGGAATATCACGAAGGTCAAGGTCACAGATTAAGGTCAACTGTTAAAATTGAGCTTATGTGGAGCATATGTCCTACAATTATCGGTGGATTTCTGTATCATTTGGCAGTGTTGTTGTTTGCCAGGTGAAAAAGTGCTAATCTAAAGAAGTTCTATCATAACTCTAAGGCCAAGGTCACTCATAAAGGTCAGATGTTGAATCAAGCTTATCTGGAGCGTAACTCCTATATCTGTGGGATGGTTCAAGAGGGAGAAGTGGCACAGTGTCGCTATGGTATTTGTCGTTGTAGGATGTTGGTAAAGCCGGGTATCGAACTTACGACCCCTAGATTGAGGGTACGACGCGTCTTAGATTTAGCTTACCGGACTCACTGGGCAATATAACTAGGGAAAACAGAGTAGAGACATGAGAAATTGCTTGTGACATGAAGTTCAATTTCCACTTCCAGTCCAACAGAAAGACTCAATTGGCCAATCGATTGTTTTATTGACAGTGGCGACCAGTCAATTTATGTACGGGTTATACACATTGGTAATTGACCAATCGCGTCTGTCGATCAAGGAATAAACTGACCAATCAAATAATTTATTCAGCCCGGATCTGAGCTTATGAACTCCGATATTGGCCGCCATTTTTTTTACCTGTATGGTTGGTTTGGAGACTTAGATGTCGTAACTACAGTTTATTCAAGCTATAGTTACGACGTTTAGGTTACCAACCAACCATTTTACTTTTTGTTACATGCTGCTGGCCATATTCTTTTTTAAAAAATAACGCCGTTAAAATTCGAAGCGGAACTTCCTGTTGGAGTTTATGGGCGGCTCTTAGGTAGTCAGTTGGCGGGGCCAGCGATTGGTCAATTAATAATAAAAGCAAACCAAACTAGAATTGTCGGAATAGGGACTCATACCGAACCACCAGGGCTTTGTCACTGAAGTAGGACAGTTGACCTATATTACTCTAAAAGTTCTATTGTGACATTGAGCAAAAAACAATAGTCCACCAACATTGGTCATGGATAGCATGTGTTTAAGTCTCAAGGGCCCAGGTCAAATCTCTTACGAGTTAGAGCACAGGAGCGGTTTTCAACCAAACTTCAATTGAGACCTTGACCTTTGACGTACGTGACCAAAAACCGATAGGTCATTGACAACAATTGTTTGAAGTTTCTAGGTGTAGGTAAATTTGTTCTTTGATAAGAGCACGAAAACGAAAAAGTCCACGTACGGACGGAGAGACTTGGTGAAACCAATATACCTCCTCTACTTCGTAGATAGAGGTCCACAAGACGATGCTGAAGACCAAATATCAAAGTTCAAGGCCCTCCTGTTTGGGAGAAGAAGATCTTTAAAAATTTCAATATATAAGCCCGTGTTAAATTTGTGACGTCCGGGAATGGGCTAATTTTAATCCTGAGGTAATATTTTTTTAGAATCTTGATAGAGGTCTACCAGATGCTGCTGCATACCAAATAACAAAGTTCTAGGCCCTCCTGTTTGGGAGAAGAAGATTTTTTACAAATTTCACTATAATAGCCCTTTGTGAATCTTGTGACATCCGGGAATGGGCTATTTTTGACCCTGGGGTTATAATTCATACAATCTTGATAGAAATCCACCAGCTGATGCTACATACCAAATGTAAAAGCTCTAGGCCCTCCTGTTTGTGAGAAGATTTTTAAAATTTTCACTATATAAGCCTATGTTAAACTTGTGACGTCCGGGAACGGGCTAATTTTGACCCTTTGGTTATAATTTATACAATATTGATAGAGGTCCACTAATTAATACCATATACCAAATATCAGAGCTGTAGGTCTTATAAAAGTTGTCACTGTGTAAGCTAATGTACCCCCCCCGGCACGGCCATTTCTTGACAGATTTTTTTTTCATGTACAAACTTGATGGTCCTTGCCCTAAAGACTCTAAATACCAAATGTGAATCTAATCTGACAGCCGGTTCATGTCAAGAAGATTTTTAAAGATGTACGCTTTTTGGCCCCTTATTGAGTCCCAAGGGGAGATAACTCCATGACTTGTACAAATCTGAAGCGCCTTCCCATAAGGATGCTTCCTGCCAAGTTTGGTTGAAATCCATCCAAGGGTTCATATATAAAGTCGAAAATGTAAAAAGTTAACGCACGACGCACAACGCCGGACAAAACACGATCGCAATAATGACCTTTTTCATTAAAATTTTCAATATATAACTATATGGAAATATGCTTCGGCCATTTAAGCCATGTTTTTTTTTCATCCTATCAAATTCTTTGAAGAATCTGATAAAATGCCACCCGAGGATCTCTCCTGTGAAATTTGGTTGAACCCCCCCCCCTTTAAAGCCATGCTTTCAATCCGATTAAAATTCTTTGAAGGAATTCGATAAAGAGTCATCCAAGGTTCATTTCTGTGAAATTCGGTTGAATTTTTTCAATACTTTACGAGGAAAAGATTTCCACAAGAAAAGTTTACGGACAGACGCACGCACTACGGACATCATGCCATGACACTAGCCCCATGGCTTTCAGCCAGTGGAGCTAAAATGGACTAGAAGAGAGGTATGAGACTGAAAACGGTAAATGGAAGTTAATGATGGATCAAAAACGTTTGAACAGTCTGAGAGAACTTTACCCCAATGAACATTCATTCGAGTGGCACTCATTTGTGAGTTGTTTAAAGAAGTTGAGGACGGCGCACCTTAGACTGCTATCTCAATAGCCCACCTTAAAATTGTCGTTTAGACTCCCATATAGATTCACAATATTATCCGGGCAAATGTCAGGAAGGACATACTTCGCGGCCAGGGATCGAGCCTTGGAACCAATGATTAGGAGACCTACGCGCTACCAGCTGCACTTTGGTCGCGTCCTTAAATGAGTAATTCTTCTGGTCTACGATGTCGTCAAGAACAATCCACATTAACAGTTTCATTACTTTTTTTAATTTTCAATAATTCCCCAAATCAGAATCATTATCAACAAGAACGGTCTGAATATATATATGGAAGTTGACAGTTGTATCGAAATTCAACTAAATTTAAAACCAGTACCTCGAATCAACGGTTAGACCAGATTTAAATGAGGCTCTCCATGCCGTCTGTGAGGCTTAACCAATTTCCAGATGACAAAATTTTAGAGTGGTCGAAATAATTGAAAGATGTTGTAGGCGACATTTTGGATCGTGAAAATAAGTGCCAAGTCCGGTAGAAAATACTATGAGAAAAGAAAAAAATGCTTGTTATAAGCAATTTTTCTTTCACACAGTTTACCCAGGTGGTATTTCTTCAGGGCGTCAGAATGCGCCATTGTGTCGTAAGAGTTAAATATTTGTAAAAGGAATTTTACCAGTATAATCTAGCTATTTTTATTATTCTTTCAGTGAATGGGGGTTTTACCCTGTTTTGAACAATCTTTCCACATATCATTTTGGATTTCGAAAAATTTACCCATTACCACACACTGTAAATAATAGCTATGGAAAAACACTGTCTTAAAGGAGAAACCACTTGAAACAAGCTATTACTACTTTTCTAACAATATTTCTACCCAATTCGGCACTACTATTTTTTAGGAATTTTTACACTTTGAAATGTTTTCTCTAACAATGAGCTTGGGTCAGTCTAAAATGTTGTCCTATCAAAATTGGTTTAGCTAATCATTTACTAAAAAAAAATTAGAATAGGTCCAAATTCAAATAGATATCAGACAAAACTTTAAAAGTCGGTGGAATTTTAAAAACCTTTATATTTTGGGGTGGGGAACAAAGCTAATAATTGCAAAGAAATACTTGTGACAAGCAATTTCTTCTTTTTCAATAATGTTTTCCCACGCTATATTCTTGGGAGGCATAAAAAGAGGTGTTGGAATGGGTTAACAGTAAATTACTTTGATCCTTTCCTTTTTGACGAATTTTAGACCTGTCAAAATTTAAAGAATTTGCAGACAACATTTTAAAGTGGATATATTTGAAAATTAACCATTTATTGGGTAGAAAATATTGTAGAAATTGCATGTTACAAAAAAATCTTCTTTTTCTACAATGTTTCCTAAATCATACAATCACGGAGGCGTAAAAACCAGGGATTGAACAGGAAAGGATTAAAGAAATCTGCATAACTCATATTCTTACCAGCTTTGAGAAAGTTTATAGACTTTCAAAATATTTCCTGTTTCAAAACGAAACACTAATGGGATTCATTTTTTTTTATTAAACATTTAATGACCATAACAATTTACTACTATATGGAATCCTTGGAAACGCAAATTAGAATCACAATGGATTCCTGATAATAATCAAAAGCTGAATAGTTATGGTTTGAATCGTAAGGTAGAATGACCATTCTAGATTAAAAAAATCTACTAAGCACCTTAACCCAATCTCACATAATCTATCCTTTTTACACCCCCAAGAAAAAGCTTTGGAAAACGTTGTAGAAAATAAAGAAATTGCTTGAATCAAGCAATTTCTTCATTATCCATTATGTTTTCTATCCAAAAAGACAAAAAAAAAAAAAAAATAAATAAATAAATTTATAAATAAAATCAAATTCCATCAATTTGAAATTGACATCTGCAGCTTCTTTCAATTTGGACCTGTCTAAAATTTTGTTGTGTGTGAATAGGTTTCTAACCCTGGTCAGTCTGCACAGTTTGACCACATATGATTCTTTTCACACTTCCCAGAAGGTCCTATTTTGCCTGACACATCACAATTACTTAACTCTTGTCATGCTGAACCCAGAATATAGCTCTTTTTGCACGATGTAGAACCAAAGCTCAGCGTAAACATATATGCACTCTGATCTTTGTCTACATCAGTAAAAGTCCTGTATGTCTCTTTCAAACCAGAGTAGTTTATAAGACAAAATTTTAACCCTTGACATGCTGTATAAATTACCTTGCTGAGATGCTGTCAAATCAAAGGGCTGAAAGCACTGATAAACTTGTTGTTCAAAAATCAATATTTCTTTAACCCTTTCCTGTACAAACACGAGATTTTACATTGCTGTTATTGTATACTTGAGAAAATATTGTGGTAAAAGAAGAAAATGCTTGTAACAAGCAATCTTTTCTTTTACCACAATTTTTTCTACCCAATTGAATGGTTATTATTCAAATTAAATCAACTTTAAAATATCGTCTGCACAACCTTTTAATTTGGACAGGTCTAAAATTTCCAAAACAGGAAAGGGTTAAGAAATCAACTTCATAAACAACTCTGGCAGGAAAAGTACAAGCAGGAGATGAAGACTAAGATCAGCCTGCACATAAGTGCAGTCTGATCTTAGTCTACTCCTCCTGCCAAAACCGGAATATTCCTGGATCAGCACGACAAGGGTTAAAAGAAGTATTGATCCGCAAATTTAGCTTCCAGTACTTTTAGCTCCTTGACTTGAAAGGCGTTATGACAAAAATTTTATTCAGCATGACAATGGTTCAATGATGTAAATTGAAAAATCAGTGTTTTATAAGGTAAAACAATATATATAAGAAATTCTTTATCATAAGCAGTTCTCCCTTTCCTACAATGTTTTCTAATGCCTTTTTTCTTGGGGTTGACAAAAAGCCTGATTTTTTATAATGGAAAAGAATATTTACGATTACTGATATTTCTCAAACTAAAGATTAAATACAATTAAATCACAGAACTTGTATACAATGAGAATCAAAGGAAAATTAAACATTATAAAAAAAAAGAAATTAACATTTAAAGAAATAATAACAATTTTACTGGTCTATTATTAACAATTACGTTCGAAAAAAATAAACAAATTTCAGTCTTACTCATTATTCAACCTTCACAGTGTATAACTGGATACGCTGTATTATGTTTCCTTTTCTTAACTGCTACATGATACATGATACTTTTTCAGCAGCTGCATTAAAATGAGGCGACCCAAAAAAATCACATGTAATGCAATACAGCAACAGTAATATAATCAAAAAGTTTCATGAATCAGTTAACCCCTTCCCACACAGTGACGCTTCATGACACCCCTTAAATAAAAGGCTTTGGAAAAGATTGTGAAAAATGAAGAAATTGCTTGACACAAGCAATTTCTTCATTTTACACATTGCTTTCTACCCAGAAAGTGGAAACAAACTTTAAATTGTCATCTGCAACTTCTTTCAATTTGGACCACTCTAATATTTTGTCGTCTGGTAATGGGTTAAAAGACAGACTTTTTATTCTTTGTTTTGTATTTACTTGTTCGTTTGGTTTGGCTGCAATTGAAGGATTGCTGGCAATGCCAACTGGCCAACAGGAAGTTTCTCTTTGATATCAAATGGTGTTATTTTGCAAAATTTATGGAATGCAATATGCATCAAAAGAGTGGTTTATTTACTATAGCATATTCCAGCAAAAATGTTTAAATTGCCAAACCAACTATAATGCTACACCAAAATGTCTCCCAATATTGCAGTTCAAAGTTTACTTCCAGTCTAACTGAATGATTGATCTTTTGATTAACCCATTCCCAATCAATCCCTCCTTTTTACGCTCCTCAACAAAAAAGCTTTGGAAAACATTGTGGAAAATGAAGAAATTGCTTGTATCAAGCAATTTCTTCATTATCCACAATGTTTTTTATTCACAAAGACGAAAAAATTAAAAATTCCATGAACTTGAAATTGTCGTCTGCAGCTCCTTTCAATTTGGACCAGTCTAAGATTTTATTGTGTTGGAATGGGTTAACAAAGACGATTTGTCAATTATATATCAACAAGAGTCTGAACAAGAGAAAGAAAAAATAGCCCGAGTAGCTAACCAGAGATGGAACTAAAATATTACATTTTTCAGCCCATTGGCTTTTAACCCTTTCCTGGTTTGCAAAATTTTAGACCTGTCAAAAATCAGAGATAATTCAATTAAGATTCATTTTAACCCATTTCCATTAAACAAAATTTTAGACCAGTCCAAATTGAAAGAAGCTGCAGATGACAATTTCAAGTTGATGTAATTTTTTTTTCGTCTTTTGGGGTAGAAAACATTGTGGATAATGAAGAAATTGCTTGATACAAGCAATTTCTTCATTTTCCACAATGTTTTCCAAAGCTCTTTAATTGTGGGGCGTAAAAAGGAGGGCTTGAGTTGGAATGGGTTAAAAAGTAACCATTATGTAGGGTAGAAAAGATTGTGGAAAAGAAATGAAAGTGCTTGTTACATGCAGTTTCTTCTTTTTCTACAATATTCTCTCAAAAATTCACGGGGACATAAAAATCAGGGATTGAACAAGAAAGGGTTAACTTCTCAAATATGGACCAAAGATAAAAAACCTATTGGCAATATTATAATTCTGGTTTAATTGACTTCAATTCAATCTGCCTTTATGTGACATTTCCAACAATTTTACATGCCCACCAAGTAAAGACTCGCAAACAAGAGTTTGAGCAAACAATGTGAAAATTTAAGAAATTGATGGTTAGAAACAAATTCTTCATTTTAAACATTGTTATCTAACCATTTTACACATTGTTTTCTACCCAGAAAGACCGAGGTATTCAAAATTCAATCAACTTGACATTCTTGTCTACAAAATTTGTCATCTGGTAATCATTCAAAGAAATGTTCAAGATGATGATTCTCAAAGATGTATAGAATGTCCTCTAAATTTAACCCACATTTTCTACACAGATATACCAGCTGATAATATAGGAATGTTCTGCTGTCACCTTACATAAATTTATTTAAATTCCCATTAGAATAGTGTTTGAAAAAATTACCAATAACATAGGTATAGAAGTCTAACTGTATCGTGTTTTTAATACTTCACAATCTGCTAGAATTGGCCCAAAGCAAACTTATACCCCTCTACAGCAGTAGCATATTTGACCTTTGACCTACATTTCCCTAAAACAGTAGGGCATCTCAATGGGTCATAGATAAAATTTGTATCATGTTTCAAGATCCTAGGCCAAATTGCTCAAGAGTTAGGGCAAGGAAACGGTTTTCAACCAGTCTTGTCTACTTTTATAGGAGTGGCCATTAATCAAACTATTCCATTCTTAACCCTTTCCTCTGCAAAATCTTAGACCTGTCCAAATTCTAATTGCAGGCGAAAATTTAAAGTTGATTTAAATTGAAAATTAACCATTCAATAGCATAGAAAATACTGTAGAAAAAGAAGACATTGCTTGTTACAAGCAATTTCTTCTTTTTCTACAATTTTTTCTTGATTATAAAATCATAGGGAGGTAAAACCCAGGGATTGAACAGGAAAGGGTTATGTTTTATTTCATTAAAAAAAAGAAAATTCCCATTTCAAACATGTCAGTGTGATGCAGCTGCTGCCAGCGTGTTCTGTTCTCCGATCCCATTGTCCATTTCTATGACAGAGTTGGTAAGACTCATGGTAATTTTGTTATAACACGAGTCACACACCCTCTCGTTGGTATGAATCATTTGATGTGGCAATGGAACCGTCTCCTTACAGCAGTTGTGACAAAAAATTAAACCACAGTTTCTGAAAAAGCAAACACATATAATAATCAAATACTAACTTCTTGAACTTAACTGCAAATTTCAATTTGGTAAACATATGAGGGATAAAAACTGACAATTTGATCTTAAGGGCCAAGACTGACAAAATACGATACTTAACATTAGGGTAATGGGCATTTTCTCTAAAGTTTCAGAGATCCAGCCTAAACATTAGGGGCCAGGGACGACTGGGCTCCTGCTAGTCTTTTTTTCCTGCCATATGATATTTTTTTGTGTACTCTAATAAAAATTTAAGAATCAGAAACAGCACAGCAGAAACCAGTTAATATTAATAATGAAAAGAAGTTATTTGTTCTTTATCCAATTCCCAATTCCCAAAATTTGGGAATGGTTCAAATTCAAAGAAGTTGCAAACAAAAAAATTTTGGTTGATGAAATTTCAAAATTCTTTCTCTTATAGGGTAGAAAACATTGTGGCTAATGAAGAAATAGCTTGTAACAAGCAATCCTTCATTTTCCACAATGTTACCTCAATTTTTTTTTACAGGACTTTAAAAAGAGGGATTGTGTGGGCATAGGTTAAATCTAATGTTTTTGCACAGAGCCAGTTCCAATTAAGTACTGTATTGCTATTATCAGGGTTGAAAATATGAGGAATTCACTTTATTTACCTATTCTACATGAGAAAATTTTAGACTGGTCCAAAATGAAAGAAGATGCAGACGACAATTTGTCTTTTGGGGCAGAAAACATTGTGGACATTGAAGAAATTGCTTGAAACAAGCAACTTCTCCAATGTCCACAATGTTTTCCAAACCATTTTTGTTGAAGTGCGTAAAAAGGAGGTCTTGTGTGGGAATGGGTTAAGTGAATAATTATGCGGAAATATAGTCTGAATTTCAAGTCAATGCCTTTAGTAACACAAGAGATATCACAAGTTTTTGAATGACAAGGAAAACATCAACAAGGCTATGACAGGGGTTTTCTGCAAAAGAAATCAAAGCTAAACAAGATCACCGCCCATGGGTGCCAACACTCGGCTGCAGGTGCTGTCTACTGCAAACATTTTAAGTCGAAAAAGGGGCATAACTCTTACAAAATCGCTTTAAGAGTTATACCCTTGATAGTCTACATAGCTCTTGTGATGGTCAATACATATGCCAAGTTTTATGAGGATATCTTCAATAACAACAGAGATATGACCAAGGTTAAAGTTTGTCACACTAGCGCCGATGCGAATGGCGCCAAGGTGATCACAATATCTCGGGTTTTCTCCGAAAACAGCTGAGCTAAAAATTGACAGGGATAAACTTCAGTACTAGGATAAAATAACATCTAAAAGATATTTCACTTACCTACAATGATGTTTTCTTTTTAACATCGTAAATGTGTTGTCACAGCCTGCACAACTGTTGACCATATGATCTGGTACCCAGCGTGTGATGTTGACCTCGGGGTCATCCATCTGGTCCCAGCTGGCGTCAGATGCAGGGTTACTGTATGTACTCTGGATTGAATGCATATCACAGCTTCCGGGCGAACCCTGTTAGTACAAAGTATAAAAAGTTAAGTAGTTTCCTATAAATAACAAATAACAGCTATTTGGTAGATCATTGAACTCAAATATGAAAATTTACAAAATCTAGGGATTAACCCATTCCCACACAATCCCATCTTTTTACGCCCTTCTAGAAAACGAGCTTCGCAGAGCAGCCCATATACGCCCCAAGGGGCTTGTCAGTAACCTTGCTTTGTCAGTTATGTTAGCTTGAATGATAGCTCATGCATTTTATCAATAGAAAGATCTTGTTACCTATTCTGAATGATATTGTAAACACTTGAGAAACATGACAGCTTTCAAAACGATTGTTAAATTTAAAACCATTGCCATGAAAAATGTAGGATAAGATGTGCATACAAGACATTAAGTGTTTTTCGTTCCATTCAAGGGCAGATAATTCGAGATAACGCAAAAATGACTGGAAAGATTTGAATTTCCAAGGTCTTATCCACAACTAGACATCATAGGGAGTAAACTGTGCAAAGTTTCAGATCATTCCCATTGATAGTTTAGGAGGAGTTGCGCACACAAAAAATTGAGAATGGACAGACAGACAAACAGACAGATGGACCAAAATCATAGAGATACATTGTGGCCAGTTTCTGTTAAATTCTATGTAAGTCGTAGCAGTTTTGTACAAAATTAAATGTAAATCGAAGCTATTTTGTTAAGTCAAGGCAGATAATTCAGGAACAACTTGACATATCAAATAAATTCTAGTCCTAAGGACAAGTAGACATCACACAAAGTCATTGTAGCAAGTTTCAGTTCATTCCCATTCAGAATATAGGAGAAGTTTTGCTCACAAGAAACACAGTGATTTACATTCAATACAAGGGCAGATAATTCAAGATGACTCAAGAACAACTGGAAAGATTTGAAATTCAAAGGTCTTATACATAACTACACATCATAGAGACAAATTTATGGAAAATCTCAGCTCATTGCCATGAAAACTGTAGGATAAGATGTGCATACAAGACATTAAGTGTTTTTCGTTCCATTCAAGGGCAGATAATTCAAGATAACGCAAAAATGACTGGAAAGATTTGAATTTCAAAGGTCTTATGCACAACTAGACATCATAAGGAGTAACTGTGCAAAGTTTCAGATCATTCCCATTGATAGTTTAGGATGAGTTGTGCACACAAAAAATTGCTAACGGATGGACAATTGCACAGACAGACAGACAGACAGACAGACAGACAGACTAACTACACATCATAGAGACAAATTGTTGAGAATTTCAGCTCATTGCCATGAAAAATGTAGGATAAGATGTGCATACAAGACATTAAGTGTTTTTCGTTCAATTCAAGGGCAGATAATTCAAGATAACGCAAAAATGACTAGAAAGATTTAAATTTCAAAGGTCTTTTTGCACAACTAGACATCATAGGGAGTAACAGTCCAAAGTTTCAGCTCATTCCCATTGATAGTTTAGGAGGAGTTGCACACAAAAAATTGCTAACGGATGGACAGACGGATGGACAACCAGGGCCATAACATAATACAACATTTCGGGGTATAAAAAGGCATTGGAAATCATTTTCGAAAATGAAAAATTGGTTGTCACAAGCAATTTTTTCATTATTCACAATATTTTCTAACCCAAAAAGACAATGATTCCTAAAATTTTAGCACCTAAAAACTGTGGTCTGTAGCATCTTTGAATTTGGACTAGTCTTAAGATTTCATATGCGAATGGGTTAAAACAAGATTTATACAAAATTTTGACCATATGTCTCTTCAAGCATATTTCTATTAGTACTTCTGGGACCAGGGATCTGTTAATTTATTGATTAGAGAAGAAATACTGAGGTCACCTACCAGGTCTAGTTTATAATCAGGATTACACAGCCCTTCTCCGTTACAAGTTGACGCATGTTGCGCTAGCAGTAATCGTAAATGGGAGTTTTCTTCCCTCATTGCACTCAACTGTTGCTCGTATTTGGAGCAGAGTTTCTGAATTTGTTGCTGCACTGGATCACGAAAGGTCGTCAGCCCGTCTGCGTCTAAATGGCGGCTAACACCCGTCTGGTGCCTAGGGACTGAACTATCTAGGGACTGTAAATGTAATAGTACAAATCATTTATACAAGAGCACTGCATGCAGATGCCAAAACTCAGCTGTTCAAGTACTTGATAGTGGGTAAAACTTCGAAAAATGGCATAATTCATTTAAAACAAGAGCAATGTCTATGGGTGCCTACGCTTGGCTGTTGGGTGCTGGATAATGGACAAAAAGCATCTAGAATTATCCCGCTTGATAGTATATGTTGCTCTTTTGATAGTGAACAAATGTGCCAAGTTTTAAGTGAATGCCTTGTGTAGAACCAGAGATATCACAAAATGTCAAAGTTTTCACACAATGACAACAGCCGAGCTAAAAATTAAGTTATCCTAATCACTTTTTTGATAGTGAACATTTATTCTGAGTTTCAAGTGAATGAGTTCAGAAAAACCAGAGATATCACAAAATGTCAAAGTTTTCACACAATGACAACAGCCGAGCTAAAAATTAAGTTATCCTAATCACTTTTTTTATAGTGAACATTTATTCTGAGTTTCAAGTGAATGAGTTCAGAAAAACCAGAGATATCACAAAATGTCAAAGTTTTCAGACGATGACAATGTGAACCTGGCAATAGTAATACCTTTAATTTTCTAAAAAAAAACCCCAAAACCTGGTGGCTCAAAATGTTTTATCAGCTCTTCGAATAAGATGGAGAGATGAAAATCTAAAACTATTATTTTTCATCAAAATCCTTAATTGTTGGTATTCATTTCAACAATCACAACCTGCTAACCAGATTACAAAATTTTAGACTGGTTAATATTCAAAGGAGTTGCAGACAACAATTTTAAGTTTATGAAATTTTAAATTTTAGAACTGATTGATTGAATTAGGTTTAATGCCACTCTTGAAAGTTTTTCAGTCAAAGCGTGGCAGCTCGAGCACCTAACAATGGATTCCTGGTATTTCTGACACCAGTACTACCACTACACCCTTTCCTAGCCTCCAGCTACAATTACACTTAGGTAAATGATTATCCACCCATTGACGAGAGACAAATGTCAAAGGATTTTGAATGGGTTAACCTATTACCAGAGGATAAATTTTTCCAAATTCAAAATGTTTGCAGACGACATATCAAAATCATTCCGAATTAGAAAATAACTGTCATTTAGAGTAAACCACAATGATTTTCATCAATTTCTGCTTGAAGTTCACAAAAAAGGGTCATTGAGTTGAAAGATGTATAGTTCTAAATGATCATTGAAAATGATAAAGTTAACCCATTACCATTACGGCAATTTCAGACTGGTCTGAATTCAAACCAATTGCATACAACTATTTAACAATGAGAGAATTTTGATTATCTTTGTCTTTATGGGTAGAAAACAGGTTGAAGAAATTGCTTGTAACAAACAATTTCTTCGTTTTCAGCCTTGTATTCCTACAGTCATTTCTTGAGATGCGTAAAAAGCCGGATTGTTTGAGAATAGGTTAAGGGGTTTTAAAAGAATTCTGTTTTCAGCTATGACAGTCAAGTCTTGAAACGCTATGCCTAAACTTGCTTCCAATAAAATCTAACCAGAAATACCTATTAAAAAAGATAACCCAGCTTGCTAAAAAATTTACTTGAAATAGAAGATTATTAATCTAATCCCATAAATCATAACAATTCTTCCCTTACCTTTCCTTCACTTCCACTCGTTCCTGGTGTTGGTGGACATGTGGAATTCCTCGATTGTGGACTGACAGGCGTAGCGAAAGTTGGGGGCGTTGTACTGATCCCAGGTGAGACCCCAGAATGTGCACCATTGTTGCCATTTAACCCACCTTGAGCCAAAATACAACACAATTTTAGACTAGCATGATTTTTTTCTGGAACATTGAGCAAACTGTCATTGGAAAAGGAGTTAAATTTGGAGTCAACGTTGTCTAGAATGCAAGGGTCAGTCAAGTCACTCGTACTTGTACTAATACTGTTCATTTGTTCCCGATATTTGGATTGAAGAGATATTGTGGCTTTATCACATAGAGTACACAGGGACTCGACTTTCTGAACCGCTCTACCATTCTGGGCCGTAGAATGACTTTCGCCATTTTGTAAATCTTCTGTCACTGTGTCTGTTGAACTCTCTAGTGATGGGAGATACTGTTCACTTTTAACAGCATATATTGCTCTCTGCCTAATTTTCATGACAGCAATGCTATCTAAAGAGTCTAAATGAGATGAACTATCTCTACTATTACATGATTTATTAGTCTCTGAATCTATACCATTAGTATATCCATTTAATTCTAAACCGTTAGCATTTTCTACATGGTCCTTATCACTATTATCTTCATTTTCTGAAATGGTTTCTATTGAATTTTCACTACTTTCACTAAAATCATGATTTCCGTTACTATAGCCATTCATTTCATGAATTCCGTTACTACCACCATTGATATGAGTAATCTGATGTCCATTTTCTATCATACCATTTACAGGATGTCCATTTTCTAAATGTTTATCGAACTCTAATTCACCATTCTGATATCCATTTCCTATTTCGACATTACATATGCTAGATTGTGTATCACCTAGGCCATTTTCCGATGTATTACTTGTGTCCGAATCAGAAGTCACACCGCCCCGATCAGTTGTAACATCAGGAATGTTATTCCTACTATCAGTCACCTCACTGTTCTGTATGACATCTTTACCAGTATTATCCATATCACTGTGCACCTCTGTTAGTGTTTCACCACTCTCACTTACTGATACATTATTATCGTAACTTTTCACACTTTCACTAGAACAGCTTGTATCACCATCGATAGCATGAGTTAATAATTTCTGTGCCTGCTGTTCACCATGATCTGTAGCTATATTTGGATCACTTTTTCTACGCCCTAAACTAGAAGTAAGTTCATCATTAAGACTTGTTATGTCGTCACATGATCGTGTTTTCTGAAGGCCAGATGGTTCCATGTCTGGAGTGGGTGACGGAGCGTAGGCAGTGCTTGCGTCTTCTGGTCCGGCCACTGAGGAATTGTTTGACAGATATACAGATTTCCATAACAATAGATTCTGTACATGAGTTACTGGATATATAACCTGAAAGTTGAAAATAATTAACATTTAGGCTTTATCTCAAACAAAAAGAATATCAATCAAATCACATTTTTTTTCTAATTATCTCAAAACTTCTTAGAATATATGATTAATGAATGATAACAAGAGGTCCATTATGTGCTTTAACTGCTCATTTGATTTCACTTTCACTATAAACAGTTTAAAGATCATATGATGTTGGATCTAGAGCACAAAATGTGACACCTAGAGTGCCCACAAGGGTTATGTAAGATTACACAATGTGGTCTATTCTTTTTTATTTGAAGTATACCAATCTGAAAATTGCCCGAAATTTGATCCAAACACACAAATATTCTAACAAATCTTTAGTTAAATTGAGCAGAAAATAAAGCATCTAGACAGTCCTTCAGGTTTCTGGTCCCAGTTTTCCTAAGATTCCGTCTACTTTTTGACCCCAAGTGACAATCTTAAAATCTTACCCAAGATTTCATCCAGGCAAACATCATAACCAAAATATAGATTGACCTCTAGATTTCTAAAATTTTATCTAGTGATCCAGATTTTTATCCTGGGTGACCCATATCCACTCATTACTGACTTTATCAGGACAAAATTCCTTCAATCTGTTCAAGCTGATGGATAAAACAAGAGGGCTATTGGCCCTGTGGCGCTCACCTGAGATAAAGGCTCTTTGTCTTTGATCAGACCAATTGTATGTTACGGTTAGGATTATGATTCAAGTAGGCCTGATCATACTTTATACATATATAGGCTCTGTACCCAGGAATCTCAGTCTCAAGGACGAATTCCAAGGCTGTAGGACTAATATGAAAGGAGGAGAATTTTTCATCCCTCTGGATCCATGGATAATGATTTTAGAAATATGAAAGAATTCAATGAGCTAAATATTCATGCTAAATATCAAGGCCGAAAGACCATTAGTTTGGGAGGGGTTGTCATTAAAAATTTGTTCATCATTTTCCACCTTCCCTTGATCTCCCTACGAACCCAAGGGAAATGATTTTAGAAATTTGAAAGAGGTCATTATACTGATGTTTAGTGCAATATATCAAGGCTCTACACCATGTACACCTTCTGGGTCAGGTGGAGTATATTTTTAAAGATTAATCTAAAATTTCACTTTTGTTGCAATGGCAACTAAAGTTTTCAACGGATTTCAATTCTTTTAGCTATTTTTAAAGGGGACCACATAAGGAACATTTATGCCTAAATTGGTTCAAATTGACCCAGTGGGTTGGGAGGAGATGTTGTTTAAAGAAATTGTTGGACAACACACAGCAGACAGATGCCAGACAGAAGGTGATCACAATAGCTCACTTGAGCACTCTTTGCTCAGGTGAGCTAAGAACCCTGGCATTTAGAGTTTCCACAATACAAATATTGATGATTCAGGACAGACAACAAAGGATGGGCATGACACCTCATTGATTGGTGGGTGGATGACAAAAAATTTGAACACAGATGCACAAAGGACACAATACCATAGCAACTTTTAACCCATTATGACATAATTCCACTTTTTAACGCACCTGAGGAATTTTTTAAATGTAAATATTGTAACAAGCAATATCTCCTTTTCTAACATTGATTTCTATCCTGTATGACAATTATTTGGAAATTCAAATGTTCTTTGAAACATTCTCTGCAATATTTTTGAAGGGAAGGGTGTGTGTAGGGGGGGGGGGCGTGAAAAACTTACACAAGGATGTACAGCAGACAAACACCATGGCAATAGTCCAAGCAGCCTTTGACAAGTGGAGCTAACTTTTTTCGCTTTTTAACCTATGACAATCATTTTGACATTCAAATGTACTATGACATGACTTTGTCATCTGCAACTTTTTTTTAACAAATTCCCACATGATAAAATTGCAGAACAGTCCAAATTCAAAGAAGCTGCAGACGACAATTTAATGTGATGGAATCTCTAAACTCTTTGTCTTTTGGGGTAGAAATCATTGTGGATAATGAAGAAATAGCTAGTTACAAGAAATTTCTTCATTTTCCACAATCTTTTCTAATGCTTTCATATTAAGGGGCGTTTAAAAGCGTCGCTGTGTGGGAATGGGTTTAAGGACATTTTGGACCAGTCTATAATTATGTTGCCCTGTAATGGGTTTAAGCTGCATTTAATGCTAGTTCAATTCTGTGAATATTTTACCTCATGGTCTTGTGATGGGGAAAAAAGGTGATTGTTGAATTTTTCTTGTTTCAAAAGACCCCAAACAGAGGCCGTTAAGTTGAGTAGCCCCTCCTTTTTCCTCTCTTGTACAGTGTTACACAAGAATGTACCAAACAGGTTTGAGTATGTGTGATGCACCAACTTGATCTGAAAAACAATGCAGTAAGTATGTGTGATATTATAAGTTTAATATGCTAGACTAAAAGAATGAGTTCATTTAACATAGCATCTTTTGAAAATTTAACCTTATACTAACCATTCCTACACTTTTATGCAATGAAGACAAAAAGGGTAAAAGCATTGTGAGAAGAGGAGTGAATGCTTGTTAAAAGCATTTTCTCCTTTACTCACAATGTTTTCTACCCTATGTGATACTTGTTTCTTAACTTCAAAACATTTTATGTTATCGTCTACAACTTCTTTCAATTTTGACCAGTCCAAAATGTACCGTCTGGTAACAGGTTAAGCAACAAGAGCACAACATGCATACTGTAAGTGTTGGATTAAGAAAAATTGTAAGTACTGGAAATGTGTTGCTTAAGTGCTAGTCACATGACCTTCAGCTGTGACCTTTAACTTGGATATATCTAATAGAAATATATGCATGACACATTGTTGAAAAGTTTTTTTTATTTGCCTGACTTTTGCTCACAGTACGAAATAAATATCAGAAAATTGAATACCAACATGGCAAAACTGTAAGTTATGAACAAATCAGGATTATTACTTACAGCAGATACTATAACTTCAAAATTTTATTGCCATGCCTTGTTCAGTGTTCAAATTGTTGTTTCATATAAGTAGTTTTGAAATATACCATAGCACTTACAAGATAAGCTTCATTGAACTCAAATTCACAAGGAAACTGTGAAAGGACCTGATACACACAGTCCAACCACTGAAGAAACACGGGACATCTCTCGTTTATATCCTCTGCCAATGCTCCATTACCACAACGATCAGCAAACTTGTGGCCAAACTCTAACCATTCTCTCTCAACTATTATCTTAAAACCCTGTAAAACAGAATTTCAACATCAATCTTAAGTGTACTATAATAGATTCATAAACTAGAATGTTTGTTCATTTTTTGAAAAATGTACATTCTTAACACATTCCCACACAATGATAATAAGACTGGTCCTAATAGAAAGAAGCTGCAGACAATAATTTCAAGTTGGAATTTTCATTTTTTTGTCTTTTGTCATGCTGAACCTGAAATTTTTCATCTTTGGCAGGAGGTGTTGACAAAGATCAGCCTGTAAATAAGTCTACACCACCTGTTTGTCCTTTTTAAGCAAGATTTGTTGATAAGATCAATTTCCAAACTGAGTATTGACCCTGACAACCAGACCTATAGTGATATTGGCCCTTTGACTTTAATTCAATTTTGGAAAAGGATTTTATTCACCATTAAGTTTGTGAAATTTCCAAGTTCTTTGATCTTTTCGAGTAAAAACATTCCATTGATCTATAATACAGATCTAACTGGAGTTTAGCTACAGATACATACCTCTTTAGTTCTATAATACGGATCCAACATGAGTTCAGCTAGAGATACAATCTGAGGAGTTCGGTCCCATCCATCTGAACAATGAACCAAGACAGGTTTGCCCTCTTTGTCAATGGAAGACACTGCCAGGACACTGGCCCTTAATAAACTAGAGATGTAGTGTAACCAGTTGGTCTTCTCAAGGGATGATAACCAGCTGAAATTTTGTAGATGAACCAGTTATTGTCAAAGAATGTGGTTTAAGTTTAAAATTGATTGGTTGAATTGAATTGAAACCATTTCCTACAGTTTTTCAGTAACATCATGACAACTGATGCTCGCAGCTGGTACACCTAACCATGGCTTCCAGTCATTCCTAACACCAGCAAAACAGTCGATTAGAGCCACAAGCTGCTCCCACTGAGGCACTCTACTTATCATTTGCTCTTTAATGAGAGACAAATGACACATACCTTGTGTTGGCTGAGCTGGGATTAGAACCTAGGACCCCAGGATTATTGTGTTATAAACAATAATGAGATGAGAAAAATTTAGACTGGCCCCAATTGAAAGAAATTGCAGATGGTAATATCAAAGTTTATGAAATTTTAGATTTTTTCAACTTTCTGTGTAGAAAACATAGTGGAAAATGAAGAAATTGCTTGTTGCAAGCAATTTCTTCATTTTACACATTGTTTTCCCAACATCAAAAAGGGTCATTGTGTGTGAACTTTCGACTTGCATTATCCCTTTACCAAAGAAAGAAATTTGGGACTGGTCCTAATTCAGGATATTTGCAGACGAATATTCCAAGTTGATAAGAGATAAGTCTGTCTTTCTGGGTAGAAAAGAAATTACTTCACACATTCCCCCACCATTGTTTTCAAAATCATCTTCAGGGTCGTAAAAAGTGGGATTGTGTGGAAATTGGTTAATTCTTTTGCAGACGTTGAATTTCAAATAAATAAAGTCTCACCATTCCAGCCTAATTCTGATTTTTTAACACCCTTCAAGAAAAAAATTGGCAGAACAATATTGAAAATGAAAGCAAATTCTTCATTTCTCACATTATTTTCTACCAAGAAAGACAAATATCCTTAAAATTTCATCAACTTAAATTTGTTGTCAGCAACACAAACTTTAAAATTTGCGAGTCTAAAAAATTCTTGTCTGGTAATTGTTTTACCCGTGTTTCATTAACTTATCTTGTTGCAATAACTACTTTAATCAATTACACACAACAAAATTTTAGAATAGTCCTAATTGAAAGACCATGCAGATGACAATTCTAGATAAATAAAGTTTTAAAACAATTGTCTTTTTTGGGTTGAAAACATTGTAAATAATGTAAGAATTGCTTGTAACAAACAATTTTTCATTTACCACAATGTTTCAGGAAACTTTTTTCTAGGAGGCACCAAAAGTTTTAATGTGTGGTAATTGATTAAGCCATTCCCACACAATAAAATTTTAGACTGGGCCAAATTGAAAGAAGTTACAGACTACAATTTCATGTTAATGGAATTTTAAATTTTGTCATCATTTTGGATAGAAAACATTATGGATAATGAAGAAATTGCTTGTTACAAACAATTTCTTCATTTTACACAATGTTTTCAAAAGCTGTTTTCTTCATGGGGCGTCAAAAAGCTTCATTGTGTTGGAATGGAAAAGCATTATATGATCAAGTACAGATGTCCACTTAAAAATTTTAAAGTACGTACCTAGCTTGATCTTGGTTACTACTACACAGAGTTCTAAAGGTTAGGTAATTTTTCCTAATGGTGTGAATGTTGGCTAAGTTCATAAACTGGACTTCACAACTTTGGTAATATTCTGGAAAAGAGAAATCGAGACAACCTTTTTTATAAGCTTTTGAATGACGAAGGTATTTATACTTACCTAATAAGGATTCCTTAGATGTAGAATGTGATCATGAAATGGATTATTAGTCGTTTAACCCCCTTGCTAGACAGCAAAATTTTAGACAGGTCAAATTTCAAGGAAGTTGCAGATAACAATTTCAGTTCAAAGAATTTTATATCTCTCTGTGTTTTCAGGTAAATAAAAATGTGGAAAATGAAGAAATTGCTTGTTTCTTCATTTTCCATATTGATTTTGTTAACTTCTTACATTGAGGGAGTGAAAAGTGTGATTTGTGTGGGAATGGGTTAATGCATGTTTTTTAACTCATTACCAGAAGATAACAAGAATGTTTTGTGAAACACTATGCCCTCGAAACAGGAATTCTTTAGAAACAGGGAAAAGGGTTAAAATTTTGACCTTGACCTTGATGAAATGACCTTCCCCAGTTTCGCCTTGTTTAGACCTATCTACATACCAAATATTAGCATTGTAACTTAATCAGGGTTGAAGTTATAGGATATTGTTTAGTTGGCAGGTTTAGTTTTGCAGACAGACAGACAGACAGACATCAGTAAAACAATATGCCCCCGATCTTGTCAATGTGGGAGCATAAAAACTTAGACTTTCTTAATTCATAAATGTTGTCTGCAGACAACATTTTGTAGTTGATGAATCTTCAACTTCTTTTGTCTGTTGTTGGTGAAAACATAGTGGATAACATAAAAACTGCTTGTAACAAGCAATTTCTTCATTGCTACAACGTCTTTCAAAGAGTTTTTCTTATGGAGGGGGTAGTTAAAAAGTGCTATCGTTTGGTGATGTGTTAAGTCCATCTGAGATCGTCCTGTAGACACATCACAACAATAATCAAAATCATTCAGATTCTTAACTCAAGACTTTCAAACAGAATTATATGATTATTGTTATCAAAGGGACAAAACCGCACAAGTCAGACTTACCAGAACATTCCACACCTCCACCCTTCAATCTATTAGCAGAGGCGGCACTATAAGATCTACAGTCCATTATCAACATCTTTTTGGATTCTTTTCTATCATCCTCTGCTGAAACTACACAAATTGATAAAGAATAATTGTCACAAAACCACTTGTGTCCCCCCCCCCCCCAACAGACATAGTGAAACCAACAAGCATTCTGAAGTGTTGCCATGCAGACAGACATAGTAAAACTAACAAGCATTCTGAAGTATTGCATGGCAATACAAAGTCCCCTACCGGCTTTATATACATCCCTAGAGCGGTATCTTTTTTGGATGGTAAAGGGATTAATGCCCCTCCAAAGTATTACAGTTGTATCAGATTTTATGAGCAATTCTTGAACACACACACATACACACAAACATAAACAAGAGACCAATAGGGCCTTATCGGTCCACTGAGTCCAAAGAGCACAAAAACAAATAAAAGTCCACCAGATTATGCTACATACTAAATATCAAAGCTCTAAGCCTTTTAGTTTGAGAGAAAAAAGATTTTTAAAAGTTTTCACTAACCAAGCCTATGTTAAACTTAGGACATCTTGGAAGGGGCTAATTCTGACCCTGGGGCCATAATTTGTACAATCTTGATGGAGGTCAACCAGGTGATGATACATACAAAATATTGAAGCTCTAGGACCTTCTGTTTGGGAGAAGAAGAGTTTTAAATGTTCACTTTATAAGCCCTAAGTAAAAATTCGTGACATCCGGGAATGGGCTAATTATGAATCTAGGTTTATAATTCATACAATATTGATAGAGATCCACCAGATGATGCTACATACCAAATATCAAAGCTCTAGGCCTATCTGTTTGAGAGAAGAAGATTTTTAACCCTTTCCTGTTTATGAAATTTTCGACTGGTCCAATTTGAAAAAGGTTGCAGAGGACAATGAAAAATGCATGCAATTTGAAATCTGACCATCCTATGTGGTAGAAAATATTGTGGGAAAAGAAGAAATTACTTGTTGCAAGCAATTCTCCTTTTTCCACAATGTTTTCTCAAGTATAAAAATCACAGTGACGTAAAATCCTGGGTTTGTCCAGGAAAGGGTTAAAGTTTTCACTATATAAGCCTATGTTAAATTTGTGACATCTGGGAATGGGAATAATTTGTACAATCTTGATAGAGGTCCACAAGAGGATGCTGTATACCAAATATCAAAGGTCTAGGCCCTCCTCCTGTTTGGGAGAAGAAGATTTATACAAATTTCACTATATAAGCCTTTGTTAAATTTGTGATATCCGAATAGGATAATTCTAATCCTGATGCAATAATTTGTACAATCTTGATAAAGGTCCACCAGATGATGCTGTATACCAAAATATCAAAGTTCTAGGCCCTCCTGTTCTGGAGAAGAAGATTTTTAATTTAAATCACCATATAAGCCCTTTGTAAAACTTGTGACATCCGGGGAATTGGCTTATTCTTTCTCTGATTCCATGATTTATATAATCTATGAGTATGTTAAAAAAAAAACACCTTCATTTCAAGGCAGAGGGCATTTATATTTCAAGTGTAGCATAGCCTGGCTGTTATCTATCAATTTTGATTGGATAATGACTGTAGGTTAAAAAACACCCCTTCCCTGGGTGTCCAATGTTTGTAAAATTCTCAATTAGACCATGTTTAACGGTCTTTTCCTCCCAATCTACATAGTCTAAGGAATACATATCTAGGACCCCTAGTGCAGGGCCTTTTTGGACCCTATGAGGACAAATTTTAGTGATATAGTAAAAAAACATCTAGTTATGCTACATACCAAATATGAATATCCTAGGCTTTATAGTTTAAGAGGAGAAGTCTTTTGAAATTGCTCTAATTAAGCATTTTTCCAAACTTTGGACCTCAGTGGCAGGGCCAATTTTGACCCCTGAAATTACATATTTAAAAACTTGTTAGAGAACCATATGATTAAGCTCTATATAAAATATAAATGCCTTTGGCCTTGAAGTATATGAAAAAAACAAAAAAAGATTTACTAAAATTTCCCATTTTCATATGCCGGGGTTACAAGAGTTTTTAACAGAATTAAATTCTTTTAACAGCTTTTGAAGAGCTTCACCCAAGGAACATCCCTGCAAAGTTTCAGCTTGATTAGCCTACTGGTTTGGGAGAAGATGATTTTTAAGATTTACTAAAAATTCCCATTTTCAAATGCTGCGGCAACCAGAGTTTTCTACAGAATTAAATTCTTTTAACAACTTTTGTAGAACTTCACCAAAGGAACATCCCTGCAAAATTTCAGCTTGATTGGCCTACTGGTTTAGGAGGAGAAGATTTTTAAAGAAATTGTGGACGGACAGATGGACGGACCATGGACAATGATAAATCACAATAGCTCACCTCGCACTTTGTGCTCAGGTGTGCTAAAATGTTAACACACGACGACAGACAAAACACGATTGCAATAGGTCACCACGACCTTTGGTCAGGTGACCTAAAAAGTCCAAAAACTGAAATTCTTTGGTAATTTTTTAACTCCAGCATCTGTATCTTCTTCAAGAATCAATAGACTGGAACCAAACTTAAAATTGTTCTGTAACTCATCGATATGGACTCACATACCAAAAGTCAGCTTAATATCTCTGAGGGTTAAGAAAAAAAGTCTGGAAAACAGAAATTTCCTGGTAATTTTCAAAGTCCAGCATCAGTATCATTCCACAAAAGTCAATGGACCGGAACCAAACTTGGTCTTGTTCTGTAATTCATTGACATGGACTCACATACCAAAAATCAGCTTGATATCTCTGAGGGTTAAGAAAAAAGTCTTGTAAACTAAAATTTCGTTGTAATTATCTAAGTCCAGCATCTGTATATTTCACAAAAATCAATGGACACAAACCAAACTCAAACTTCTTCTGTAACTCATTCACATGAACTCACATACTAAAAAGCAGCTCAATATCTCCCAGGGTTTGGGGAAAAAAAGGCTGGAAAACTGATTTGTCCTTACTGACAGATGGACTGAAAGACTGACGGACTGCTGGAGCTCAAACCAAAAGTCCCCTTAGGCTTCACCGGTAGGGCACTAAAACACTCCCCCTCTATTTTGGAGATTGGGGAATAATGAACTTTATTTGTCCTGAAGTAATACATTGCATGGGAAAAAATAACTCCTGCAGTTTTGAAAAAGTATGTTGTATTTTGCTTTCTTTAGAGATAGATCTGAATACATTTACTGTAGAATTTGTATTACAAGACCTCTCAAATGATGGCCAGAGTCTGGTCGCTTAACCCTTTCTAACACAACAAAACCATAGACTGGTCCAAATTGAAAGAGGTTGCAGATGACAATTGTTAGTTGCTGAAATTTTAAAGATCTTTATCTTTTGGGGTAGAAAACATTGTGGATAATGAAGAAATCTTTTGCAATAGGCACTGTCTTAATTTTCCACAACATTTTCATGAAAAAAAAGCAGGACCATTTGACAATAGGTTAAGTGAATGGTGGCTTAATAAACATTTATGAGAAATATATGAAGGAACGATTCAAATACAAAGATAAATCATCAATTTCTCACTTATTCCTATGTTGTTTGAACTCCAATGAATTTCAACAACACAGTTTATAGTTACCATGAATATTTTTTAACCAATAAACAGACAACAAAATTTTAGACAGTTCAGGTCCAAAGTCAAGAAATTTCTTTCCAAAGCTTAATTATATTTTTTTTGGGGGGGGTGGGGGGGTGTCAAAATGCATGATTGTGTAGGAAAGGGTCAAGTTCGCTTCAAGAGTTACTCTATTAGTGGAATCAATTGCTTAATATAGGTGGTCCCTTGAGGCAAGATATAATGTACCCATTGTAAAAGAGAAAAGATCAGCATAATAAGTTGAAGGACACAGTTAGATTGTGATAGTAAGAACAAATTTTCAAAAGTATTAACACAATAGATGACCTTGACAAATGACATAGAAATCAAAATCAGTTGATGCATATCAATGAATGGTACCATGTTATAATTCTTTAGCTTAACCCATTCCCACACAACAAATTTACAGACTGGTCCAAATTTCAAGTTGACAGAATTTTACAATTTATCTTCTTTTGGATAGAAAACATAGTGGATAACGCAGAAATTGCTTGATACAAGCACATTCTTCATTTTCCATGTTTTCCAAAGCTTTTTTCTTTACTTTAGACATGTAAAAAGGAGGGATTGCATGGGAATGGGTTAAACCTATAGTTTAGAAGATGACTGTGATTAGAATTACCTTCTGTTTTATCCCTCGAGTTCCCTTCACCAGGGTTCATGGCACACGCCAATGGAATGGCATTTAGTAAGTTTTCATCATCATCATTACGCCAACCAAAAAATCCCATCTCTGGCTGGCTGGACCGCACCAATACTGCACCATTTTTCTTGTTTCTGAAAGTGAAAATATGAAAAACTTAGCATTTTCAAAATTGTTACAAGCAGCTTGTTCTTTTCTAATTATGTTTTTCCAAAGATGCTTTTTTTTCAGCCTGTCAAAATGAGGGATTGATTGTGCAGGTTGAATTAGTGGTACAGGTAAAATAGACTAAGATCAGATTGGAAACATTTGTATGCTGATTTTAGTCTATGCTTCCTACTAATGCAAAGAAAAATTGGTCTGATTAGCAGGAGACAGGCTAACAATTATATTGAATTCAATTCATAAACAAAGGATTAATAGTCCAGATAAATTTAGACCTTGAGCTGCGACACTAACCTTGTATCAATCTAAACCATTGTTTCAAATGGCACATCATTTAGTGAGAACAACAGTGCCAAATTATTTTGAAATCCCTCTACAAATATCAGAGTTATGCTTCAGACAAGCTGAATTTCAAAACTGAATCTTAGTGTGTGACCTTTAAGCTTTCCAAAAATTTCTTTCAAATGGCGCATCTACTCATAATGGAGAACGATTGTGTCAAATCATTTTGTAATGCATCCTGTAATATAGAATATATTGTTTGCATAAATTCTATTAGAAGGAGATGTTGTCAAATAAAATTGATAGAGCAAGGAATTTGAACTGATGACAGATTGATTGAAGGCACAATGTGCTCCTTAATAAGATACCCTAGCAGAATCAAAAGCTAACTATCTTTTTCTTAACCCTCCCCCCTTCTTCCATAATACACAGCCTAGCTATCACTTGCCCATTGTCAAGAGAAAATGACAGCTTCATTATTCTACATAATGACTGTAATTCGCCTTGAATTGTTTTAACCTATTACCACATGACAAAATCTTAGACTCGTCATTTCCTACCATCTTTTCTATAATTATTATTTTTCGGTGCATCAACAAGCAGGATAGTGTGGAAATGAGATAATGTCTGACTTACCTCCATACTACAGAAGGAAATCTTCTCAGCGCCCTAAATCCGGCTACTCTTCGTAAATTCTCGTCTGACACAGATTTTGGAATGATGTGTTCAGGGGGATATGAGGGACATAAGCTGTAACGAAAAAAAATATTGTAAGTCTCACTTTTTAACCTTTGTCATGCTGAACGTGGAATATTCCTATGTTGGCAGGAGGTGTTAACAAAATCAACCTGAAGTTAAAGAGCAGTCTGATCTTAGTCTACACCGCCAGCTTGCCCCTTTTAAGTCAAAGTTGTTTTAAAAAACAATTTTTTATAAGAAATTTTTACCTACAATTAGTATTTTTAGTCCTTTGATTTTCATGCAATTTTGAAAAGGGTTTTATTCAGCATGACAAGGGTTAATATGAAGTGTGTTCATAGCTTGAACTAAATGTTTCTATAGAACAAAGCAAACATCATTCAATATGTTACCACACAAACCCGCATTTTGATACTGTGAGGACCAAAAGCTATTGAAAACGATGTGAAACTATAGGCTTTTGACCTTACTGTTTAATCAAATCCAAATCAGTCCTGTTTAATCATGATCAATGACCAGAAAACTTAGAAAAAAGATTATGGAAAATGAAGAAATGGCTTTAAACATGCAAGTCGTTCATTATCTAAGATGTCTACTATCCTAAAAGCCAAATATTTTTTCAATTCATCAAACAGACTTTTAAAAGTGGTTTTAGATAAAATAGAGAAAAAAAACATAGTGAGAAAAGGAGAGGCTGCTAGTTAAAAGCAATCCTTTTAGCACAATGTCACCCATAACTAATATTCTGCAGCACATCATGTGAAATTGTTGGGTAATGGGTAAAATTAACATTTGCAAGTCCATAATTTAGTCATTTGAGGAATGAGAGAGGCAAGATATATATTTTCAACCCCCACTGCTTTATTTGCTCTGAAAAAAATTGTGAGAATTGAATTGCTTCAAATAAGCATTTTCTTCATTTCCAACAAAGGGCCAATTTTTTTCAAGTTTTCATCAACTCAATATTGTCACCTGCAACTTCTTTGAAATTGGACCAGTCTAAATTTTGTCATCCGATGATATCTTAAATATGACATTTTTGTAAACAACAGTTCATCTAGTCCACCTACTGTTGTAGTTTGCATGCATAATTTGAATAGCTGTCATAGCAGACATTTCATATCAAACCCCCATGGGTGCTTTATTTCCACTACACAACCAAGTAAAATGGCCGTAAAATTTACATCTTCAGTCAATTATATAAAAGTAGATCATGTATGCCTTCAGACCTTAGGAGCTATATATTGCCTTCAGACCTTAGGAGCCCTATGACTGAGCCTGTTCTGATCCAACCAGAATTGCTTAACCCATTCCCAAGCAATCCTCTTTTTGATGTCCATCAAGAATAAAACTTTGGAAAACATTGTGCAAAATGTAGGAATTGCATAATACAAGCAATTTCTTCATTATCCGCAATGTGTACTACCACAAAAGACAAGATTTTTTGAATTTCATTATAAAGAATTGTCTGTAACTTCTTTCAAGTTGGACCAGTCTAGAATTTTGTTGTCTTGTAAATGGTTAACCCTTTCAAGTTCAATCCCTGGTTTTTACGATTTCACAATTCCCTGTGAATTTATAATTGAGAAAATATTGTAGTAAAGAAATTGCTTGTCACAAGCAATTTCTTCTTTTTTTCAAACTATTTTCTACTCTCCTGAATAGTAATATTTCAAATTAAATAAAAATTAAATTTTTGTCTGCAAAACCTTTGAATTTGGACATGTCTAAAATTTTGCAAAACAGGAAAGGGTTAAACCTAAGCAAGAGTCTGGGACACTTACAAAATAGCAGGCAGTTTGTCTTGTTTGACATAAGATACAAGATTATTAAACTTTCTGTAAGCTTGCTATTGCAACTAAACTGGAGTATGTATTTTTAGTTTGTTTTTCATTAGCTCTGCTTAACCCATTTCCACATAATGATGCTTTTTGATACTCCTCAATAAATCTTAGGAAAACATAAAGGAAGATGAAGAAAATGTTTGTAACCTGCAATTTTTTCATTTTCCAAAATTTTTCTTACCCAGAAAGTTGAAAAAATCCAAAATTCAAAATCAACTTTAAATTGTCAGCTCCAAATCCCTTAAATTTGGACCTGTCTAACGTTTTGATATCTGGTAATGGGTTAATTTTTTATGTTGACTTTACTTTCAACAATTAGGGCCAGTTTCAAATTCTAGTTTAAATTTAAGCTTGAGTATAACTAGAGTTGAAGGAAAATTCAAAGTTCTAGATAGTCCTGATTAAAAGATAAACCTGAATGTTTGCATAACCAAAATCTTCTTAACCCATTCCCAAACATTGACAATTTAAACGCCCCTCAAAATAAAAGCTTTGGAAAACATTGTGGAAAATGAAGAAATTGCTTGTAACAAGCAATTTCTTCATTATCCACAATGTTTTCTATCCAAAAAGACGAAAAAATTGAAAATTCCATCACATTGCAATTGTCGTCTGCAGCTTTTTTTAATTTGGACCAGTCTAAAATTTCACCGTGTGGGAATGGGTCAAACAGCAGGTTTATTTTAAACCAAAGTACAGTGAGGTTTAGGGAGGAAAAATGTGCAATATAGACTTGTTATCTGCATGAAAGCTTTATGAAACAGCACTATCAAGCATTTGAATAAATTTTCTCTCTGTCTACAAAAATCTTTGAAAAATACTCTTCCCAACTGCTGGGTCAATCTTGCTGAAACTTGGCAGGGGTGTTCCTTTGGTGAAGTTTCACCAAACTTAATGAAAACCTTTCATTTATGCCACAAACTTTGGATGCTACGGTCAAAGAAAGGCTAAATATTAATGAAGCTTTAAAAAAACTAGTTGTGAGAAATCATGCAGATAGAGGCTCATTTTCTGATGTCACTGTGGTGTCAGAGTTGTTGTGGATCTATTTCTAAGATGTCAATACAAAACAAACACCTGGGAGTTCATGCACTCCACTGACTAACAGTAGGTTATGGTTGGGTTTACCAATCTTACACCATTCTCTCCTTCTCTAACTACCGAAAATCTCAATGATTTTCTTTGTAATGCCAGTTAATTAATTCAATCTCACCATTTCAAGAAAGAATTATTTACAAAAAAGCAATATTCATCTATAAATCTCTTAATAAAGAATTTCCAAAAAATATCACACAAATCTTCAAGAAAACAACAAATGCAAATCTAAGATCACATAGTCAGCAAACTCTCAGGATACCCAAACCAAGAATTGAGTTCTACAGAAACTCCCTTGCATACTCAGGTCCTAAACTGATGAATTGGAATCCACTCCATGTAAGGAACTCCGATGATTTGAAAACATTAAAATTGGCATTTCTGACATGGTGGATGACATCTTATAACAAGAGCACTGCCCACGGGTGCCAGCGCTCAGCTGCAGGTGCTGGATAATGCAAAACTTCTAAATCAAAAAAGGGGCATAACTCTTACAAAAACACTTTAAGAGTTATCCCCCTTGATAGTCTAGATAGGTCTTGTGATGGTCAATACACACGCCAAGTTTCATGAGGATATCTTCAATCTTCATGCCAACGCCAATGTCGACACACGAGATGCCAAGGTGATGACAATACCTCAGGTTTTCTCCGACACCGCCCACATAAAAATGTTTTTACACTATGAATCAATCAGATTTACAAAATTATACTTTTGTGTGAAATTTGATCTTGATGAAATTGTGTTATTGAGATCAAACTTCATTCCAACCAATGGTCTCCATTGATTTGTGTGTAATATCATCCTTTATTGAGATCAAACTTCATCTTTACCTAAAGTCATTATGAGTAATGTTATCCTATATTTAGAAAAAGCTTCATTCTTACTTAATTGTGTAGCTAAAAGTTTGAGATCAAACTTCATCTTTACCTAAAGTCTCTATTAATTTATGAGTAATGTTATCCTATATTTAGATCAAACTTCATTCCTACTTAAATTCTCCATTGATTTTGTGCTAGACAAGTTTTATTGAGATCAAACTTCATCATTCTTACCTAAAGTCCTTGTTGATTTACATGTAGTGTCATCATTTATTGAGATCAAACTTCATTTTTACCCCAAGTCTCTTTTGATTTTAGTGTAATGTCATTATTTTTTGAGACCAAACTTTATTTTACCTAAAGTCTCTATTGATTTACATATAATGTCATCATTTATTGAGACCAAACTTCATTTTACCTAAAGTCTGTATTGATTTACATATAATGTCATCATTTATTGAGATTAAACTTCATTCTTACCTAAAGTCTCCATTGATTTACATATAACGTCATCATTTATTGAGATTAAACTTCATTCTTACCTAAAGTCTCTATTGGTTTACATATAATGTCATCATTTATTGAAACCAAACATCATTCTTACCTAAAGTCTCTATTGATTTCTGTGTACCTCCAAGCTTTATTGAGATCAAACTTCATTCTCTCTATCTCTTTGGTAAAACTGTAAGCACTATCAGCATCTGTTAAAAAGAAAAGAATAAAAACTTATTTCTATCGAATTCTTACAACTTAAGACAGCTAAGCTGGAACAATACAGATGCAAATATATTGGAATCTGAGCCTGTAGAGATATAGATTGGGGGAGGGGAATTTTTTTTGGGGGGGAGGGGGGGGAGTGGGTGTTCTTAACAGAAACCTACATTTTAGGTGCTCATTTGAATTGTCTCAATGAAATACTTTCTCTGGCTCCAAGTGCAGGCATTGCCTATTCTTTTCTTTAAATACATAACCAGATGTCAAAATCAAAATTAAAAGACATTGCAGATGAAAGTTAAGTGTCTTACATTAGAAATCAAGTGCCTGATAAAGTACAAAACATTGTGAGAAAGGAGAAATTTCTTGTACCAATAAAGTTTCCATAACCACAAATTCTTCAGGGCATCAAAAAGTTGGGATTATGTGGTGCTGAAAATTAAGCTTTTATCATTTAACAATAAAATCAAATGTGGCTTGAATCGAGGCACTTTACTTACAGTCGTGTATTGACATAGAGAGGATAATTGTTTGTTTCAGTGCATGATCAATTTATCTTTCATTGAGTGAACAATATAGGCTATATATTCAAGAGCAGCTGGGCCATAAATGGAAATTTTGTTGTTCACGAAATGAAAAATAAAATGCTCTCACATGAATAACAATCAATTATTCTAAATCTTTAATGCAAAAATTGACAAATTATGATATTTTTTGGGGGAAGATTCTAAACACTTGCCATTTTGCATGTGAACTACATGGCAACCTGATGAGGTCTCCAGTGTCTTTGGTCCCACCTAGAGGACATTCAGCAGCATGCAATATCTAAAAGCAGGGCTAAATCTACCAAAACATAACCCATTCCAACACAGTGGAATTTTAGACCAGTCCAATTGAAAGGATGGAAAGTTGATGGAATTTTATTTTTTTTTGTCTTTTCGGATAGAAAACATCGTGGATAATGAAGAAATTGCTTGATCCAAGCAACTTCTTCATTTTCCACAATGTTTTCCAAAGCTTTTTTGTTGAGGGGCGTGAAAAGGAGGGATTGAGTGGGAATAGGTTAAAGAAAGGTCTGAATTTAGAAAAACATTCTCTTGAAACTGAGATGAACAGTATAGCAAATCAATCTGGTGAGAATTTCATAGCCTCAAGGAACAAAAGATGTGTTTATTGATGTATAATTAGGTATTCAAATATGCTTTTGTATGTAATGTGACACATAGCTATTGGCTATAGAACTTTTCATTATGTAATGTTTTAATGTAGATTCTAATGACCATAATATATTCAACAATGAAGATAAAAATCAGACCACTATAACTATCTGATTCTTTTCTTTCACTAATACTTAACTTCATCCAAAATACTTTTGAGGGCTTATACCTTGCTAATTACAAATATTTTCTTCTTTTTCAACAATGTTTTGGAGTATAATATCCCACGAAAGGGAAGTAAATAGTAGGGATTGTACAGGAAATGGTTAAACTAGCACACCAAAATAGGATGCTAAAATTTTGTAGTAATTGTGGTTTCACTGATTTCAGAAGCTTCATGCAGATAGAATACAGTTTAAACCATTACTGAACTACAACATTTTAGATTGGTCCAAATTCAAAGATGTTGCTGGCAACAATTTCAAATTGATTAAAATTTCATTTTTTTCACTTTATGTGTATAAAACGATGTGAATAATGAAGAAATTGCTTGTAACAAGCAATTTCTTCATTTTTCACAATGTTTTCTAAAGTCATATTTCAAGGGGGCATCAAAAAGCATTGTTATGTGGAAATTGGGTTAACCCATTACCAGGCAACACAATTTAAGACTGTTTCAAACTCAACAAAGTTTTTGACACCAATCTAAAGTTGATGAAAGTCTTTGTCTTTTGGGGTAGACAACATAGTGGGTAATGAAGAAATTCCTTGTACCAAGCAATAACTTAATTTTCCACAATGTTTTCCAAAGCTTTTTTCCTTGCTGGGCGTAAAAAATGCAGGATTGTGTTGACCGAGCTGTCAAGACAAGGGCTATAAAGATATGTCTTCTATAACAAAATGCATGTGAATATCAGCCTGCACCTCTTAGGTTGTAAGGTCATTTACCCCAGTTGACCTAGATGTGAACACATTTATTTTGCCAGACAGAAAATACACATTCCTTTGTAATGTTACAGTGCAAGTACAAGTATACTAGACTAAGAGGGGGGTGAGAGCTATTGTATTTCTTTACTTTTTTTATCTAAGATATATACCTACAACTAACGCATTCAATCCTTTCGACCCTTTTATTCTAATGCTATTTTGGAAAGAATTTAATCACCACAAAAAGGTTATAATACTGTATGATACTCCTGTATGATACTTCTCTCACCTTGACATGGCAAGAGTTGAAAAGGACTTGTTGGGCAGAGGGAATTCCAAAGACAAATTCCTTGGAAAAACCATAAACACACAGCTGCAATAAAATCTTTTGGCTTTTAAAATACCATAAAAGTCGTAATAAAAGACAATTGAATCCTTACCAACAGAGAATGTTTGATTACAGTTATCTATTGATGTATCTGTGTCCCCTCTCTTGTCTGCGCACCATGCGTGAAAGGAGTATGCAAATACGTCTTCCAGTTTTTTACATGGGGCTAGCTTCACAGTGAGTCTTTTGTACCATTCCTGACACGCCTCATTGGTTGGGAAAGAGCATCTGAAAGAAAAGCATCTATATAAATGAGTCAGAAGCTACAGCCATAGCACAGTTGGTAGGATGTAGGAAACCTAATGAACCCTAGCCATGGTGAATATTCCTCCAACATTGTCTCCCATCAATGGGAGGATAATTGTAAACCTAAGTTGGATGAGCATCTCGAGACTCAGAAGGTACTGGTGTGAGAAATATTAGTTATCCATGGATAGATGCTCCAGCTGAAAAACTGTTAAAAGTGGTGTTAAACTCCATTCAACCATCAAAATAAGTCTGATTGACTACGACCTAAGGGCATAATAAAAGAAGTCTTATTTAATAAATTACTAGATTACAATATTTTAGGTAGGTCCAATTGAGTTAAAATATTGGAAAATAGGTGCCCAATGAGAAAGAAAACATCGTGAGAAAAGGGGGAATTTCTTGTTAAGAGTATTTGTATATAACCACCAGCTAACAGTGGGAGAAAGAACAACATAACCTAGTCCCATACAATCTGATTTTTGAGTCCCCTAAAAAAATCCAAAAAAAAAAACAACTTAGGACAACATTGTAGACAATAAAGAAATTAATTGTTGCAAGCAATTCTACCTCAAACAAAACAAAAAGTCATCAAGTAATATTTGCCATCTGCAAAATATTTGAATTTGGATCAGCCTAAAATTTGATCATCTGGTGATGGACTAATGTTTTGCAGATCTACAACATCAAGTTATGGAGCTGCTTAACCAATTACCAGAATGGCTAAATTTTAGACTGGCCCAAATTGAAAGAGGTTTAAGACAACAATTTAAGGTTTATGAAATTTAGGATTTTTCAACCTACTAGGTAAAAAACATTGTGGAAAATGAAGAAATTGCTTGTGACAAGCAAAATCTTCATTTTCCACAATGTTTTCCAAAGATTTTCCTTTTGAGCATCTAGAAGAGTCACAAAGTGTGAATGGGTTAAAAACAGACAAGCTATTTTTGGGCAGACAAAAAAGTAATAAAGCAATCATGTGACAGTGATTTTCTTCTTATTTCAAAAGTGATTACTTATAACCATCCCTGAACCCAGAATATCCCAAATTTGGAAGGAAGTATAGACAAAGATTAGCCTGCACATTAACCCTTTCCCATTCAAATACGGGATTTTACGATCCTTTGATTTTATACTTTAAACATTGTGGAAAAAGAAGAAATTCCTTTTTCAACAATATTTTCTACCACATAGGATGTTTTCATTTCAAATGGCATCCAGTTGTCATTGTTGTCTGCAAACTCTTTCAATTTGGACCAGTCTAAATTTCCAAAAACAGGAAAGAGTTAATCTAATCTGATATTGGTCTACACTGCCTTGTCCTTTCAAGCCAAAAATTATATATTTTTAACCCATTCCTACACAATTATGATTTTTCACGCCCCTCATGAAAAAGATTGAAAAATTGTGAAAAATGGAGAAATTGCTTTTAAAAAGCAATTTCTTCATTTCCACAATGTTATCTACCAGGAAAGTTGGAAAAATCTAGTTTCATACATGTTAATTTGTCATCTGCAACTCCTTTTGATTTGGACCAGTCTGAAATATTGCTGTTTGGTAACAGTATAAGAGATATTGATCAGCAACTTGTAATTGAAAGAAGTTGCAGTTGACAATCTACAGTTGATGAAATTTTAAATAAGTTTTGTCTTATGCACTGTCATGTGATATAAAACATCGTGCATATGACGCAAGATGTACATTTTCCTTTGTGACTTTCAAAAAAAAAAAAAATTTGCATGCAACAAAAAATCATTATTTTGTAGGATGGGTTGACCCTTTCCTGATTTTTAAATTTTAGACCAAATTCAAAAGTTTTGCAGACGACAATTCTATGTAAATCTTATTTGAAAAATAATCATTCTGTGGGGTAGAAAAAATTGTGGATAGAGAAGAAATTGCTTGTTACAAGCATTTTCTTCTATTTCCACAATTTTTTTTCAAGAATAAAAACACGGGGACGTAAAATTGGGGATTGAACAGGAAAGGGTTAAGCCAGAGCTACTAATAAGATTGACTTTTAAAAGAAATATGAGCACTCTATCAGGGTTTCCAGTGGTTTCAGTCCATTGATCTAAAAACATGTTTGGAAATGTTTCATATACAGCATGGCAAGGGTTAAAATTAGTTGGTCAACATTATGCTTTGAAAAAATTCTCCTTTAACCCATTACCAGACAGTTAATTTTTAGACTGGTCCAAATTGAAAGAAGTTGCAGAGGACACTTTAAAGTTTGGTTTTTTCAACTTTCTGGATAAAAAACATTGTGGAAAATGAAGAAATTGCTTGTAACAAGCAATTTTTTCATTTTCCACAATGATTTGACTTTTCCATAGCTTTTTTCCTTGGGGGCGTCTAAAAGCGTCACAGAGTGGGAATGGGTTAAACCTGTCCTGTATTTTGAAATGTTAGAATGGTCCATATAGAAAGAGGCAGCAGACAACAATAAAAAAATTTTGATGCAACTTAAAGTGAAATCATACTATGTGGTATAAAATATTGCAATTTCTTCCTTTTCCACAATGTTTTCTCAAACACAAAATCACAGCTACGTAAAATCCTGGGTTTGAACAGACTAGGGGTTAAACCGTCAAATTCAAGTTTGTTAATTGCACTGAGTAAGGCCTTCGATGTAAAATTTGCAATTTTGCATATCTGCAGTTTTACAAATTTAACCCTTGTCATTCTGAATTAAAATCTCTGACAGAATTGCTTTAAAATCAAAGGACTGACAAAACAGGATGGTCTGAACGAGGGTCAATATTTTCTTTTGAAAATTGATTATGTTAACAACTCTGGATGAAAGGGGACAAGCAGGAGGTGTAGACAAAGATCAGACTGCACTTATGTGCAGGCTGATCTTTGTCTATACCAATTGCAAAAATAGGAATATTATTGGTTCAGCATGGGAAGAGTTAAAGGAAACCAGCTGGTAATGGTAGAAAGACAATTGAGAACAAAGTCCACAAACTGCTGATAAAGCAACACAATGCATTTTACATGTCTCAAGGACAGGGTTAATCTTTCAACAGTTAACCCTTGTCATGCTGTATAAATCTGTTTCAAATTTGAATTACACTCAAAGGGCTGAAAGCACTGGTAGTACTTTTGCTCAATCATCAATATTTCTTTTGAAAATTAGTTTCATAAACAACTCTGGCAGGAAAAGAAACAAGAGGGCCGTTGGCCCTGGGGCGCTCACCTGAGATAAAGGCTCTTTTTCTTTCAACAGTCTAATTTCATATTAAGGTTAGGATTATGAAACAAGTGGGCCACAATAAAATATAAAGACTATGAACCTGGGGATCCAAAAGTCTAAATTTCAAATTCCAAGGCTTTAATGCTGATTTGAAAGAAGGAAAAAACTTTTTCGATGGGTTATAATTTCAGAAATAAGAAAGAAGTCTGTGAACTAGTGCTTCATGCCTATACCCCCCCCCCCCCGGGTCTGCCCCTGGAGACCAGAGGATCATGATTTTAGCTATTTTGTAAGAGATCAATATACTGATGCTTCATGCAAAATATCAAGGCATTATGCCTTCTAGGTCAGGAGAAGTTTCTTAAAGATTATTTTAAAATTTCACTTTTCTTGCCATGGCAACCAGAATTTTTAACGGATTTCAATTCTTTTAGCTAAGATTAGACTGCACTTATGTGCAGGTTGATCTTTATCTACACCTCCTGCCAAAACCAGAATATTATTGCTTCAGCATGAAAAAGGGTTAAAGAAAACCAGATGGAAATGGAAGAAAAACAATTGAGAACGAAGTCCACAAATAGCTGATAAAGCAATACAATGCATTTTGCATGTCTCAAGGACAGGGGTAATCTTTCAACATCTGAGTAAACTACAATTCATTTTGTATATTTTGAGCTGTTGCATTAAATGTCATTCCACAAGATAGGTTTGAGATTATTATTGCCTTTTTACAACATGCACTTTTATTCTAGGAAGCCAAAGAGTGTGCAGATATTGTGAAGCAGACTTAATAGTAATTTTTACTTCAAAATAAGGACACAAACAAGTTAATCCTTGTCTTGCTGAACCAACGTTATTTCTGCTTTGGCAGGAGGTAAAAACTATGATTGGCCTGCACATATATGTAGTGTAATCATGTTCTAAACTACCTCTTTGACATTTTAACCAGAATTGTTCATTCATTGAATTAATAATAGGCTTTATGGCTCTAGATTTTTTCAGCATGGCAAGGGTTTACACCTCAGATGACAATTGAACCTTCTTTTATCCAGATTGAGACAAGAACCTTGGTCATGACAGCAGCACAAAGGGGCTATTTGACCTATGATCTCAGGGAATATACATAACATAATCTTTATTCTCCAAGGTACAATATTTTGTACAATATTAGGAATACCGGTATATCAATTTACAATTAAACATTGTGAGAGAGGATCGACCCGTCAATTCTTTAAATATTAGTGCGGTTTAATTACGCCAATATTAGATTTAATACGAAGAACAGAAATAAAGATAAGAAAACCCATTCCTATACCCATTTTAGACTGGCTAAAATTGAAAGGAGTTGCCTACAGCAATTTAAAGTAAGTAAAATTATACATATTTTCAATTTTCTTGGTAGAGTAATTTCTTCAATTTACACTGTTGTTTCTTCTTGAGGGGGTATCAAAAAGCATCATTGTGTGGGAATGGGTTGAACAAGAAAATTTGACCACTAAGTGCCTTAGTAGAGAATTTGTACTGATGTTGCACTGAAACCTATTGTAATGCAAGATTGTCCTTTTAAGCTTGAGCTTATGGTTAATATCTATGACAGCTGTTGACAAGATATTTATGACTCAGATTTGAATACCAACATTTCTATAGTGCCTAAGCTATAGCAAACTATTAACCCATTCCCTCATAATCCAACTTTTTATGTCCTCCAAGGCAATACCTATGGAATTTCTTGTAACAAGAATTTTTGACATTCTTGAGAGAAATTTCTAAGAGTATAAACAGAATATGAAAATTACATGATTTTTATATAAATATATTGTTTAATACCTGATATATTTACAAGATTTGTTTTAATCCATTCCAACACAAGCACACTTTCTTATGCCCCTCAACAAAAAATACTAGAAATAGAATTGTGGAAAACTAGAATTGTTGGGAAGTGGTCTTATACCCTAACCAGCATTTTGTCACTCATGTAACGAGTAACTGTTAACCTTTGACCTACATTACCATAATTTAGAGGGCATTCCTTTCAGTAAGGGATAACAATTGTATAAGCTTTCAAATGGTTTATGAGTTGTAAGCTAGAGCATGGAAATGGTTTACCATCAGTTGTGACCCTGACCTTTGACCTATGTTACCCCAGAACAAAGGACAATATTTCAGATCCTTGGCAACAATTGTATGAAGTCTCATGGTTTCGGTAGGTTGGTTGAAGAGTTGGAGCACAGAACATTTTAACCCAATTCCCACACAAGGACACCCCTCAAGAAAAATGCTTTGGAAAATGAAGAAATTGCTTATTTCAAGCAATTTCTTCATTATCCACAATGTTTTCTAGCCCCCCCCCCCCCCCCCCGAAAAGGTTTTTAAAATCTAATAAACATGAAATTGTCATCTGCAATTTTTTTTCAAATTAGGAAAGTCTAAAGTCTGTGGTAATGGGTTAAAAGCCTATAGATGGAGGACAGACATGATGAAACCAATGTACCCTCCTCTACTTTGTAGGCAGGGGATGTAAAATAAGACAGACTATGGGGAGGAATTGCTCATTCATTGTCTACTATATTCAAAAGTTCATTTTGATAAGAGTTTGAATTCAATATAAGTGCTTAATTGATAAAAAAAAAGTTGAGTTGACATATTCAGAATTAGCTAAATAATTTATTTTTTTGGGGGGCAAATCATTTTCAAGGAAATTTTGTGTTAACAAAAGTGCGAGTACACCTTCTGCTAGCATTAGTTTGTATTGACCCTTGTCATGCTGAATAAAGTTTCCAGGAATGCTTTTAAATCAAAGGACTGAAAGCACTGGAAGCACTTATATATGTCTTTTTTTTATTTTTTTAAATAAACTTCACAAACAAATGCTGCATAAAAGGTTCAAGCAGGAGGTGTAGGCTGATCTTGGTCTGCCAAAATAGGAATATTCCCGGATCAGCATGACGATGGTTAAATTGATTAATTGTACAGGACTTTAGTTAAAGTCTCATCCAAAGGACTGAAAAAGAAGGGGATTGAAACAGGGACCCCTGACATTTCATTCTAGTGCAATACCACTATACAAACTCAGCTTATACATTTATAAAGAGACAATCAGTGAAAAACGTTTTAAAACTAAATTGTACCTGACAACTGTCGCATCTTTGCAGAGGGCGTATAAATGGAAAATATCTCGAACCTCTAAACCCTCTATCAAACCCAACGGAACATTGCTGAACGATTCCTTGTAGCGAATCAGAAGTCGAAAATTAGACAGGACAATTATTCCGTCAGTAGTGCGACCTAGATATTCTGCCGACTCTCCATTAAGAAGGGGAAAAGGGACTCTCAGACTGTCATCTTCGGAAACCAGCTTTTTCGGGGGGAAACCGTCAGTCCGCTTGATATTCTCCATGCTGGATAACTCAGGGTCAAGGCCATTCTGAAAAAGCAGAAAGTCAATCAATTTATTTCAGTTATTATCAGAAAGCACTATTTTGGTTAACCAAAACAGAAAGAAGTTGCAGAAGACATTTTAAAGAGTGTATGAATTAACATTTAGCCAAACTCATTATCAGACCACACTTTTTAGACTTGTTAAAATTCAAAGGAGCTGCAGCCAATGATTCAATTTTCGTATGTGCAAATTGTACTTTTAAACAGGGTTGTGAGAAAAATAGACCTTTATTGATATAAGCTTTTTCTTTTTTTTTTCGTCACAATGTTTAGTTCTTCTACATTTAAAAAATGTGATATTAGGTAAGATACTCGAAAATATTAAATACATTAATTTTTTTTCCTTTTTCACTTGAGCTTAAACTCTTAAAAGGATCATTAAGCTAAAAATTAATGAATTATCTTGTGAAACAGTTTTAATTTGCCTCATACATTCATATATCATGAGCCCATACATGTAATATCCAACACTTTCATTAGTGTGAGAATGGCAGATATTGCAGCCTGGACAGCCTGGACAGCCACATAGTGCATAAACCCATTCCCACATGATGATGCTATTTGATACTTCTCAGAAATAAGAGCTCAGGAAAAAGTATATTGCTTTATTTCCCACTATTCTCTCAACCTAAAAAGGATAAATAATTCAAATTCATAACATCATCTTGCTAAATATTTGTTGTTTGGGAATGGGTTAACCCATTACCAGACCGCAAAATTTCGACTGTTTCAATTTCAAGCTTATGAAATTTTGGATTCTTTTTACCTTTGGGGTAGATAACATTGTGGATAATGAAGAAATTGCTTGTAACAAGCAATTTTCTCATTTTCCATGATGTTTTCCAAATCTTTTTTTCTTGGGGGCGTCTAGAAGCATCATTGAATAGAAATGGCTAAAAGAATATTTTGATGATCATTTAGTGAAAACTTTAATCAATAGTTTTTGTAGCATGCATGATGAAGATTATGATAAGACTGCATGAACAGGCTGATCAGAGTCTTCATGTGGCACACAAGTAAAAATGTTGTTCATCTCACTTATAGACTCATAAACTCTATCGTATACCAAGACAGAACTTTTTATATGAACTGTCACACAGTAATGGACCATCTGGGAAATGTGAAAAGCATTGTACCTTAGTCATCTTCTCAAGGTAACCAAGAGTGACCCTTACTACGTGTCCATTCACACAGTGGGCATGACTTTTGGCTAGCAAAGATGTGTTTGTAGTCAGACATTGTGGGGTGCATATTTTCAAAGAAACATCTCTGGCCAATCTTTGCTGGATCTGACCTCTTTTTTAATTATTAAGTGTTTATTTCAGATTTCCCAGATGGTCCCTTTTTCTATGACTGGTAAAAAAAAGATAAATCTGGAAATCGGTGACGAGATATTCCTCTCATCCACCTACCAGGCGTTAAGAATTTGGACTGATCAAAACTCACATAAGTTGCGATGACAATTTAAAGCCGATGAAATTTCAAATTTATCTTTTTGCGAGGTAGAAATCAATGTAGAAAATGCAGAAATTTCTTGTTAACAGTAATTTCACCATTATTTCGAATTGCTTTCCTTGATGTTTTTTTCTTGGGGGACATTAACTCTTTCCCACACAATGACGCTTTTTGACGCTACTCGGGGAGAACAATTGGGAAAACATTGTGCAAAATGAAGAAATTGTCGTCTGTAAACTCCTTTCAATTTGGACCAGTCTAATATTTTGCCATCTGGTAATGGGTTAAAAAGCGGGTTTGAGGAGACATAGGTTGAATCTGTTAAGATTACAAGCATTTCTCTCTTTGAATTGATCACTGGGTTTTTCTAACTTTTAACCCTTGTCATGCTGAATTAAAATCCAAAATAGGATCAATATTCCTTTGAAAAATATTTTTTAACGGACAGTTACTATGGCTTAAAATGGACAACCAGGAGGTGTAGACCACGATCAGACTGCACTTATACTATAGGAATATTCTGGGTTCAGCATGACTGGTTAAATGTCTGGGTTTTGCCTTATTCCCACACAAACTCTCTTTTTCATGCCTTTGAAGAAAAATGCTTGTCACAGGCAATTTCTTTATTATCATATTTTCTACTCAAAAAGAAAAGATTTTTAAGATTTCATCACTCTAACATTGTCATCTGAACTTCCTTTGAATTTTGGACCACAATTAATATGAATTTTGGATCAACGTAAAATGCACGGCCTGGTAATAGGTAAACTTAGCTACAGGGTTTTAAGATATGAAATGTTTCCACTTTTCTTTATAGTAGATCACTTATAACAATAACTACTTAAATGAAAGAAATCTAGACAATTAGCATACAAATGTGTTGTAAATAAACCATCACACATCTATCACAAGCTATTATTTCTTAGGCTGTTTAAATTTTGTTTGTACAGAATATAACAATTTCGACTTCTATTACTACCTATTAATTTGCTTCCAAAGTATCACCATTACTAGGCTAGATCTCTAAAGTATCTTGCTCAAGGGTTTTCCAATGTGACCAGCAGCGCAGCCGGAATTAAAACCCACAACCCTGAACATTGTGGATAATGAAGAAATTAGTGGCGACATCCATGTTTTCTTCTCCAAAAGAAAGAATTTTAATATTTCAAAATCTGAAAATTGACATCTGCAACTTCTATGAATTTGGACCTGTTTAAAATTCTTTTGTCTGATATTGGTTTAATTGTCTGGAAAGGAAAATTCTAATGAGTACCCACAACAAAGGTGGATCTTTTTTTTTTTTTTTTACTTTGGGTATTTGAACATTTTGTATAATGAAGCTAGCAATTTTTTTCTCTTTTCAAGATGTAAACTCTTGTCATGCTGAACCCAGAATATTCCTGTTTTGGCACGCCATATAGACAAAGATCAGCCTGCACATTAGTGCAGTCTGATCTTAATCTATACGCCTTGTTTGTCTCTGTCAACCCAGAATTGTCTATGATATCAATTTTCAAAAGAAATATCTACCCATAATTAGTACTACTTCCATTACTATTACCATGACATTCCATCCGACCTTTAATTTTCATGCAATTGCTAAAGAGGATTTTATATTCAGCATGACAAGTGTTAAATTTCCCAAGGCTTAATTCTTGAAGCATCAAAACATGTTATTTGTGGGAATGGATAAAACAACAAAATAATTTCCCATATCTGTCGCCCCAACATTGCAATAAAACATATTCTTTTACAAATGAGCAATACACTTAAACATTATGTTTTACAGACCTATTTCACCTCTCTCATAACATTATGTGACATTAAATTCTCATAAAAATTGAAAGCAGTTTCATAAATGAAACCTTTTTTTGTCTCTTTTTTTTTTTACCTCTAACAAATTTCATTGCAATATGCAAAGAATTAAGGAACCTCATGATTACTGAGTTTGTCATATTTTTTTATGGCCATAGATCTAATAACACCACATTTTGATGGATTGAATTAGGTTTGAATGTCACTTATAACAATATTTCAGTCATATCATGGTGGATGGAGCACCTAACCATGGATTCCAGGTATTTCTTATACCAGTACTAGTACACAACGTTCTTTCCAAGCCCCTAGATGCTCATCCCACTTAGGATTACAATAATCCACTGACTGGAGGAAGAATGTCAGAATTGAGGCTTTTGTCGAAAAGACTCATATTGCTTGATAGCTCTATCAAATCACACTAAATGCATCAAAAAGATATGGAAAGGAAACAAGATGTTATCATAAATTTTACAGCAATTCTTCACGAGTATGATCCTGGTGCTTACTATCATACCTATTTTTACCTTTGACCTCAAACTGTGACCTTGACCTTGATTAACACATCAATTTATGCTAATTAACAGTTCTACCATGTTATTGGAAACATACCCATGTACCCAAGATTTATGGAGAAGGCATAGATACTAACCTTCATGCACAGGCATAAACCTTCCCCCCCACTTTTTGGCATGACAAATCATGGTTTCATGCTACTGTTTTATTCTGTCAATTAAGTTATTTGAAAATCAACCAAGGATCAAGAAGTGATGGAACATGCATGAATATTATACCATTATTATGATCTTTAACCTTTAAGTGTGACCTTGACATTAAAGATATAGACCAGAGAATCGTAAAATACAGATGGAGGCTGGTAGAATGAGGAAAGGTCAAATTTCAAATTGTGCCTACTTTATCAATTCCAACAATATCCTAATTTTTTATTCTCCATCCACTTATGCGAAAGCTGATCTTTGTCAATACCTTCTGCCAAAACAGGAATATACCAGGTTCAGCATGTAAAGGGTTAAATTTCATCCCATTTGCGTTCAGTAAACTGTAACTTATCATCCTCTGATTGGTGAGACACTGTGACTCCTGTTGTTTGTAAGAAAGAATGACAAGCCTGTGTTCAGACTGAGCTGGCCAGGCATATAGAGAGAACATCAGAATGAGACCAATACAGCATTCATTCAAAATGCAGTAGATCTTGTTCGAGCTACCACTTCTATAAAATGACCACGTCCATTAAGAGCAAAAACTATTGAGAACTGAAGGGACTTTGCACAAAAAGTAAAATCATAACTAAATCCTATGTTGTTGGAATCACTAAAATCGTCTCAATGATTCTGATGAGTCCAAATAACTTAGGATTAAGAAAGAATTCTGTAATGATTTATGCATGTAATCAAATCAATCCCTCATATCTTTCACCAAAAAGTCTATTGACAATTCTTTTAAGCAACCACTTTTAGGTTATCCTTTGATTGGCAGCTTAACCCACTCAGAGACACTTTTAGATACCCCCCAAGGAAAATAAGCTTTGGAAAACATTGTGGAAAATGAAGAAATTGCTTGTCACAAACAATTTCTTCATTATCCACAATGTATTCTATCCAAAAACTGAAACAATTCCATAAATTTCATAAACTTTAAATTGCCATCTGAAACTTCTTTCAATTTGGACCAGTCTAAATTTTTCCCGTGTAATAATGGTTTAAGCCATTATCAGATGGCAAAATTTTAGACAGGGCAAAATTGAAAGAAGTTGCAGACAAGGATTAAAGTTAATAAAATTTTAGGTTTTTTCAACTTTCTGAGTACAAAAAATTGTAGAAAATAAAGAAATTGCTTCATACATAATGTTTTCCCAAATGCTTTTCTTGAGGGGCTTTCAAAAGCGTCATTGCGTGGTAATGGGTTAAACATTTGAAGGAACAAAATTCCCTGTTTTGACCTTTAGAAATTTCTCTCAAGGGTGTCAAAATAACCAATTTTTGAGGGTCAAAACCTTTGTTAAGAGAGAGGAACAAAAATGCCCTATAGACCATTATATAACATTCATTCAAAATACTCTAGTGTCAAAAAACCAGGTCTTGTCTACCACAAACATGATCATTAATCATAGACTTGTTATCTCTCCTCAACCTTCCATATTTGTCACAGGCATGTTTTATACCTGAACAATTACATCATTCTACACATACATTTCACATCGTCAGCCCGATTAACTCAGTCGGTAGAGCACTTGATTTCAAACCATGATTGGTTCTCCAATCAATCTAAAACAGTTCTAAAACATGCTCTATTGGTGTTCCTGAAATACTTAGGAATTGTTCTAGCACTGTATTGGAACATTGAATGAGACAGTTTCTTGAACATATTAGACAATTTTCTTAAACTAATTTGAGGAAAAAATTTCCAAGAATATCAATGAAATGTGTTATATAAATGAGCTAGAAAAGATATAGAATATTTGAAGAACTAATGGGTAGAATTGCTCTATCACTGTTCTAAAACATGTAAGGAAATATTCTAGAACTATATTTTAATATTAAATGAATATTTTAGCGACTTTTCTTGAACATGTTGAACAACTGTTCTATCACTTTTCTAGAAGTAACAATATAATTTATGTGATCTATAATTGAACAAAAATGTTCTTGTTTACCAGTTTACTTTGTTCTAAATCAGTCCCAAAGCACATTCTAGAATTTTTTATCTAATTTTGTAGAATATCATGGATAACTCTTCTAGAAATGTTCTAGAATTTACAAATCGCAAGAAAAAGTACAAGCAGGAGGTGTAGACCAAGATCAGACTGCACTTATTTGCAGGCTGATCTTGGTCTACATCTCCTGCCAAAACCGGAATATTCTGGGTTCAGCGTGACAAGGGTTAAGAAGAACTGTTCTTAAACAGATATAGAACCATTTTAGTCAAGAGTTCTAGAATTTTTCTAGAAATTGAAAGAATTGTTCTAGACCTTCTTGCAGGAGCACTATGGCATTCATACATCTTCTTTTAAGATATAAAACACACAATGACGCACAATTTCAACTTTAAAGACTTGTAAAACAAGTTTAAACTTTCAGCTGGTTATCACTTGCTTTGATTTAGGCCATCCCCTCTGCAAAATAGAGTTGTGTTTTATATCTTGAAAACTGATGGGGAGAGGATAGGGAGACAAATTACAGACCTCTTTGCTTTTGGGGTGAGATAGTGAGCCAAATTATGGACCTCTATGCTTATAATGGGCCTGAGTACTCCTCTAGACATGAACAAATTATGACAAAGATAGAACTTCAGAGAGACTTTAAAGCATAGGAATTTCCAGACCAAGTAAAGCTTTCCTCAGCTTTGCTGCTGATGAAACATGATATAAATCAGTCAAAGCCTGATCATTTAAGCTTGTCTTCAGTGCTTTAAAATTTTCTAAGTTTAGCCTTTAACAAAATATTTTAATCAAAATGTTTTTTATCCTTCATATACCCCTTATACGTGTATTGACTTTATAGATATATAGATATATAACATACTCAATAATTCTGAAGATTGCAAGAAGTGTTACAATGGTTATATAGAGGAAAGACGATTGCAATGGAAGAAAATATGGCCTTCTCAAACCTTGCAGTTACATAAAAGCTGATATATGTATCAAGGCTAGAAACTTGGCATTCCCATAATTTCTTTCAAAGTTTGCAGAAGTAAGGATGAAGGAAGAGTAAAATATACAAGATTTCACTTTCTTATTATTGTCACCAAATTTTTGGTAACATGAAAGAAAGATTTCTAAGTGCAAAGGGTTATTATAGGCAGAATATTTGGAATTTGTACCAATTTGCTGTGATTAAGCCAAACTGAGGCTAACATTGTACAGAAGTGGCTGGCAGTGAAAGCATGAGCTATAGTCTTCCAAGTATCTGAAAAGGATAAATGTACAAGGCGCTTATTGTCATAACAAAGTCAAACTGCAAAATTTAATGGTCATTCCCACACAATCCAACTTTAATATCCCCTTCAAAAACAAGAGGACCATGATGGTCTTATATCACTCACCTGAATATGTGAATTCAAAGTTTTGAAGACTTTCTTCAATTCATATGGGAAACAACGTTTAAAGTAGATTGTGCATAAATTGTTGCTGCTAGAGTGCTAACAAAGAATGCCTTTAACCCATTCCAACTTGACATGACTTTAGACTATTCCAAATTGAAACGAGTTGTAGACAACATTTTTAGCATGGAAATTTTAAAATTCTTAATCTTTTGGGATAGAAAACATTGTGGATAATGCAGAAATTCCTTGTAACAAGCAATTTCTTCTTTTTCCACAATGTTTTCCAAAGCCTTTTTCTTACGATAAGCATCATTGTGTAGGAATGGGTTAGGACACCTTTCCCCATGTTTTCCAACAAACAAGTTTAAAAGAGACTGGGCCAAAATTGTAGCCCAAGAAGTGCTTACAAGGAAATTGTCACTAAGGCCCCTTTTCCTGTGTTTTCTGATGGAAGGTTTCCATTTTTGATAGGGTTCATTCTTGTAAAACGACAAAGATTCTGACCAAGTTTAATGAAGTTTGGACCAAAATTGTGGCCCTAGGAGTGCTAACAAGGATATTGTCATGAGTGCTCTTTTCCTGAAATTTCAAAGGGAAATTTCCCATTTCAAAGAGGGTTCAGCGTTGTGACCAGACAAAGTTTCTGACCAAGTTTCATATAGAGTATAGAGTGGGCTAAAATTGTGGTCCCTACAGTGCTAACAAGAAATTGTCATTAAGGCCCCTTTTCCTATGTTTTCCAAACGGAATTTTTTGATAGAATTCATACTTGTGGCCAGACAAGCATTCTGACCAAGTTTCATGAAGATTGGGCCAAAATTGTGACGTCAGTTAAAAAAGAGCACTGCCTATAGGTGCCTAGGCTCAGCTATTGGGTGCTGCATAGTGGATAAAATGCATCTAGTTATCCCCCTTGATAGTATAGGATGCTCTTTTGATAGTGATCAAGTGTGCCAGGTTTCAATCCAATGTCTTTAATAGAACTAGAAGTATCACAAAAAGTTTTCACACTACGTTGACGACAACAACAACGACGACAAAAAGTGGAGCTTAAAAAAAAAAGCTTGATACCGTAAGACATAAGCCACAACCATAAATGCCATATTTTCAACAAATCAAATCAATTGATGGAATCTAAAAAAGAGTTACCATAGGATCACTTCAGTGAAATTTGGTTGAAATCCATCAACCGGTTTCTAAGAAAGTTTTTCAAAGTTTTCACCATATATTGAAATAAGACCTGTCCATAAAAGCCATGTTTTTCATCAGATCAAAGATCTTTGAAGAAAACTGATAAGAGATCTTCCAAGGATCATTTCTGTGAAATTTGGTTGAAATCCATCCACCGGTTTCTGAGAATAAGAATTTTAAAGCTTTCATAATAAATTGAAATTAGTCCTCCCATTCAAGCCAATCAAAATTCTTTGACGGATTCCAATAAAGGGTCACCTAAGGATCATTTCTGTGAAATGATGGTTCAATACTAATCGATACCTTCTGAAGAGAAGATTTTTAAAGTAAAAGTTTATGGACGGATGCATGCACGATGGTCACAACGTCATGACAAAAGCTTGATGGCTATCAGCTTGATGGCTATCAGCCAGTGGAACTAAAAAGCAGGATTGTGTGGAAATGGGTAAAAAGGATGTCAATAAGTACTACCCTACCTACAGACAGAGGTAGTAAGTTTGATGTTAACCCCCATCACTCTGAATGAAATCCTTTTGCAGAATATCATTAAAATCAAAGAACTGAAAGCCCTGACTCACAGTGAACAAATATTTCCTTTATTAATTAATTTCAAACTGAACCCTTGTCATGGTAAATATTATAATGCATTAAAATCAAAGCATCAAAATCTCCGGAGGCACTAGCTTAAGGTCAATTTTTCTTTTGAAAACTGATTTTAGAAATATTTCTGTCGTAACCCATTCCCACACAACAAAGTTTTAGACTGGTCCAAATTGAAAGAAGCTGCAGACGAAAACTTAAAGTTGTTGAAATTTTAAAAACCTTTGTCTTTTGGGATAGAAAACATTGTGGATAATGAAGAAATTGCTTGAGACATGCAATTTCTTTATTATCCACAATGTTTTCTTAAGCTGTTTTATTGAGAGGCGTAGAAATGAGGGATTGAGTGGGAATGGGTTAAAAAGGCCAAGCAGGTGGTATCGATGGTATACATATGTGCAGTCTAATCTTGTCACAAGCAATTTCTTCATTATCCAAAATATTTTCTGAATCAAAAAACAAAGATTTTTAAGATATCATCTACTGAAAATTGTCATCTGCAACTTCTTTGAATTAGAACCTGTCTAAAATTTTCTCGTGTGGGAATGGGTTAAAGCTTACATTCATTTCCATACACAAATCTCTCTCAGTAGGGAAAAAATGTGCAGGATGAGTACATGAGTAAAATTTTCAAGACCTGCAGATGGTTTAGATTGCACATATTTGCAGCTGATCTTAGTTACCTTCCGCAAAAGCAGAATGACAAGGGTTTTAGTTAAGATAACAATTATCCTGTCATTTGACCATATGATGGAGCTTATCATTTCATAATTATCTCATTGAGATTCTTTTGAGCCAGGCCCCTAAATTTTCAAAGTTTAGGGCCCATTTGGCTCCTTTTGATAAAAGTTAATATTTTTCCTATAGTGTGAATACTGCGGGCACAGGTCTTACATCTGACAGTTTGAGAAGGTATCAAAACTTGAGATAATCATAGCTACACATAAATATTTATTCCGACAAAACTTTCAAATCCTATGTTGTGGGTACTCATTGGAATTGTCTTGCCAAGCTGGGGTTTGTACTCAAGATCTAAAGATTGAGAGCAGTACCTAGGCGAGTATTGACTGAGCCAAACAGGTTCATACAAATGATGTCATGGGAATATTCTGTTTGTACTACTGCTATCACTTCATTAAACCCTTTCTTTTTTTTTTTTTTGAAAATTTAAACTGGTCCAAATGGAAAGAGCTTGCAGACGACAATGAAAATTGGATGCAATATTAAATCAAATCATCCATTTATATTTGAGAAAATACTGTGGGAAAAGAAGAAATTGCTTGTCACAAACAATTCCTTCTTTTTCAATTTTTTTTTCACAAAATATGACATCACAGCGATGTCAAATACTGGGTTTGCACAGGAAAGGGTTAAGTTTCACTATCCTTTGCTTTATATTCACACTTGTCATACCAACTTATACATTGATCATCAAATTTTTGTAACTGCAAGTGAGAATCTGTAGTTCTTTTCCATGCAGGACTGTAGATATCACATGACCAGTCTATATTTAAAGATTTTGCAAACAGTAATCTAAAGTGGTTGAAATATAAAAAGGGTAGAAAACATTGTGGACATTAAAGAGATTGCTTGTTACAAGCAATCTCTTTAATGTCGACAATGTTTTCCAAAGCTTTTTTCTTGAGGGACTGTAATAAAGCGGGACTGTGTGGGAATGGGTCAAATTGGGATTCAATCTTTTAGAGTTGCAATATTTGATAAAGGGTTGAAAATAATTACCGTATATACTAATGACACTCAATGAAGACGACACTACAAACACTACAGAAGATCTTACGATTAAACTTGGTCCCCCGCCAAATCTTGTCGACTAAGCAATGTGTAATTGTTTACATACCAGACCCTATTCAAGCGTATTTTTTTTACCAAGGTCAGTCAACGTCATGATATAGTTTCTCTTCCTTTTCACCCTTTCCTATACAAACAAGGGATTTTAAGTCACTCGGATTTTACACTAGAGAAATCATTGTGAAAAAAAGAGAAATTGCTTGTAATAAGCAATTTCTGCATTTCTCACAATATTTTCTACCTAATAGGATGATTTCATTTAAAATTGCATTCCATATTTATTGTCTTCTTCAAACTCTTTCAATTTGGTCAAGTCTAAAATTTTGAATAAGGAAAGGGTTAAAATATTCTTGAATACCTGTAATATACATCATTTTTTCTTTAACTTCTGTCATCTGCTATGGTGCTAAAAGGATGTAACCAATTACAGTGGATCACTTTTAAACATGCAACCCAGATAATAGGTACTCCCTTCTTAACCGCAAGTGAGCCGCCATCATAGCGCAGTTGGTAGCGCGTCAGACTGTCATTCAAAGGGTCCCGGGTTCGATCCCCAACGGCGGCAATACTCTTTCCGACATTTGTCTACCACCAATGGGCAGATAATCGTAAGCCTATGTGGGATAGCAGCTGGAGGCTAGGAAAGGGTGAAGTGGTAGTACTGGTGTGAGAAATACCAGGAATCCATTGTTAGGTGCTCCAGCCGCCGCGATATAACTGAAAGATTGTTAAAGCGGCGTTAAACTCCATTCAAACAAATAAACTTAACTGCAAGTGGCTTTATAGCACAAACATTAAATTCATAGAACAACTAGTTTCTTTAGCCCTCCTAGTAAAATGCATTTATGAATTTTGACCACAAACTTTCACAACAAAAAGCATGCATATTGTCTTCAATATCTTTCAACCATTCACATACAAGTCCATGTTTTCAGGCACCCTAAGAAAATGGTTTTGAAAATATTGTGGACAATCACAAGATGAACAAATTTCTTCATTGTCTGCAATGTTTTCTACCCTAAAAGTAAAACAATTTTTCGATTTCACCAATTTAAAACTGTCTTATGCAATATCTTTCAATTTGGGCTAGTCTTAAATTTTGTCATCGTATGATGGATTAAATTGTCATCAAAGGCTTAATGAGGCTTTCAATATCTTTTGATTTTCAGCTCTATTAACACTTGTCATGCTGAATAAAATTCTCTATAAAATTGCATTTAAATCAAAAGGCTGATTGGTTTGTTTGTTTGAATGGGGTTTTACGCCGCTTTCAACAATCTTTAAGTTATATCGCGGCGGCTGGAGCACCTAACAATGGAATCCTGGTATTTCTCACACCAGTACTACCATTACATTCTTTCCTAGCCTCCAGCTGCTATCCTACATAGGTCCACGATTATCGACCCATTGGTGAGAGACAAATAGTCGGAAAGAATGAGTGCCGCCGTCGGGGATCGAACCCGGGACCACTAGATTGACAGTCCTACGCGCTACCAACTGCGCTAAGACGGCGGCAAAAGGCTGATTGGACATGATGTTATCATTGTTTGTTAATTTTTTGAAAATGTATATTATAAACAATTCTGGATGAAAAGGATAAGCACCAGGAGGTGTAGACTAAGATGAGACTGCACATACATTGTATGTGCAGGCTGATCTTTGTCTATACCTCCTGACAAAACAGGAATATTCCAGGTTCAGCATGAAAAGGTTTAACAACATTTCTCCCTAATCCACTTTGAACTTATTTTTTTCATCTAAAATCTGAATCATTCTTCTTATATTGACTACCTCTAGTGAAACAAGAACTGAAGAACAGAATTTTTGTTCTGGCACAATTATCCTAATACCATATGAATCTTTTTTAGACAAGTCTAAATTTAAAGATGATGCTTTTGTTTTTTTGTCTGGATAGGGTTTAACACCATGTTTGACAGTGTTTCAGGTGCACCTAACCATTGATTCCCACACAATCCCACTTTTTATGACTCTGAAGAAAAAAACTTGGGCAAACATTGTGGACAATAAAGAAATTGCTTGTGATAAACAATTTCTCCATCAAATACTTTTTAGATTTCACTAACTTAAAATTACCATCTATAACTTGTTTCAATTTGGACCAGTCTACAATATTGTTGTCTAGTAATTGGTTGAGCTCATCACCAGGAAAAGTACTTAAGGCAGATAAAATCTTTGTCACGATGATCAAAGGACTTATTGCACACTTCTGATCGTGTTAGTATCACTGTTTCGGTTCACATTAGGATACAAATGATTTAAGCCATCTCATCTGATTGTTTGTTTGAATGGGGTTTAACACCACTTTTTACAGTCTTTTAGTCACATTGGGACGGCTGGAACACTTAACAATGGATTCCTGGTATTGCTAACACCAGTACTTCCACTATATGACAATAATCCACCCATTGGTCGGAGACAAATATCAGACTGGGAATTGATCCATGAACCTCATAATTGAGAGTCCAACATGCTACAAACTGTACTATGACCATGCCACCATGTCATCAGACCTCAAGAGTAATGAAATTATCTACATCAGTCCTTCTTGTTCAAACCCCTAGATCATTCAATTGAATGCCCACAACATATGGCTTGATTGTTATATTTTCAAATGTAAATTATTGACTCCAAATATTGGGAGCTTTGCATGTTCCACAACCCTCCTGATCAGCGGAGTCCAATGGCTGGGTTTGCACTCATGGCATCATGTATGACAGCATAGAGGCATTACAAATTGAGCTAACCAGGAAAGGAGAGAAAATGTGTTCACCCTTGAAACAAGAAATGTAGTACAATGCATCACAATTGACATGCAAGTGAGTTGAAAACCCTTACCATGGTATCTACAGCTTGCATCATAAGCTTTGGTCTCACAATAATGTTGAATGAATACTTAATGATTAATCATTGATCTTCAGTTGAAGAAATTAATTGATCCTTAAAATCTAGAACATTCTTGATTGAATTCCAATATAATTGGTAAATCCGGTAAATTAATTTTAAAGCCACAATCATCAAAAAGGTACTTGTTCTTACTTAACCCATTATCAGACTGCAAAATTTTAGAAGGGTCCAAATTGAAAGGCTTTGCAGACAACAATTTAAAATTTATGAAATTTTAGATATTTTCAACTCTTTGGGTAGAAAACATCGTGCAAAATGAAGAAATTGCTTGTTACAAGTAATTTCTTCATTTTCAACAATGTTTTCTCTAATTGTTTTTCTTGAGTGCAGTCCAAAAGCATCATTGTGGTGGGAATGGGTTAAAAAAAATTCCTCAGTTCCAACAACAGGCAGCTTAGAGGAGTGTTTCCTAGAAATACTTGTCAAGGAGTGTCAAGGATTGTCGATTTTCTGACAGTAAAATACCATACAGGATTACCTTATTTTGCTGACAAATGAGAAAAGCTGAAATATTGCCAAATGTCATTTCCAGTTTTGCCACTGACTTGTTAAATAGAAAATTGATATGTGCATTATAATATTATCATACTTTGCTTGTCCTCAATAACATTTTAGTGTTTATCATGATTTTTGTTTCAATAACTTAATTTGTGCACTATTTCAATAGAGAACGATCGTTTTTGAACATATGGGCTTATTAACCCATAGCAAATTTTAAGACTTGTCCAAGTTTAAAAATGGTGTAGACGTCAATTTTAAGTTGGTGAAATTTTGAAATTCTTTGTCTTTTGGGGCAGAAATCATTATAGAAATAGAGCAATTTCTGGCAATTTCTTCACTTCCAAGCTATTTTCACCCATTAACTGGTGCACTTTTAACAATGACAATTACACCTTTAACAATGACAGCCTGTCATTTATCTCAGGACAACATTCAATACCAGCCACCAGATGTTCATTACACTAGGATGCTGCAGAGACTAGTGGTATCATTTGATGATTGGTGGACATGTAGCACACCACATTGACAAAGCATCAGATTTTTGTCTAACTTAGCTAGGTGTTGCAGTGACTACTAGTATCAAGGGCTCACTTTGTGAAACAAATTACACTGCAATGACAAGCCACCAGATGTTCGACCTACTTAGGTGCTGCAGTGGCTACTACATTCATTTGTTCATTGGTGAGACAAATGGCACATACCACATTGACAATCATTTGTTCATTGGTGATACAAATAGCACATACCACATTGACAAGTCACCAGGTATAATCATTTGTACATTGGTGAGACAAGCCACAAGTTACAATCATTTGTTCTCTGGTGAGATATATGGCATATACCACATTGACAAGCCACAAGATATAATTATTTGTTCACTGGTGAGAAAAATGGCACATACCACATTGAAAAGCCACCAGGTACAATTATTTGTTCATTGGTGAGACAAATGGGACACACCTCATTGACAAGCCACCAGGTACAATACTTTGTTCACAGGTGAGACAAATGGTGCATATCACAGTGACAAGCCACCAGTTATAATCATTTGTTCATGCTGCAATGACCAGCAACCAGATTTTCATACCATTAAGGGGCTGAAGTGGCTGGTACTATCATTTGTACATTGGTGAGACAAGCCACAAGGTACAATCATTTGTTCATTGGTGAGACAAATGGCACATACTACATTGACAAACCACCAGGTATGATCATTTTCTCATTGGTGTGACAAATGGCATTTACCATATTGACAAGCCACCAGGTATGACGGTTTGTTCATTGGCGAGACAAATTGCACATACCATATTGACAAGCCATCATGGATATTCATTTGTTTATTAGTGAAACAAGCAACAAGGTTTGATCATTTGTTCATTCATGAGACAAATGGCCATACCACATTGACAAGCCACCAGGAAGAATCTTTTGTTCATTGGTGAAGCAAATGGTAATTACCACATTGACAAGCCACCAGTTTAAATCATTTGTGCACTGGTAAGATGGAAGTGGCTACTTTTATCATTTGTTCATTGGTGAGACAAGCCAACAGGTACAATCATTTGTTCACTGGTGAGACAAATGGCATATACCACATTGACAAGCCACCAGGTATAGTCATTTGTTTGTTGGTGAGACAGATACAAATACCACAATGACGAGCAACCAGAAGTTCATCCCACTAAGGGACTGCAGTGGCTACTTTAATCATTTGTTCATTGGTGAGACAAGCAACCAGGAATAATCATTTGTTCATTGATGAGACAAATGGCATAAACCACATTGCAGGGTTGCCGTTTGACCCCAGACCTTGGGTTTTGACACACAGAAATGAAAAAAGAATCAATTTTGACACACAAAAATTTGTCACTGTGTGTCATTTTGACTCTCGAAATTTTGCAGCCATGCGTCAAGGGTCATTATAAGTGTGCCAAATTATTGGAGTATGGTTTAATGATTATATAAGATATACACTGTCATCATTGATAACACCTTGCTTGATTGGTAAATTACACTCTCGAGTGATGGACATGCATCAGCGATCGTAATTCACAGGTACTTGACACCTGTGAAATTAATGTTGAAACCTTTTTTCAGAGTTCAAATCCTACTGAAATTTACCAATTTGCGTAAACTTTTATCAAAAACTTATTACTTATTCGCATATACTTTTATTAAAAACTTAACAAAACATTATCATTAAGTAATATGAAATCAAAGAAAATATTGCTTAAGAAGTGTCATGAGTTTTCGTGGATAAAATCAGCTTAAGAAATGTCATGGGTTTTCGTGGATAAAATCTTGTATTGAAATTTGAATAATGTCAAATGGAGATTGAATATTCAAATCTGAGTCAGAGTTTATTCTGAGGCACAATTGCTTTAAAAAAAATATTAACATTTAAAAAAATATTTTTTTACTACTTTTTTTTTCTAAATTAGAGTTAATTACTACCAGGGGAGCATAACACATTTTGACTCTTGGGATTTCAATTGACTCTTAAAAATTTTGGGCCAATGGTCGATGACTCTTGCTTTTGGGTACAAGTGCAAAACTTGGGTACGATCATTTGTTCATTGGTGAGACAAATGGCACATACCACATTGACAAGCCACCAGGTATTAACATTTGTTCATTGGTGAGACAAATGGCACTTACCACATTGACAAGCCTACAGGTAGAATCATTTGTTCATTTGAGAGACAAAGGGCATACCACATTGATAAGCCTTCAGGTATGAATATTTATTCATTGGTGAGACAAATGGCACATACCACCATGACAAGCCACCAGGTATGATCATGTGTATATTGGTGAGACAAATGGCACTTACCATATTGACAAGCCACCAGGTATGAGCATTTGTTCATTGGTGAGACAAATGGCACATATCAATATAAACAAGCCACAAGGTATGATCATTTGTTCATTGAAGAAACAAGGCACCAAGTATAATCATTTGCTCATTGGTGAAACAAATGGCACATACCACATTGACCAGCCAACAGGAATAAGCATTTGTTCATTGGTGAAACAAACTGCAAATGCCACTTTGACAATCATTTGTTCATTGGTGAAACAAACTGCAAATGCCACAATAACGAGTAACCATATATTTATCCCACTAAGGGCCTGCAGTGGCTACAACTATCATTTTGTTCTTTGATATGCGACAAGCAGCACATATATCACATTCACAAAACTTGTCACAAGCTGCTCATTGCACTAAGATGCTGCAGTGGCTATTTAATTCATTTGTTCATTGATATGAGAAAAAGGGCACATATCACATTCACAAAACTTGTCACAAGCTGCTCATTGCACTTAGATACAGCAGTGACAACTTGAATCATTTGTTAATTGATAAGAGACAAGCTTCACATATCACATTGACAAAACTTGTCACAAGCTGCTCATTGCACTAAGATGCTGCAGTGGCTACTTGAATCATTTGTTCATTGATAATAGACAAATGGCACATATCACATTGACAAAACTTGTCACAAGCTGCTCATTGCACTTAGATGCAGAAGTGGCTTCTTGAATCATTTGTTAATTGATAAGAGACAAGCTGCACATATCACATTGACAAAACTTGTCACAAGCTGCTCATTGCACTTTGATGCAGCAGTGGCAACTTGAATCATTTGTTAATTGATAAGAGACAAGCTGCACATATCACATTGACATAACTTGTCACAAGCTGCTCATTGCACTAATATGCTGCAGTGGCTACTTGAATCATTTGTTCATTGATAATAGACAAATGGCACATATCACATTGACAAAACTTGTCACAAGCTGCTCATTGCACTTAGATGCAGCATTGACAACTTGAATCATTTGTTAATTGATAAGAGACAAGCTGCACATATCACATTGACAAAACTTGTCACAAGCTGCTCATTGCACTTTGATGCAGCAGTGGCAACTTGAATCATTTGTTAATTGATAAGAGACAAGCTGCACATATCACATTGACATAACTTGTAACAAGCTGCTCATTGCACTAAGATGCTGCAGTGGCTACTTGAATCATTTGTTCCTTGATAATAGACAAATGGCACATATCACATTGACAAAACTTGTCACAAGCTGCTCATTGCACTTAGATGCAGCAGTGGCTTCTTGAATCATTTGTTAATTGATAAGAGACAAGCTGCACATATCACATTGACAAAACTTGTCACAAGCTGCTCATTGCGCTTAGATGCAGCAGTGACAACTTGAATCATTTGTTAATTGATAAGAGACAAGCTGCACATATCACATTGACATTACTTGTCACAAGCTGCTCATTGCACTAAGATGCTGCAGTGGCTACTTGAATCATTTGTTCATTGATAATAGATTTTTTTTTTTTTTTTTTTGAATGGGGTTTTACGCCGCTTTCAACAATCTTTCAGTTATATCGCGGAGGCTGGAGCACCTAACAATGGAATCCTGGTATTTCTCACACCAGTACTACCATTACATCCTTTCCTAGCCTCCAGCTGCTATCCCACATAGGTCTACGATTATGGACCAATTGGTGAGAGACAAATAGTCGGAAAGGATGAGTGCCGCCGTTGGGAATCGAACCCGCGACCTCTAGATTGAAAGACCGACGCGCTATCAACTGTGCTATGACGGCGGCCTCATTGATAAAAGACAAATGGCACATATCACATTGACAAAACTTGTCACAAGCTGCTCATTGCACTTAGATGCAGCAGTGGCTACTTGAATCATTTGTTAATTTATAAGAGACAAGCTGCACATATCACATTGACAAAACTTGTCACAAGCTGCTCATTGCACTTAGATGCAGCAGTGGCTACTTGAATCATTTGTTAATTGATAAGAGACAAGCTGCACATATCACATTGACAAAACTTGTCACAAGCTGCTCATTGCACTTATATGCAGCAGTGACAACTTGAATCATTTGTTAATTGATAAGAGACAAGCTGCACATATCACATTCACAAAACTTGTCACAAGCTGCTCATTGCACTAAGATGCTGCAGTGGCTATTTTAATTCATTTGTTCATTGATATGAGAAAAAGGGCACATATCACACTCACAAAACTTGTCACAAGCTGCTCATTGCACTGAGATGCAGCACTGACAACTTGAATCATTTGTTAATTGATAAGAGACAAGCTGCACATATCACATTGACAAAACTTGTCACAAGCTGCTCATTGCACTAAGATGCTGCAGTGGCTACTTGAATTATTTGTTCATTGATAATAGACAAATGGCACATATCACATTGACAAAATTTGTCACAAGCTGCTCATTGCACTAAGATGCTGCAGTGGCTACTTGAATCATTTGTTCATTGATAATAGACAAATGGCACATATCACATTGACAAAACTTGTCACAAGCTGCTCATTGCACTTAGATGCAGCAGTGGCTACTTGAATCATTTGTTAATTGATAAGAGACAAGCTGCACGTATCACATTGACATAACTTGTCACAAGCTGCTCATTGCACTAAGATGCTGCAGTGGCTACTTGAATCATTTGTTCATTGATAAAAGACAAATGGCACATATCACATTGACAAAACTTGTCACAAGCTGCTCATTGCACTTAGATTCAGCAGTGACAACTTGAATCATTTGTTAATTGATAAGAGACAAACTGCACATATCACATTGACATAACTTATCACAAGCTGCTCATGGCACTAAGATGCTACAGTGGCTACTTGAATCAATTGTTCATTGGTGAGGGATTTTTAACGACTGGCAACACTTTGCTAGTAGGCAGAATTTCAACTAGCAAACATCAAACCAAACAACCATGCTTCCTTTTTGATTAACATCCTCTTTGTTTCAAGTTTCACTCTATATATTTCCTTTTAACTATACTCATCAGATATTCTAGACTAACATGCTCAATGCATCACTCAGTCATTTGTTACTTTGTAAAAAGGTTCTCAAAAACCAGATATCATTTATCAATGCAAATGGCAAAAAATTGCTAGTACTAATAAAATCTAAAAACAAAATAAAATTGCTAGTTTGCTAGTACTGATTTCATGCTCTGCACTAGTCTAAAATTTCATCTGGTAATGGATGAAACAACAAATAAATGAAACTACACAAACCAGTTATAATCAAAACTTGAAAAGGATTAATTCTGGTGTTCTGCCAAGGAGAGTAAAAAAATACATATATTGAATTGGGAAGGAAAAAATGTCATTTGCCAAGTCTATATATAGGCTGTAAATAACCAAAATAGGATTGGTTTATAGACAGGAGATATGTTAGAATATAAACTTGCCAGACTGAATGAATGAATGGCTTTTGTCATAGACCATTGTTGAACTTGGATCTCAACTGAATCAATTCCCACACAATTACATTTTAAGATGCTCCCCAGGGATACAGACCTTTGGAAAGAAATGCGGGAAATAAAGCAATTTCTTCTATGTCAATAATTTTTTTTTACTATAAAAGTCAAAGATTTCCTTAACTCATTCCCACAGTATGAGGCTTTTTGACACCCCTCAAGAAAACAGCTTGAGAAAACACTGTGGACAGTAAAGAAATTGCTTGTTACAAGCAATTTCTTCAATCTCCATAATGTTTATTCAGTGCTTTCAATTAGGACCAAGTTCAGGAATTTTTAAAATTCAAAGTTTCAATTTCAGGAAGTTTTCACAAAATCAAGGAATTTTTTTATGCACGACCATATCCCCCCCCCCCCAAAAAAATACATAAAGCTTACATTCTTTTCCTTCTTTTACTTATACATGTAGTACCTAAATTTCAAGTCCCATTGAGTGGAACTTGAGAAAACAATGTGGTAAAAGAAGTGTTTCTTGCATAAATTTTCCCTTTCCAACAATATTCCGCCCCCTAAACACTATCATTTTCCAAATTTGGGTGCATACATTTGTTAATTGTTAATTACAAATCTCTCAGGATTTGAAAATTTCTGATTTGTAGAATGTCGGAAACCAGACTGTTTGAAACATTTTGGGTACGAAAAAATCGAGACTGGATTATTCCGAGGATGTCTGCGTTCACATCAAAGATATCCAAGTACATACGCCATGAATAACACTAACGTAAATAAAAGTAACAGTACAAAAGGAAATGAAACTAATAGCAGAGCTGCATCTTTCTTGAAACCCCGTTTCGTTTCTACTAGATGATGTTTACAGACAACACGCGTGACGTCATTGAAAAGGGACCGAACTCTTGCGAGATCAATCGGTTAACTTCGATGTTTCTAAGACGGACGTCATGTCAAGTTACGAAATAGAACCCCCCGCGTCATGAACGTATTTAGAAAGCAAATTTGACGCTCCGTTATGTAATCACCACAAACTTTTATGCGAATTCCGGCCCTAAACTTAGTTTACATAAATCTGACCGAACGGCGATATTTGACGAAGTTTAGTACGATGTCCAAAGGCTTGCTTGATCTTTGCCAGGTACGTTATTAATCGAGTAGACTGGTGAACCTATCCCATCTGCGCTTCTCTCCGATATTGTATCATCAGATTAGGACAGGCTCGCCAGTCAATTAATCGAGTGGCTTCCAAAGAAATGGTCCAAGATGCTGCGACGGCTCGGTTACTGAGCCGGCTATAATCGAGTAGGCTCTATGTAAATTTCCATCTACATCAGCCGTCATGGAGACATTTCGATATAAATTCCTTGTGGGTTCAATCTTACCTGAGGGTATGGCCAGAATATACATTCTTTTGTTTGTCAAACCCTTTATATTTTTATTTCAGAAAACGTCCAAGTCATGATTTCAGGACATTTTCCTAGAAACTCCGACGTTAATTTACGTCCGGGCCTGATTTTCCGGACGTTTTTTTTCGATTTTCTGGACGTAATATATGTCGACGTCCACTTATTGAGAGCTCTGTTTATTACACTTAAATTTAAAGATTTTCTTAATTCCATTTTTTTGAACTGTCATCTGCAACTTCTTTCATTTTAAACCAGTCTTAAATTTTGCAGTGTGAAGGCAAAAAATGCAATGACAAAACTATCCATCCATTCCACTGTCCAAAGACTTTTTTATTTCTGTGCTGTACTTCCAGAACAAGTGCCATGTGGGACAAGGCCATCCCCGCCGTAAAAGCTTGATAGTAAACTGAAGCCAGTTAGATTTAGGCTTCTTGTGCACTGCCATTTTCTCAATGAGTTTGATAATAGCCATTATACTTTCAGTGTATGCTAAGGACAAAATCCAAGTCTTTAAAAAAACAAAGGGCAATAACTCAAAAATTATGCAAGGAAGAGTTGTGGTTCTTGTTTCTCCTCAATGAGATCTATCCACCTTAAAGTTTCAAGTTAATAGCTATTATACTTTCAGAGATATGCCCCAGACATAATCTTAGTCTTTAAAACAACAAAGGGCAATAACTCCAAAATTAAGCAAGCAAGAGTTGTGGTTCTTGTGCACTGCACTTCTCCTCAACAAGATCTATCAACCTATGAAGTTTCAAGTTTATAACAATTATACTTTCAGAGATATGCTCTAGACAAATTTAGTGATGGAAGGACGGAATGACGGAATGACAGAATGACAGACAGAGACCATTACTGTATCCCCTTCGCCAAAACGGCGGGGATAATTAACCTATATCTATGATACTTTGTCAGGCTGCCATCATAGCACAGTCGGTAGCACATCAGACTCCAAATCTTCAATCATGGGATATCATGGGTTCAATCCCAAGCAATGACACATATCCTTTCTGCCATTTGTCTCTAATCAATGGGTGGATAATCCTAAACCTAAATGGGATAGCAGCTGGAGGCTAGGAAAGAATGTAGTGGTAGTACTGGTGTGAGAAATATCAAGAATCCATTGTAAGGTGCTCCAGACACCACAATGTGACTGAAATACTCTTTAAAGTGGCCTTAAACCCCATTCAATCAATATAAATTTGTTGCCAATGATGTAAGAAAGGAACCTACTACTTTTGGGTCTTGTATTTAGGGTCACAATGGAACTTTGATTGACCTAGGACCTTAAAACATTTTGAAAGTGTTATCCATGACAAAGGAGGCGCCCTAGTATTTAGGGAAACAAATAATACGTCAGAGGTAAACTGTGCTGCTTGAGCGACAAAATCCTGGTAGGTGGTGTGGGGGTGGTGGGTTAAATCCCCTGTTCTGTCTATTCTTTAACCCTTGAATTGTCAATCATATTGAATAAAATGCTCGTTAAGAATTGAAATACTGTTTCAAGTGTCTATACATTGAAAAGATGCTTGTAAAAGTATTGCAATTAAACCATGAATTGCACTAATATCAAAAGGCTGAAAGCACTAAGAGTCCAAATTTGGGGCAAATATTTCTTATTTTGAATAATCATATTATCCCTAGCAGGGTTTTCCCTGGACTTTCAAAACAGGGGGTCATTTTGCCACATTATGACCCCTATCAAATAAGATAAAGAAGGCTGACTAGCTATTTTTGGGATCATTTCTGAAAAAATGGGGGTCCAAATTCAAAGAAGGAGAGGGTCATGGAAAACCCTGACTCTAGTCATGCTGAACCCGGAATATTCCTGTTTTAGCAGGAGGTATAAACAAAGATCAGCCTGTACATTCTGTTTGTTCCTTTCAAGCTTTAGTTGTTAATCAAATCGATTTTCAAAGAAGTATTGTCCCACAATTAAGTGTTTACAGTGCTTTCAGCCCTGTGATTTAACAGTTCAGAGTAGGACTTTATTCAGCATGATGAGGGTTAAAAGGTTTGGCCAAAAAGTGCAACAGGAGGTGTACACTAAATTCAGACTGCACAATATGTGCAGATTTTTTAGTCAAATATGCCAAAATTGTTTGAAAAATTTTGCTTGTCTGGTTGAATTCAAATGAACAATATGGATAAAACATTAAGTTATAAAAAAAAATGTGTAGGATATATTTGCAGTCTATATTGGCCTGGCTCAGCGGATTTCAGTGGCTAAAACTGGGCAAAAAAATTTGGCTTCTCATTTGGCTTCTTGGCGACAGATTTGGCTCAATTTTTTTTTATATCAATTTGGTAATGGCAAAAAGAAAAATTAACCCAGGGAAGGCCCTGATTCATGCTGCATCAGACACCTTTGTTTGATTAACAGAATATGTCACATGCTTTCATTCAAAGAAAGTAGTCAATGTATTTGCAATTAGCAGAGCTCAAGAATGTTTGACTAATAAACAAGGGTTTTGACAATATAGTGTTTACAGTCATATGTGGCACTGACAGTGAACATTTTTAAATATCTTTTTTTATTTTTCAAAATCTTATTAGGAGTCAAACTTAGGCAACAACAACATAACATTCATGATTCCTTGGTCATTCAGTCACAAATGATTACAGTACTGACAGCACTTTGACTTCATTATCTCCTCTGCTTACTTGTGTTCAGCTTCTTCAGATACAAACTCCTTTGTTTTTGCTTTACCCATCACTGAACAAAATTTAGACTGGTAAAGACTAAAACAAGTTACAGACAACAACTTTTAGTTGATGAAAATCTTTTGTCTTTAACCCATTACCAGACAGCAAAATTTCAGACTGGTCCAAATTGAAAGAAGTGGCAGATAACAATTTAAAGTTGAAAAGTTTTAGTTTTTTTTAACTTAGAGGGAAGAAAACATTGTGTAAAATGAAGAAATTGCTTGCAACAATAGAATCCTTCATTTTTCATAATGTTTTCAAAAGTACTTTCTTTGCATCAGAAAGAAGGATTGTGTGGGAATGGGTTAATCAATTTCCAAACTATCACGCCTTTTTTAAATTTTCCAGAAAAAAAGTGTTATAAAAATAGTGTAAATGAAATTTTGAATTGTCGTCTGCAAATTCTTTTATTTTGGACCAGTCTAAAATGTTCTCTAGTGGAAACTGGTGTGAGCATTATGGCCTGTCAGTCTAAGTATCTATGATAATGGTACTATTAACATATCATTATCAAAACTTCAAGATACTCCAAAGAAGGCTATCATAACAAGGGCAATCTTCTCCAAGATCCCATATCCATACAATGGAGCATTTTTATGTAATCTAAATTTGAAAAATATTCCCATTTAAGAATTTAAGTTACAAGCATTATCCCATTCCTGCTTTTTCAAAATTTTAGACTGGCCAAATTTAAAGGTGAAAAGAAACTAACTAACAGGTTAGAAAATATTGTGGGAAAAGAAGAGATTGCTTGTTATAAGCAATTTCTTCTTTTCCCTCATAGTTTTCTAATATATAAAATAATAGGGACGCAAAAACGGGGGTTGAACAGGAAAGGGATACCTCATTTGTCCACAGTGTGTTCTATCCTTTTCTGACATTAATTTTACTGATTTGGGGATTATGTGAGGAGTCTGAGGCCGAGTGACCAGACCTTAGAGGGTCTCCTGGACCATGGTAAGTTTCAGAGCAAAAACTAACCCCACATTGCTCCTACTCACCAACGTGTATAAATGTGTTGTGGCTGTCAGGGGCGCCATATGTTAACCCTTGTCATGCTGAACCCGGAATATTCCGGTTTTGGCAGGAGGTATAGACAAAGATCAGCCTGTACATAAGTGCAGTCTGATCTTAGTCTTCACCTCCTTTTTGAACTTTTCCTGTCAGAGTTGTTTAAGAAATTAATTTTCAAAAGAAATTTTAATAATTGAAAAACAAGTACTTTAAGTTCTTCCAGCCCCTTGATTTTAATGCCATTCCAAAATGGATTTTACACAGCATGACTAGGGTTAACATACAATAAAACCAAACTGTAAGGTGTTTTTTTGTGATTTCAAAGGTTTTAACTATAAGGACCAACTAAATAATTGCTATATTGCTTCTGATCTACATAATAAAAATTTATCCTGTGAGAATATGGATTACAGAATGAATTGCAATATATATCAATACCTAACAATAGCCAATTAAGATTTCATTCACAGATATTCAGTTAACAGTACTTCAGTATTGCTAGGAGGTGTTAGACTAAAAAATCTTACAATGAATGCTTATTAACCTTTTCATACATGACAAAAAAATCGTCAGCCCAATTAGCTCAGTTGGTAGAGCACTTGACTTCAAACCTCAAGATCACGGGTTCGAGCCCTGGGCTGACCATATCAACTAACAAAACTAATTGTCTTTCGGATGAGACGTGAAACCGAGGCCCCGTGTGACGATGCTATCCATCGAGCACGTTAAAGAACCAGGCGGAGCTCTCAGCAGTTTCGTCCTGTATCCTTGCACTATCCCCCGTAACAACTAACCGTCTTCTGGGGGCGTCGCTCATATGGGCATGTGCTACGGTAGCGACGATAAATAAACGGAAATTATCAACAAAACTGAAGACTGGTCCAATTTCGATGAAGATGCAGACAACATTACAATTTTAAGGTCATAAAAATTTAAAAATCTTTGACTATTGTGGTAAAAAACACTTGATAATGAATTAATCAAATATGACGAGCATTTTTACATTTTCCAAATTATTTAAAAAGGCTTTTTCTAGAGATGCATTAAAATCTGAATCCCAAAACAGGCCTAAATTTACTGATTAACCAATTCCAAAATTAATCCTGCAATAAAAAAAAGTTCAGAAAAAACATAGTGGACAAGAGGGCCATGATGGTCCTGAAACACTCACCTGAGATACTGCAAAAGTCCATGTATTGGCATTTTTTTCATGCTGTTAAACAATTTTCATTTTTTTCATTAGAATTCCTTGTTAACTTTTACTTGAAAACAACAAAACTGCTCACACCATACAGCTAATATAAATCACATCATCAAAATCTCAAAAAATTTGGTAAAGGAAAATCAGGCAATGCTATAACAGTGCTCTCAATAAGGACCAATTTCAGGAATTTTTAAAATTTCAAGTTTCAATTTCAGGAATTTTTCAGAAAATCAGGGATTTTTTTTATCCCAAACCTAACCCCCCCCCAAAAAAAAACAAGAGGGCCAGAATGGCCCTAAAATCGCTCACCTGACTAATGTAAGATGATTCAAAATTGAAATTGGCCCAATGGTTACTGAGGAGAAGATGTTTAAAGATTTCAAAGTCAAAAACTGCCCTACCCTTCCGAGCCCTTATTTGGTCATCAATCAAAATTCTAGAACTTTTGAAAAAGGTCACTCAAGGAACATTCATACCAAATTTGGTTGAAATTGGCCCAATAGTTACTGAGGAGAAGATGTTTAAAGATTTCAAAGTCAAAAAAGTGCCCGACCCTGCCCCGCCCATATTTGGGCATAAATCAAAATTCCCGGAACAACTTTTGAAAAGGGTCACCAAAGGAAAATTCAAGCAAAGTTTGGTTGAAATTGACCCAACTGTTACTGAGGATAAGATGTTTAAAGATTTCAAAGTTAAAAAAAGTGCCACGCCCATATTTGGGCATAAATCAAAATTCTGCGAACAACTTTTAAAAAGGGTCACCCAAGGAACATTCATACCAAATTTGGTTGTAATTGGCCCAATAGTTACTGAGGAGAAGATGTTTAAAGATTTCAAAGTCAAAAACTGCCACGCCCATATTTGGGCGTGAAACGAAATTCTGCGGAACAATTTTTGAAAAGGGTCACCCAAGGAACATTCATACCAAGTTTGGTTGAAATTGGCCCAATGGTTCCTGAGGTGTAGATGTTTAAAGATTTCAAAGTCAAAAACTGCCACGCCCGGCCACGCCCATATTTGGGCATAAATCAAAATTCTGCGAACACCTTTTAAAAAGGGTCATCCAAGGAACATTCATGCCAACTTTGGATGAAATTGGCCCAATGGTTACTGAGGAGAAGATGTTTAAAGATTTCTAAGTCAAAAACTGCCACGCCCTGCCACGCCCATATTTGGGCGTAAATCAAAATTCCATGAACAACTTTTGAAAAGGGTCACCCAAGGAACATTCATGCCAAGTTTGGTTGAAATTGGCCCAATGGTTACTGAGGAGAAAATGTTTAAAGATTTCTAAGTCAAAAACTGCCACGCCCTGCCACGCCCATATTTGGGCGTAAATCAAAATTCCACGAACAACTTTTGAAAAGGGTCACCAAAGGAACTTTCATGCCAAATTTGGTTGAAATTGGCCCAATGGTTACTGAGGAGAAGATGTTTAAAGATTCCTAAGTCAAAAACTACCACGCCCTGCCACGCCCATATTTGGGCATAAATCAAAATTCCACGAACAACTTTTGAAAAGGGTCACCCAAGGAACATTCATACCAAATTTGGTTGAAATTGGCCCAATGGTTACTGAGGAGAAGATGTTTAAAGATTTCTAAGTTTAAAACTGCCACGCCCTGCAATGGCCATATTTGGGGGTCAATCAAAAATCCGCGAACAACTTTTGAGAAGGGTCACCCAAGGAACATTCCTACCAAGTTTGGTTGAATTCCGCCCAGTGGTTACTGAGGAGAAGATGTTTAAAGAATTGTTGACGACTTCCGACGCACGACGGACAAAAGGTGATACCAAAAGTTCACCTTGAGCACGTTGTGCTCAGGTGAGCTAAAAAAAAATGAAAAAGATGAAATGAAAAAAAAAATGCATAAAGCCTACAGTAAATTCTTTTCAAGAACATTTAGTCCCTAAAATTCATGTCTCATTGAGTTGAACTAGAGAAAACAATGTGGTAAAAGAAGTTTTTCTTGAGAACTTTGTCTCTTGTATAAATTTTCCCTTTCCCACAATATTCATGCACTTTGAAAACTATTATTTTCCAAATTCGGGTGGATAAATTTGGTAATTATTATTTGCAAATCTCTCGGGATTTGAAAATTTCTGATTACCGGAATGTCAGAAAACACTGTTTGAAATGTTTTGGGTAAAAAAAAATTGAGACTGGATTATTCCGAGACCCTCTCCGGTCACATCATAGATATCCAAGTGCATACGCCATGAATAACACTTACGTAATAAAAGTAACAGTACAAAAAGAAATGAAAATAATAGCAGAGTTGCATCTTTTAAGAAATTCCCTGTTTCGTTTCTGCTAGTTGATGTTTACAGACAACACTTGTGACGTCATTAAAAAGGGACCGAACTCTATCAATCGAGATCAATCGAGTAACTTCGATGTTTCTAGAACAGACGTCACGTCAAGTTACTAGAATAGAATCCCCGCGTCATATTCGTATTTAGAATGCAAATTTGACGCATCGTTCTGTATCCGACGACAGGAAATGACATTTCGGGTGAATTCTGGCCCTGAAATTAGTTTACATAAATTCGAACGTACGGCTTCCATGGGCCTGCTTGATTTTTGCCCAGCACGTTAGTAATCGAGTGACTTCCAAAGAAATGGTTTAAGATGCTGCGACGGCTAGGTTACTGAACCGACTATAATCAAATACGCTCTATGTAAATTTCCATCTACATCGGTCGTCATGGAGACATTTCAATAAACTCCTTGTGGATTCAATTTTACCCGAGAATATGGCCAGAATATACATTCTTTTGTTTGTCAAACCCTTTATATTGTAACGTCCGAGTCATGAAATCAGGACGTTTTCCTAGAATCTCGGATGTCCGCTTATTGAGAGCACTGGCTATATATGCAAAATTGGAAAGCTCTAAGCCTTACGGTTTAGGAGGAGAAGATTTCTAAAGTCTACATAAGAAATTTCTTTTGGTTGCCACAGCAACCAGAGTTATTCATGGATTACATTAATTTTCTTGAAGGATTTTGGAAGTCCATCACCCAAGGATTATTTCTGTAAACTTTCATTGAAATCTGATGAAAGATTTGTTCACAAACAGACTGATGGAAGAAGGGCAAAAAGTGATGTAGTGAAATCAAGTTAATTTCACTTTCTCTTTATGTCTCTGTTTACCTTAACGTACCTATGCCTCAGTGCATAGAGGTCATCTGTTGACAAGTAGACACGAATTTTGGGGGATGTTTAATTAGCATGCACTGAGTAAATGAGAATTTTATTGTACATGTATGTAATTCTGATGTGTTTAATTGTTCTGGCTGTGTATATAAGCCCGAGCAATTTATACATCGGGGACTGGTATTTTTGGCTGCGTTACTTGTCCACGACGTCTATTTTGGATTCTAAATTATACGATCACTGGCTACTTTTGTCTTAGTTATTCCTTTATTCCTTGGAGACTACACCACAGACGCCAAAAATATGTAATATTTTGCTGCTATATCATATTTTGCTGCTATATCATATGTACATTTCACTTGTTATTTCATTATGCATTGGATATTTCGCATGTATTTCATTTGTTTGCGAACGTTGCTGTTATCTCATATGTACATTTTTACTTGTTATTTCGCTATGCATTGGATATTTCGCATGTATTTCATTTGTTTGCAAACGTTTTAATTGTTTACTTTCAAAAAATGTTGTATCGCTATCATCTCATTTCCATGAATATTTTCTATTAAGGACATTTAAAACAAGTTGTCTAAAATTAACAAACCTTTTTTCATTTTTTCTGAAGTACTTCGAATTATTTCAAAATACGTATCAATGCTTTAAAACTTCTTCTCAGAAAGTATGTTCATGTATCTGAAGAGAAACCGTACGACATGTCTTATCCTATTTGTACCATGTGCATTCAGGCTATGAACTGCGTATGTTTTCTCTATCATATGTTCTCTTATTTTATAATCCGTCGCTTAATTGGAGTAGCGATTATTACTCGAGGATTAAATTACTTCCTCGTTTTAATTACTCTTAATTATATCCCAAAATCGAATCTAATCACTGTCAAATTTCTATAACCTGATAATTAATAATTATATCATTTCCGTGCTAACCCGAATACTTTTGCCAAAATTATTCATAAGGAAAGGGCGTGTAGTGAAATCAAGTTAATTTCACTTTCTCTTTATGTCTCTGTTTACCTTAACGTACCTATGCCTCAGTGCATAGAGGTCATCTGTTGACAAGTAGACACGAATTTTGGGGGATGTTTAATTAGCATGCACTGAGTTAATGAGAATTTTATTGTACATGTATGTAATTCTGATGTGTTTAATTGTTCTGGCTGTGTATATAAGCCCGAGCAATTTATACATCGGGGACTGATATTTTTGGCTGCGTTACTTGTCCACGACGTCTATTTTGGATTCTAAATTATACGATCACTGGCTACTTTCGTCTTTGTTGTTCCATTATTCCTTGGAGACTACACCACAGTGATCACAATAGCTTCCCAGAGCCCTTTGTGCTAAAATGAGCTAAAAGAGGGATTGTGTGGAAAAAGATTGACCCATTTCAACACAATAATTATTTTTGACTCCCTGATGTAATATGGTTATGGAAAATTTTATGAGTAATTCAAGCAAAATTACTACAAGCAATTTCTCCTTTTATCCACAACATTTTCTACTTATTTGGCGCTTATTTTCCGAATTAAACTTACTTTAAATGTCATCTGGAACTTCTTTCAGTTTGGATCATTCTAAATTTGTCTCCTCTGGTAATGGACTAACCTATTCCCAATTCCCATATTCACAATGACGCTTTTTAATGCTCTTTTACCTCCCTGACACAAGGCTTTGAAAACACTGTAGAAAATGAAGAAATTCAGACAAAGATTTTTAAAATATCATTGACTTGAAAATGTTGTATGCATCTTCATTCATTTGGACCAGTCTAAACTTTACTAGTGTAGTATTTGGTTTAAAGAACAAAAAATGAAAAAAAAAGAGAAAAAGTTGAAAAGAAAACAAAAAGAATTAAAACTTACCACACTATCATGCATGATACTTCCACTTCCAGCTATTTAATTCTACACAAATCTTCGAAAACTAAAACTGATAAATTCACACTTTGTCCTTATTTGGAATTCCATATTATGTTTCATGCCATTGTAATGAATAAGAATTGAAGGTTTTAAAAAATACATATCCTATTAATATGTCGGTTTAACACTTTTCAAATGACACAAAATAAAAGCCTAACTATTAATGTTTCAAAGAACAATGAAATATAAATAGCCAATACTATGACTGTCTAATTATCCACGAGATGGAATCATGACAGGAAGAAATTGATATGATGAGCACACAATCAATACACCATTTCAGGAATTTCCACAATCTATTTTAGGAAAGTGAAAGTAGTTCCAAAGATTTTTCAGTTTGACAGTTCTTCCTTGTCAGTCTGATGAAATACACACTCTCACTTAACTGATGACATTATCCAACCACTACTTATCTCTGTTTGTCCTCCAAACCTGCAATAAACAGAGCTGTTTTTTTATCTTTATAAATATCTAAAATCAGCTACTAAACAACATAAATTTTAGACTGGTCCAAAATTGAAAGTGGTTGCAAACAACACAACAAGAGGGCTGTTGGCCCTGTTGTGATGGTTACTAAGATATTCCAATGGCCACCATTAAAAGAGCATCTGTATGCTCTTTTAGTTGTTGAGTATAGAATATCTTTTTCAGAGCATTTCATAATGCTTTTAAACAATTCCTGTAAAGTTACCTTGAATCTTGGGAACTACAAGATAAGAATTTCCCAAATTGAGGGGGTCTCTTTGTTCGGAGGAAACCGGTTTAAGCTAAATATAAATAACGATTTGATTAGATTATCTAGTGCGCTTAACAAACCGGTGCATAATATAAGTTGAAAATTAGAAAGAGGAATTCCAGTTGTGGTCTGACCGGCAGAATTTAATTACTTCTCAAATGCCTAAAACAAATAGGGCTAAAACTATAGTGGAAAAACAGGGAATTCAGTAGTTCTTTTTATAACACATTTTCTCTATCTTCTCCCGCCCTTTTCCCCACTCTCTTTCTGTCTCTCTCTCCATTTCTATTTTTCTCCTTCCTCCCCTCTCTCTCTCACTCTTTTTTCTCACAATAAAATACAATGTACTATCTCTAATAAAATCTGTAAACTACTGGGTAAATTCCTCACAGAAATATCAATAACCTCGTAAGTATGGTTTTCAAGCTGCCACAAGTATGATTTTTAGCACAATAAAGATGTTATCGTCTAATTATGAATATAAGGAATCGATAATTTCAAATTTATCAATCAATCACTTTTAACAGCTGGTATAATAGAACTGCAGAAGTCCCTCGTTAATGTTTGTAATAATTTACAGATGAGAGCAAAAAGTTATTGATAGTTCCTTTTCTTCATATTTTCTCTCGGAAAATGCGAATGTATTGTTTAAAAGTTGTATGTCTATTGAAACTTAACTCATCGATACATTCAATATCAAATATAAAATAATCATACATGTATTTGGTATTTAGGTATAGCTTGAAATTATTGACACGACTTGACCTTTGTGCAATGAATAAATAAGATGCAGTATAAATAAATTTGATCTTGACGAAAGACGTGCATTTACAAGTTATTTCGTCTCTACCCGTAGAAATTCAATGTACATGTACGTTTTAAAAATCTAATATTTGAATATCAACCTAATTCCTCAACAGATAAGTGGTCGAGTGATATCTTATGCAAAGATCTGAAGCAGCCAACACTGGTTCGAAACTGCCAAGAAACCATAATTGATTGATTTTTCAACTTTTTTGTTAATCAAATGCGTGTTAGAGAAAATGCATCTGCTGGATTCCACATTACAGTGATAAAAAAAACCGTATCTATCAGCGAATAAAATATAAAAGTATCATTAAGTAATTATTGTCATTTCTTCAAATAACATATGAAGCGAATAGAGAACAACGGTATAATTTTAAGAATATATGAAGAAATGAAAGAACGGTGAAGCTGTTTTATGTACGGTACTGAGTACATGTACTAATAAGCCTATTATTTTCTGATGTTTTGAAGTAAATTCTTTAAAAAAGTAGATTAATGAAATAAAACATAAAAAGAAAAGATCTCTCTTGCCTTATTCTATCGACTTTAAGTGCAGTGGGACTTCGCTCTCGCTCTATCAAATTCGTAGACACTTTGGTTTATGAATTTGTGCATATAACAAATACTTAAAAGTTATTTTCAACTAGCGGAATAAAATGAGAAATATGGAAGACAATAAGTCAAGGGCGTAATTATGCTAATAGAGGTCAAAGTCCGGTCAATAAAATCTTACTACATGTATATTACCCGCTGATGACAAGATCTATGTCTATTATCAGTGGCTTTGTACCTTCTTTTGACTCTTTTGAGGCCATAGCGTATTATTTATATCTTTGTTCAACAATATTTTCTACATAAATGATACTTTTAGGAGCTGAAAACAATGGATTGTTTATTGTATTGTAAAATTTTAATTTGATAAATTCTGATAAAACCATGTTTTCCAACCAAATGATTAATGCATACTGGTCTAAGAAATTATTTCTAGGGCTGATTTGAATTGTGCTGGTCTATAGAAACATATCTATTGTTAACACAAATGATTTTAAACAAATTCTAGATGGTCTAAAACAAGTGGTACTCACGAAAAACAATTTTCTGATTTTTTTTTCCGAAACAAATATACAACTTAAAAATTCAACTTTCACAGCAACAACAGCGTTTCTCAATTGTTCAGTGGTGAGCAATTACAGTGCTAAAAGCACTTTAAGTAGCTGATGGGATTTAAATCAATTTGTCTTTAAGGTTAAAACATTGTGGATTATGAAGGAAATGCTTGTAACTTGCAATTACTTCATTTCCCACAAATTTTCTGAAACTATTACTTTTCAAAGGGGGGATTGGACCACCAACAAAAATGTTCAAAATTAATTTTGGAGGTCAACACTCCTCTTTCAGCTTAAAACTGATGATTTGATTGGTCAACAGACTTTTTTTATTGACTGTTGATTAATTGTATGAATGGGGTTTGACTCAACTTTTAATAGCATTTCAGTCATATTGCGGCGGCTGGAGACCTAACAATGGATTCCTGGTATATCTCACACCAGTTCCACCACATCCTTTCTTAGCCTCTACCATCTATTCCACTTAGGTTTACGATTATCCACCCATTGTTGAGAGACAAATGTAGGAAAGGATATGTGCCGCCGCAGGGGATAGAACCTATCACACCCCATGATTGAAGATTAGAAGTCTGATGCGCTACCAACTAAGCTATGACGGCAGCATTTCATTGCCTGCAGCAATTAATTTATAAGATTGACTGTAAAGGATTTCATATTGCTGCTTTGATAAATAATTCCATTTTATCACACAAACTTCACTTATTCATGTACTTCCTGGGTATCACAAGAACTAGGGTGGGGCTCTAAATGTACTGCCCAAGGACACTCTACTGTGTTCATGAGCCTTGTGCCCTGCAGGACCATCTTCAGTAACTAGCCATGTCAAGTGTCATAGTAAAATCTCCTTGATTAACAGGTATATCAAAGCTCATGTTTGACTGTGTAAACAAGGGTTTTTATTCTTAAAAAATCTGATTATACACCCTATTATGACCCTTTCAAATTTCTCTCAGTTGATTGTTTTGACCCACTGAAAAATTTCCAAGGGTCAAAATTGGATAAGTTGACCCCTTCAATTTTCAGTGATGCATCTTATGTACTATAGTCAAACTAAATAAATTGTTTACTTCATAACTTTGCAAGATAATAATAATAAGTGAATCAACATAAACAAGAAAAGTTCTGTTGACACTTAACCCATCCAACCTTTTACCCTCCTCAAGAAAAAATGCTTAGGAAAACATTGTGGAAAATGAGGAAATTGCATAGTGCAAACAATTTCTCCATTTTCCACTATGTTTTCTACCCAAAAAGACAAAAAAAAATCATCTTAAAAATGTCATCTGCAAATTCTTTGAATTTTGACCAGTCTAAAATTTTGTCAAGTGGGAATGGTTAACCTTTCATTTGTACTCGTTATTTTCTTTTTTCGCTGTGATGACCACTTCAAATTAAAATTTGGCCCCTAAAATATTTTTGGTGAAGGAGTCATTTCAAAGGCTAGCATGAGCTGTATACATGGTGGATTGATTAGTTGAATGGGTTTCTGTTGATTTTTAATTTTAACTGAGTGGGGTTTTAATGCCACTCTTTACAGCATTTCAGTCATATCACAGTAGCTGGAAACACTTAACAATGGATTCCTGGTATTTCTCACACCAGTACTAGAGCTACATCCTTTCCTTGCCTCCAACTGCCATCCCACTTGGGATTACCATCATCCACCCATTGGTGAGACAAATGTCGGAAAGGATATGTGCTACCGCAGGGGATCGAACCCAAGACATCCCAGAATTGCAGATTGGGAGTCTGATGCACTACCGACTGTGCTATGATGACGGCTCCGATTGAAGGGGGGGGGGTGTTACGTCCACTATTAAAAGTATTTCAGTCATATAGCATCAGCTGCAGCACCTTACAATTGATTCTTGGAATTTCTCACACCGGTACTACCACTGCTCCAGCCGCTCTGACATCCCACTTTATGGTGGAAAAGGTAACTGTTTAATATTTCTATTATCATACCAATCACATCATGGTATCTTAAGTGACACAGTTCAATCTTTGGTCAATCTTAAACACTTTCTATGCTATCTCTTTCCGACACAAATTACCATTCCTATTCAAAGTTACAGTTTTGGTAAACAATATCTTTTCTCATGTCTTTACTGCCCCTTGTTTTACTGTAAATAGCAAAAAAAAATTAAAGAAAATCCTTGTCTTGACCAATGCCCAAAACAATCCCCCTGTTTTACACCTCTCGTGAAAAAAGTGTGCAAAAATGAAGAAATTGCTTAACTTTCTCAACTGACAAAATCTCAGCCTGGTCCAAATTGGGGAGAAGTTATAGAAGATAATTCAAGTTAATGAAATTTGGAAAACATTGTCTTTTTCGGTTAAAACCTTGTGAACATTGAAGAAATTACTTGTTACAATCAATTTCTTCATTGTCCCACAATGTTTTTCAAACCATTTTTCCTGAGAGGTGTCATAAAGTGTCGTTGTGTTAGAATGGGGTTAATCAGGGATTTCATCAGTAACCCAAAAGTCAAGGGTCATTGACCCTTTGGCCAAAATTTTCAAGAGTCAAAATTAAAATCCTAAGAGACGAAATGTGATATCCCCCCCCCCCCCCCCGTGATATCACTTTAAAAAAAAAAAAAATAACAGATAAAAAAAAGAAAAATATTTATAATTTTTTTTAGCAATGGTGCCCTTACAATAAACTCTGCAACAGATTGAAACATTTCTCCAATCTGATAGTATTCTATTTTCAATACACAAGAAAAATTTTAGGGAAAGTTTAGTATTAGTGCATATTTTATTAGTTTGAATCAGTTTTTAGAAAATCTCAAGAGTACTGAAGAGGATCAAATTGTTCTTATTTTTCAAAAAAATAAGTGCCGATTTTATCCATTAAAACCCATGACATTTCTTGAGCAACATTTTCTTGGGTTTGATGTTACTTCTTGATTATAATTTGTGAGGTTTTTTGCTAAAAACTATTATCAAAATTTAGGTAAATTTCAGTATGAATAGAACTCTAAAAAATGGGCTTTATCATTTATTTCACAGGTGTCAAGCACCTATCAATTACGATCTTCCAGGGCCCCATTCATGGTCCATCACTCCGAGAGTGTTTAATTACCAATCAAGATTGGTGGTTATCCATGTCGAGGATGTATATTTTTCATAATCAATTAATCATTTTCCAATAATTTTGCACACTTATGATGACCCTTGAACGCAATGCTGCTATTTTTCAAGAGTCCAAAATGACATACAGCAACAATTTTTTTGAGCGTCAAAATTGCTTCTTTTTGAATTTCCGTGCGTCAAAAACCCGAGGTCTCGGGTCAAAAGAAAACCCCTTCAATATCCATGTTTTTCTACCCCTACCAGACAGAGTTTTCTTAAATTCAACTGACTTCGTCATCTGCAACTTCTTGAAATGATGTTGCAATTATAACTGTAACACTGCAAGATTGGAAGTGTTTTGCCAAGTCAAAGTTAAAATATTCTTCCACAAAGCAGATTTTTTTTTTTAACAGTGTTAACTTGCTCACAAGAAGTCTTTTATTTGTTTGTTGGTTGGTTTTTAACCCCCCCCCCCCTCCCCTCCCTCTTTCTTTAGGAGGGAAGGGGGGGGGCATGATCCAATTTTGACTCTTCAGATTTCAATTGTGGCCAATTAGCTAATGACTCTTGACTTTTGGATGGTTATGAAAACCCTAACCAGATCTTAACCTAGTCTGGATAGGAAAATTGTTAACTTAGCCGTTTTTTACTGTCTAGTCTTTGTTAGAAGCAGCTTATCTCAAAGAAATTTCAGGACATATCTTATACACCAATATAAGGAAAAGACCCCGACGCAAACACAGACGACAACCTAGCTAAAGCAATACCTCTCTTTTTTCCCCAAAACAGCAAAGTTAAAATTGTTCACTTGATAGTTTAGTCAAAACTATATCTTTAAGCAGTAATTGTTATTTTACCTTGAAAAGCCAACTAATTCAAATCAGGGACAAGGAAAAAGGGGTAACCATTTTAGAAATTATATTTTCACCTCAATAAATGCTCCAAGACAAAACAAATGCAGTGAGCTCTTACATCAAATTTTCTTAGCAATAAATTAATCATGTTGAATATTTGTTTCTATTTTCTCACTTTTGAGCACTTTTCCTCAACAGATGATTGTCTAAAAAAAAAATATCTTCAAGCAAGAGGCAAATCATTGTTAACCCTTGTCACACTGAATAAAAATCTACTTTTGGAATCGCTTTTAAATCTAAGGACTGAATGTAACCAATTTTGGGTTGACATTTCTGTTGTTTTTGATTGTTTGAATGGGGTTTTTACGCCGCTTTCAACAATCTTTCAGTTATATCGCGGCGGCTGGAGCACCTAACAATGGATTCCTGGTATTTCTCACACCAGTACCGCCATCACATCCTTTCCTAGCCTCCAGCTGCTATCCCACATAGGTCTACGATTATCGACCCATTGGTGGGAGACAAATAGTCGGAAAGGATGAGTGCCGCCGTCGGGGATCGAACCTGGGACCTCTAGATTGACAGTCCGACGCGCTACCAACTGCGCTATGACGGCGGCATTTCTGTTGTTAATAGCATGTGAAATACTCTTATAAACCTCTCTAGTTTAAAATCAGGAATAGGGGATCTAAACTAAGAAAGACTGCATATAAAGTTAACTGTTTATACCTCCTGCCAATGCAGTAATATTCTGTGGTTCAGCATAACAATTGGTTGTATGAATTTTACACAATTATATCCGAGGTCATAATGGAGACAGGGCCCTTAAGGTTTAAAATCTCAGCTTACTATCTCATCCAAAAGACTAGAGGCTGATGATCAAATCAGGGACCCTGTTCGCTACAGTATAGCCTGTTACCGCTAGACTGAATCCACTCCCTTCAGCATGACAAGGGTTTACAAGTGTACGAAAGAGCTACTATTCAGAGGGGGTTTTTTATTAGGAGAAATACAGTACATATGCAACAAACTAAGATTATTTATTTGAAGTACTCCTGGTCAAACAAGGTTATGACCAGGTTATCAACAATTGATCAATTTTACAGATCTTTAACTTTATGAAGTTGCAATGTGTAATATGACCTTTTCTTTACCCATTCCCAGACACTGTCACTTTTTTAGGCCTGATAGAAAAAAGCTAAAGAAAACATTGTGAAAAAAGAAGAAATTGCTTTTGCAAGCAATTTCTTCATTACCCACAATGTTTTGAACCCCAAAAGATAAGGAATTTTACATTTCATAAAACAAGAATTATAGTTTGCATCTTCTTTCAATTGGGATCAATCTAAAATATTGTTTTGTGGTAATGGGTTAAGCATTTTAGATGGAAAATCAAAATTTTAACCTTTCTTTCTCTGGTCTAGTTGGTCAGAGACTGTTAGGAAATATCAATATATATAATTTCAAAACTTTTGATGTCTTGTAAATAAGGGCAAACTGTCTAACTACATTGACCTCCTCATAAAAGCCACAATCACTTTACCCTTGCAGTTATAAACCTCGAATATTTCTAGTATATTCTCTAAAATTTGCAAGAGGTACAGCCTGTTCATATAATTATTCAAACTGATCTTAGTCTACATCACCTGCATGTTCCTTTTAAGCCAGAATTATTTATAGAATTTCCCTGGGAAAAATATATGTACAAAAATGAAAGAAAATTAGAATCATCGCAAAGCAGGTTTCTATATCCCCACCAGCATTTTGTCAAGTAACAAAGTTGACCTTTGACCAATGTTACCCCAAAACAAAAGGGCACCTCCTTGGATCATTGGCAACAATTGTATAATTTCAAAGTTTTAGGTCCATTGGTTCTAGAGACTAGAGTTGATCATGGAAATGAAAAAGTCTGTGGATAGGGAGACAAATGGACTGACAACCATTGTCAAATAAATATAAAATGCCCTCTCTACTTCATAGGCGGGGTATAAAAAAGGCATTATAAGAACTTCAAGTCCTCTAGTTTAAATTCAATTCTGAAAAAGGATTTTTCAGCATGACACGGGCAACTGGGGTTGACACTAACGCAAGTCCTCTGGTCTGTGGCCTGTCATTTTTGAGGAAAGACAGGCAAGAGCTTCTATGTAACAGACACTACAGGCTTCAAGTATGCTTCCTTCAAATCACATCTTTCATTTGCTCAGAACCAATACAATCACTAGTTTGAACTACTGTATTCTTGGGAAAACTTTTCAGAGAAAGAAGAATTTGCTTGCAACTCACAATTTCTCACTTTCCCAAATATGTTTCAACTCATTATGAAGTACTCATACAGGGCTTGTGCTAGAAATTGAAACTTTGGGGTCAATCATCAGTGTTTGACACTTACTTTTTGGGCAGGAATCCCAATGGAATACCTGTCATGAAATTTGGGAGTCCCTTCTTGAAATGAGGAGTCCCTGAGAGTTGAAGGACTGCAGAGTGTGATAAACAAGACAGAAACTAGTCTATTAAATGCTACATTATTTCTATAAAGGAAAAAAAGAATAGTTGCACAAGCGAAAACAGTTTGGTATGGCCTTGCATTAATTCTTTGAACATGGGCATTTCCTGTTGAGTATAATGTTCAGATTGCTAACCAGGTCTGATTCGAATCGGATATTCAAGGCTATGATTATGGTTACAAAAACAGTCTGAAAAACTGCGAATTAATATGCTTGCGATTCATAAACATTGTTTGATTTAGAAACTTTAAGTGGATATCAGTCATTGGATTAGTCTAATTATTAATGGATGTCAGAAAATTCAAGAATCCCAAAGGAACACCGACAAATTAGATTTAGAGTCCCCTGCCAATTTTTGGAGTCCTCGGGATCCCGGGACACTGTTAGTGTTGATCACTGGTCATTGACTCCTTGAAGGTCAGACCATGAAATTCTAGATGTCAAAACTGTTCTTAACAGGGCCAAAACAACATAAAGAGCAAATCTAGGGTATAAATTTGAAAATGAAGTTTCAACAGAAACCAACAGACAATCTTAAAATTTATTTTGCTTCTCATACAGTAGTATAAGATGATTCAGTGAGAACATTGGAAGACTAATATAAATCTGTTTTAACTCAATTTCTCTCAGGGAACATAAAATGAGCCTTTAGAGACATGTCTAAGGCTCAAAACAGGATATTTTCAGATATTTTAGAGTCAAAATCCTGGTTTATGAATCAAAATCTATAATATTCTTTTGCTCAACATACTTTTCAGTTATGATATAATCATAAATATTAACTGTACAGTAACACCTTAATCATTTTCCAGACCAGCCCATTTGCGTTTTCTGTTTATTTTATTGTATACTACTATTTTTTATCAAGAGTTGTTTTTTGTGGTATATAAAGCTTCATAGGAAAAAGATCCATGATGATTGTATGTTTGTTTATCTATGTCTGTTTATCTGTTTGATATCAGCAGCTAATTCCTATCATGCCATGACATTGTACATTGCAGTTACCCAGTAACACTGCATATTTCTGCCAGTTCTATGACTTCTTGTCTTCATAAACACATGCAAAGATTCATAAAACACTAATAAGATGTTTACCCTTATACTATTGACAAGATTTAAGCCTGTTGCAAAATATAAATGCAACTGCAGAACTTGGTGTTGGTTGCGAGGTGCATCATAAAAACATGTGGAATAGAAGAAGGCTATTAGAGTGATCCCCCCAAAACGATGTTTTAATTAAGATCACATTAGAAGCAACCCGACGGATAAAAAAGTAATTAAAGGACTAGCAGGAAGCACAGGGTTCAAGTACTTTGTCTATGGTAAAATGACGAAATGATAAACATTACAGGATACGCAACGAGAGAAATATCCGAAGATTCTCCTATAAAGCGAAAACTATGGGCAACAAAATGATATTTTTTACAAACAGATGCCTTCAAGGGCTTTTAAATAATACAATCCCTTCAATAAAACTCTAACCTGCTAAATAAGCACAAAATCGCTGTTGTCTTCCGTCAAACTCGGACAAAATGGCGGATACTGTCAACAGAAATGACGTCATTTGGAGGCGGTGTCAAGCCAAGGTGAAGGCTGCCAAGGGAAGTAAACCAATTTGCTTGAATATAAAAACTCTTGAAAGTATTCCCCTTACACATGACACGAGGAGAGGTATTTGGGGATCGCTGCTGTCAATCAAAACAATCGCTTGACCAATGAAGTCTCTACTTAGACCTGAAGTCAACTTTGATCTCAGATATCTAAGCATTCTTTTGGATTGGTGACTTAAACAAAATTACAGTTCTGTAGTTACGACGTTAAATTTTCCAACTACGCCCACAAACACTGTGTGTGTGTTTCATGTTTTTGACCATAGTTTTTCTCCCCTAAGTATCTAAGTGAAACTTCCTGTCGGAGGAAGTGGACTTGGCCTGTGACTTCGACCTATTACCCTCTGTTATTGGGATTTAAACCCTTTCCCTTTTTTGTATTTTAGACTGGTCCAAATTAAAATAGGTTACAGACAACAATAACAAATGGGTTCTATTTAAAATGAAAGCATCCTATATGATAGAAATATTGTGGGAAAGGGAGTAATTGATTGTAACAATTAATATCTCCTTTTCCCACAACGTTTTCTCAAGTATACAATCACAGTGACGTAAATTCCCAGTTTTGAACAGAAAAGGATTGAATTACTCTGGTATTGAAGATATTGTTACAATCTTCTTACAGATAATGTCGACTTTTTGATGATGTTGTTCATACAGTCCTGGTGTCGTAGACATAAGCATTTGTGCTTCTTATGACCCTTTTTTTAGCTAGGAAAGCATCAGCTTTGATAGCTTAAGTTAACAGACGAAATTCTGAGGTCATCTCAAAGTACAACGAGTGCAAACTGCAACTGGAGGCTTAACCACTAAATCCCTAAATCCATTGAATGCCTACGCCATAAAAAGTAGTTCTCACGTATTTCAGGATTATTACAAACTATATTCAAATTGTAGAGAACTCTTTCAAAAGCATACTATTTAACCCATCCCCATCATTCCACTTTTAAAGCTTCTCAAGAAAAAAGCTATGGAAAACATTGTGGACAAGGAAGAAATTGCTTGTTACAAGCAATTTCTTCATTGTCCACAATGTTTTCTACCCAACAAGAGAAATATTTCTAAATTCAACCAACTGGAAATTGTCTTCTGCAACTTCTTTTAATTTGAGCCAGTCCAAGTGTTTGTCATGGTGTAATGGGTTTAGCTCAAGAATTACTTTAACCTCGTTTATCTATCATGATAACTTTTAGCAAAGCAAAGAAGAATACTTAACAAAAGTACGCTTTTTGACAATGTTGTTGTGTTGCCTTACCATTGATGTTGACTTTTTGATAATTTTGTTGTGTTGCCTTACCGTTGATGTTGACTTTTTGATAATTTTGTTGTGTTGCCTTACCGTTGATGTTGACTTTTTGATAATTTTTTTGTGTTGCCTTACCGTTGATGTTGACTTTTTGATAATTTTGTTGTGTTGCCTTACTATTGGTGTTGACTTTTTGACAATGTTGTTGTGTTGCCTTACCATTGATGTTGACTTTTTGACAATGTTGTTGTGTTGCCTTACCATTGATGTTGACTTTTTGATAATTTTGTTGTGTTTCCTTACTATTGATGCTGACTTTTTGACAATGTTGTGTTGCCTAACCATTGATGTTAATTTTGTTAATGATGCTGAAGCAAATGTCCTACCATTAATGTCAACTTTTCCATGATGTTGTTACAGTCCTCTTAACAATCATGATGAATTTTTGCATTTCAAATTTCCATCACCTTATTAAATACTCTTGCCAATGTTCAAATAGTCATGCTCTGTATCTTATAAAGGGCTCCTGAAAACCCAGAAAATGTGGCAAGGCAGTATAAAAGTTTCATCAGCTTTTTTCAGTTGTTTAATAACCCATTACCATTGTGTGGAAATAGGTAAATTGTTTATGTCTAGCATATTTTGTTAGTTTTACAACTGATTCAAGCTGTAGTTATGATAATAAGTCTGCAAACCAATGATTTGCTTTTTGTTTGTGATCATGAATTATGCAAATGTTGTTTGATATCTCAATAGAACCGACATGTTATATTCTAACATACTCCTGCATTTTTCACTGGCTGAGAATATATAGTTTAGCAAAACATTGTGGTAGAAAAGAGAAATTGCTTGCAAGAAGCAATTTCTCTCATTGTTTACTACGCTTTTCGGAACATATTTTTCAACCTGATTAAATCTGTAACTTCTTTAAATTTTGATCAGCTGAAATGTTGTCATCTGGTAATAGATTGAAGCAATAGCAGTGATATGTACAAAGATATGTCAAAGTTAACTAGACATTGTGGCAAAGCGGACTAATACCCCCCAACAGCAATTGATCATGCACAAGTACTATCCCCCCGAAGGGCCATAAGAAAAAACGGACTTTTTAATTAACCCTTTCCCGTTTTTGGAAATTTTAGACTAGTCCAAATTGAAAGAGGTTGCAGACGACAACGAAAACTGGATGCCATTTAAAATGAAACCATCCTATGTGGTAGAAAATACTGTGGAAAAAGGAGAAATTGCTTGTTACAAGCAATTTTTTTCTTTTTCCACAATGTTTTCTTCAGTAAAAAATCACAGGAACGTAAAATCCCGTATTTGATCGGAAAAGGGTTAAAGGGCCATAACTCAGTAAAAAATCAATGGACCATAACCAAAATAGGATATGCACATGTCTGACACTATACCGAGTCTTTCTGTGAAATTTGAATCCAATCCGTCCAATGGTTGCTGAGAAATTCAGCAGACATGAAAAAGCTACAGACAGACAGACTGACTGACAGACCGACAAGCTGACTCCTATATACCCCCCAACTATATTTTGGGGTGTTCAATAACTTCATGCATATGAAACTTAACCCTTTCACATTCTGAAATTTGTTAGACCTGTCCAATGTCAAGTCAGGTTTGCAGACAAAAATCGAAAGTGAATTAATTTGAAGATAACCATTCAGTAGGGTAGAAAATATTGTCGAAAAAGAAGAACATGATTATTGCAAGCAAATTCTTCTTTTTTTACAATGTTTTCTCAATTATAAATTTACAGGGACGTAAAAACCAGGGATTGAACAGGAAAGAGTTAACTGAAATCCTGGGTGTACTCCTGGATGACCGGAATTGTTCCCCTCTTCCCCTATTCTTTGGACAGCCCAGCTATGTGGGCCAAGGGGTTGAAAATTCTGGTTACAGTAAAACTTCTATTAAACGACCACACAATGGATGTCCAAATAGTGGTTGCTGAAGAGATTGGTCACTTAAATAGTTTTTGTCTTTTTGGATAGAAAACATGGATAATGAAGAATCAACTGAGTGTTTAAACCATTACCACACAATCATGTATTTGGATGCCTCTGAAAAACCATGGTGGAATCACTGAAAGAAAAGAAGAAACTGCTTAAAACGAGCAATTTTCTACCTCTTACTAAATTTTCTACCATATAAGGTACCTAATTTTGTTTGCACTTTGTTGTCTACAACTTCTTTCAATCTGGACAAGTGTAAAATCTTCTTGTCTGGTAACTATCTAAGAAAAATTTTAGTGGATGGGAAGACAAAGAAATGTCTGCCCCAAATGCCACAAGTTCAAGCTCTGCAGTCACCGAGGAGTGCTTATGTGTAAGACAACTACAAAACAACCCACTCTGCCTGTAAGTAAAATTGGGTAGCAGTGACTCTTGTTCAGGGACGTGAAAAAATCTAGGTGAGAGTTCAAGACTGACACTATAAGCTTAAAGCTTTCATCACAATCAAACTTATATTGGTATAAATTAAACAAAGAAATATCTCTTTATTTATTTATTTCAAAAACGTTTTTTTCTTATCTAACAAACTTTTATTTGCAATTCAGTCAATACTTCTGATTATGCTTGCACAATATCAGAAAGAATATATACGGTACTAAAATTCTTATGAATTAACATATTCATTCCTTGTTCAAAAAAGCACTTGACTAGAAATAACAGAGAAAAACAAGAGTGGCGAGTTGTCTAAAAATACACCTGTTACAACGGGAGATGAATTCAAGATCAATTCAGGTCGAGTTAAGTTTCTTGTTCACTTTATATATATGCAACAAACACACAAGGCACATTTCAAGTCAATCAGACTATATATGGAAATAAGCCCTGCCCATTAAAGCCATGTTTTTCATACAATCAAAATTCTTTGAAGGAATCTGATAAAGGGTCACCCAAGGATCATTCCTGTGAAACTTGGTTAAAATCCTGGTTTCTGAGAAGAAGATTTTCTAAACTTTAACCATATATGGAAATTACCCCCTCCCATTTAAGCCATGTTTTTCATCCAATCAAAATTCTTTGAAGGAATCTGATAAAGAGACACCCAAGGATCATTTCTGTGAAATTTTTGTAACTAAATCTTCTATACTTTCTGAGAAGTATTATGCCTGGATGGACGGATGCGCACACACATCTGATAACACACCATGAAAATACCCCTGCTGGCTTTCAGCCAGTGGAGGTAGAAAGTTGCAGATGACTGTAAATTTAGAAATAGGTGCAAAATAGGGTAGAAAGAATTGTGAGAAAAAAATTGTAGTTTCAATATCTCCATTTCTCATAATGTGGCAATATAATACAAGAAACACATTTTTCTTTATGTCAATTTTTTATTGACAGCAATTATACATAATCATCTGCCATTATTTTCAGGTCACAACAATTTCACTTGATGTATTTTAATAATTTGTAATTCATTGAATATAAATATTTAGACCATGCCAAATTCAAAGAAAATGCAGACAACACGTCTGTTAGTAATACTGAAAGTTTTACCCAATTTCACACAATCCCGCTTTTTGACCCCCCCCCTTTAAAATTAAAGCTTCAAGACATTCTCGAAAATGTTGAAATTGCTTGTAACAAGCAATTTCTGCATTTTCTACAATATTTTTTACCTAGAAAGACAGAAATATTTGAAGTTCTATCTACTTGTAATTGTCGACTGCAAGTTCTTTCACTGTGGATGAGTCAAATTTTTTGCCATCTAATTATGCGTCTTTAGACGCCCCTGAGAAATTTTTTTTTTGGAAAACAATGTGGAAAATGAAGAAATTGCTTGTTACAAGCAATTTCTTCATTTTCCACAATGTTTTCTTACCAGAAAGTTGAAAAAACCCAAAACTTCATTAACTTTGAATTGTAACTGCTTTCAATTCAGGCCAGTCTGAAATTTTGTCATCTGGTTATGGGTAAAGTACTTCACATGACAGAAAACAGAATTGGAAAAGAAGACATTGCTCACAACATGCAATTCTCCCTTTTTATACAACTTTTTCCTATAACTATTCTTTGGGGATATCAACCCAAATCATCGTGCAGTACAGTACGGAACAGCCTTAATTTGACAATCTGATTGGAACCGTATTGAATGGTGAATGCCACATGATCATTATTAAATGATTGTGATTGAACGCTGATTGTTTTCACACTGAGTGGATTGAACGCTATCTATTTTAGATGTGATCGTTCAATCATTTGAACATTCCATTCAACCCCTACAAAATCAGGAATCATCTTAAACAAAAATTTTATCTTTGGAATTAGAATTTGAATTACCAAATTTAATTTTACCAACAAAATAAACAACCTAAACAAATATGTTAATTATCGTATTGATTGAACGCTGTGGATTTAATACTATTGTTTAACCCAGTACTAGATGGCAACATTTTAGACTGGTCCAAATTGGAAGGATTTGCAGACAAAATCTAAAGTTTATGAAATTTTGGATTTTTTCAACTTTCTGGGTAGAAAAATTGTGGAAAATGAAGAAATTGCCTGTCACAAGCAAATTCTTTATTTTCCACAATGTTTTCCGAAGCAATTTATCTTGGGGCTTCTAAATGTGTCACTGAGTGGGAATGGGTTAAGGATTGATTGATCGCAGATTTGAAAACTGGGGTTACTACTGGATTGAACATGATTGCCCGGAATGTGTTTAAATTGGTTGTCAAATTAACAATGTTCCAGACTGTAGCAGACCAATCTTAGAGCTGTTCTTAGTCTTTCAGAAGGTTTCATGCTGTAGTCTGTCTTTCTTCAGTCTACTCAGCAACATTTCATTATATTCAATGTCTAATCTCATTCTCTCCTGATGATCTACACACTCCTCCCCGAATCGTTTAATGTCTTTTCGAAGAGATTGAACATTGTTTTCAAGCGACAATAATGGAAATGATAATACGTCTAATCCAATTTCCGAATATCTTTTTCTTGGCCTCTTTCCCTTATCACCCAAATCAAACTCCTCTGATTTTCTACGTTGACCTCCGAATGATTTTCTTCTGGCTAAATTCTGACCTTGGTTCCATTTTATTTTTGACAGGTCACTATAAGAACTTAATTCAGATTCTCCTTTGGCTAATTCTTCTTCTAAATGTTTGATGAAATTTTCTGATTTGGATTGTTCACTTTTGATAGATTCAATCAAATCGTCTGCCCTTTTCTTGGTTACCACGACTTCACTTGGAGTATCAGTAATGATTGTTCGTTTTGCCTTTCTCTGGGATCTCTCACTCGCTTTTCTGTATGCTGCCACCTCCAGGGTTGTTTCTAGGGAGTGGGAACCTGAAGTGTACATCAACCCGTTACCAGACTGGACCAAACTCAAAGAAGTTGCAGAGGACAATTTAAAGTTAATGAAATTTTAAAAATCTTTGTCCTTTAGAGTAAAAGTATTATGGATAATGGAGAAATTTCTTCAATCAAGCAATTTAGACACACTGTTTTTCCAAAGCATTTTTCTTGAGGGGTCATTGTAATGGAATGGGCTAAGAGAGTATGTTCCATTCCTGTTGCCAACATAAAATAATTTGTATATTTTCATTTTCTATTCTACAAAGCTTTTCATAGCGGGCTTGTGACTTATTCTGAAATTATTCAAAGAGTCCTGTAAACAACTTTAACCAATTTCAACACAACAAAATTTTAGACAGGTCCAAATTGAAAGGAGTTTCAGATGACAATTTAAAGATTATGAAATTTTAGATTTTTTCATCTTTCTGGATAGAAAACATTGTGTAAAATGTAGAAATGTCAGAGGCCAGTGATAGGGGCAAGCAATCCATCAACTGACAAACCATACTTGTAAAACCTACTGAGTTACGTAAATTACCTTTAAAGCTGTCCTCTGTCTCCTGATGCCTCCACTCTACTGGGGGACTAAAGTCCAATAACTCTGTCTCACTGTAGGCCACTCTTAACTCCTCCACACATCCCATCTGTAAAAATAGTAATTTGAAAATAGGCCTTCAACCATTCCCACAAAATGCCGCTCTTCAAGAAAACAGTTGTGGAAACAATGTTTAAAAATGAAGAAATTGCTTACAACAATCAATTTTGTTGTTTTCCAAAATAATTTCTACCCATAAAGTTAAAAAAATTTGAAATCCCATAAACTTAAAATTGTCGTCTACAACTCCTGTCATTTTGACCAGTCTTAAATTTTGCAGTCTGGGAATGGGTTAACAGTTATATTATTTTCCAGCTGAAAGGGGAATAATTCTTACAACAACAGCTTTGCAGATTGGTGCCCAAAGAAGTTAGTCACTGGAATTGGTATTATTCAACATTTTTCCAAATTATTCAAGGGATGATGTATAAAATTCAAAACATTTCTTGTGCATTAAAATACTATAATTTTAAGCTATTTGTCAAGTCAAGGGCAGATAATTCCAAAACCATTATATCAACCATTTCCTGTTGAAATCTGAGATTTTATGTTGCTGGGATTTTATACTTGAGACACAAAAAGTGTTAATGGACAGACCAACAGACAGACAACCACAGCCATAAGATGATACGACCCATTCTGGCATATAAAAATGCAATATCTTTATCTCTGTACACATAAGTCTTCAGATAATCTAAGAGTAATTATTAAAAGTATTTTAATAGAGTACCATAAAGCAAATTGGCAATCAAAATTTGAAAGCGGTTTGGTGAACATTTCTAAACATTCCTTCTTTATCTCTATATACAATCTGGAAACCAAGAACATATCAATGGTTGATGGATCATAAACATATAGGCAGTTACAACTGTTTTTAACTGACACAATCGTTACGCTAATGTTGAACCTGAAGTAACTAGAAATTGTCACAAAGTGGACTAATACCCCCTAATAGCGCTTGCCCAAATACAAGTGCTATCTGCCTAAGGGCCGTTACAAAAAATGGATGTTTCAATTAGTCAAAAATAAATGGACTATAACCATGTCTGACTTATACCGAGTCTTCCTGTGAAATTTAGATCAAATCCGTCCTATGGTTGCCGAGAAATTGAGCAGACATGATTTTTCACCAATGGGGCATAACTCTGTCCAATGTTTGCCGAGAAATTAAGTGGACACCTAAGGACCATAACTCCATCAAAAATCAATGGATCATAAATTTAGTGGACACCAAAGGGCCATAACTCCGTCAAAAATCAATGGATCATAACCAAAATAGAATATGCATTTCTCTGCTTGATACTGATTATATCAGTGAAGTTTGAATAAATCTGTCAAATAGTTGCCGAGAAATTGGGCGGACACGAAAAAAGCTACAGACAGACAAGCTAACTCCTATATACCCCCCCAAAGATAGTTTTGGGGGTATAATAATATTAAGAATTTAGAACCATAAGACAAACTCTACATACAAAATTTTCAATATTATTTGGCAGGAGAAGACTTCATAAGAGTCTCCTTTAATTCTTTTGGTTGCAATGGCAACCAGAATTCTGTTTTGATTTAAATATTTTGAGATATTTTGAAAAGATTGATCAATCATTGGCCCCGTCTACTATCTCCATTTGCAATGCCCATCGACACCGACAGGAAGTTCCGCTTTGATTTTAAAGAGCGTTATTTTGCAAAATTTATGGCAAAAATCATGAAACAAAAAAGGAGAATAATTAGTTGGTGACTTAAACTTCGTTACTTTAACTTGAAAAAGTTGCAAAACCAACAAAAAGGTAAACAAAACAAGAGGCCCATGAGGGCCTGAGACGCTTTACTGGTTATCAAGTTTTCCGTTAAAGAAATCTGATATTTAAGGAAGTTAATTGCTCAAAGAAGAATGCATAAAGAAAAAAAAGGGGCTTTATCCCCTTTATCATTTTAAGCAACAATCCTCAAGGCCCCTTTTCCCATGTTTCATGACGGAACCACTCCATTTCCAAAAAAAAGTTACCTTATGACCCTACAATCATTCTATGAATATTTCATCAGAATCTAACAATAATTGTGGACTTAATCACATAAACAGGATTGTTTTGAATGAAAATCGATAAGGCCCCTTTTCCTGTGTTTTCTGATGGATCAATTTCATTCCAAAAGGAACTTTCCTTAAAACCCGACAATTGTCCTGTGAAATTTAAAAGACAACTTGATAATGATTGTGATCTTCATCACATACACAAGAATGTTTTGAATGATAATCTGTAAGGCCCCTTTTCCTGTGTTTCGAATGCCACAATTTTCCCGTGATATTTTACTGTTGGTTTTATCATTCCATGAAAGTTAAAAGTGAATCCGATGAAATATTGGGAATTCATTATGTTTACTAGAATATTTAAAAAAAAATCATATGTCCCCTTTTTACATGATACTTGATGGATTGTACCCAGTTCTGAAAAGAACCATCTAAGTATTTGTACAATCATTCTGTGAAATTTTGAAGTGAATCCGGTGAAATCAAGGGACATCATTGTGTTAACCAGAATATTTAAGAGAGTTTTTCATAAGGCCCCTTTTTATGTGACCCTTGCTATAGTCAGACCCACTGTCAAAATCAACAATTGGAATGATGGTACAATCAATCTGTTTAATCTGTGGAATTTATTGTGTTAATGAGTTTATAGTGAAATCTTCAAAGGGCCCCTTTTCTCATGATACTTTACAGAACAAACCAAATTTCAAAAGGAACAATTCTAATGAAGGTAGAATCATTCTTTAAAAGTTAAAGAGAATCAATGAAAACAGTGGACTGAATTGTGTCAAGAATTTTTATAACAAAATTTTCATAAGGCCCCTTTTTCCGTGAAACTTAACAAATCAGACCCAGTGTACAAAGGAACAATCCTAATCATAGTTTGAAAAAAATGATAAAGACTGAGGACTTTATTGTAATAATGATGTGTTGTAATAAAATTTTTATAAGGTCCCTTTTCTTGTGTCACTTAACCAATCAGACCTAATTAACAAAGGAACAATCCAAATGATGGTACAATCATTCTATTAAAGTTTGAAGAGATTCTGATTAAGACTGAGGGCATTGTTGTGTTTATGAGGATTTGGTAATAATTTTTCATACAGCCCCTTTTCCTATGATACTAGACAGATCAGGCCCAATTTGGTAAGAAACAATCCTTATGATGGTACAAACATTCTGTGAACGTTTGAACAGAATCTGATGAAAACTGCAGACTTTATCTTGGTGTCAAATTTTTAAAATAAAATTTTCATAAGGCTCCTTTTCCTGTGATACTTGAAGGATCAGGTCTCATGTAAGCATGAACAATCGTGATTATTGTACAATGATTCTGTGAAGGTTTGAATAAAATCCAATGAAAGCTCTGGACTTGGTTACAAGGATTATAGATAAAATTCTCTACAGGCCCCTTTTCCCATGATACTAGATAGATCACGCCTAATTTGAAAAAAAAAGAATCCTCATGATGGAATAATCATTCTGTGAAAGTTTTAACAGAATCTGATGAAAACTGTTGACTTTATTGTGGTACAATGATTTTAAAATTAAATTTCATAATGCTCCTTTTCCTGTGATACTTGACGGATCAGGTCTAATGCAAACATCAACAATCATTATTATTGTACAATTATTCTGTGAATGTTTGAAGAAAATTCGATGAAAGCTCTGGACTTGGTAACAAGGATTTATAAATGAAATTTTCATAAGGCCCCTTTTCCTGTGCTTCTTGACAGTTCAAACCCTGTTATGCAAAGAATGATAGTTATGACCTTCCAATCATTCTGTGAAAGTTTCAACAAAATCTGATCAAAGCTGTGGGCTTTATTGTGTTAATAGGGTTTTATTGAATTTTCATATAGCCCCTTTTCCCATGTTACTTGATGGATCTGAACCAATTCCAAAGGGAACTCTTCTGTTTGAGTATAAAGACAACCCCATCTCATCTGTGGACTTACAAGCATTAATTAAGATTTTTTAATTGAATTTTCCTAAGGCCCCTTTTCCTATGTTTCTCAATGGATCAGATCAAATTTGAAAGGAACAATCCTTATGATGGTACAATCATTATGTGAAAGTTTGAAGTCAATCAGGTGAAATCTAGGGCCATTACGTGTTAACTAAGATTTTTTTTATTAAATTTTCATAGGGCCCCTTTTCCCATGAAACTTGATGGATCAAACCTACTTCCGAAAGGAACAATCCATTTAATGTAATAATCATTCTGGGAATGTTCGAAGAGAATTTGTTGAAAACTATGGACTCTATTGTGATTATGAGGACTTTTTCAATCCAGTTTTAATCGGGCCCCTTTTTCCCGTGGTCCTTGACTGATCATACCAAATTTTGAAAGGAACAATTCTTATGATGGTACAATCATTCTGTGAAAGTTTGAAGAGAATCCGTTGAAAATTGTTGGCTCTAGATTATTAATGAGAATTTTTTATTAAACATTTCATAAGGCCTCTTTTTCCTGTGTTTCTTGAAGGATCATACCAAATTTCGAAAGGAATAATCCATATGATAGTATAATCATTCTGTGAAAGTTTGAAGGGAATCCAATGAAAACTATTGACTCTAGAGTATTAAAGAGTATTTCTTAAAAGATTTTTCGATTGAACTTTCATAAGGCCCCTTTTCCTGTGTTTCCTGATGGATCTGACCAAATTCCCAAATGAACAATCCTTATGATGGTACAATCATTCTGTGAAAGTTTAAATACAATCTGATGAAAACTGTGGACTCTATAGTGTTACAAGAATTTTTTAATTAAATTTTCATAAGGCCCCTTTTCCCCTGTTTCATGACAGATCAGACCCATTTTCGAAAGGAACGATCCTTATGATTGAACAATCATTCAGAGAAAGTTTGAAGAGAATCCGATGAAAACTGTGGACTCTATCGTGTAAACAAGGATTTTTAATGGAGTTTTTAATTGAATTTTCATAAGGCCCCTTTTCCCATGTTTCTTGACGGATCATACCCAATTTCGAAAGGAACGAACCTTATGATGGTACAATCATTCTGTAAAAGTTTGAAGAGAATCCGATGAAAACTGTGGACTTTAGCGTGTAAATGAGGATTTTTTAATTAAGTTTTAATTAGGCCCCTTTTCCCGTGTTCCTTGACGGCTCTGACCCAATTTAAAAAGGAACGATCCTCATGATGGTACAATCATTCTGTGAAAGTTTGAAGAGAATCCAATATAAACAATTGACTCCATCCCGTAAACAGGGATTTTTTAATCAAATTTTCATAAGGCCCCTTTTCCCTTGTTTCTTGACAGATTATACCCATTTTTCGAAAGGAACCATTCTTATGTTGGTACAATCATTCTGAGAAAGTTTGAAGAGAATCCAATGAAATCTGTGGACTCTATTGTGTAAACGAGGATTTTAAATTGAATTTTTAATGAATTTTCATAAGGCCCCTTTTCCTGTGTTTCTTGACGGATCATTCCAATTTTCAAAAGGAACGATCCTTATGTTGGTACAATCATTCTGTGAAAGTTTGAAGAGAATCTGATGAGAACTGTGGACTCTATCGCGTAAACGAGGATTTTTTAATTAAATTTTCATAAGGCCCCTTTTCCTGTGTTTCTTGACGGATCATACCCATTTTCAAAAGGAACGATCCTTATGATGGTACATTCATTCTGTGAAAGTTTGAAGAGAATCAGATGAAAACTGTGGACTCTTATCGCGTAAACAAGGATCTTTAATTGAATTTTTAATTAAATTTTCATAAGGCCCCTTTTCCCATGTTTCTTGACGGATCATACCCATTTTCGAAAGGAACATTCCTTATGATGGTACAATCATTCTGTGAAAGTTTGAAGAGAATCGGATGAAAACTGTGGACTTTATCACGTAAACGAAGATTTTTTGAATTAAGTTTTAATTAGGCCCCTTTTCCCGTGTTTCTTGACGGATCTGACCCAATTTCGAAAGGAATGATCCTTATGATGGTACAATCATTCTGTGAAAGTTTGAAGAGAATCCGATGAAAACTGTGGACTTTATCCCATAAACAAGGAAATGTTTTACGGACGGACGCCAGACGGGAAAAAGCCATCGCTATAGCTCTAGTGGCCTTCGGCCAGTAGAGCTAAAAAGTACTGCCCACGGGTGCCAATGCTCAGCTGCAGGTGCTGGATAATGCAAAAATTTTAAGTCGAAAAAAGGGGGAAACTCTTACAAAAATGCTTTTAGAGTTATCCCCCTTGATAGTAAAGATAGCTCTTGTGATGGTCAATACACATGCCAAGTTTCATTAGGATATCTTCCATAACAACAACTGAGATATGACCAAGTTTAAAGTTTGTTACGACAGCGCCACCAAGGTGATCACAATACCTCGGGTTTTCTCTGAAAACAGCCAAGCTAAAAATGGTGGCCAATGTTCGAGTTCAAAACTCATTTCTGGTCGAAAGGAATTATTTCATTGGTTGACTGTTTATTTGATTAACAGATGTGATAAGTCAATTTCTGTGAAGTTTGGTTAAATAATGGTGGTAGTTTGTGAGAAGACAGATGATGGATAATGAACAAATCACAATAGTTAATCCCATCCTTTCCCTGACATGATGAAAACCATATACCCACTCAATGTGGTAGATTTTATACTTGAAAAAAACATTACAGAAAAGGAAGAATTTTCTTCCTTTTGGAAAATATTTTCTACCCTAATGAATAATGGATTTCCAAATAAATTGACTTTACATTGTTGTCTGCAAAATCTTTGAATTTGGACAGGTCAAAATTTTGCAAAACAGGAAAGGTTATATGAGGGCCATTAATACATTCCAAGACAATGACGCTTTTTGACACCCTGAAGAAAAAACCCTTGGAAAAGTTTCAGGAGTTTTAGGAGCAATTTCTTCATTAACCACAATATTTTTAACCTAAGAGACAAAAGAACTTTAAATTTCATCAACCAAAAGTTGTCGTCTGCAACTTCTTTCAATGTGGGCCAGTCTAAATTTTGTCATCTGGTTATGAGTTAAAACTTTGTCAGCCATATATATATATATATACCTTCCCAGTGTCCATATTATAGTCTCTGAAATCTGCTGTCTCCATCTTATGTTCCACACAAAGAGGTACTATCTTGCTAAATGGAAGATGTATGTAGAATGGTTGACAGCCAACTTCTCCTTTATATTGTTGACATTTGCCCTCAAAATCTTCTTCCACTTGTCTTAGTATGCTGTTTAAACTGAAATACATAAGTTATAAACATTATATGTTTACAAATGCAAAATGTACATAGAATGGTTGACAGCAAACTTCTGTATACTGTTGACATTTGCCCTAAAAATCTTCTGCTTGTCTCAGTACGCTGTTTAAACTGAAATACAGTTTAAACATTATATGTTTCGAAATGGAAGATGTACATAGAATGGTTAACTGCTAAGTTCTCCTTAATAATGTTGACATTTATCCTTAAAACTTCTTCAGTGTTTGTCCCAATACACTGTTTAAGCTAAAATACATAGGTATAAAATGACTCAATGACGCTTTTAGACACCCCCAAGAAAAAAATCTATGGAAAACATTGTTGAAAATGACGTAGTTGCTTGTTAATGCTTCTCCACAATGTTTTCTCCCCGAAAAGTAAAAAAAAAATCCAAATTTTCATAAGCTTTAAATTTTTGTCTGCAACTCCCTTTATTTTGGACCAGTCTAAAATTTTGTAACATGGGAAAGGGTTAAGTGGTAGCTATTCATAGAACTGAAATGCACAAGCTATGAATGTTATATTGTTTTACATGTCTAAATTGTAGATGTACATACAACTGAAATAAACAAGCTCTGAGTATGGTAATTTTGAAAGATTCATATGGATTGAAGAGGGGACAGAGTTTGGGTTTGATAAAAATCTGGCTCAAAAGAATATATGTATATCTTTGATATGGTTAAACTCCATTTGTACGTTCATATTTAAACATGCATTAAATTTAACATGAAGCATACATTTGACCAATTGCTGGCCCCACTAACTTACTCAATTTGCCACGCCCATCAACTCCGACAGGAAGTCTTGCTTTGGGTATTTATGGCCAGTAGCATGTAACAAACAAGAGGACCATGATGGTCCTAAATCGCTCCCCTGAGTATGATGGTTCATGGCTTTATGATATAAACAAAATGGCAAAGCCCTCTGTCTAATTATTTTGGAGAAGATGTTTTCAGATTTCTCTTTTAATCCTAGGAATATTAATGATCCCACCATATAGCACTAATTCCTTGAATATGGTAATGCTTTGAAGTATAGACATCAATACATACCAAGTATAAAAGCTGTAAGCCTAATGGTTTAGGAGAGGAAGGTTTTTACAGATATCATTATTTATTCCTAACTAAAATTAGGGATTGCACAGAAACGGGCCAATTTTTTAAGTAATTTGGTAGAGGGTCAAAGATTTCCTTCTTTATTCCTTTGTTAAATCAGGAATTGCACAGAAAAGGGCTAATTTTCAGAATACGGTAATTCTTTGAAGTATTTTGGTAGAGGGTCAATAGATGATAATGTATACCAAATATCAAAGCTCTAGGCCTTATGGTTTGGGAGAAGAAGATTTTTTAAAGATTTCCTTCTTTATTTCTATGTTAAATCAGGGATCATTAAGAAAAGGGGTATTTTTCAGAATACGATAATTCTCTCAAGTATTTTGGTAGAGGGTCAATAGATGATGATGTATACCAAATATCAAAGCTATAGGCCTTATGGTTTGGGAGAAGAAGATTTTAAAAGATTTCCTTCTTTATTTCTATGTAAAATCAGGCATCATTCAGAAAAGGGCTAATTTTCAGAATACAGTAATTCTTTTAAGTATTTTGGTAGAGGGTCAATAGATGATGATGTATACCAAATATCAAAGCTCTAGTCCTTATGGTTTGGGAAAAGAAGATTTTAAAAGATTTCCTTCTTTATTTCTATGTTAAATCAGGCATCATTAAGAAAAGGGCTAATTTTCAGAAAACAGTAATTCTTTGAAGTATTTTGGTAGAGGGTCAATAGATGAAGATATATACCAAATATTAAAGCTCTAGGCCTTATGGTTTGGGAAAAGAAGATTTTAAAAGATTTCCTTCTTTATTTCTATGTAAAATCAGGCATCATTAAGAAAAGGGCTTATTTTCAGAATACGGTAATTCTTTGAACTATTTTGGTAGAGGGTCAATAGATAATGATGTATACCAAATATCAAAGCTCTAGGCCTTATGGTTTGGGAAAAGAAGATTTTAAAAGATTTCCTTCTTTATTTCTATGTTAAATCAGGCATCATTAAGAAAAGGGCTAATTTTCAGAATACAGTAATTCTTTGAAGTATTTTGGTAGAGGGTCAATAGATGATTATATATACCAAATATCAAAGCTCCAGGCCTTATGGTTTGGGAAAAGAAGATTTTAAAAGATTTCCTTCTTTATTTCTATGTAAAATCAGGCATCATTAAGAAAAGGGCTTATTTTCAGAATACGGTAATTCTTTGAAGTATTTTGGAAGAGGGTCAATAGATGATGATGTATACCATAATATCAAAGCTCAAGGTCTCTGGGTTTAGAAGAAGATTTTTTAAAGATTTCCTTCTTTATTTCTATGTTAAATCAGGCATCCTTTAGAAAAGGGCTAAATTTCAGAATATGGTTATTCTTTGAAGTATTTTGGAAGAGGGTTAATAGATGATGATTTGTACCAAATATTAAAGCTCTAGGCCTTATGGTTTGGGAGGAGAAGATTTTTTAAAGATTTCCTTCTTTATTTCTATGTAAAATCAGACATCATTTAGAAAAGGGCTAATTTTCAGAATACAGTAATTATTTGAAGTATTTTGGTAGAGGGTCAATAGATAATGATGTATACCAAATATTAAAGCTCTAGGCCTTATGGTTTGGGAGGAGAAGATTTTCAAAGATTTCCTTCTTTATTTCTATGTAAAATCAGGCATCATTAAGAAAAGGGCTAATTTTCAGAATATGGTAATTCTTTGAAGTATTTTGGTAGAGGGTCAAAAGATGATGATATATACCAAATATCAAAGCTCTAGGCCTTATGGTTTGGGAGGAGAAGATTTTTTAAGTTTTTTCACTATGTTGCCATGGCAACCAGAGTTCTTCATGGATTTCAATTCTTTGAAGTATTTTGAAAGAACATGACCTAAGGATCATTTCTGTGAAGTTTTGTTGGAATTCCATGGTTAGTTTAGGAGGAGAAGATTTTTTTGTAATTGTGAACGGACATACCTACGATGGAACACATCTTGGGTTGTTCCTTAAAACACTTGATGGCTACTTGTTATTGGGTATTCGAACATGTTCTTACGACAGGTATATTATTGGGCATTTCCTTTGGACATAATACTTGGGTTCTTTCTTTAGACGAATTAGTTGTGTAGTCTCCTTCAGTTTGTTTATTTGTATTGGAGTTAAACATCATTTTAACAGCTAAGGTCATATCATGGCGGTCAGAACACACCCACATATTTCCAGGCTTTCACAACAAGTATTGACAAAAGGTTATTTCCAAATCCTTCAGTCTGTGTAGACTAAGATTTAATCAGTACATACATGCCAGGGGCCATTCTAATTTATGATACCATATAACATACAAAAGCAAGCAATTCAGTGAAATTATTTTGAAAATCTGGTAACTTGCTTCAGAGCAGCAGTTATTTGAAGCAAATTCTAACAGATGAGGAGGCTTAGTCATCAATCCCAATAGCTCCCATGAGCACTAGGCCCTTTAATAACTATAAGCAGCACTAGGCAGAGTTATGATTCTTGTCCTTTGTACTCTGTACTATTGGTATAAACCAAATCTATCAGAGCTGAGATAAATATAATATAAAATAAATATGTCCCGTCTTTAAGAATGGGCGAACTAAACAAGAGCTGTCCATAAGACAGTATGCTCCACTTTTGTGTTGGATAAACCTATAAGTGTAGCAAGGGCCATAACAGTGAAACTATAATTCTTATGATTACCTGCTCATTTGAAATGGAATTCCATTTTCATAACAAAGAAGTATTTCAATTGAATACCTTTGATAGTTTTTGAGATATAAAACACCAAGTAAAATTTTTAAGTCAAACAAGGGCCATAACTGTGCAAAAATGAAGTCTAGGATTACCTGCCCTTTTGAAATTGATTCCCCTTTTCATAATTAAAAAGTATTCCTAGTGAATATCTATCATAGTTTATGAGATATGAAACACCATGTCAAATTTCTAAGTCGAACAAGGGCCTTAACTGAGTGAAACTAAAATCTATGATTAAATGCTCTTTTGAAATCGATTCCCCATTTCATAATTAACTAGTATTCCAAGTTTCAAGTGAATAACTTTTATAGTTTTTAAGATATGAAACACCAAGTAAAACTTCTAAGTTTAACAAGGGCCATAACTGTGCAAAAATGAAGACTAGGATTACCTGTCCTTTTGAATTTGATTCCCTTTTTCATAATTAAGAAGTATTCCAAGTTTCACGTGAAGAACTTTGACAGTGTTAAAGAAATTTCGATGACATTGAAAAATTGGTCATTATTGCCATATACCAAGTCCAAACAAGGGCAGATATCTCCACAAATACAGGTCACATGGTTAGCATCCTTGTTGGTATGGAGTCCCTTAGTGATAGTGAATTACTTTTTTGAATTTCAAGTGGATATCTTTGATAGTCTCTGAGAAAATGACTTGCATGAAAAACTTAAGTAATGCACAAGCAGACGCAGACGATCAAGTGACGAGAATACCACGACTTTTTTCTTCGAAAAGTCGAGCTAAAATGAACTGAAAATTGTATGTGCTCACAAAACAAATACCGTCTTCAAGTCCTTGACAGTTTTAACACAACAAATCAAAATTTGTATCAAGATTTAGATACAAGTAAGATCCAGTTAGGTAGCTTAGTGCTTTTATGATCTAAAGGTTGTGGGTTTGTTTCTAGTGTAGAAAATCACCAATGATGATCATCTCGCCAAGCCTTAATAGCTCAGTGGGTAGCATTGCTGACTCATAATCAGCAATTTAAGGGATCCCAGTTAGTCATTGGTTCAAATCCTGGCTCAGCCAACTTTCTTTCTGACATTTGATGGAAATCAATGCAACTTGATTCATTCGTCTTTCACCAATGGACTATGTGATTAAGCAGTCAGTGGCTTGGAAAGAAAGTTGTGTGTGACAGCACGCTGGATTATTCCTGTGCTAGCTAGTTGATCCAAAAAAGTCCTGGAAAGCCAAGTCCAAAAGGGCCATAATTCCAGCAAAATGCAATGCAGAGTTATGTGCCTTGATAGTAATAACCTCTGAGAAGGTTTGGTTAAATTATATTCCAATATAACAAATAGTTTTTAAGTTGATCCAAAAAAGTCCTGGAAAGCTTAGTCCTAAAGTGCAATAATGAGGGACATTCCTGTGTTATCTTCCCTTTGTGCTGTGACCATTACATCAGAGGTGTGCTAAATTGGACATTGGTCCTTTCACTTCATTACCTTTGTTTTTATCCTTGTTCAGTATGGGGAAGTTGTGATTTTTTATTTGCCTTTTCTAGTTTTATCTTAAAAACAATCTCTTGATGGTGTTAGTTTATGGTTCAGAAATAACAAAGAAACGTATTTTTAAGATTAAACAAATTTTCCAGCTCTTAAGTATGCATTATACAGCTGATCTTAAAACCAGGCAGGGCAAAGAAACCTAGGATAAAGTCCAAGTAAAACACTGATAGGGACCAATGTATTTCTGGAGAGAATTCAAGGGAGATAACCTGAGAATGTCCCTCATTCCAGCAAAGTGCAATGCAGAGTTATGTGCCTTGATAGTATAAACCTCTGAGGTTTGGAATCCAATATAAACAATAGTTGTAGAGATATAAGCCTTATTCTAGGTAGATCCAAAAACAACTTAACCTGAAAAGCAGAGTCCAAAAGGGACCATGCCTCAAACAAAATGCAATGCAGTTATCTGCCTTGATAGTTTGGACTAGCGCAAGGGTTTGGGCCAGTATAAGCTATATTTGCAGAGATATTAGACATATTTTAGGTTTATCCAAGAAACTTAACCTGCACCTGCAATGCCAGAGTGACTATAATAGCCCTCAATATTCTTCAAATGGTCAAGCTAAAAAGGTTGATGTTTACTAAGGCAGGGGAATCAGTTAGTATATTTACAGTAGGTTTAAAATATCTATATAATGATGAGACTTCAACAAATATTAAACAAATGTTAAAAAGTTTTAATTTTCAAACTTTGAACATAATGTAACATTGAACAAGAATGCCATAATAGCTCTAAATTCCTGACATGATATAAGGTACATATCGATATACAGCAGATGATCATATCCCTTCAAGCACTGATGAAATAGTTTTGAGTTTTAATGCAAGCGATCACATCCCTGTTTACCGAGTACTTGGAGCTTGCTTGACATAAATTGAAACAAACAAATACCAATGGCTCCAAACATATTCATATAAGTACATTCAGTCTAAGGGATTTATGAAAAATTGTGACCAAAGAGAAATTCCTTGTGACAAGCAATTTCTACTTTTGTCATAATGTTTTCAACTCTGCTAGAAAATGAAGATTTTTTTCCCCAAATTAACCACCATTGTCTGCTCTTACTTCCAATTTGGACCAGTTTCAAAATATTGCATACACAGGAAATTCATAAAAGAAGGCCCTGTTGGCCATGGAGTTGCTGCTCACCCAAACACAACAAAGTTCCATCTTGTGAGATATTAAATATATCCAAGATATCACCAAGGCAAACATTTTCTCACCAATTTAAGAGTATTGGACAAAAAAATGGCCACAACAGTGTACACATGATATGTCAAAGGTTTCATCTAGTGACATACAGTATGACCTTCAATATCTAATTCTTAATTTCTTCTGAGATAATAAGACAAACATTCTGACCACATTTTAACAGAACTAGACAGAAAATGTGGTTTCTCGAGCTTTCATAAGGTTAACCTCAGATTTGACCTAGTTTTTCACTGGACACAACACATTTTTCAACTATTCAGAGATATCATCACTGCAAACATTCTTACCTACTTTAAAAAGTATTGGACTGAAAATGTAACCTCAGGAGCATACTAAAGGCTTTTCTAAGATGTTCAAGTCTTAGAAAAACCTTTTGTAAGCTCCTTAGGTCACATTTTCAGTCCAATACTTTTGAAAGTAGTGACTTAAGTTTTTGACCCGAGGTGACCAAATTTCAAACTCATCCCGAGATCTCATCAAGACAACCATTCTGACCAACTTTCATTAAGATTGGATCTAAAATGTGGCCTATAGAGTGCCCACAAGGTTCCTGTAAGATTTGACCTAGTGACATTGTTTTTTAACCCTGCATGACCTAATTTAGAATTTGACCGAGATAATATCAAGACAACCATTCTCACCATGTTCCATCAAGATTTGATCAAAATTGTGGCCTCTAGAGTGTACACAATGTTTTTCTAAAATTTGACCAAGTGACTTAGTTTTTGACTCCAAAGGACCTAATTTCCAACTTGGAGATTTTATCAAGACAGTCATTCTGACCAATTTTCAAAAGGATTGAGCAAAATGTGGCTTCTTGAGTGTCCACAAGGTAAATGTTCACGACGCATGACACACGACAGACATCACACAACCACAAAAGCTGACCTTGAGCATGCTGTGCTTGGGTGAGTTTATAAATCTTAACTCTTCAACATCTGAAGACGCATTTGTGCACACTGCAGAAAACGAATTTGTAAAACGTTGAGGTAAAAGCAGAAAATGCTCATGATGAGCATTTTCTGTTTTTGCCTCAAGTTTTCACAATCTATCTGCTTTGGAAATCAAAATTAAATAAGATTTATTGTATTCTTACTAAATTGTTTTAAGGTTGTCTTTTTCAGGATGACTAAATGCGTCTCCATACATTGAAGACTTAAGGCTCAGAATGTGAAACATGAAATGTCAACACTTCTTGGCAAGAATTTCAGCAGAAATGTGGCATTTTGTGCTACAAAATACTAGCAATTCAAATGCCTTTTCTGACTAATTCAAAACACAGTTTTGATGTTTATGTTTGAAAGATTTTTCCTGAAATAAGATATGCCTAGAATATAATCTCAATTGTTTAAGAAATAAAGTGAAAGTTTGTTCTGTCAGATATATTTCAATTCAGAATTATCGACAGTGTGGACTACAGTATTCTTCTCTTTCCCCTCCCCAGTTTTTGGTTTCGACTCATCACCAGTAGGCAACTTTTGAAAATGGTGTAGCAAAACGAGACATTGCTCATTAAGAGCAATGTCCCTTTTATCACCAACATCTGATTTATGGCACCTTTCAATGTACTTGTATGCACCCTGGTAAGTCTTCTTATGCAGTTAATGAGGAATTCAGGGTATAACGATTCTTAATCTTGTGATCTAAAACACTTAAAGGGATGCTATCTTCATTCAAATATAACAAAGCAATATTTGAGACATTAATGAAGGCTTCTTAACTTGATAACTAAACCATTAAACCCATTACCAAATGATAAAATTTTCAGACCAAACCAAACTGAAAGCATTTGCAGATGAAAAATTAAATGTGACTTGATGATTAATATTTGTTTTGGAAAGGGTTAGAAAACATTCAGGGAAAAGGAGAAAACAGCATTTTCTTTTTCTACAATGTTTTCAAAGGATTTTTTCCATTGAGGGTTGTTAAATGTTGGAACTGTGTGGTAAAGTGTTAATGACTTACTTGCTAGAACATGTATATACTTGCTCTTACTTAATGTCTGCATACCTAACATAACAGAGGAATTTTACCAACAGAATTATGTTAAATCTGAAACCACCTCCAAAATCATACTATTCTGTGTTTGAAATGTTTTAGGCTGGGCAAGCTACTTGTGGTAATTCTAAAATGGATATTAGTACCCATATCAGTCCATTCTTGGTCCTAGTGTTTCTCAGAAATTGACAGTTAGTCATCCTTTACTTGTTATGTAATGTGTAAAGGATCTGCTAATTCCTTTGAGTAGTTGGCATGTAAATAAAACAAATGCTTACATCAAGACACACCTGTACAACAACTGCGAGATCAATTCAGGGGCAATTTCTCTGGACTGTTGGGAACAATCTGACTGATAAAATTTGTCCAAGTTTGGTAAGGGTTACTTAAAATTTTGAGTTGCAGAGCAGACAACAGTGGCCGCCACATCCCCAATGCCTACCCATTTTAGGTGAGTACATAGCAAATCTTCTCAATCAACAGTATTGTAAAGCAGTATAACCATTACTGAAATCTAATCTTTAAAAACATATGCAACAAATAAACTCAATTCCCAAGTAAAATAGGGGCCATAACTGTATTAACATTAATTTTACAATTACTTACCCTCCATAAATAGATTTCCCTTTTCTTATTAAATAAGTATTCCAAATTTTAGGTGAATACTTCTTTGATGGTTTTTGAGATAGGAAAGCCAAAAAGAAAGTTTATCAAATTTGGTAGTTGATTAAGGATCATAAAACTAAAAAAGTTGACCCTTCAGCACTCAGCCAAATTTGGTTTGTCCCAAATTAAAGGAGTTTGGAGAAGAAATTTCAGAAGTGTTAAAAAATGAGAAAAATCTGCTAATAAGGAAGGAAACATTGTGCCAAATGGAGAAACTGCTCATTACCAACTATTTCTCCTATACCCACAATGTTCTCAAAAGGCCTCAACATAAAAAGGGGGGATTGAGTGTTAAAGGGATAATTTTAGGATAACTGCACTTCTAAACTGGGTCCCCTTTCCATAAAAAACAAAAACTTCCAAGTTTTATGTGAATACCTTTCACTTACACCCATTGAAAAACTTCCACAGTCGAACAGAGAAACTAGAATATTTATGCTACAATTAAAAAATTGATATCTTATTTTTTTTCTTTATTCATGGTGACGACATATTAATTTCTTGACACTACAACAATTCTACAGCAGACGGCTTTACAACAGATGAAGAAAGTATGAAATCGGGTGCACTTCCCATAAAAATTGTAAATAGTGCATGAAAACATTGAAACAAAAGCAGAAATCTCTTATAAGCATTTTCTTGCATATATGCATCTTTTAAACCACAATAAGGTGTTTCTAAATATGCACAGTCCTTATTTTGCACATATGAAACACTTTTATACTTGATGGGGGAATACATTCCATCAAATTTGTCTTACATATTTAGCACTGTGGGGAAACACATGTCCTGTTTTGGGTGCATAACATTTAACCCCTTTCCACACAATCCCTCCTTTTTACGCCCCTCAAGAAAATGGCTTTAGAAAACATTGTGGAAAATGAAGAAATTGCTTGTCACAAACAATTTCTTCATTTTCCACAATTCTTTCTATGCAAAAAGACCAAAAAATTTAAAATTCCATCAACTTGAATTTGTCGTATGCAGCTTCTTTCAATTTGGACCAGTCTAAAATTCTGTTGTGTTGGAATTGGTTTAAAGTGGTGACCGCAAGCATTTTTTTAATAAAAATCATGAGGCAAGTAATATTTGCACGTTTATGTAGTGCATTCATAGGAAAATAAAATACCTTTTCCAACCATAGTACTCTCAATCCTGTGTTCTCTAGGTTTGGTAAGCACTTCGCAGTTTTATAACGAAGTGAGTGCTCAAAGGGAAAGATGCAGTGGTGTGGTACACGTACAAGGAATAATTTAATTATTTTCAGAATTTTAGCAGTTACAGGCACACAGATGATACAAGTATGTGTTCTTTCCGCATGAATATTCTGTTCCTGTATTTTACTCATTGAAGAGTCCTCAATTTTCCAAGAAAATAGTGCAGAATCAAAATTGGTGCATTACAACCCAATGTTATGCTACTTTATCCATTTCTGACTAATACCTTGGAAAATTGGCGATTCCAAAATTTGTAAAAGACAGGGCCATACTATTTCTGCATGAGAAACATAAATATGTATTTGCTTAAATGCACGCGATTCATACAGTTATTCCTTGTACAAGTACCACACCACAGCTTTTTCTTCGAGCACTAGCTTCGTTTAAAATCGCAAAGTGTTTACCGAACTAAGAGGATATTGTTGGATACGCAATTTATATTCCTTCCAATGCGCTATATCTGAAAAGGATCAGCAATGTGCAAATATCCCTTACCTCTTTTTTTGTTGGAAAATCGCTTGCGGTCACCACTTTTAAGTCTTATGCACCAAAAATAGGTCACGTGTTTCCCCACAGTGATTCAGTATTTGTCACCACAAAATTGCATGACTGACCAACATAGGGAGTACAAAGAGGACCATTGTTGTCCTTTAATGCTCACTAGAATATACTCGATTTGTAAAGTTTGCAATTGTAGAGGTCTACAAAGTCAATCTACTTAACCTATGGCAAAGCTCTAAGCCAGTCTCTTTGGAACAGGAAGGTTTTTTAGATTCACAATATCACCCTATGTAAAACTTGTGTCTATCTTAAATCAGTTTTTCTATTTCTGTTTCTCTCTCATATACCTGTATCACACAAATTCTTCCTGATAGTTTTAACCCGTGTCATGCTGTATAAATTACCTTACTGAAACGCTGTCAAATCAAAGGGCTGAAAGCACTGATAGAACTTGTTGTTCAAAAATCAATATTTTTTTTAAAATTCAACTTCATAAACAACTCTGGCAGGAAAAGTACAAGCAGGAGGTATAGACTAAGATCAGCCTGCACACAAGTGCAGTCTGATCTTGGTCTACACCTCCTGCCAAAACCGGAATATTCCAGGTTCAGCATGACAAGGGTTAATATACTAGTTTCATGTAGTTTAATTTCCTCAGAAAACAGGATGCACATTCACTTTTTTTGCTTCTGAATGATGTTCCAAACCTTTTTCTTAATAGTTTCCCAGTTACGCTTGTGTAAGGATTTACCCTTCTGCTTGCTCTTTTCTATTGCTGCAAGACATACTTTCATCCCAGGTGTTTGACAAGTATCCAAGTAATCTTTAAAGTATTCATGAATTTCTTTTTCCTCCTCCTTTGTCCAGGAAACCCTTTTACCTGAAATTTTAAACACAACAACATGCAAACAATTTTAAGAATGGAGTCTTTCAGTGAGAAATATGACCGAAGACAGTTCCTGTCAGGCTGCTTGTTTTACAAACAAGATGTGTTTCTGAAACACAAATGCCCCCGCAACTGCCATCATTTTGAAACAGGGGTGGTATCAACTAAAAGGTCTTGTCACAAGCAATGCACATATAAAAAAAAGAAGGCTCTATCACTTACCAAACAAAAGTTATGGCCAATGTTGAACTTTCTATTTTGAAATTAAGTGACCTTGAAAATATGACCCTGACCGTGACTGATGGTCTTGACTTTAGTATTAACTGAAAGGTCATGTTATAATCAGTACACATTTGAAATATGAAGGCTCTATCACTTACCATTGCAAAGTAATGGCCAATGTTAAAGTTTTAATTTTTACCTATATTTGACCTTGAAAAATGACCTTGACCTTGAGTGATAACCTTGAAGTAGGTACTTACAAAAAGGTCTTGTCACAAGCAATGCACATGTGAAATATGAAGCCTCTATCACTTACCAATCAAAAGAAATGGCCAATGTTAAAGTTTTTATGTTGAAATTAAAGTACCTTGAAAGTATGACCTTGACCTTGACTGATTGCCTTGACTTTGGTATCAACTGAAAGGTCTTGTCATAATCAGTACACATTTGAAATATGAAGGCTCTATCACTTACCAATCAAAAGATAAAACCAATGTTAAAGTTTAAATTTAAAAATATTTGACCTAGAAAAATGACCTTGACCTTGAGTGATGACCTTGAAGTTGATGCCTACAGAAAGGTCTTGTCACAAGCAATGCACATGTGAAATATGAAGCTTTTATCACTTACCAATCACAAGTTATGGCCAATGATAAAGTTTTTAGTTGACAAATGGACAGACAAACCCCCGTGACAAAAACAATATGCCCCCTATCTATCGATGCAAGGGCATAAAAACTGATAAGAACATTCTGCCAAAAATCCAAGAATATTGGACAGAAAAATGTTGCCTCTAGAGCATATACAAGGGTTTTCTAAGATTTGACTTGGTCGCTTATTTTTTGCCCTTGTGTGATTCATTTGCAAACTCATCCAAAATATCATCAATGTAAAATTTTTTATAAAGATTGGGACTGAAAATGTTTCCTCTAGGAAGCACACATGGCTTTTGTAAAATTCAACTTAGCAAACAAGTTTTTGACTCTTAGGTGATGCATATTTAGTACTGCTGAGATATCATAAAAACAACCATTCTGGTACAGTGTCATGAACATTGTGGCCTCTTCTGCACACAAAAGTTTTTTTTCTGAAGATTTGACCTACCTTTTGACCAGACATGACCTGTATTTGTGCTTGTCCGAGATATCATCAAGACAAACATACTAGCCAAATTTTATAAGCATTGGACAGAAAATGTGGCCTCTCACAAGGTCTTTTTTTTTTTATAAAATATGATGTTACGATCCAAGCTAAGAGTGCCAAGCTGAAGTCTGATAAAATACAATTTTTTCTACTCACAGTAATATGTATTATAAGTAAAATTCTTACAGCATGTCTTCTTCTTTTGAGTCTGTAATGGTATATCATCCTCCTCCTCAAAAGTGTATTCATCTGCTACATCCACTATTATTGAAAGACATACATTAAGATGGGTATAAAATCTGTCGACCCTTTACTATGCATTTTCATTTATCAGCAATAATGTGAGTTTTATTACAGTGTTTATATCGGAAAAGTCGTGCTTACATTTAATTACAAGAGGGCCAGGACGGCCATAAATCACTCACCAGAAACCGTAGTGCCATTGTGAGTACATATCAGAGTATATGTCAGATGTAAAATTTAAGGCCAACAGGATGTGTGCAAATATTGACCCAAAGGCCACAATTTCAGTTATGTTGGTAGAGATCAACCACATGTTGCTACATACCAAATATCAACGTTCTACATCAATTTCAACCATGCTTGAAAACATTTTTCGATGTTTATTTGTTTTTGAAAATTCTGTATAAAGATATTTCAGACTGTTGTTATCTTGATGTTACATGAAAGAATTTTCTTAAATGGATTTTTTTTTTCATTTAAAATATTTCATAGTTACATCAACTGCAAGGTAGACTTGGTTCAAACTCGGCTCCAAAATTGACCCTAAAAAAATCTGAGAAAAAAAAAATCAGATAGAGGTCCTGTATCTTGAGACTGAAAATCTACGCATTGTAACGTAGTCAATGAGCTTACCATTTTCATCAGCTCCAGGTATGTACCCATCTGTGTCATTATTATATTCAAGGGACTCGAGCGTTACTGGAACATCTGCAAATAAAAAGAGCTTTTTTTAACAACATTAAGATAAAATGTTGTTCTTAGACAAAAAAGAATGGCCATTGGATGCATGTATATTGAAACTCAATACAGTCATGTGGGTGACAGTGGTGTAAAGGTAGAGCACCAGTCTCTGATACTAAAGGTCCCAAGTTAGAATCCCGTCAGCGGCATATAAAAACGTCTGAACTAACCCACAAATCTGTGCGAGTACTGGTTTAGTTTCCAGGAAGCAGATATAGATAGTGATTATATAAGCTATCAGCTTTCATTACAGTCAATGTAAAATCAATAAGTTTAAACTTAAACAAAGCAGTCATGGAGGTCAAACTGTGAAGAGTTTCAGTATGAGCCCTGCTGTGGAGTATTCAAAGGTTGGAATTGCTCATTATAAGCCATTTCAACTTTGGCCAAAGTGTCCAATGTCCAATAAGTAAAATGATTTATCATGAGAATGAGGGAAATTGTTAATTTACAAAGATCACTAAACTCAGATTAATTATAATGAATTTTCTTCAAACTGATGTTTGAGTTAGACTCCCCCCCCCCCCCCATTAACAGCTCCAAGTGTCTTCCCCTTTTCCTAAAAAAGCCCCCCCCCCCCCCAAAAAAAAAACTTTTTAACTATGTATCATAGTTTACCTCTACTATCATGGTCATGAGCCAGGTCCACATTTCCCTCCGCGTCAACAACCAACTCTGAAAGAAGCAAATGTAGAATAAAATTTAGGGCTTATGACATAAACAAATAAGTGGGCCATAATGGCACTGGATTACTGAACTAAGGACATAGTGTCAATATCAAGGCTCAAATCAAAACCATTTTTTAAAAACAATGCTTAAATTACAAATATCAATGCTCAACATTTAAACAAACAAAATTTTAAGTTGAGGGTACATTTCAATAACTCTTTTAACTCTATACCTGATATACGGTTTAAGACCAAGTCAACTTGTAAGAAACATCAAATAACAATGAAGCTTCTAAACCAAAACAGAATAAATAGAATTGACGGAGAAGAAAATGAGACAAATGATGAAATTGCTTGTTACAAGCAATTTCATCTTAAGTCACATTTTCAAAAAGACTCCAATGCAGACCCATCGAAAGTTCTATATATGGGGAAAGGGTTAAACTAAAAAACAATTAGCATGTCATTGTATGATAAATGAGCCATTTGAACAGCTAGGGTCATTTCATGGCAATCAATAATGTTTCCTGGCTTTCCCGCATCAATACTGACACACCTTTCTTTCTAAAGCCATTGACTACTTTTCTCATACGAATCAGGTGAGAGGCAAAAAATCACTGGAAAGAAAGTCAGCCTCCAGATCACAAGTTAGACACACTACCAAATGGGCTACCTGACTGGACCTTAATAGTTGTAAAATCAGATTAAAACTGAGAATTCTTTCCAATGCCTTATGTTTTCAAAGCATTTTCTCAAGCAGTTTTTTTTATTCAAATAGGTTTTTTTAACCAAAAGCAATCCATTTTTAAGCTTAGATGCTGCTCATCTCCAGCTCTGTATATATGAAGCTGAACCTAAGGGACAGTCTCTCTTATAAAATTTATCTTTTACCATTCAAATCTATGTCCTTGAGTTGTTTTCCTGAGTATTTCGCTGTGAGATTAAACTCTTGTAATAGCATCATTTTAGCAATGTCCACACGTTCTATAGTTGTTGCTGTCTGCCTATAGTGTATCTTGCGGATATCCATGCTATGACCGAGATGATTGACCAAGTAAGATTGCTCCTGTTGGGACAAGTCCAAAACCTGAAAGTTTTTAGAGAAACAAATTTAGAATGGATGTACATATCTTGCCATCATCAGGGTTTGCCTTTATGCTATAAAAGTATCTTTTCATGGAATTACGTTGTATTGGGTACTTAACTTGAATGCTAATTATCGGATTACTAATTTTGGATTTTTCCAAGTTGAAAGGATTTGAAGACAACAAATTCCAAACTGTATAAAATTCCTTCTGCTGGGATTGAGTGGTAATGGGCTATAACAGATTTTTACTCATTTTACAGACAGCATTACCACCACAACAAGCAAGAATGGAACACGGAACTGTCAGACTCAGATCCATGACTATTACTGGGCCAAAGATAATCCTCAACCTTATCCACAACACTTATTAAATGTCACTTATTCCCGAAAACTGTCAGATGATCAGACCCTCTCAAAATCATATTTCCCTGTACTGAAAGAGAATTTGCAGACAGTGTCCTTTTGTCCTAAAGTTTTTAAAGTTTGAGCATCCTGAATTTCTAATTGGTTAGCTTCTAGAAACATTCCATATCAAAGGACTGATTTGTAGAAGAAACTGACACCATAGTAGAGTAGCATGCTGCAATGAAGTGCTACAAGATAAAAATATACTCACAGCAAGTATCATATGACATATAATGTATTGATGAAATCAATGAGAGGACAGCACTAGATTTCCTAACCTTAGATCAATGAAAGTATATTGTTTTACCACAGAAAATATGTTCTTAACATTGACAATGGTTATCAAATGCTTCAATCAAAACCCATGTGTCCACCCATGTAAGGGTAGGGGTTCATTTTCTTATCAAAAGATGGCATGATCTAGAACCACAAGGTATAAAAGAAAAGGAAACAGCTATTTAGAGCTCACCTGAGAAAGTGTCGCAGTGTATTTTCTCAATGTCACTGATGTGATTTTATCTGGTCTTTTCAAATCCATTTCATTGCATAAACTCTTCAGGCTGTCATATGACCTTAGAACACCAACATCTGAATTATACGAGTTTAATATATTAAAACAAGATGACCTAGAATGGTTGCCTTAACAGAGGGAGTGAAATGTTTTTTCATGTAATGAACTACTTTATGACTAAAGCTAAAAATTTGACACAGTTTCATATAACATAGGACTGAAAAATGTGGATCTAGAGTGCAAAAAGGCATTTTCTAAGGTTAGACCTAGTGACCTACTTTTTGTCTGAGAAGAACCATATAAAACTTGGCCATGATTATAAGTTACAAATTCTGTCAAAGTTTAAAATTAATGTGGCTTCTACAAGTTTTTCTTGATTTCACTTATTAACTTTCATGGCCTATGTTTTAACTATTCCAAGATCCTACCAAAATAAAAATAATTGGCATACCAAAATAAACATTCTGATCAAGTTTGAAATAATTGGCAAAGAAATTGGCCTCTATTGTGCAAACAAGCTTCTTCTATAACTTGATCTAGTGACCTACTTTTTGATCTGGGGTGACCCATATTCCAAATAGACTGAGAATTCATGGAGAAAAATTTTCCAATCCAGTGTATCTTTGATTGGGCTGCAAAACTTGCCTGAAAGGCGCATACTAGACTTTTGTAATTGTTTACCTAGTGACCGACTTTTTGACCCAAGGTGATCCATATTCAAAAATGCCCAAAATGTACATTAAACCAAACAATTTGACTACCTTTCATGTTTTAACAGCTTAGGTCATATCATGGCGATCAGTGCACCTAACAATGTGTTTCCCGGTTTTCTCACACCAGTACTAACATAACTTTTTTTTCCAAGTCACTGACCACTTTCTCACTTGCATCAGAACAGAAAATTTGGCATCTGAATTGCACAGATGGATTTTCTAAGATTTGACCCACTGACTTTTGGTTCAAGGTGATGATTTTTTAACATATCCAAGATTACATTAAAAAGAATATTTTTACCACTTTTTTCATGTAGATTGGACTCAAAGTGTGATCCCTAGAGAGCACACAAGGTTATTCTAAGATTTTTCCTATTGACCTACTTTCTGTCCAATAAGACCCATTTGCAAACTTGTCATCCAGAAAATCATTCTGAACAAGTGTCAGGCTAATTGGACAAAAAATAAGGCCTCTAAAGCACACACAAGGTCTTTCTAAGATTTGACATTGTCATCTACATTCTGGTCCAATGTTACCTATATTCAAACTTGTCCAAGATATCAAGACAGTCATTCTGAACAGAAAATGTGGCTTCAAGGTTTTTCTTAAGATTTGATCTAGTGACCTTCTTTCTGGTCCTATGTGATCCTAATTCCAAATCATCAGGAATTTCATCAAGGCAAACAATCTAACCAAGTTTCAAGTTAATTGGCCTGGAATGCATACACAATGCAAATGGTTGATTCATAACCACAAAAGCTCACCATGTGTTGCATTTGTGCCCAACTGAGCAAAAATTTAACTCACTTGAATTGGGAAACAGGTAAATATTATCATCTCTTATCCCCGAGACTCTTCGCACTGATGCACTGGCAAGGAAGCTTATGATCCTCTTGCAATCTCTTGGTATTATCACGGGAACTCCTCTACCATACTGAAACAATTATAATCTAAATTAAAATTAGCAGTCAGTAGAGAACAAATCCAACTATTGGATGCATTTGTTACAATTACTTTAAAAAGAGGGCCAAGATGGCCCTATTTTGCTCACCTGAAAACCAATGACAATTCAGTTAGAAATTGAACAACTCGAGCTATCTGAAAAATGGCTGGGCAAAACAAAAATATTACTAGACATGCATCAAGCTACCAAAACAAGAGGGTCATGATTGCCTCATTCATTTCTTTCAACTTCAAATCAATGCAACTCCTGGGATTTGGGCATTTTTATACCAGATTGCATAGTTTTTAACAATCTTGACAGATGTCCACTAGATGATGATACATGCCAATTATCAGATTTGAATATAAAAAATGTAAGGATAATACACTAAATGACTGCTAAAGTGACCAAGGGCATAAGAAAAGCTTAACTTGTTAGGAAATGTTAACAAGAAAAGCTGTGAACTAAAATTAGAGTACCTTTCCTCTTGTTTCCAAAACATCTTGTGTTTTCAGTAATTTCTGGTCTAGCTCAGACATGTCAGATCTCATTGCTTTGTCCAAATTTGAAACTCCACTGCTTCGTGCCAAATATTCTTTGACTCTGAAAATTAGAAACAGTAACTCTCAAAAAGGAAGGATTGTGCTATAAACAATGAATTTCAAAGCTAATAACTTTTTTACAGAGGTAGAAGAACACATTATAGCAAGTAGTTAAAACCTGGCATCAAAGGGTCCAAAATATTGGTCCATATATGGACTAAGGTCAATATCAAACAAAAATTTGGAAATTCCAAAACCAGCTTTAGAAACATATAAGAATCTTTTAAATACTCAGAATCAACTTTATGGAACAGGGTTCCAGAAAATATCAAATGTTCAGAAAGTGTGAGATCTTTCAGAGAAAACTGCTTTTCATTTATGTTGCTAGATTTGTTTGTTTGTTTGAATGGGGTTTAACGCCGCTTTTAACAATCTTTCAGTTATATCGCGGCGGCTGGAGCACCTAACAATGGATTCCTGGTATTTCTCGCACCAGTACTACCACTACACCCTTTCCTAGCCTCCAGCTGCTATCCCACATAGGCTTACGATTATCTGCCCATTGGTGGTAGACAAATGTCGGAAAGAGATTTGCCGCCGTCGGGGATCGAACCCGGTATGTTGCTAGAACCATAGATGCTAAACCTATCATATGAAATAACATTTTCTTAATTCAGTCTGCTATCTCTTCATCAGCCAACGGCAAGCAGTGCATGTTTGAGGCAGATTGCTCGCAACATCTCCCCAAATGAATACAGACTTAAATTAAGGGGTCACCATAGCTAACTGTTTGACATCGATGGCCGGGTGCAATCCTATTATAACTGTTAATAAGGTTTTGTGCTAAGCCCACAATGCATGTAAATTTTTTGTAATTGTAATTATTTTACTGTTTTTTTGTATTGTTGTTTTCTGAAGGCCTCAAGGAAGAGTATTGCTAATTGAGTAACCTTCTTAAAGTATTAATATTATCATTATTATTATCGGCAGATTTGATAAAAATTCAGATACATGTACCACTACCTCTAGCTTAAAATTCCTACAGAAGCCTTTCTATCGAGGATCTGAACTGTTGCTACCGTATGCATGAAATGTACTTTGCATCTGATACAGCTTAACCCTCTCCCTGTTCTGTAATTTTCAGGTGGTCCAAAATTGAAGAAGTTGCAGACTACAAATCAAAACTTAAATACATGGCAATTTGATATTGAACAAGAGGGCATGTAGACATCAATGTAGGAAAAGGAGAAACTGCAAATTTTATGCAATTTTTCCTTTTCCAACATTTTCAAAAACCTTCCTTGGCAGAGGTGTTAAAAGGCATCATTATGAGGGAAAGGGTTAAATCGCGATATTCTTTATGGCAACTAGGAATACATAAAATTCTATTTTTCATAAACTGTGGAACATGATTTACCTTATGCCTTCAATTTCTCCGGCTCGTCTTTTATTGTATAAGAGCAATCTAGTTTGGATCAGTATCACTGCTCTACGGTAAACAGATGGGTTTGGATCATCCACTTGAGCTTCTACCAGCTTGATTTCCTCTTTGATTCTCCTCGTCAGATTTACAATATCATCTGGGTCTGGCAACTGTTTTTCTTTGTTGAATTTACGAGTTTGAAGAATAGTACTGGCTAATTTGGTAACCTTGAGAGACCATTCCATTTCTAGAAGCTTCAAAAAGTCATTGCTTTTCTCTCTTTCTAAAGCACTATTTTCCTTGATAGCCATTCCTAATTTTGCACCAGCCATTCTTTTAAGGTCGTAACCAAGTTTAATCGGTGTGCTAGGAGACTTTAGGTCTTCAATATCATCAAAATCTACTGATCCTGTTTTCAGAGCTGCAGTTACAACATTATCAAAATGCTCAGGACACAGAAAGTCTATCATATTCAGATCACTTCTCTCACTTTCTTTTCGCAAGTTTATTAAGAGACGAGCAGCATCTCGCATTCTGCTTGACACATAGTATTTCCGCTTCAATTTATTTCCAATATTTTTGGCCATCCAAATGTTCCCTAGAGTAATGATCAGCCCATCATTCATTGCTATGTTACCAATTTCGTCCGAGGTCATTATGGAAAACACTTCCAACAAAGGCTTTCCAACTGTGGAATTTAACCTTCCAGCTGTCTGTAGGCTAGCTATTCTAAGCTCTCTTGCAGTCAGTAGCATACTAGAACTATGATGTGCAGGACAGACTTTCTGATGCGTATACATTGTTCTGTCTAACTTAATCCAAACATGACAATGTGGACAGGGTCCATACTTACGAACTTCAAAACTTCCAACTTGTCGTCTGCCAAGTATTATCTCACCATAACCCTTTTGTAGTACACTTAAATTGTGTTGATGATCTCCTTCATTGCGGATTAGGTCCCATCTTGATCTAACTAATTTATGACGGTTTCCATGTTTTTTTGACAATAAATCCAAGTCTCTCAACTCTTCCTCTTTTTTGAGATGTTTTCTCAGGTGCTTTGATATATTTGTTTTCACCTTATGACAGAATTTACAACAGTGTGCTTGGTTCCAAACTGTGCTTCGCTTCTTCACCTTTCCAAATTTAGAAACATTGGAAGTAATAACCTTTCTAACATATATATTTTGATTAATAGTATCTTTCTCCATCTCATCATTGCTGACTTTATGCTCCCTACTACTGCCGAGGACATGCTCTCTGGACAGTGGTCTTTCTTCAAGACACTGGTTTTCATCATTTGAAGTACATGGCTGTTGGACCTTATGCTCTTTTGTGTTAGAATTTACATTATGAAGGACCCTTTGTATCGGCGGATATTCAATCTCATCTTCAGTATTATCATCATAACTATCAGGCACATATTCTGAATCTGATTTACTCTCACTTTCATACTCGATATTGCTAGAATCTTTCTCAATATCATTATTGCTGATTTCATGCTTCTCACTGCTACCAAAGTCATGTTGGCTGGACATTGGTCTTTCTTCAAGACACTGGTTTTCGTCATCTGAAGTGCATGGTTGTTGCACCTTATGCTCTTTTGTGTTAAAATTTACATTTTGATGGACCCTTTTGATTGATGGATATTCAATCTCATCTTCAGTAAAATCATCAGAATTATCAGGCACATATTCTGAATCAGATTTACTCTCACTTTCATAGTCGATATTGCTAGTATCTTTCTCATTCTCATCACTGCAGATTTCATGCTCCCTATTGCTTCCGAGGTCAGTCTGGCTGGACAGTGGTCTATCTTCGAGACACTGGTTTTCATCATTTGAAGTGCATGGTTGTTGCACCAAATGCTCTTTTGTGTTGGAATTTACATTATAAAGGGTCCTTTGTATCGGCGGATATTCAATCTCATCTTCAATATTATTATCCTTATTATCAGGCACATATTCTGAACCTGATTTACTCTCACTTTCATCCTCTATACTGCTAGTATCTTTCTCCATCACATCATTGCCGATTTCATGCTTCCTATTAATACTAAGGTCGTTCTCTATGGACAGTGGTCTTTCTTCAAGACACTGGTTTTCATCATTTGAAGTACATGGTTGTTGCACCATATGCTCTTTTGTGTTAGAATTAACATTATGAAGGGCCCCTTGTATCGATGTATTTTCAATCTCTTCTTCAATATTATTATCCCTATCATCAGGCACATATTCTGAACCTGATTTACTCTCACTTTCATACTCTATACTGCTAGTATCTTTCTCCATCACATCATTGCCGATTTCATTCTTCCTATTAATACTAAGGTCGTTCTCTATGGACAGTGGTCTTTCTTCAAGACACTGGTTTTCACCATCTGAAGTGCATGGTTGTTTCACACTTTGCTCGTTTGTTTTGGAATTTACATTTTGATGGACCCTTTCAATCGGCAGATATTCAACTCCATCTTCATTATTATCGTCATTAATATCAGGTACATGTTCTGAATAAGATTTAGTCTCACTTTCACACCTGATGTTATCAGTCTCACTTTCAGGCACATCTTTCACATTGTCATTGTTATCATTTAAGTCACTGTTTTTTTGTCTGTTCTTTTTCCTTTTCTTCTTTGAACTTTTTTGTTTGGCAGCTTTTCTTTTGGGTATAGTAGCCACATTTTTTTTCCAAACATCTGAAAATGTTTAAATAAATTGTAGTTAACTTTTTTTCAATTTCATGTTTTGACGACACTACAGTGAAAGGTTTTGGAAAAAAATTCTAGCAAAAGTATGAATTGCACAAAACATGTGATTCATCCTTTTCTAAAATGTTTCCTATGCCATCAAAAACATTTAAGTCATTTATTACAAATTTTTGTCATCTGCATATTTGAATTGAATTTGAATGTTTCTTAGACAGCAGTGTTCATATCAAGGCAGTTAGTGCACCTACCAATGTGCTTCCTGGTTTTTTCACAACAATACCAACATAACTTCCTTTTCCAGCCATTACTTTATCACACAAGAAATCCATGGATTCAAATGTCTCACCTGTACTCACTTTGTCACTAATACTTAAATTTTTTTAAGATGAACAAGTATTCTGTCTTTTTCAAATTTAAAATAGATTTCATAGTTTTTTAAATGTTTTTAATTTCTGTCAACTTGGCATCGAGAGACATCTACAGCCCCAACGGTATATGTTAAGAAAAACAAAAAGTTAGAAAGGGAAAACTTGACAAAATGGAACTTGGTATGGAGAGGCATCTATCATCCTAAAAGGTGTGTGTTAAGTTTCGGATGGATAGTTCCAATAGTTTCTGATTGAGAACAAGACCTCACTTGTACCATATGATTTTCAGCATCTGATGGAGCTTAATGTGAAAGTTAAGTTAAAATTTTACTTGGGATAATAAATGCCTGTCGATTTGAGTGTCCATGTGAGTTAGATTTAGGCTAAAAAGTATTTAACAAATATTAAATGGAATTATGAAATCAATATATCTTGAAATTGAACATTTTTAAATTGTTGCAGGCTTAATTGCCAAACCAATAGAATACTTACTAAGTGCCCACTGGATATCCGACAAGAATGCCTCTAGAGTAACTGGCTTCTTTCTGAGAGTTGCTGTAGAGTAGAAAATGTAAAGTTTCACTCATTACCGTATGAATACTTTTACTAAACATTTACCTTCACAAGGCTTTAACCCTTTAACTCTTTCCCACTCATACAAATTTTGAACTTTTCCAGATTGAAAGGATTTGCAGACCACAATTTTAAAACTAAGAAATTGCATCTGGCTTTCTCATGGGATAGAAAACATTGTGGGAAAAGGAGAAATTTCATGTTCTGTGCAATTTCTCCTTTTGCCACAATGTTTTCCTAAGCCTCTCACTACGGAGCCGTTAAAACACGGGATTGAGTGGGAAAGGGTAAAAACACTGGCTTTTTCTCCTTATATATCTATTAGAGGTGTAACAATACACTCCAATATCCGGTGAACCAAATGTTTATTTCCCAACCAATATGAATCATTCTTTCGTCCGAGAACAGAATATTGGCGAATACAGAATATATTTTGTGCCAGAGCTGTACAAGCTGTTAAGTATCTGATTCTGATACATATAGGCTTTAATAAAAAGTAGAAAATGTCTTTGTTGTGATGCAATTCCATTTGAATAAATTTCTAAGTCAAATTCTTTTAGAAATGGAGTTAAATGAAATGAAAAAAATAAATAGATCTATTACAGCAACAAAACTTGTCATTATCAATCAATACTGTTTTATTCCTAAATTATTGAAACCAATATAGATTGTTATCAAAATGGATTGTTTGTTTGAATGGGGTTTTACGCCGCTTTCAACAATCTTACAGTTATATCGCGGTGGCTGGAGCACCTACCAATGGAATCCTAGTATTTCTCACACCAGTACTACCATTACATCCTTTCCTAGCTTCCAGCTGCTATCCCACAGAGGTCTACCATTATTGACCAATTGGTAAAAGACAAATAGTCGGAAAGGATGAGTGCCGCCGTCTGGGATCAAACCCGGGACCTCTATATTAACAGTCTGATGCGCTACCAACTGCGCTATGACAGCGGCATTTATCAAAATGGAAGTGTCCATTTAAATTTTCCGACTTCTATGACGTAATTGACCTACACATGAGCAGTGAAACTGCTGGGAGTACTGTGTAAAGGTTAACTCTTTTTTCTGATGGTCATCGACTCCCTTTAACTTGTGGTAAAATATATGAGCTTTGTAGAATAAATATTTATGCAAGTTCAATCTTTTGACAAAAACCTGTTTCCCTTGTTTGAATATGATGGAAGGGAAGTTGCTGTCTGTAATTAATCACTTAATCGGTCTTGTAAAATAGAAATGATAGTTCCCCCAAGTTTAAATATAACAATACTGGACTTATGTAAGCAATAGGGCACATTACGATGGCTGAAAACTAGTCTAATCACATCTTGTTACAAGATATAGTTAGTCTAGTTTTGCACTCAGCCATCAAAATTTATTTGGTCATACCTTTTCTAAGGATAGAGCGGTAGAAATAAGCAGGTATCAGTTGAAGTTAGTTTTGGTGAAATTTAAACTGACACTGATCAGCATTGTTTATCTTATGATTACATAATATTTAGCCAGATGTGCTGCACTGTTTCAGCAGTCTTGATTAGTTAATGTTTTAATTCACAATTATTTAATATGAACATAAAAAATCTAAAAATTGAAATTGCAAAGCTATAACAAAATACTTGTTGACAAATAATGCAGCTGCACCTTTTGTGAAAGTTGATTGATATCAGTGATTGTTTTGCTTGACAAAGAGACTTAAACCAAAAAGATCTAACCCGAGACAAATTTTGAACTTTCCCAAAGTGGGAGTATTTGCAGATGACAGATATAACAAGAGAACCATAATAGTCCTAGCTCGCTCATCTGAACTGTCTGCTGTTAAAAAAAACGCAACTAGAGACAAATAACTATAATCAGTTTCATGAAGATTGAGGCAAAACTGTGTAGACAAAGAAATTGTCACTTTTCCTGTGTTATCTTATAGAACCTTCTCATAATCTATAAGGTTCATCTTTATGACCTGACAAGTATCCTGACCAAGTTACATGATGATTGAGCCAAAGTGATGACATCTAAAGAATTAACAAAGAAATAGTCATTAAGGCCCCTTTTCCTGTGTTTTCTAAAAGTACCTTCCTATAATCAATAGGGTTCATCCTTTTGACTGATCAATTATTCTGGCCAATGTTCATGAAAATTAAGCCAAAATTGTGGTCTCTAGAGTGTAAACAAAGAAATTGTCAATAAGGCCCCTTTTCCTGTGTTTTCCAAAAGAACCTTTCCATAATCAATAGGGTTCCTCCTCATGCCCTAATAATTATTCTGGCCTAGTTTCATGAAGAATGAGCCTAATTTGTGGCCTCTAGAATGTAAACAAAGAAATTGTCATTAAGGCCCCTTTTCCTATGTTTTCCAAAAGAACCTTTGAAAAACCAATAGGGTTCATCTTTTTGACCTAACAAGTATCCTGACCAAGTTACATGAAGATTGAGCCAAAATTGTGGCCTCTAGAGTATAAACAAAGAAATTGTCATTAAGGCCCCTTTTCCCGTGTTTTCCAATAGAATCCTCCTATAATCGATAGGGTTCATCTTCATGATCAAACAATCATTCTGACCAAATTTCATGAAGATTAAGCCAAAATTGTGGCCTCTGGAGTGTAAACAAAGAAATTGTCATTAAGGCCCCTTTTCCTATGTTTTTGGAAAGATCCTTCTAATAATCAATAGGGTTCATCTCATGACCTAATTATCATTCTGGCAAAGTTTCAGGAAGATAGAACCATGTTTGTGGCCTCTAGAGTGTAAACAAAGAAATTGTCATTAAAGCCCCTTTTCCTGTGTTTTCTGATAGAACCCTCCCATAATCAATAGGGTTCATCCTAATGACCTAACAATTATTCTGACCAAGTTTCATGAAGATTGGGTCAAATTGTGGCCTCTAGAGTATAAACACTTCAATTGTTGACGCCGCACGATGGACAACAGACATTCAACAATCACAAAAGCTCATGATGAGCACTTTGTGCTCTGGTGAGCTTAAAATTTGAAAATTCTTAGAAAATAACAATATCTTATTTCTGTTTTCTTCCCTATAAGGAATATAAAAGCATTTTTTTAACAATTCTATAATTTGATGTCGGCAAATCATTTCAATTTTGGAAAAGTTTAAAATTTGTCTGAGTGGGAAAAGGTTATTGCAAGTTTTAAATAAAACGTTTGTGTGTTCCTTTTTATCAATATTCAAAGATTGCCTGGTAGGCATTGATTTGACTTCTTTTTTTTATCTTAACTGTTAAACCCTTGACAAACCTTGTATTCATGAATGATATTCATATTTGTGCCCCTGTATCGTTATGTGTATTTGTACTTGTTACCTCCTGTATCGTTACAGCCCTAAATCTAGCTTAGAGCTGTAGGTAACAGTCTATAAAATATATCTATTTTTGAGTGTAAAGTACACAAAATAAGAAAACTTTTGGAGAATCATTTTAACAGTGATTTTATGGAAACTTCCATCTTGTACCCCCAATAACAACTTTTGGCACAATTTCATTAAATCAATTTCAGAGAAATTAATATGTGCTTACGATATCAAATCAAAACCCTTAATAATTGTGCAAAGTTTTCAAATTTCCAAGATAATTTCATAAATTATACCCCCTGGCAGAACTGTGAAGTGCCTGATAATCATTCCAAAGATCTTTCTTTTGCCTTTATTTATAGGAATTCATTTTGTTGAAGTAAAAGAACTGTGTAACAACAAGAGCACCATGATGGCCATATATCACTCACCTGACAACCAAATGTTGCTCTAACAACTTGATTTTAATCTAGTTTGCTCGAGTTGAAGCAGGAATGATGGTGCAAGAGTGACACGCTGAAATATGTCTTTTTTTTGTTCGGATTGATGAAATGGTGATGTAGTGCAAATACACTGAAAAATGGCATTTTTCAAACTCAAGGGCAAATAACTGACTTTTAATTCTGACCTTTATTTGAGGCCTCCATGTTATTTGGCATGAAAAAGAAATGTGCTAGTCAGGTTATTTGTAAATTCCAAAGATGTAAAGGCATTGTTTTTTATGCTTAATACCAAACATACTCGATTACATAACATTATTGCTTGTGTTGACAAGCCACTGTCATTTTTGCAGCCACCAATCTTAAAAACCAAGCAGTTCTAGAGAAGATTTTTTAAAAAAAATTCTTTAAAGTTGTCATAGCAACCAGTGTTTTAGCTGGAATCTTTGAACAACTTTTAAAAGATCCTCACCCAAGGAAAAATAATATGGTTTTGGAGGAAAATATGTTTTAAGAAATTGTTGACTACACATGCAACAGACATAGGGGGATCACAAAAGCTCACCTGAGCAAAATTGCTCAGGTAAGCTTAAACATTATTTTACATGAACATAAGGAAACTGTACAAGCATGCACTCTGAAACAGCCCTGAACAAAAACAATGAAACAAAATGCTGCCAACTTTGAACTTGTCATTACCAATGCCCTTATTTTTATATGTATCTATCTCATCAGAAAAATGGAATCAGCTGGTTCCTGGACACATTAAAGCTGTGAATAGAGAAAGAACTTAAAGCATAACTATTTCCACAAACAATACTTGAAATTATGTCACTTGAGTTGAGTCATACCCCTTCAACACAATGAGGGACATTCCTGTGTTATCTTCCCTTTGTCCTGTGACCATTAATTCAGAGGTGTGCCAAAATGTATATTGGTCCTTTCACTTCATTACCTTTGTTTTTATCCTTTTTCAGTATGAGGAAGTTGTGATTTTTTATTTGCCTTTTCTAGTTTTATTATAAATACAAATCTCTCGATGGTGTTAGTTTATGGTTCAGAAATAACATAGAAATGTATTTTCAAGATGAAACAAATTTTCCAGCTCTAAAGTTTGCATTATACAGCTGATCTTAAAACCAGACAGTGCAAAGAAACTTAGGATAAATTCCAAGTAAAACACTGATAGGGACCAATGTATTTCTGGAGAGTATTCAAGAGAGATAACCAAAGAATGTCCCTCATTGTTTGACACAGAATACTTTTCTGTGTAGAGTTCAAAATTACAGGTACCTTTATGCAGTATCTCAAAATTTGGAAAGAGCTGCTCAACATCTGAATGGATAGACATGAACTTTTTGTCATGGGCATCTATACATTTTTACAATATATTTTAAAGTTTCAAGGTGTAAAGAAGAAATCAAGATTAAAATACAACTTACTACGCATCATCAGATCTGCAGTACACTAGTGGTCTCTCTGTCCACTCTACTAATTTTATGGGCCACTTCATCTTCTTTGGAAGTTCAGGCAATTCCGACCAGAACATTTCATCATCCATTGTCTAAAATAATACAATTTAGGTGTTTTTTTTTCCAAATATAAGCATGTAAAAATAATCTATTTCTCTATTTACAGTCCTTAAGTTTAAGCACTGGTCTGTCTGCGGAGGGCAACTGAAAATGAGTTTGGAAAGTTTTGGAAATTTATGTAGCAAAATCACTTGTAAACTATTTAATGCCTCTGTCATATGAGTAATTTCTACTTTTGTCATTTTGTTTTCAACTCTGTCTTAACAATAACAAATAATCAATGGCTGAAGAAAACATGCATTGTCACGATCACGAGAACAGAAGAACTCACCTTAGATAGAAATTATTTACTACTGCCGACAAAGTGGATGCCAATGGGACAGACTTTAGAAAAATAAAATGTTTATGTTATCTTTAACTCTTCATGCACCGAGTTCAGGGGTCTCATTTGCTAATATTTGGGACGAATAACGGCCCCATTCCAAATGGCAAAATAGTTTTTTTCCCCAATATCAGTCAAAAATTTCCCATTCCAACAAAGTATCATTATATTTTCTCCCAATCTAAATTAGGTAAAATACTAGTAATTTTTCAAAACTCTAATGGCCCCAGCCCAAGATCTTAAGCAAGACCCATGGAGTCTCACAGCGACAATCAACTAAGATTAAAACTGATATTAAATTTGAACCTACATGTGCAACACAAACTTTTCAACATGTTTAAATTTGATAGCATTTGTCAGCAAGTAGTAACTTGAAATAACTGCAGATTTTTTCTTTCATATTTTCACCTTTAAAGGAATAATGACAAACTAAGGGTTAATTACTCCTGTAACTCCAGCATGTCAATGAATGGATGCGGGCTTATTTGGTCTTGGCCCCGAAATCTGGGCAGGTTCGGCAGATTTCCTGCACTGAAAGTTTAACATCCCTCAGAATGTCAATATATAATTATGCAAACCATTAAATTGCAATTTACCACAATACACTTATGGAACCCAACAATAATATGGACAATTTCCCAATAAAACCCTTAGACTCTCTACCCAACAATTAATCAGACTGTATCAAATCATATCATCAGAACCCAACAAGGCTTGGACAGTGCACCCAATAAAACCTTTGGACACGTTACCAAACAACCAAAAAAGATTAAAATACAAACACTTCTGTGGAACCCAAAAATGACATGGACAGTTACCCAATAAGACCCTTAGACTCTGTACCCAACAAATAATCAAACTATATAAAATCATATCATCAGAACCCAACAATTTATTGGACAGTCTACCCAATAAGACGCTTAGACTCTCTACCAAACAAATAATCAGACTGTAAAAAAACATATCATCAGAACCCAACAATGTCTCGAACTGTGTACCCAATTAGGCCCCAAAAAGATTAGAATAAAAACTCTTCTGTGGAACCAAAAACTAACATGGACAACTATCCAATATGACCCTTAGACTCTATACCCAACAAATAATCAAACTATATAAAAACATATCAGAACCCAACAATGTCTTGGACAGTGTACCCAATAAGACCCTTAGACTCTATACCCAAAATATAATCAGACTGTAATAAAATTATATCATAAGAACCCAACAAGGCTTGGACAATGTGCCCAGTAAAACCATTGGACAAGTTACCAAACAACCAAAAGATTAAAATAAAATATTTACACTTGCTACTAACTTCCCTTAGATGAGGCCATTTGACGAAACTTACTTTTTTAGCCGATGAAGTAAGTATGCCCACATGACGGTCTTCCATACTCAATATTCATGATGCAAGCTACGTAGGAATATCAGAACCATATTCAGTCATTTCCGATACCTATCTATAGAATACCATAGTTATTTCTAACAAACAAACAAAAACAACTAGAACTCTTATAACAAATTATTAAATAGAACCGTGTTTACGTCCAACGAATTCAAGCTTACTTGTAAATAGTCCTAAATGTATCGATATTTGTATCCGGGCAAGTAAAGTCACAAAAACAAATAAACTTTCCAGTCCCAAGACCGAGATCTAGCTAGTTTTCACCACTAGCACCAGTAAGAAAAGGAAATTGTCAAATATATATCCAATGAACCCATGTTCATCACAGTTTATACTACTTTTTAAGTATCCGAGTACACTGTCCATCTGAAATTTAACATAAAGATTTGTGCATAGCGAACAACGGTGAAAATTCTTACATTTCTGTCCCCAAAATAACCAAAGTCCAGACACATCCTGAGCTAACAAATGTCTTTTTGCATCGTTTGTTATATCCACATTTCAACCAAATGAATGCTTTTAGAAAATTAGTGGTTTAACAACTGAATATGAATTTTAGTTTCAGTGTGTAATCCTAAAAATTATTGAAATTTCTAGGGGCTATGTTTCAGTTCGTTGTTTGTCTCCCCCTCCTCCCTACCGACCGTCCTATCCCCCGGGTGACCCTGGTCCTTTTTGCATGGCCAGTTCCTCAGGAGGGAGGAGAGGTACTTCATTTACCCTAGGAAGTCGGATGAGGTCCATTTCCTGAGCAGCTATTGAATTCAATCAGGGCTTGAAAGTTTTCTTCAAAATGCACTTGTCCTGCAGGACAAGTGAATAGGAAAGGTGACTTGTCCCTCCTATTTTTCACTAGTCCTTAGAAAAAATGGTAATTCAAAAGTACTAACGGGAGACTGTAAACTAGGAATTTAATGCAAATAATTTTCGCTTGAAGTCAACTTTTGATATTTACTGAGAGGGCAACTTTTTACTTTAAATATTTTATCTTTAATCAAAAATCCACGCACATGTCGTAGGAATTCAAGACATTAACAAAATTTGGATCTTTCCAAACTTACAAATGTTATCCATAAACATTTCACGATGTTATGCAAAGAACGTTCGGCATCATGAAAATGGAAAAGACCTCGCGAAAATGTATAACCATAGGCCTTTCAGTGCGGTAAAAAATTAAATATGTACCAAGAATTCTTGGTGAGAATCACCGGAAGTCCAGTTGTTTATGTTTTTTTATTTCCGCTGGGGGTTTCACTTGAATCATCAGAGCGGTAATTTTTCAATTGTTACGGCGACTCTCATTGGCTAAAGATTATAAACAGAGTTATATTGCCCGATTCAAAGGCAATTAAATTGGATTTAAGAAATAGATTATGTAATTGTTGTGTTTCGTCGTGACTTTTGCAGCCGCTAAATCAAGATAGAATTAATTTTTGGCAAAACTAAGTGGAAGAGAACCAAAAACTTGCACGATTTTAACTCGTCCGGATGGACGACCTCATAGTAATTATCACTCGTCCTTCACCAAAGCCAACTCGCCATGGCGAGCGGACGAGTGGAATTTTCAAGAGATTTTCTAGATAATGAATGAGAATGAAGATGACAATTTTTACCATAAATGCTGTTACGAAATTTCTCCGTGGTTTAAAAGACTAAAATATATACACTAAAAATATATAAAAATAATATGCACGACACCAGGGACTCTATATGTATATTTAGGGTCCGTTAAGACACCAAGTAGGAGAAAGACTTCTAACATTATGTACAAAAGGTTGCAGTGAGCAGGTCTCCCGACGTGGAAAGAACGACAAAATTTTAGACTGGTGTGTATAATATAATGTAGGCCTTTAGTAGGCTTTCTAACGAAGTTTAAATGTCCGGAGATGCATGTCGTAACGCCGTATATTACATATGGTCTCTTACGTCACTTTAGTTCCAAACCAGACGAAGAGCAAGAACTCATGAGGAGACATAAAAAAATTCCAATAATGGGCATCAGCCTCCCCGACAGGAGACTTATCTGCCAACGCCTTTATTTAGAACTGGTACCCCTATGGAAATTACGAAGACCGTGTTTCCTGATGTTTAGATCCTCACAGCCCCTGCCGCGAGTCCACCAGGGATCCAACCCGGGTCCCTGACAAACTCCCTGCACGAGCCAACTGAGGGGGTCGTTATGCCTCGACGGCTGAGTGGTATAGGTGCTTGACTCGTGATCTGAAGGTCACGGGTTCGAGCTCCAACGTCACTGGGGTGTGTTCACGGGAAAGACACTTATAGCCAGCCCCAGTATTACAAGCTGTAAAAGTGGGCAGTCGGAATCAGCCACTGCCTCTCTTTCAGGGACGTGAAAACATCTGGATTATGAGTGTATCACCTGCCAGTAATGCACGAAAGGGGGTTAGGCAGTATAAATAGATAGATAGATGTAAGCATAATGTGGAAAAAAAGCCTTTTATTGCCTGTAGTTTCCCTCTCCTCCCGGGGAACCGACCCGCCTATCCCCCCGGGTCTTAATCCGGGTCATTCGGCGGGTTGCTCGGGGGGGGGGGTTGTACTCGGTTTACCCTCATGTTCGGTTTGTAACCACTGCACGAGCGGCTATTGAATACAACCCTTTTATTGCATGAATGACAGTCCTTTTTATATTATATTAGCAGATATTGCCCGAATAAGGGATTTAGTCGTCTTATTTTCATTGGAGATCCCTCAACGCAGATCAGATGACTTAATTTTGGACTTTTCTTCTAGATAATATGTTATAATTAGCTGATAGAGTCAAAAATGACTTTTTTATGGTAGTGGCCAAAATGACGTAACTCAATATGTAAAACGATTGTGAACCTGATCTAAAAAAAAGAGAAAATTTATAATAAGGCTTTTAGGATTTTTTTATCTGTAGGATTTAAGATTTATTTTGATAGCTAAGCTGAATTTACATTGGATTTTTAGAAAAGGAGTCATATAGATAACAGGACCATGACCGGAAGAAGGCTGCAGCTGGTGCACCTAATGAACATCAGCCCATTCGCACCTCCCTCCCCGCCGGATGACCAGCTGAAGAAGAGAACAATGGTATGGATAGGTTAATGGCATGGGTTGGACATGTATATAATCCGTCCTCCCAGACATGATCCTGTTAGTACTTTGTTCATCAACCATTCATCAATGCACCTTGATGGATTAAGCAGGGTAAACAGTTGTAGAGATTAGATTTTATCGGTCATTTGGCAGTCAACTAGATAAATAGACAGCAACTGAAAAATGGATTTTTGCAGGGCTTTTGAAGGAAAAAGGATATCATTTAAATTGAATTCTATTTGATGATTGTTGAATATTTTTTTCAGATTATTTCTAGCAATCCCGTAAACCCCACAGTGCAACAGAAAATGCTTTGTGGAGTTACAGACATCACAGCTCAGACAAATGGCCGAAATCCCATGGATATGATGCCCTATGCTACCTGGCAAAAGATTGTAGCCTAATCTTAGACGTGTTATACATTTATCAAACTTGTTGTTAGCTGAATAAGTGCATGGCGGTCTAAAATTTACTTCCTTACCATGGTAGGCCTGGCCTTGCAAGCCCTATGTTGTTGTTTGACACAGTTAACCGAACCACCAATTTTTCCCTGATAGGAAAAAACGTTAGAACTTGTTTTTGATAAAGTATGAAAATATTGTTTGAAAATGATATCTTTTTCCAATCAGTTTTGCTGTAAATGCTACTATACAATAGATTCAGTAGAGTTTGAATAAAAAAATATAACAACACACTATGTTTTTTCCACATATGTGTTGACGAAGGTGGAGAAAGGGTGGAACAGAGGCTGTTCACTAGAATGTATTAACAGCTTCGGGATGAAATAATTTTAAGATGTTTCAGACTACCTTTACTCTAAATGATCCGAATTTGAGTAAGTTTAAGTCAGAAAAAAGTAAAAATAAAAGAATTGAATTTATATTTTTCTGCCTTTATTGCCTTATGAAGTGAGAGTGTTTCAAATTTTAATTTGAAACAGGCTCACTTACTTCATGAGGCAATAAAGGCGAAAAAATATAACCTCAAATCTTAAAAAAACAAACCTATGGAACCAAACAGTCATTTCGTACCATAACTATTTTGTACCATAATTTCTATGGTTATTTCGTAGCATACAATGGTTATTTCGTACCATGCTTTGGTCATTTCGTACCAAATAATTAGTCATTTCGTACCATCTCGTACCACAAATAAACCACTCAATCAAGTTCAGAAAATTTGATAATTAGATTGTTTGTCATTGTTTGCGACGTGTTAGGTAAGATCATTTAAGATCTGATTGTGGAAGGTGAACGATAGTTGATTGCCAAATTATGATTAGATTGGTATTTGCCTTTCATTTGACTGTACCACTTTTTACACCCATCAAGAAAAATACTTAGGAAAACATTGCTTGGGAAAAGCAATAAATATCACCATGTTTTCTTCTCCAAAAGACAAAAATTTTGAAAAATTCCGTCCTCATGAAATTGTGGTCTGCAAATTTCTTTATATTTGGACCCGTCTTGAATATCGTTGTGTGGCAATTGGCTAATGGTTACTTTGTCAAATTATTAAGTTAACTATGATACAATATTGATGAAAATACAGTTCTGATTCCCTACTAATTTTCTTCTAATGAAAACAATCCCCCTGTTAGAAAAAAAGTAATGTGCTGATACGCTAATACTATATCATCAACTCTCCGTTTGTCTGAATGGACTGTCTTAATTGGTTTCACTTGAACAATGATCGATAAATTAGATAAACCAAATAGAAAATAGAAATATTTCATAAATGTTGAAGGTGTTTCTGATTTTACTAATCAAATAATATAAGATTTTTTCTAAACATGGTAAGAAACATTTGACGTATGGTACAAAATGACTACAATATGGTACGAAATGATCACAGCATGGTACAAAACAACCAAAACCATGGTACGAAATGACCAGTACCATGGTAGGAAATGCTTATGGTACGAAACGTCCGTAATTCTCTTGGACAGTGTACCCAGTAAAACTTTTTGACAAGTTACATAACAACCAAAAAAGATTTTAAAAAATCATCTATGGAACCCAACAATAACATGAACAATTACCCAATAAAAACCATTGGACTCTCTACCCAACAAATAATCAGACTGTAAAAAAATCATATCAACAGAACCCAATAATGTCTTGGACAGTGTACACAGTAAAACCTTTAAACAACTTCAACAGCAGAGTTCGGCCAAGCGCGCGCCATTGCGGGATCGGCGCATAAAAATTACAGATGGCCCCTAAAAAATATGACCGGGGGGGCGACCGGCGCATTTAAGTTACAAACGGTGCGCTGTAGGTATGAAGATACCTTGGGTCGAATCAGTGGATGTTTGGGTTTTTATTTACTTCCGGGATTCCCCTTGGTAATTCAGAGCGTTAATATTGATTGAAAAGGTCGCTCGGATTGGTATACTGTGCACTATATATTTCGTTTTTGGTCATATCGGCCAATGAATAGCGCTATAATAAAAATAACAAATTTAAGTTTGACGTAACGAAATATTCCTTCTGTATCATAAACTCGCTGTTTTGTGTCGCCGTGATGGCAGAAAAGAAAGAAAATAAAACCAATCTTGAGCTTCTGTGGCCAGAGTGAGCCAAAGAGATCACGAACTGGTGCTGATCATCAGCCAAATGAACCCGGGACTTCAAAATCGGCCGAATCTCAATCAGAATCCGGGGCGAAATAGGCAAATCGAGCTACGAAAAAAGTTCCAAAATCAATGGCTCTCGGACTTTCCGTTGCTATCCTATGATTCAAGTAAAATCTCAATGACTTGTTCTTTTTGAATTGTGCACAAGGAAAATAATTCATTAACAGCTCATTACTGTTTTTTTTATTCATTATATTGTTTCTTTTTAAATGAGAAGAAAGCCCTTGAGATTTCTTCTCATTGATTGTGATCACATCATATATAAATCCTCATAATAAATTGGCCCAATGTTTTGGAAAAGAGGTCCCATATTCTTGGCTTAAATAGGCCAGTGGCCCCCTAATGTCAAAAGCTTGGTAGAACTCTGTGACAAGTTACCAAACACCCAAAAATATTTAGATAAAAAACACTTCTACGGAACCCAACAATGACATGGAAAATTACCCAATAAGACCCTTAGACTCTCTACCCAACAAATATTCAGACTGTATAAAATCATATCATCATGATCAGAACCCAACAAAGTCTTGGATAGTGTACCCAGTAAAACCTTTGGACAAGTTCCGAAACAACAAAAAAATATTAAAAATAACTCATCTATGGAACCCAACAATAACATGGACAATTTGCTAATAAAAACCTTTAGACTCTCTACCCAACAATTAATCAGACTGTATAAAATCATATCATCAGAACCCAACAATGTCTTGGACAGTGTACCCAGTAAAACCTTTGGACAAGTTATCGAACACCCAAAAAAAGATTGAAAAAAATCATCTATCGGACCCAATAATGACATGGACAATTACCCAATAAAAACCCATAGACTCTCTACCCAACAATTAATCAGACTGTATAAAATCATATCATCAGAACCCAACAATGTCTTGGACAGTGTACCCAAAAAACATTTGGACAAGTTACCAAACAACCAAAAAATATCAAAATAAAATAGTTATCAATCGAAGCCAACAATAACATGGACAATTACCCAATAAGACCCTTAGACTCTCTACCCAACACATAATCAAACTATATAAAAACATATTAGAACCCAACAATGTCTTGGACAGTGTACCCAATAAGACCCTTAGACTCTCTACCCAACAAATAATCAGACTGTATAAAATCATATCATCATGATCAGAACCCAACAAAGTCTTGGATAGTGTACCCAGTAAAACCTTTGGACAAGTTCCGAAACAACAAAAAAATATTAAAAATAACTCATCTATGGAACCCAACAATAACATGGACAATTACCTAATAAAAACCTTTAGACTCTCTACCCAACAATTAATCAGACTGTATAAAATCATATCATCAGAACCCATCAATGTCTTGGACAGTGCACCCAGTAAAACTTTTGGACAAGTTACCAAACAACCAAAAAATATTAAAAATAACTCATCTATGGAACCCAACAATAACATGGACAATTACCTAATAAAAACCTTTAGACTCTCTACCCAACAATTAATCAGACTGTATAAAATCATATCATCAGAACCCAACAATGTCTTGGACAGTGTACCCAGTAAAACCTTTGGACAAGTTACCGAACACCCAAAAAAAGATTGGAAAAAAAATCATCTATCGGACCCAATAATGATATGGACAATTACCCAATAAAAACCCATAGACTCTCTACCCAACAATTAATCAGACTGTATAAAATCATATCATCAGAACCCAACAATGTCTTGGACAGTGTACCCAAAAAACATTTGGACAAGTTACCAAACAACCAAAAAATATCAAAATAAAATAGTTATCAATCGAAGCCAACAATAACATGGACAATTACCCAATAAGACCCTTAGACTCTCTACCCAACAAATAATCAAACTATATAAAAACATATTAGAACCCAACAATGTCTTGGACAGTGTACCCAATAAGACCCTTAGACTCTCTACCCAACAAATAATCAGACTGTATTAAATCATATCATCAGAACCCATCAATGTCTTGGACAGTGCACCCAGTAAAACTTTTGGACAAGTTACAAAACAACCAAAAAATAATTAAATAAAAACTCATCCATGGTACACAACAATAACATGGACAATTACCCAATAAAACCCTTTGACTCTCTACCCAACAAATATTCAGACTGTATATATTAATATCATCAGAACCAAACAAGGCTTGGACAGTGTACCCAGTTAAACCTTTGGACAAGTTACATAACAACCAAAAAAGATTAACAAGAGCTGTCGGAAGACAGCAAGGCTCAATTATTTTGCGATTATAATCCAATATACGCTATAGTTGTCAAACGTCATAAAGAAAGTTTGACTGGATTTGAACCAGCTTCTAACTGGCGGTTATATAAAGATATGTTGCGCACAGGTTCGAATCCCAGTGGAGGCGGATTCATTTATTAATTGCGGGTTACATTCTTTTACCATCATAGTTGAGATCGAACATGGAAAATGTTGATGTTTCCAATGTCAAAACTGCTTGTTTTATCCTTGTATGCAGGGATGGGGAGCTATGCTATGTTTTTATATTAGTGTATTTACAGTCTCAGTCATAGAAATTTAGATTTACCAACTTTTACTAGCCCGAATAAAAATTTACTAGCCCAAAATTGGCTTCTTTATAATCTTACAAGTAAGCCTATAAAATTAAGATAACAAGAAAAATACCATATTAGCATTATTCAAAATATCAAGGCAATGCTATTTTAGCTAGATGGGATACAGGGAGAGCTATTTGGCAGCAAAATGCAGTCCAAAGCAATAAAATCGTCTGAAAACGTCCAACCAAAAAATTGGGCAAAGGTTCCCCTGTATTTTGTACTTTTTATCCACCAAACCAAATGGTAAAGGCCAATGAAAAGTAGGGGCAAGGAAAAAGAAAAAGCGAAAGGTGGGTGGAGTACATTGGCTCATAATGAAAAAGTGTCCAAAGTACAGCCTTTTCCCCATGTTACCTAAGAGAGTTAACAAAAGAAACTTACCTTGGAGGTTTTGTAAATAAGCAAATCCACATTATTTCAACCATATTATTTTTTTTAACAGATTTTGGAAGTGTTTTTCACTGTGAACCTTATCATGATTGCCTAAGCGACAAAAGTATTTAACTTTCACGGTGCAGGGATCTCCTTTGAAATTACTATACATGTACAATGTACTTTCACTTTGCGTCAAGGGTAAAAAGGTTAACATCCTTATGTGTATGTATGGTAATCCTGGCTCTGTGTGTGTACATCTGACCAAATAATTGACCTGAAGCGTGTGTATATTTAACGGTCACTTGTGCATATAAAGATAACTTTCATTGTTAAACAATTATGGGATTAAATAGATTGATAGTTTTAGAAGTGTTTTTGTTTACGATGACTGAAAAGCTGGTCTCTTCATCCATTCCCACTCAGTCAAATTTTGAACTTGTCCAAATAGAAAGGATTTGCAGATTTTAAAATTGTAAAAATTTTCTTTTGGTTTTCTGATAGGAAAGAAAACATTGTGGGAAAAAGAGAATTTGCACAGAATGTACAATTTCTCCCTTTGTCACAATATTTTCCTAAGCCATTAAATGTCGTTAAGTGGGAAAGGGTTAAAATTACGCAATTAAAGATCAATTTACCATTTTATTACTGAAAAATAGTTGTTAATTACTCGGGGTTACAGTACAACTTACCTAGGTCAATAAATGAAATATTTTCTTTGCTTCCAAGATGTGATGGAATGTGAACTTAGTAATTTCATCAGGCAAATACACAAGATAACCATTGTCGTATTTGTGCACGCAAGAGTATTGTCTTTCAGACATATCCATTTTTTTGCGCAAAAAATTCAGGTGACTTGTTCTTAAAACAAATAAACCATGCCCTCCACTTGCTTGACAATTGCAGTACTTAAATCCTCTTTCATTGCCAATCGCAACAAAGTCGGCCATTTCAAGTGTCCTTCTCCATGGAAATGTTTTATCACGATAATATTTGTCGTTCTGTTTAGTATTTCTTTTTCATGAATTTAACAATTATCAAGTCTCTCACTTTCTAGGCATTTGTGAAAGGTTATCGAGCTGCAAGTACTGTTAATCATAACCGTCTTATTTGAAATTTTGAAGTGTAGAAATGATACAATCGATTTGAAAAGAACAACCCAACAACTTACCTTGCCTGGTCATCCACGTGGTAAAATGGCGCACAGGAAATCGCCACTGCGCATGTCTGTCAAAGATCTCGTTTTTTGTTAAAGATAATTTCCTTAATTTTTAATCAAAGTTTTCTTTTTTTAATAAACTGTACAACCTGTAATGTGCGATTTTATGCAACGTCTTTAAAAAACACGATCTATAAACTTACGACCACAGAAATAAAAAAATGTTTTGTGGTAAGGTGCACGTCCTATATAGAGGTCCCGGAAATTCCCGAACATTTTCATTGGCTGACGAATGGACATCGGGACCAATCGGAAAAAAATACAAACGTTTTCATTGGGTTACGAATGAACCCCGACGCACATCGTTAAAAAATCCTTTGTATTGATGCATGGTGTTGGACACTACATAGACATTTTTTTAGACAAAAACGTGTCTGAAAAATTCATGGGTACTTTTCTCCAGCTACCCAAGATTGTTTTGTTGGACACAAAATTAAGCTTTATGGTCTTGGGTATACCCAACACCAAAAAAATACCCAAGATATGCCTCCATACCTTACAAACTACCCAGGACATGTTCTCTCGTAAACACGGACGGACGGACGGACGGACAGACGGACGACGGACGATGACCGATCACAATAGCTCCTCCAGAGCACTTCGTGCTCAGGGGAGCTAAAAAGTAAAATGGTTGGTTGGTGACCTAAACTTCAGAACTACAGTTTATTCAAGCTGCAGTTACGACATTTTAGTCGTAAATCCAAAAAATAAGGTTACTAAATATGGCGGCCAATGTCAGAGTTGAAAGCTTTGGTCTGGGCTGTATAAACGATTTGATTGGTAGGTTTATTCCTTGATTGACAGCTGTGATTTGTCAATTGACAGGTTATAGCTGCCAATCAAAAACTGGATTGAAAAATCAAATCATCCATTTAGACTGGAAAATATTTACGTAGGATATTCATGTCAAGCTTTTCTAATGGTTCAGCAACCTAAACATAAGATCATCTTTCAATGATTTTCCTTTTGTTCCATTTTCCAATATATTTGGCAAACTTGTCTTAGCCATTGCCTTATCAGAGGTCAGAGGTTGAAGCAAGTTATTAGTCAATTACATGTTTCACTCTGAGCGTAAAATGTCAATCCTCACTGCCAGATGGCCTAGATTTGCTTAACCCATTCCTACACAGCAAAATTTTGGACTGGTCCAAGTTGAAAGGGGTTGCAGACGCAAATATAAAGTTTATGAAATTTTAATTTTTTTTCAACTTTCTGGGTAGAAAACATAGTGTAAAATGAAGAAATTGCTTGTTACAAGCAATTTCTTCATTTTACACAATGTTACCCCCCTTTTTTTGGAGGGGTGTGCAAAAGGGTCACTGTGTGGGTATAGGTTAACATTTGAAGAGCATCAGTGACATGCATGAACGCTCATCCCAAAACACTGATTACTTAACCCAATCCCTCCTTTTTACGCCCTCAAGAAAAAAGCTTTAAAAAACATCGTGGAAAATGAAAATAGTTTTGTGGGAATGGGTTAAAGTGAATAAAAGTAGCAATACTTTGCTTTCCTAAACAAACACAAATGATTTTCATTTCAGAAATGAAGAGAATATTTTTTGTTTTCATTCAGGTATGGACCTAAAAACTTTATCACACTTTATGAATATGCAAAGCATCAAACAAATATTTTACTAGTTTTGAGTAAAATTGTTGTGAATCTTCTTTGTGGGCAAGCATATAGAATAGTAGAGTGCTCAAAATTCTGTTCATAATATTATCAAAGAACATTTCAGCCTAGCAAAACAATTGTATCTTACAGACGAAACTAAGATTGAACTATGAATCTATCAATTATGATAATAATTGGGATACAAGAGGCATATCTTACTTTGCCCAAATAACCAGAGATTTCACTCCAATATGATCTGTGCAGTATTTGCTGATGTCTTGTTTAGCATCTGACCACAGTTCCGATTCAGGTTTAGAAATAACAAACTCAGGCAGCTTGAAGTAATCCAGAATTTCTCCTATGTACTCCATATATTCTGGATCATTCCAGTGTTTAGCAGGGAGATCTGAAATTATAGATATTGAATTGTGACTTATACTCAATAATTACCAGAGTTCAGATTCACAAACCAGTCTCAATTTCATAACAAGGGCTTTGATTGGGAAAAAAATGTCTTGGCAAAACAGTGCCATAGTAACTAAATTCAAATATACCCTATATAATCAGAATCAATGCTGCCTTTAGCAAGAAGATACTCAGCTATTACTAGAGTCCATATTCACCAACAAGTCTACTTCACTAGTCAAATCAAGAACTCTACAATAAGGTCACTAATTGGAACCTTTGAAGGGATATGGTTGTTTGATTGAATGGGGTTTAACCCCACTTTTAAAAGCATTTCAGCCATAACGCAGCGGCTGGAGCACCTACCAATGGATTCTTGTTATTTCTCACAACAGTACTACCACTACATCTTTTACGAGCCCCCAGCTACTATCCCACTTAGGTTTACAATTATCCACCCATTGGTGAGAGACATATGTCGGAAAGAGTATGTGCCGCCTCCTGGGATCGAACCCATGACATCCCATGATTGAAGATTGGGAGTCTGATGCTCTACCGACTGCGCTATGACGGCGGCTGAAGGAGATAAGGAGATCTGATACAAGAGATATTGAATGAATTGTAATCACCAAGGGTCCATGTCCTCAAACCAATCCAATACAAAAGTTCAGTAAAAAAAATTCAGAATAAATGCATTAATTCACAATTTGATGTTGTCTGTCAAAAGTCAATTGACCAACAAAATCATTCTTTTAGATAGAAAGTAAATGTTGACCTCCCAGACTTATGTTTATTTCGTAAACTGAAGGATGCAACTAAAGCTTATTACAGACATCTCTGATCACAGGGTGAAGAAAATTTCTTTACTGTTTGTTCAAAAACAGCCTAGCTAAAAAGGCTGTAGACATTAAGATGTTAAATAGATACACATGTTCTATATTACTCCCTTGAGTATAAAGGCTCAAGACTTTATGATATATACAAAATATCAAAGCCCTGTGCTTAATTATATTGGAGAAGAAGATTTTTGAAGATTTTCCCCTTTAATCTTAGGTATATTGAAGATCCTACCATTTAGAGCTAATTTCTAGAGTGCAGAAATTCTTTATTATTTTGGTAGAGGGTATATAGGCATTGATACATACAAAATATAAAAGCCCTGTGCTTATTCATTTTGGAGTAGAAGATTTTTAAAGATTTTCCCCTTTAATCCTAGGTATATTGAAGATCCTACCATTTAGAGCTAATTTCAAGAGTGCAGAAATTCTTTCAAGTATTTTGGTAGAAGGTAAATAGGCATTGATACATACAAAATATCAAAGCTCTAGGCATAATGGTTTGGGAGAAGAAAAATTTTAAAGATATCCTTATTTCTTCCTTTCTAAAATTTCACATTGCACAGAAAAGGGCTAATTTTCAGAATAAGGTTATTATACAAAGTATTTTGGTAGAGGGTCAAGATATTGATACACACAAAATATAAAAGCTTTAGGCCTTATGATTTTGGACAAGATTTTTAAAGATTTCCTTCTTTATTCATATATAAAATCAGGGATGACACAGAAACGGACTAATTTTCAAGATATGGTAATTTTTTGAAGTACTTTGGTAAAGGGTGAATAGATAATGATTTGCACCTAATATTATAACTCTAGGCCTTATGGTTTGAGAGTAGAAGATTTTCAAATTTTCCCTCTTTATTTCTATGTAAATTCAGGGATCACAGAGATAAGGGCTAATTTTGAAGATACTGTAAGTCTTTAAAGTATTTGGTAGAGGGTCAATAGATGATGATCTATACCAAATATCAAAGCTTTGGTTTGGGAGGAGAAGACTTTTTAAGTTTTTTCACTTGATTGCCATGGCAAACTAAGTTCTTAATCAATTTCAATTCTTTGGAGTATTTGAAAGAGCATGACCTAAGGATCATTTCTGTGAAGTTTTATTGCAATTCCATGGTTAGTTTAGGAGATTTTTTTTTTGTAATTGTGAACGGACGGACAGATGGATGGATGAACAGACACTGGATGATGACCAATCACAATAGCTCAAAGTACTCAGGTGAGTAAACCCATTCCCACTCAACAAAATTTTAGTCTGTTCCATATTGATGGATGTTGCAGACGACAATTTTAAGTTGATGATATTGAAAAATTCTTTGTCTTTGAAGGTAGAAAAAATTGTAAGCAATGAAGAAAATATTTGTGGCAAACAATTTCTTAATTCTTCACAATGTTTTACAAAACTATTTACTTGAGGGGCATAAAAAGGAGGGAATGTGTGGGAAAGAGATAAAAATACTGTCATTTAACCAGTTGTGTAACACACAATTACACACAGTAGCTCTTATAAGATTACTACACATTCTTACTACATGACTCTGTAGTACAGGCCAGGATAGATCATATAGACATGGTGAAGTAACAACATATAGCATGGATAAGCTCACTACAATTTTTGCTACACAAATTTTAGAGAAATACTTACTACATGACTCTGTAGACACAAACTCTGGTACAGGCCAGGATAGATCACACAGTGATGGTGATGTAACCACATATTTAGCATGCTCTAACACACTGTTATATAGCTCCAATATACTATTGGGACTCTGAAAATAAAATAAAACTTCTATATCCCTGAGTAAAAGAAGAATTAGATTTGTTTTTCTATTCATAAGTTCATCCTGTGTAAGAAATAATCCTTGAAGTATATATAGCTGGAAAGCACTAAATGATTTTGTTGTAAGAAACAGTATCATAACTATCTACTTTCCCGAATTCGGTATTGATTCATGAACACACAAATATTTAATATCTCTGATATGAGTCCTTGAATTATTCCATTATCACACACAAAATTTTGGACAGGTCCAAATTGAAAGAAGTTCCATTTGACAGTTGTTGCAATTTAAACTCGAGGCACTTGACAACATGTATCGCTCCACGGGCCTGATTGTCCTAATTAACCAAATGGTGTTTTCAGGAATGTAAACCAAATCATATTCACCATGCGTGGCAAATAAATCTTGTCAATGAAATCTTTTAACCCTTTCCCGTTCAAATACAGGATTTTACGTTCCTGTGATTTTATACTCGAGGAAACATTGTGGAAAAAGAAGAAATTGCTTGTAACAAGCAATTTCTTCTTTTTCCACAATATTTTCTACCACATAGGATGGTTTCATTTCAAATGGCATCCAGTTTCATTGTCGTCTGCAACCTCTACAATTTGGACTAGTCCAAAATTTCCAAAAACGGGAAAGGGTTAATATTTCCAACTGTTCATTGTTTTACAAAAGGGAATTCATTTACAGATGAAAATGGTATAACAAAAAAGTTCACTGGATACAATATAGGCTAAGCCACACCATAAAAGCCATGTTTTCAACCAATCAAAATTAATTGATGGAATCTGAAAAAGAGTTAACAATGGATCATTCCAGTGAAAATATGTTGAAATCTATCAACTGATATCTGAGAAAAAGATTTTCAAAGTTCTCACTATATATGGAAATAGCCCCGCTTATTAAAGCCACGTTTTTTATCCGTTCAATAATCTTTGAAGGAATCTGATAAAGGGTCACCAAATGAATCATTTCTATCTAATTTGGTAGAAACCCATTGACTGAATTCTGAGAATTATTTTTTTTAAGTTTCACCATTTATGGAAATTAGCCCCGCCCATTTAAGCAATGTTTATCATCCGATCAAAATTCTTTAAAAGAATCTGATAAAGGGTCGACAAAGGACCATTCCTGTAAAATTTGGTTTCTGTAACGAATTTTTTAAAGCTTTCACTATAATTGAAATTAGCCCCTCCCATTAAAGCCAGGTTTATCATCTGATGTAAATTCTTTGAAGGAATCTGATAAAGAGTCACCGAGTGATCGTTCCCGTAAAATGTTTCGAAATCCAGACACTGGGTTTCACCATATATGCAAAATAGCCTCGCCAATTAAAGCCTAGTTTTCATCTGATCAAATTCTTTGAAGGAAGCTGATAAAGGGTCACACAAGTATCATTTCTGTGAAATTTGTTTGAACTCTGTTGAGTACTTTCTGAGTCGAAGATTTTTTAAAGAAAAAGTTTACAAACAGGCACAGTACGCATGACAGACACAAGACCATGACAATAGCTTGCTGGCTTTCAGCCAGTGGAGCTACAAATATTTGTCTTTTTGGAGAGAAAACGTTGTGCAGAATGAAGAAATTGCTTGTTCCTGACAGAGCTTAAAAATTGTGTAGGAGCTGGATACCATGGAATTGCATTTTTAAATGTTTCTACCACACTATTCTGTGAGTCAGTCAATACTATTCTAACATACCAAAATCTTATTTATTTAAGAAATGAATAGAATAGTTTTTTGTTTTCATGGAGGTACGAACCGAAAACCCTAATCATACTGTATGAATACGCGAAGTGGATTTATACAGTGTGATAAGGTTTTTCCATTGAAAACAAAAAAATATTATCTTCATTTCTTACAATTTTATAGCATTGAGCAGAAAAAGGAACTAGAAGTGCTTGAGTGCCTGTATGGCTCCACAGGCTTAAATGTACTGATTAACCCATTCCAGCTCAACAAAATTTTAGACTGGTCCAAATTGAAAGAAGCTGCAGACGATATTTTCAAGTTGGTGGAATTTAAATTTTCTTTGTCTTTTTGGATAGAAAACATTTTGGATAATGAAGAAATTGCTTGAAACAAGCAATTTCTTCAATTTCCACAATGTTTTCCAAAGCTTTTCTCTTGAGGGGTGTAAAATTGAGGGCTTGTGTGGGAATGGGTTAAGCAAATTTTTTCATAAATTTAAAACAAACTACATAAAATGAAAATAAATCTAATTCATTGAAATCTTTGAAATAGTTCTAGAGAACCATTCAAACTTCATTGTTTTTACAAATGTCAAGTCAAGTTATGTAAAATTCATTATGTAAAATTTTCACTGTATACCATATATTGCCATAACTTTATATTGCCATAACTCACCACCATAATAGCCATGTTTTTCAACCCATCAAAATTATATGAAGGAATCTGACAAACAGTCATCTGGTTATCATTCCCGTGAAATTTGGTCGAAATCTATCAACAGGTTTCTGAGAAATTTACAAGGTTTCAGTATAAACCAGACATATATGGAAATAAGCCCTGCCGATTAAAACCATATTTTTCATCCAATCAAAATTCCTTTTTGTAATCTGTTATTAGGTCACCCAAGGATTGATCCGGTCAAATTTGGTTGAAATCCATCCACTGGTTTCTGAGAAGAAGAACTTCAAAGCTTTTACCATATATGGAAATAGCCCTGCCGATTAAAGCCATAATTTCCATCCAATCAAAATTCTTTGAAGGAAACTGTGAAAGGGTCACCTAATGGATCAATTCTATTAAATTTGGTAGAAACCAATTGACCAATTTTTGTGAAATTTGATTGAAATCCATCTACTAGGTTCTAAGAAGATTTTCAAAGCTTTTACCATATATGGAAATAAGCCCCGCCCATTAAAGCCATGTTTTTCATCCAATCAAAATTCTTTGACGGAATTTGAAAGAGGTTCATCATAGGATCATTTCTGTGAAATTTGATTGAAATCCATCCACTAGGTTCTAAGAAGATTTTCAAAGCCTTTACCATATATGGAAATTAGCCCCTCCCATTAAAGCCATGTTTTTCATCCAATCTAAAATCTTTGAAGGAATCTCAAGTTCACCCAAGGATCATGTCTGTGAAATTTGGTTGAAATCAATCCACCACTTTCTGAGAAAAAGATTTCCAAATATTTCACCATATATGGAAATTAGCCCCTCCCATTAAAGCCATGTTTTTCATCCAATCAAAATTCTTTGAAAGAACCTGATAAAGGTTCACCCAAGGATCATTTCCGTGAAATTTGGTTGAAATCCATCCACTGGTTTCTGAGAAGATTTTCAAATTTTTCACCATGTGTGGTAACTAGCCCCTCCCATTTCTGACGAGAAGATTTTCAAAGTAAAAGTTTACAGATGGACAGTGACCAGACGGAGGGATGGCAATCTGGACGGCTGGAAGCACGACGGACACAAAGCCATGACAATAGCTCTCTGGCTTCCAGCCAGCTAAAAACTGTACAAAATTGAAACTTTTTTGTATCGGACTAGTTTTTGTGGAAACATAGAATTATCAGCATGCTCAAAATTTCATTCATGGGGTTACGAGTAATTTTTTTCGACAAATCAGAACACAAATTTTGATAAGCGAATTCAAAATTAAACCATTCTTTTATAATCTTCAAAGTGTGGCTTTTACATTCTTGGGCCACTAAAAGCATGACAAGAATTTTGTATAAAATACTTGGAAACAAAGTTCTTATCTTGCTAAACCCATTCCAACATGATTGATTGATTGAATGGGGTCTAACAACACTTTTAGAAGTATTTCAGTCATATCACGGAGGCTGGAGCACCCAACCATTGATTCCTGGTATTTCTCACACAAGTACTACCACTTTATCCTTACCAGGCCTCCAGCTACTCAGCAGAATTTGATTTACAATTATCCGCCCACTGAGGAAAAAAAGAGTTGGAAGGAAATTTGCCGCTGCCGGGGATCAAACCCAGGGCCTCATGACTAGGAGTCCAACATGCTATTTCCCACATGACAGAATGTTAGACTATCTAAATTGAAAGAGGTTGCAGACAACAATTTCAAGTTGGTGAAATTTAAGAAAATATGTGCCTTTTAGGATAGAAGAAATAGTAGACATTGAAGAAATTACTTGTTCTCTATTTGATTATACACATTGAAGAACTTGCTTGTTGCATGCAATTTCTTCAGTGTTTACAATGTTTTCTAAAGGGGTTAAATCATTCCCAGTCAATCCCCCTTTTTGACAACCTTCAAGAATAAAACATGTAAACACTTTGTGGACAATAAAGAAATTGCTTGTAACAAGCTTTGTCTTTATTTTACACAATGTTTTCTACCCTGGAAGACAAAGATTTTTAGAAATTGTGGTCTTCAAGCTTCAAATTTTGTTGTTTGGTATTGGAACAATCATCAAAACCTGAGCCTATTAACCCATTCCAATACAATAACACTTTCAAAATGCCCCTCTATATAAAAGCTTTTGTAAATATAGTAGAAAATGAAAAAATAGCTTGCGTCAAGCAATTTCTTCATTATCCACAATATTTACTTTCCCAAATACAAAGATTGTTAAAATTGTTCAACTAAAAATTGTCATCCTCTTTGAATTTAAATTGGTCTTAAATTTTATCATGTGGAAATGGGTTAAGCTTTGCACTTTATGATTATACTTCTGGTAGACATATCTGGCTTTACATATTCCCAAACAATTCTGTTTTTTACTCCCTGCAAGAATATGATTTTATTAAGTAGCTTTAAGCTCCTACCCTTTCCAGATAGCCGTTTTCCTTTCTCTGTTTGAGGTTCTGTAACATTGGAGGGTAAAACAGCTTGATAAGCACTGTGTCTATGAAGTCTCTTAGTGTGGACACCTTCAGTTGTGGTGGGGGTTCACTTCTGTCTGCTATCCATTCTATACCCTCACATACCTGCATTTAAAACCAGAGCACTATGGAAATGCATTAAGTTTGTAAGTTTGAAATGGTTTTAAAACCACTTTTAACAGTATTTCATTCATATTGGGGCAGCTGGAGCACCTATCCCTTGATTCCTGGTATTTCTAACAACTGTACTGCCACTGCATCCTTCCTGCACCTCCACCTGCTCATCATACTTAGGTTCACAATTACCCAGACAAACGTGGGAAAGGATATTTGCTGTGACCCCAGAACAATCCCGTAACCTCATGATTGAGGGCCTGGCACCCTCTCAACCGCGATTTGGCCACGGCCAGAAAAGCATTTAGAGTTATCTCCATTGTTAGTAAGACTGATTGAATGTAATAGGTTTAACACCACTATAAACACTATTTTAGTTCTATTGAGGCAACTGGTGTCCCTTACCATGGCTTCCTGTTGTTTCCAACACCAGTATAACAAAATTCAGTCTGAGCCCCTAGATGCTTTTCCCAATCAGGCACTCTATGTATCATTTGTCCTTTGGTGAGAGTTAAAAATAGCATTATTGCGTTTTGTGTTATATTGGATTGAATGACTTAATAATTACTTAGTTCTGAAGATTCAAGAAAAAGTTAACTTTGCGATAAGTTTCAGGCTTAAAAATGGAAAAACTAGAATCCCGCATGCAAGTGTCAATGCTCCACTTTTCAAGCTCTTGATGGTGGGTAAAATTTTTAAGTCAAGATTTAGAGCATAAGATGTTTTTTCAAAAAAGCATTAGACTTATCCTCCTTGTTGGTATAGATTGCTCTTTTGATAGTAAACATATATTCTGAGTGTATATATGGTGGCATATGTAGGATCTTTGATAAGCATTTATTCAAGACAAACTGAGTCTAGAATTGAAAATCATTAAACAAGCATAAACTTAGCCTTTGCAAGCTTACTAACTTTTCTATTCTTCACTCATTTGATATGAGCTTGTCTCAAAGAAGATAGGGAAAAAGATTCTTTCCCTCACAAAAATCATAGTTTCAGTCGAATACCTATACCTCGAATTTCAGGGGAGTTACGAGAAAACTTCGACGTAGAGATAGTTTGACGTGTAGATAGTCCAAGATTTTCTATGTAAGACCAAAAATGGTGGCGAAATACCGTTAGTAGATAAGGCCACAAATGATTTGTACTAGTATGATTATCTAATCGAACGAAATATATAAGGATGATGTAATTATCGTTATTTCTTTTATTAATATTCTTATTATGATCACTGGTAGCTAGAACTTTGTTCAGACTTTGGTGCTTTTTTTATCTATTATTGATTAATCTTCGTGTCGCTTGCGTAGTTTGACAAATTTCTCTTTCCTGTGGAAATAACCAAAGTATAAAACCGGATTGGTTACCAGGTCTTTCCTGTAGAGCGTCTCTTCGGTCGAAGTTGCTAGCCATACCCTAGGTAGACCAGGTCCGGCACCAAACAAGTCCTGCTTGATATGGGCGTTAGATGCCTCTTTTGTCATTGTAAAACTCCACAAGATTGTTTCCACTTCACTCAATCTTTGAAATTATCAGATCGCAGAAAAACAATCAAATAAAATAAAGTTGGCAATTGATATCCAATAATGAAACACACTTATCTCTTAACCGCGATGACACGTTGAAACGTGAGAAAAACTTAATTGATTGCAAATGTCTACCTCTATGATTAAGGTTCGTCCCATAGAGGTGTGAATACATTTAAACAATAGTGACGGGACTTTGTAATTGATTCGACGTAGGGGTAGTTTACGAGATAAAGAAAACGACATATAGAGGTTCAAATACGTAGAAGTAAAGAGTAATAAGATCCGGACTTAAGAATAACTTCGACGTAGGGGTAACTTGGCTAAGAGACGTTCGAGGTAAAGGTATTTCAAAACCATTCCTGCATTCCAAAAATATAAGAACTACCGCGAAATTATGTCATCAGATGATGTCATGATTACTTCACACAAACGGCAGTAAATGTTTAGATTTCAGGGTTATTGTAACAGTTGTTTGCAACACAAAATAGGTGTAGTAATGTGAGAATAAAATAATCCTACCTTCTTGTAAAACTCTGACTGAGTGACTTGTACTCCATGATAAAGACTCTCGTCAAATTTCAGTTCTATAAAATGGTAGTCAAAGATCAGACCATCTTCTATGAGCTCCTCTAGCTGGAGGTTATCTGACACACTACTCAAACTTTCATGATTCCCATAATCCTTCACTTCTGTGGCCATGATGATCACCAAGGAGATGGCCTGTTTTGTTCTGCCTGATTCTAGGACACTACGTAACCTTTCTACACTGTTGGACCAGTAGGTCTATAAAGGAAGATATAAAGGAAAACTAGAATGCTGATATTATAGTATTTTAACCCTTCCCACAAAATGATACTTTTGATGCCCTCCACCAAAAAAGCTTTAAAAACATCGTGGAAAATGAACAAAGCAATTGTTTCATTATCCACAGTGCTTTATACCATAAATGATTTAAAAAAACAAGAGGCCCATGAGGGCCTGAGACGCTCTACTGGTTATCAAGTTTTCCGTTAAAGAAATCTGATATTTAAGGAAGTTAATTGCTCAAAGAAGAATGCATAAAGAAAAAAAAAGGGGCTTTATCCCCTTTATCATTTTAAGCAACAATCCTCAAGGCCCCTTTTCCCATGTTTCATGACGGATCCACTCCATTTCCAAAAGAAAGTTACCTTATGACCCTACAATCATTCTGTGAATATTTCATCAGAATCTGACAATAATTGTGGACTTAATCACATAAACAGGATTGTTTTGAATGAAAATCAATAAGGCCCCTTTTCCTGTTTTTTCTGATGGATCAATTTCATTCCAAAAGGAACTTTTCTTACAACCCAACAATTGTCCTGTGAAATTTAAAAGACAACTTGATAATGATTTTGATCTTCATCACATACACAAGAACGTTTTGAATGATAATCTGTAAGGCCCCTTTTCCTGTGTTTCGAATGCCACACATGCATTCCATGCATCTTTGAAGAGAATCCAATAAAACTGTTGACTTTATTGTGTTAACAAAGATATTAAATTCAAGTTCTCATAAGGCCCCTTTTCCCGTGATATTTTACTGTTGGTTTTATCATTCTATGAAAGTTAAAAGTGAATCCGATGAAATATTGGGAATTCATTATGTTTACTAGAATATTTAAAAAAAAATCATATGTCCCCTTTTTACATGATACTTGATGGATTGTACCCAGTTCTGAAAAGAACCATCTAACACGCATTCTCAATAAATAGGTGCCATTTGAATTTGGAAAATCGAAAAATATCAACCCTCATAAAATTAGGCTTTTTTGCATTAAATAACTTGGAATATGGCTATATTTCATCTCTGCAAAATATTTTCAACATGACTCAAAAGACGGCCGAGAAAAGGCTTTCTTCGTTTAGCCAATAAAAGTGCGTTTTTTACTAGTGAAAGGTTAGTTACCGTTGGTGTATCATTTTGATAGCGATATCACTTTTAGACTTAACGTTTTATGTGAACGAGTTTTGTTTATTTATGACAAGTATAGTTCTTTAAGTCAGTTACAAATGAATATTAAATAAATTGTTGCATGTAAGTCTGAATCATTTCGCTGGGAAAATTACATATATTTCTGACAATGGTTTAACATTTTGTATGCAGATTTCGCACGACTTTACATTCTAATAAAATATTACTAGACAAATTTGATTTGTCTTCACCTTTTTTGAAATATAAAGGAATGTCATCAGAGTAGAATTTATTTACGTTCACCGGATTTTGATGCTATAAAATCGAAATATTTACATTTAAAAATGATATACCAAAAGTAACTAACCTTACCATTACTACCAAAAAGTGGAATTGTAGGAATATCGCCTACATTTGACAAAAAGAAGAAAGGATTCAAGTAAAACGGACTAAATTTTATTAAACTTGGTGAGAGAAAAGTACAAAATGTAAAATTTTCTTACTAAGCCTAAATTCAATCAGAATATCGGAAAAGTCATTTAAATTCATTCTTATCAATAAAATCATTAAGACAACAAGTTGCGCAGATGCATCAATTGAAGTTAGAGTTTATCATTGTAGTTGTTACTTCAACTTGTTTCAAAAATGATCCATAACATCGCTAAAGAAAATCCTTTACACTATAACATCTTCACGTAAGTTTCGTTACATTAAAACTTAATAACAGTTTGACAAGTTCTTAACTTTGAAACTCGAAATAAATCCCGAAGATAGTGTGAACTATACTTTCTAGGCGTTCTAAATAAAATAAAATGAGCAAAGAACATGGCGTCTAACAATGAACAGCTATACAATGGTAAGGTTCGTATCCTTTCATGCTTTATAATCCACTCCGCTACATTGAATTTTCAAGTTTTACCAAGTCATCTTCGGAAAGTTTAAACATTCTTTTTGATTTTCCCGTGGGAATAGGCTCAGAAATAGTGCAAACTACATCCTTTCTATCTACCCAAATTTTATCTTCATGTTTTGGCCATTGAAGCAGCTTTCTCACGTTTTCCATAAATGTGATTTCAACATCACCATCCTCTTCATCCATATCAATCACCCTCCCTATATACAATCTCTTGTCATATCTAGCCGCAACAAAATTCCAAACTTCAATGGCTAAGTCTGTGAAAGAATCGCTTAAATGTTCGGTGGCTTCCTCTGGTTGATTTACATTTCTTTCTAGGCTGTTATCAACATTAATATTTTGTTTCTTGGAAACAAGAACTGTGTCATTTACCCAGTTGTTTGATCCACATTGTTGGCCAAGTATACATTCTTCACAATAGCAGCTAACTGATGACTTGACTATTTGATTATTGCCTTTACTAATCACGGCGTGTATTTTCATTGTCCCTTTGACGGGCTAAATGTCATACATATTGAGTTCTTGTGACTTCTCAGCACACTCAACCGATGCTACGTAAAGAAATGCTACGGTATTCATTGAACAATTTGATGATAGTGTCCAGTTAAAAAATTCCATTCCGTCCTGTATCGTAGCCTTTCCAGAGTTTACCGCATCGTCAGCCATTCGTTTCGTTGTTCCCCCTAGTCCATCGCAGGGACCCTTTCCATGCCCCGCTTCATAATAATTCCATATTGCGTTACAGCCGTATATTTCTTGGTGGTTTGCTATCATGTTGAATATGGTTTTGTTTCGATATTGTGATGTTGGGCTATCTGTGAAATAATGTACTTTTGTTACAGATGGAACACACTTTTTGACTTCAGGTATAACATGGTCAATGAACTTGAGGACGGTTGCCGAATTGTGACCAAGCTCATCAGAAACAATCACAATGCTTTTGTGTTGTAAATCACCTACAATATCTTTAAAGTAAATGACAACTGGGTGGAGTGTTACAGCACTTTTATTCCAGTATGCGGATTGTATCTCTTCAACGCTTTTACACGTGTAATTTTCGGCAAAATCCATGATTACAACAACTTCATTTTCGGGGAGATTCTTCTTAATGTTTTGACAAGCTTCATACTGTCGACGAACTCGGTAAATATGCTCTCTGAATGCTTCAATCTGCACTTCCATGTATTTCAGGAAATCTGACTTAGTCATGTTAGAAGAAACAATCTTCATTACCATCTTTGTCTTGCCTTTATCTTCAACGGCGACCCTCTTCCACTGTCCAAACATTATTTCATCAGGTGCATTCCTTTTCATCTTTTCAATGTTGCTTTCATCTTCTACGAATTTTTCAGGGTTTAGTGGTACAGGTATATCAAGTTTCTTCATAGCTTTTACGCATAGGGCCAAGTTTTGGTGCTTCGTGCAGAGACAACTTGTTCGGGAAATAATTCTTGTTAATTTAATATACGCTGGACGGACCGGGCAAAATGATGCTAGAGATAGCTTGGCATTTGGGTTTTCACTCAGGAATTTACTGTGTAAATTTTTCAAGTAGTCTGTGAGTATTCTTGTTTGGTAGGTATGTTTATTCACCTTCAGCTTATCCTGTTTTCCTGGGTTACATCTTGAATTATCTTCACGCATCAAAAATTCCATTTCACTTGATCTGTATCTTTCGACTTCTCTGTCCCGTTTCCGTTTTTCAAAATTGGATAACCCAGCCACCTTTGTTATCTTATTTCTTCCGAGACCTGTTAACTTGTTTGCTGTTCTTACAAGCTTGTACTTGCGTAGTATTCTTCCACCAACTAAACCACGTAAGGCTCCTACTGAATCCCGTTTATTACCACTTTGACATTTCTTGATTTCTGCTTGGACGATATTCGCAAAAAGTAACTGTTTCTTTAACTTTGCTCGTTGGATGGGGGTCATTTCTGCATTCGCCATCATTTGCTTGGTTTTACTGTTAGGTGTTTGGTTCATGTCATCCATTTGTATTTCCATTGGCTTCTCAACTTCGGATCTCTTTGCCTTATTTAATCTCTGAATGTATCTCAATTTGCTCTTGTATTTCTTCTCCAAGATTTGGAACTTCATCTTTAAATCATTATATTGTCTGTGTTTTTTAGCAAGAGCATTGCTTATGCGTTTTCTCGGACCATTTTTCCTATTCGGGAAAGGCATATTGACAACCAATGGTCCAGCAGATTCTCGTGTTTCATACCCACTTTCACTTTCAACTTCAGTGATTGAATTATGGAGTTCATTCCTTTTTGTGACTCTATGTTGGCAGACATATTCCTTTGTTTTGGATCTACGATTGGCCTTTTCTCTACGGTTCAATTGTTCTACTGGAACGTAATTCTTTTTCTTTCTGGCTCGCGCTTTAGCAAGATATTCTTCATATCTCTGGGGATCTTTCTTCAGCTTTTCTCGGTACTCTTTCATTTTCTCTTTAGCTGACTTGGCCATGTTAGTATCTGAAATATATGTACAACATATGTACAATATGTACAACAAAACCAGAATGGTTGTCCAGCGACAACTTGTGTCGAGTCCGCAAATATTTGACTTTCAAGTTTGACATTGACCTTGGATCCTGAAAACTACTCATGATGGAGAACATTATGCTCATTTATGTAGGAATTATGGTCCGCAAAATATTTGACCTTCAAATGTGACCTTGACCTTGGACCTACCTGAACAAATAATTTAAATCGCATATCCTCGCATTATTCAGAATAATGTTTCTAGATTGCTTTGAAATATCTGAAAGCAAATATAGAAGTGATGGTAAGGACTAATTCGGACAGACGGACGCACGCACGGACTGACGGGCGCACACACGGACAGACGAATCTATACCATACTGTCAAAGTGACAATTGATTCTTGCTCAACGCAATTGGGCTCGACAATAACTGCAAGGTTCGTTACCGATAGTAACGAACCTTACCCTTAACATCTACAATATTTTTTTTGAAAAAACTATTAAAGTAGACATACAAAAGTATTTCAATACGACAGATCGACATTTTGGCAAAATAAGAATTGTTGATTTTTGTTTAAATAGAGAGACCTCAGCTAAATCTATTTCCGTATAAAATAGTAGATCTATTAAAAAATCTTATGGGGGTACCACTTCCTGTTTTCAATAAAGAATAATAGAATATACACCTCTGGATCTGTTGTGAGGAATGAACATGGTAGGTCATATATCTTCTTAAATTCAAATTCCTAGAAAGTAGTACACTTAAATATCAATTGTACTTTCCATCAGAAAATCAAGTAAGGTTCGTTACTAAAATAACGAGCCTTACATCCATATTATTGACTGATTTAAACGTCAAAACTTGTTTGGGTATATCAAAAACATCTTTTTTTTCAAACAATTGTTTATGGATTAATATATATGCAATTATAAAATTAATGACTCGTGAGATTAAAGAAATAAAACTTACCACAAGTGCCTTGACCCCTTGAAGGCCTTCGTCTCAACAAAATTCTGTCTTACTCCAAAACAACAGCGAAAATATGGCGGATGAACGCCCGCATCATTTAATTACGTCAAAACTTTTATAAAATGACGTCATTAAGCACATGGTAAAAGAATAGTGTTATTACAAAGACCAGTGGATATCCGATAACTAACCTTACAAAACGAACCTTACAAAATGCATCTAACTTTACATTCCATAACTATTGCAGGAATCCAACACTTCTTTCTAAGTTTTTTTTTAATACTTACTTGAAAGCGTTTAAGGCTGATAAAACATTATGGTAATAGTGGTATGAAATTGCAGAATGATGAGTAACAAACCTTACTGCCTTAAACCTTCGGGCTGAAAAATGAAGGTTAATCTATCTTGATGTAGATATCATTATTTCGATTACCTTACAAAGTATTTTATGGTTAATTTCGTAATTCTGAGCACAAAATAAAATGTTTTCACAAGATTTTGTCATTCCGTTGCATTCTTATTCCGTATTTGCGTTGATGTACGTTGAATTTAATGCTTTCGGCGACAAGTTTGAAATCCTGATATACGTATGTAAAACTTAAAAGGAACATAAAAATGATATTTTTTTTAGATGCGTTGTATAACCGTGCTGAAATATTTCCATTCAAATGTTTACCTACTCTCGGATTTTTTTTAAAGAATTCAGTTTTCAACATATAATTCCGCTCGGCGACAGTTACGAACCTTACAAATAAGCACATTATGGCTAGCATGGATAACACAACCTTTATTGCTGAGATAGCACAAGTGTATCGTTAAAGTCACCAATTGTCCCTCTATCGTTAACCATAATAATTCAAACATTCTGATTGTATGTTATCCTGAAAATCTTCGACGACAACAAAAAGTACAAATGGCACCTATTTATTGAGAATGCGTGCTAAGTATTTGTACAATCATTCTGTGAAATTTTGAAGTGAATCCGGTGAAATCAAGGGACATCATTGTGTTAACCAGAATATTTAAGAGAGTTTTTCATAAGGCCCCTTTTTATGTGACCCTTGCTAGAGTCAGATCCACTGTCAAAATCAACAATTGGAATGATGGTACAGAGAATCAATGAAAACAGTGGACTGAATTGTGTCAAGAATTTTTGTAACTAAATTTTCATAAGGCCCCTTTTTCCGTGAAACTTAACAAATCAGACCCAATGTACAAAGGAACAATCCTAATGATAGTTTGAAGAAAATGATAAAGACTGAGGACTTTATTGTAATAATGATGTTTTGTAATAAAATTTTTATAAGGTTCCTTTTCTTGTGTCACTATACGAATCAGACCTAATTTACAAAGGAACAATCCAAATGATGGTACAATCATTCTATTAAAGTTTGAAGAGATTCTGATAAAGACTGAGGGCATTGTTGTGTTTATGAGGATTTGGTAATAATTTTTCATACAGCCCCTTTTCCTATGATACTAGACAGATCAGGCCCAATTTGGAAAGAAACAATCCTAATGATGGTACAAACATTCTGTGAAAGTTTGAACAGAATCTGATGAAAACTGCAGACTTTATCTTGGTGTCAAATTTTTAAGATAAAATTTTCATAAGGCCCCTTTTCCTGTGATACTTGAAGGATCAGGTCTCATGTCAGCCTCAACAATCGTGATTATTGTACAATGATTCTGTGAAAGTTTGAATAAAATCCAATGAAAGCTCTGGACTTGGTTACAAGGATTATAGATAAAATTCTCTAAAGGCCCCTTTTCCCACAATACTAGACAGATCACGCCTAATTTGAAAAGAAAGAATCCTCATGATGGAATAATCATTCTGTGAAAGTTTTAACAGAATCTGATGAAAACTGTTGACTTTATTGTGGTACAATGATTTTAAAATTAAATTTCATAATGCTCCTTTTCCTGTGATACTTGACGGATCAGGTCTAATGCAAACATCAACAATTATTCATATTGTACAATTATTCTGTGAATGTTTGAAGAAAATCTGATGAAAGCTCTGGACTTCGTAACAAGGATTTACAAATGAAATTTTCATAAGGCCCCTTTTCCTGTGCTTCTTGACAGTTCAAACCCTGTTATGAAAAGAATGATAGTTATGACCTTCCAATCATTCTGTGAAAGTTTCAACAAAATCTGATCAAAGCTGTGGGCTTTATTGTGTTAACAGGGTTTTATTAATTGAATTTTCATATAGCCCCTTTTCCCATGTTACTTGATGGATCTGAACCAATTCCAAAGGGAACTCTTCTTACAAAAGTATAATTATTCTGTTTGAGTATAAAGACAACCCCATCTCATCTGTGGACTTACAAGCATCAATTAAGATTTTTTTTAATTGAATTTTCCTAAGGTCCCTTTTCCTATGTTTCTCAATGGATCAGACCCAATTTGAAAGGAACAATCCTTATGATGGTACAATCATTATGTGAAAGTTTGAAGTCAATCAGGTGAAATCTAGGGCCATTATGTGTTAACTAAGATTTTTTTATTAAATTTTCATGGGGCCCCTTTTCCCATGAAACTTGATGGATCAAACCTACTTCCGAAAGGAACAATCAACATAATGTAATAATAAATATTCTGGGAATGTTTGAAGAGAATTTGTTGAAAACTATGGACTCAATTGTGTTTACGAGGACTTTTTCAATCCAGTTTTAATCGGGGCCCATTTTCCCGTGGTCCTTGACTGATCATACCAAATTTTGAAAGGAACAATTCTTATGATGGTACAATCATTCTGTGAAAGTTTGAAGTCAATCAGATGAAAACTGTGGACTCCAGAGTGTTAAAAAAGATGTTTGAGTTAAATTTTAATTAGGCCCCTTTTCCTATGTTTCTTGAGGAATCATATCCGATTCCAAAAGGTACAATCCTTATGATGGTACAATCATTCTGTGAAAGTTTGAAGAAAATCCGTTGAAAATTGTTGGCTCTAGATTATTAATGAGAATTTTTTATTAAACATTTCATAAGGCCCCTTTTTCCTGTGTTTCTTGAAGGATCATACCAAATTTCAAAAGGAATAATCCTTATGATAGTACAATCATTCTGTGAAAGTTTGAAGGGAATCCGATGAAAACTATTGACTCCAGAGTGTTAAAGAGTATTTCTTAAAAGATTTTTCGATTAAATTTTCATAAGGCCCCTTTCAGTGTTTCCAGATGGATCATACCAAATTCCCAAAGGAACAATCCTTATGATGGTACAATCATTCTGTGAAAGTTTAAATACAAACTGATGAAAACTGTGGACTCTAGAGTGTAAACAAGAATTTTTTAATTAAATTTTCATAAGGCCCCCTTTTCCCTGTTTCATGACAGATCAGACCCATTTTGAAAGGAACGATCCTTATGATTGTACAATCATTCTGAGAAAGTTTGAAGGGAATCCGATGAAAACTGTGGAATTTATCTTGTAAACGAGGATTTTTAATGGAGTTTTTAATTGAATTTTCATAAGGCCCCTTTTCCCATGTTTTATGACGGATCATACCCAATTTCGAAAGGACAATCCTTATGTTGGTACAATCATTCTGTGAAAGTTTGAAGAGAATCTGATGAAAACTGTGGACTCTATCTTGTAAACGAGGATTTTTCAATTAAATTTTCATAAGGCCCCTTTTCCCGTGTTTCTTGAAGGATCATACCCATTTTCGAAAGGAACGATCCTTATGTTGGTACAATCATTCTGAGAAAGTTTGAAGAGAATCCAATGAAAACTGTGGACTCTATCGCGTAAACGAGGATTTTTAATTGAATTTTTAATGAATTTTCATAAGGCCCCTTTTCCTGTGTTTCTTGACGGATCATACCCATTTTCGAAAGGAACGATCCTTATGTTGGTACAATCATTCTGTGAAAATTTGAAGACAATCTGATGAGAACTGTGGACTCTATCACGTAAAATAGGATTTTTTAATTAAATTTTCATAAGGCCCCTTTTCTCGTGTTTCTTGATGGATCATACCCATTTTAGAAAGGAACGATTCTTATGATAATACAATCATTCTGAGAAAGTTTGAAGAGAATCAGATGAAAACTGTGGACTTTATCGCGTAAACGAGGATTTTTAATTGAATTTTTAATTAAATTTTCATAAGGCCCCTTTTTACCGTGTTTCTTGACGGATCATATCCATTTTCGAAAGGAACAATCCTTATGATGGTACAATCATTCTGTGAAAGTTTGAAGAGAATCCAATGAAAACTGTGGACTTTATCGCTTAAACGAAGATTTTTTAATTAAGTTTTAATTAGGCCCCTTTTCCCGTGTTTCTTGACAGATCTGACCCAATTTCGAAAGGAACAATCCTTATGATGGTACAATCATTCTGTGAAAGTTTGAAGAGAATCCTATGAAAACTGTGGACTTTATCGCGTAAACAAGGAAAAGTTTAACGGACGGACGACGGACGGATTGACAGACGCACGGACGGGAAAAAGCCATCGCTTTAGCTCTAGTGGCCTTTGGCCAGTAGAGCTAAAAATCATCCACTTAAAATCGTCATTTGCAATATCTTTCAATTTGGACTAGTCTCAAGTTTTGTCATATTGTAGTTGGTTAAATGGCTTTTCAGGAGGTCTTGATGTAAAGGATAGATTGATTTGTTTTACTGGTCAATTTATGGCCAGTAACAAATAACAAAAAGTAGAATAGTTGGTTGGAAATCTAAGTGTTGTAACTGTCGTAAGTTTGAATAATCTGTAGTTATGATGTGTAAGTTGCCAAACCAACAAAAAGGTTAACAAAAATGGCGGCATATGACCGAGTTCAAAACTCATATCTGAGCAAACTGAAAGATTTTATTGGTTGACTGGTTATTTGATTGACAGCTGCAATTAGTTAATTCATTCAAGGAATTAAAAGAGGACCATCCAAGTAATGTTCCTGTATTATTTGATTCAGTTCTGCCAAGTTGTTTCTGAGAAGACGACTTTTTGTATTAAGACTATACAAAGAAAACAAGAGGACCATGATGGTCCTATATTGCTCCCCTGAGTATGATGGCTCAAGGCTGTATGATGTATACAAAATATAAAAGCTCTACGCCTAACTATTTTGGAGAAGATTTTTAAAGGTTTTCTCCTTTAATCTAAGTTAAACATTTGATCCAACAATATAGCGCTAGATTCCAGAGAATGGTAATTCTTTTAAGTATTTTGGTAAAAGGTAAATAGGCATTGATGCATGCACAATATCAACACTCTCAGGCTAATGGTTTAGGAAAAGAAGAATTTCAAAGATATTCTTCTTTATTCCCATGTGAAACCAGGCACTGCACTGAAAAGGGACATTTTCAAAGTAAGGTCATTCTTTAAAGTAATTTGGTAGGTCAATAAGTTATAATACAAACTAAATGTTAAAGCTCTAGACCTTATAGTTTATGAAAAGAAGATTTCCAAAGACTTCCTTCCTTAATCCCATGAAAAATCAGGGATCACACAGAAAAGGGCTAATTTTCAAAGTACTGTATTTCTTTGAAATATTTTAGTAAAGGGTAAATAGATGATAATTTATACCAAGTATCAAAGCTCTAGGCCTTATGGTTTTGGGGAAAGTTATTTTCAGTTATTTCCTTCTTTATTCTTATGTAAAATTAGAGATTGCACATAAAAGGGCTAATTTTCAGAGTACAGTAATTCCTTGAAAAAGTTTGGCAGAGGGTCAATGGATGATGATATATACCAAATATAAAAGCTCTAGGCCTTATGATTTTGGAGAAAATTTTCAAAGATTTCCTTCATTATTTTCATGTAAAATAAGTGATTGCACAGAAAAGGGCTAAATTTCGAGAAGATTTTTTTCATTTTTCACTTGGTGGCCATGGCAACCAAAGTTCTTCATGGATTTCAATTTTTTGAAATATTTTGAAAGAGTTTGATCTAAGGATCAGGATCATTTATGTAAAGTTTGGTTGAAATTCCATGGTTAGTTTAGGACAAGAAGATTTTTTTGTAGATTGTGAACAGACAGACAGATGGACAAATAGATGACCGGCTGGATTCCCAGGTGCTCTAAAAAAGCTAAGCCCATAAAACCCAATTTTTTGACAGTCAAAATTCTTTCAAGGAATTGAAGAGTTTCCTCCAAGGAACATTTCTGTCAACTTCGATCTGTCAATTCCTCTGCTACTACATTCAAAACTGTTTGTTTACAAATGACTTTCAACTCCAGGATCATGGGTAACATATTACTAGACAACAACATTTTGGACTAGTCAATTTGAAAGACATGGCAGATTACATCTCAAAGTGCATTAACATTGGTAAATAAGTGCAAAATAAGGTAGATAATGTAGTAAAAAATAACTCTTGTTTTTTGCCCAAAGTTTCCATAAACTAAATATTACATATACATGTATAAAGAAGGGGGTCAAAAATGCCTGTGTAGAAATGTGTTAATTGTGAAGTTGAATATGAAAAGAATCAAGGCAATAATTTCAGAGTATTTATTTAGTCTTGTAAGAAAGAAGGGTTTCATAAATTTCACTCACAGAATTAGGATCTTGTAAATCTCTGACAGGGGTAGGAAGTACAAATACCATCCCACTAGTTCCCTGCAATGTTCTATCTTCCTTCATGCTGTCAACATCACTGGGAACCAGAGAACCTTTGATGGACCTTACACACACTCCAAGGTGGAGAATGCCCCTTTTGGGAGTGTTCTCTCCAAGGATGTGTGAAGCTTTGCTGAGGGTTAAGACTTCACTCTAAAAACAAGTAGTGAATAATTACAGTAGAATTCTGTTTAATTGCACAACCAATTTGCAAAAGCTTTTGTTGCAATTAACCAGAAGTTTCTACTTTAACCCTTTCCCATACAACAAAATTTTAAACTGCTCCAATTTAGAAATGACTGCAGACGACAAATCATAGTGCATCTAAATTGAAAAATAACCACTGTAAAGGGTAGAAAACATTGTAGGGAATGAAGAAATTGCTTGTAACAAGCAATTTCTTCTTTCCGTACAATGTTTTCTCCAATACAAAACCTATGAGTCGTGAAAACAAGTGATTGTAGGCAAAAGGGTTAAAGAGCTATTTGTTCTATAATCTAATGTTTGTGCAAAATCTGATTTGCAATTAAGCAGCAAATTGCTATTATCAGGGTTGCACTGAAAAGGATTACACTGTATTACTTTCTTTAGACAGTATACACAATACACTGTGTGAAATTCCCTTGAGGTAATGCCCTCTCCAAACAAGAGAGACTTACTGAGGGTTAAAACTGCAAAAAAGTGATTTATAATTCATTTATTTTCCTAAAATATTTTAATATCTAACTTTTACCAGATGATAAAATTTTAGATTGGCTTAAAGAAGTTGACGGAAATTTAAAAATCTATGTCTATTAACCCATTCCAACACAATGGAATTTTAGACCGGTCCAAATTGAAAGGAGCTGCAGACGACAATTTCAAGTTGATAGAATTTTGAATTTTTTGTCTTTTTTAATAGAAAACATTGTGGATAATGAAGAAATTGCTTGATCCAAGCAATTTCTTCATTTTCCACAATGTTTTCCAAAGCTTTTTCGTTGAGGGGTGTAAAAAGGAGGGATTGAGTGGGAATGGGTTAAAGTAGAAAGCATTGTAGATAATGAAGAAATAACTTGTTACAAGCAATTTCTTCATTTTCCACAATTTTTCCAAAGTTTTTTTTTCTTGATGGTTGTAAAAATATTGTGTGGGAATGGCCTAAAAGGCTATGTTGGAATCACTTTAGTATATATATCTTTCTAGAATTAAGGGAACATTTGGAGGCTGTGATTTTTTACTGATCAGTATCTCTGACATAGATATTGATTAAATATTTGTTGAAAAATCAAGGGAGAGACAAAGTTTAACAAAGCAATATTTTTTAAAATTTGCTAAGGCAAGAAGCACCTTTAACCTGTAGCAAAAGGTGGCATTATGCTGAAAATAGCTCTAGAGCACCTGATTTTAATATTCTATGTTCCATCAAATTGCAAACAAGAGGACCATAATGGTCCTACATCGCTCGCTTGAGTATGATGACTCAAGGCTTTGTGATATTAACAAAATATCAAAGCCCTACACCTAATTATTTGAATTATTTTGGTAGAAGATCAATAGATGATTATTTAATCATAATATCAAAGCTCTGGGCCAAATGGTTTAGAAGGAGAAGATTTTCAAAGATATCCATCTCTATTCCTTTCTAATTGAACAGAAAATGGCTTATTTTCAGAATACTGTAATTCTGCCAAGAAATTTTGGTAAAGGGTCAATAGGTTTTAATACACACCAAATATTAAAGCTCTATGCCTTATTGTTTGGGAGAAGAATGTTTTCAAAGATTTCCTTATTTATATATATGCAAAATCAGGGATCACAAAGAAACAGGCTAATTTTCAAGTTCGGTAATTCTTTGCAGTACTTTGGTAAAGGATCAATAGACATTGATACATACAAAATATTAAAGCTCTAGGCCTTATGGTCAGGGAGAAGAAGATATTTTAAATATATCCTTCTTTAATTCCATATAAAATCAGGGATCACACAGAAAAAGTACATTGGTAGAGGGTCAATAGACGATTATTTAGACCAAATATCACAGCTCTTAGCCTTATTGTTTGGGAGAAGAAGATTTTTAAATATATCCTTTTATATTTCTATGCAAAATCAGGGATCACACAAAAAGTGTCAATTTTCAGAGTACGGTAATTCTTTGAAGTATTTTGGTAGATGGACAGAAGATGATTTATACCAAATATCAAAGCTCTAGGCCTAATGGTTTGGGAGGAAATCATTTTTTAACTCCATTTCCATGGCAATAACAGTTCTTCATGGATTTCAATTCTTTGTAGTATTTTGAAAGAGCATGACCTAAGGATCATTTATGTAAAGTTTGGTTGAAATTCCATGGTTAGTTAAGGAGGTGACTATTTCTTTGTAATTTTGAACAGACGGAAGGATGGATGGACAGATGCAGGACGATGACCAAACACAATAGCTCACACAGAGCACTTCGTGCTCAGGTGAGCTAAAATAAATCAAAGGCCTGAAAGGCCTCAAATGCAGTCAGGACTGTATATTAACAATTTGTATGATATTGAAGCCATTGTCTGATTTGTCTGTTAAGCTTTCCATTATTTAATCACATATGAAGACTTCTATCTTTTCCCCTCCAGACAGAGTCCCACCATGCTTTCTCGCCCATAACTGACTTGATCTACAGTGTAATTGTCAAATTCGAACAAAATATACGAAGGATAGTTTTAGGTACATCACCCCAAAGATTTAAAAGGAATACGGTTTCTAGGTAGATTTTTCACTTCTTAAATGACCAAGTTTAGAAGCCCTTAATTTAAAATTTCAACCGTTGAAATCGGAAACAAACACCCGATAATTTGTGAATTCAATTTGATATATGTTACTAGTCCGGCGAAGAAAAACAAAAACTGTAGTTACGAGATTTTAGCAGAAACCGATGAAATTCAGCGTGGGGAGAATCATTAAATTCTACCCATCCCTGAATAATCCGTAAATTTCTACAGGTCTACAAATTCTGGCTCTCTTTCGGCTGCCAATATTAAAAAGCTAGAATTTTCACCTATGACATGTTTTAGTATTATTGACAGTTGTCGGAATTAATCTAATTGAATTAAGCTTTTACACTGATGTAAATATTTCCATCCTTAGACAAAAGGGATAAAATATAAGTACCCTGGCGATATCTCCTTGGAGACTGACGAGTTGTTGAACACCTGTGGTTACTGACTTGTTCAGAAAATGTCACGTGGAACGACCATTGAATCTTTTTCGCGGTAATGGACTTGGTCCGATTTCTTTACTATTGTTAAAAATACAATAACAATACTCTATTTTACAAATCGGGGATTTTCACATGTACAAAACTGGATTAAACTTTGTAGCAGGTAACTTTTAGAATTGTAAGAATGAAGGTTAAATAATTAAAATATCTCAGACAGCGGAATGTCTTGTTTCACTTTTTACTATATCTAAGACCGACAAGGCCTACTATACCCATTTTTTTGTTAAATAAAATCCGTAATGACAATAAGTCCAGGCAGTCGATTAAATGATGTTAACTTTTGACATAACGACAAACCCTCTATCGAGTGTCCTGGATGCAACACTGTTAGAGTTGGTAAAAATAAAAGTACCAGTAGAGGTTGTGACTTAATCACTGCACACATTCAGTGATTTGGCTTTCGCGGTCATTCTTCATGAATGGGCTTACATTTTCAATTAGTATACTACTCAATTCACGAGCAAGGATAAATTTTTCAGGTCGTTGTCAGTTTCTTAGAAGCAAAGAGAGAAATCGGCCCATTCCTAGATTACAGTCAGTATCCTGACTGCAATAAAAACAATACCTTTTCACTACTGAGATGTTGTGGAGGTGATCCAAATGAGAACTTTCGGTTGAACCAATCACAAAGGAGCTTTGTGGCCATATGATCTGCTTGCTTTGATTTATTGCCAGGTATCTCTGGTAGGCTTATCAGCATCTTCCATTGCATGTGGACTTTATGGGACTTGTCTGTAAAACAGAGGAGAATTGGTCAGATTCTGGAAGGTTCTTAAACAATGAAACTTGCATACTTTAAATCTTAAATTGCAACTTTCATTTCATTCTTATAGTTTTCCCAAAAGACACTTTTCCTTTGTATAAATCATTAAAATGCAGTTTTGGTCAAAATGTAATGTAGCAGATTCTTATTCCACATTTTGATGGTGGGCAATAAAAATGTTGTAACTACAGCTTGAACAAAGATGAAGTTATGATATTTTGGCCACCCATCTACAAACTACAATTCCTTTTGAGAAAGATTCCATCCTACATTGAAGAATTAAAGTTTCCTATCTCACCTAATTCATTCCCACACAATCACTCTTTTTTATGCCATTTAGAAAAGAGCTTTGGAAAACTTTGACAATTTGTCCATGATGTTTGATAGATTTTTGAAATTATATCAACTTAAAGAAACAATGTCATCTATAACTTGTTTGAATTTGCATCAGTCCAGAATTCTGTTGTCTGGTAATCGGCAAAGTTTGCAAATACAGATTATACTATTGAGGTCTATAAACCCATTACAACATTTTAGACCAGTCAGAATTCAAAGAGGTTGCTAAAGACATTTAAAAGTGGCTGAAAATTTGAAAAATAAATGTAACATAGGGTAGAAAATATTGAGAGAAAAGGAGAAATTACTTGCTTCAAGCAGTATCTCATCATCCAAAAATGTTATCATCTGTTTTCACACAGCCCCCCCCCCTATTTTTTTGGCCCTCAAGAATTTAGTTTTTGAAATCATTGTGGAAAAAGACTTCTTCAGGGGAATGAACATGAGGGGTTGTGTGGTAATTTTGTTAAACCCATTCCCACTCGATGACCCTTTTAGACGCCCCTAAGAAAAAAGCTTTGGAAAACATTGTGGAAAATGAAGAAATTGCTTGTTTCTTCTTCATTGAACACTATGTTTTCTACCCCAAAAGACAAAGTTTTTAAAAATTACATCAATTGGACCAGTCTAAAATTTTCTGGTGTGTTAATGGGTTACATGGTTTATCAGATTATTGGTAACACCACTCACCATCTGCAACCCTTGTTTTAACCTTCTTCTTGAGGATCTCCGAAACAATTTTCGTGACGTCCTCTGGTTGCCATGCCAACGCAGTCTGCATGGTTCGTCTCAGGTCCTGTATAGCATATTTATATTCATTGACTTCTCTTTCCTTCATAATCTCATACTGCGATTGAACCGTCAATTTTGCCCGTTGGCCAATCAAGAATTTTTTATCTACAATTTTATTATCTACATGTCCTGTCATTTTCTGGTTCTGTTCCTCAAGTGTCACCATGCATGCAGATGGTGGGAATTCTGTTACAGCACGCTTGAGTTTTAATACATATTTGTAGTATTTCTTCCAGATTTCCAAGAACCGTTTTGTCCTAAGTAACTCGACAGCTTTTTCAGCTCTTTCTATGGCCTGAAGTCGTTGCGTGACGTCTGTTTCAAATACGTCTGCAGCAATCTCTTTACACAGCGAGTCACTGACATCCTTGGCATAGTCGATATGTATCTCATCCGTCACTCTTTCAATTCTCTCCTTCCTTAATTGGTGAAGGACCTCTCTGAAAAGTTTTGATAAAGTGAATAGAAATTAACCCATTCCAACACAATCCCCCTTTTTTTGAAAACATTGTAGAAAAAGGAAGATTGCCTATAACAAGCAACAAACAATGTTTTCTACACTAAAGGACAAAGATTTTTTCTAATGTTTCATCCCATTAAAATTGTCATCTACAGCTCCTTTTACTTTGGACCAGTCTAAAATTTAGTTGGCTGATAATCTTTTAAATGCCAAAAATTGTTCTAATTGAGGGTTTCAACAGGTCAAGTCTTTGGCTTTGGAATGCATCGACAAGGACAAATTCAACATTAAACAAGAGCATTGCATAGAGGCACATATTATATGCCAAAAATGACTTATCAGTGAAAAACACTGTAATATTTTGTTATGTCAAGGGCAAATTAGTTCCGAAACGACTCGAGGATCAAAATTATTTTTGTCTCATGCACAATTAGATATCAAAGAAATTCATTGTTTCAAATTACAAGTCATTTAAATTTAAAATGAAGGAGGAGTCATTCATAAAAAACACTTCAATTTCAACCCATCCCCATACAATCCCACCTTTTTACGCAGATAAAGAAAAGTTTTCACAGAACACTGTTATGAAATTTAGCCCTGCCCTTAAAAGCCTTTTTTTCTATCCATTCAAAATTCTCTGAATGAATCTGATTAAAGATATTCCGAGCATTCATTCCTAAGACATTTAGTTGAAATTTGTGATGATCTGTCTGAGAAGAAGATTCTTACAGTAACAAGCAAATTCGTTGAATTGATATCCCCCACCAAAAATATTTTGTTTGACAATGGAGTATATCAATAATAGGATATCACTCTGTATGTATATGGCTTCACCAATCAGAGGCAGTAACTCTAAATTTAATAGTCAAAAAGGATAACCCGACAATATACACATCTCCTCTTTGTAGTGAAGCTTTCCACAAAGTTTCATTGAAATCCAGGCAATGGTTTCCAAGATAAAGCATGGAAACAAATATTACTCTGTATGTATATACCTTCACCAATCTGGGACAGTAACTCTGAATTTAATAGTTGAACCGGATAACCTGACGATTTGCGCATCTCCTCTTTGTAGTGAAGCTTTCCACAAAGTTTATTGAAATCCATTCAATGATTTCCAAGAAATAGCGCAGGAATGAATATTACTCTGTATGTACATGGCTTCATCATTCAGGGGCGGTAGCTCTAAATTTAATAGTCAAACTGGATAACTCCAACGATATTCGCATCTCCTCTTTGTAGTGAAGCTTTCCACAAAGGTCATTGAAATCCAGCCGCATTGTTTCCAAGAAATAGTGCGGAAACAATATTACTCTGAATGCATATAGCTTCACCAATCAGGGCAGTAACTCTAAATTTAAAAGTCGAACGAGATAACCCTGACAATATGCACATCTCCTCTTTGTAGTGAAGCTTTCCACAAAGTTTAATTGAAATCCATTCAATGGTTTCCAAGAAATAGTGCGGAAGCTAATATTACTCTGTATGTATATTGCTTCATCAATCAGGGGCAGCAACTCTTAATTTCATAGTCAAACAGGGTAAGCCTGACAATATGCACATCTCCTCTTTGTAGTGAAGCTTTCAGCAAAGTTTCATTGAAATACACTCAATGGTTTCCAAGAAATAGCGTGGAAAGGAAACTCGGATGGATGGCAGACCGGTACCTTTGACTTTAACAAAGCCGACAGGTAGTTAACAAAAGACTGCATCAAGAGATTGGCTGGTGGTCATTTAATGACGTAAACCCAAACATCGAATCTGATTGGGTGATGGATTGTTTGTAAACTATATGGTGGATGCAGAACGCAGTGTTCCTCATATATTTTACATAAAGGGTTGACATTCCAAGGTTTTTCTCGCACACGATTTCGATTGTGGATGTGAGAAATGTTTAAACATTAAAACTGACTACTTTAAAACTACAAAAGGAATATTTTTTATCATATTAGATGGAATTCCCGCGGCGTATCCAAATTTTTCAACCAAATTTGCTGTGCATGTGTAAGCCTTGTTTTCTATTTTAGTAAGGAAAAAACCTATTGGGCCAGGCTTTCTGTGTATGTACCGAAAACCGGTGTATACATGTCGGCTTTACTAGAGTCGACAGTGGTACCAGTCTAGGATGGATGGAAGGACGAACGGAAGGATGGATGGATGGACGGATGAGGCAAAAACAATATCCCCCCCCCCCCATGATTTCATCGATGGGTGATAAAATGTGATGGATGTCTGCACAAGTAATAAACCAATTTAGGATTAGGTGTCCATGTGTCCAGACAATCATTATTATGTTCATTCCAACTACTGAGACAAAACAGGTTTATTTATTTTGGCATTATGAGCTCAAACTATGAGCAAAAAATGTGCGAAACATTACAGGAAAAACCCACAGAACTAAAAAAAAATTCAAAAAATGTATCTGCACACACGGATTGACACATTACCATGTCATTAGTTCCCTGGCTTTCGGCACGAGGAGCTAACAAAATTATAAAAGTTTTACAGTACCTGTATTCCATTTTGGCAAGATCGTTAGTTTCATGGTACAAAACATCATACAATATCCCTTCAACCAACTCCGCAGAAACCCTCTCTTTACGCTGTGCCAATTCCTCCGCTTCTCTACGTAACTTCTCTGCATTCATCTCAGCTATGATTTCCTCAACAATGTTTCTAGAGTAGGAAATATTGCTATATGATTATGCTTTTGATGCTAGAAAAAGTCCTGACAGATATAAATGTGTTCCCCCCATCTCTCAGAGTTTTTGACATTTGGCCTATAAGGGTTACCTTAATGTTGGACCTCCTTCAAACCATTCCTAGTAAATGATGCTTTTTGACACCCCCAAGAAAGACAATTGAGAAAACATTCTGCAAAATGAAGAAATTGATTGAAAAAAAATCTTTATTTCACACAATGTTTCCTACCAAGAAAGTCAAAACAAGAGGGCCAGTGGCCCTGGTGCTCACCTGAGATAAGGCTCTTTTTTTCTTCGAGGCCTAATACAAACTGGGTCAGGAGATGACCTCCTTTAACATTTAACTACACGAAAAGAAGGCAACCCTTTCAAAACTATTTGGCCAATTTAAACCAAATTGGGCAGAAATATGTTAGTTCCTCCCTTTTAATGATTATTGAAACATTTGAAATCTGTTGAAAGCATTGCTTACAGGCCATTTTTGACCCCTGGGTTTAACTGTAAAGTACCATGATATCAAGCTAAATCCAAATGCCCTTGGCCTTGAAGTTTCTGAAAATAAAAAAAATCAAAGATTTACTAAAATTTCCCATTTTCAAATGCCACGGCAACCCGATTTTTTTCATAGAATGGAATTCTTTTAACAACTTTTGTACAGCTTCACCCAAGAGACATCCCTGCAAAGTTTCAGCTTGTTTGGCCCACTAGTTTTGGAGGAGACTATTTTTAAAGAAATTGTGGATGGACAGATGGACAATGACAGATCACAATAGCTCACCTTGAACTTTGTGCTCAGATGAGCTAATAAAATTAAAAAAAAAAAATAAATAAAACTAGAGCTGTCGCCCTCAAGGGCTGACGAGAATACCCCCCACACCGCTAAAAAGACTTTTCTATGAAGGAGTGGAATTTGAAGGGGCATTTTATGACCCCTTTTTAAGTAGGAGTGGAAAAGTAGCAATTATGTATGTAATTATGTTTTCAGCTTCTCCCCCCCCCCTCCATCCCCGTCCCCCCCCATTGCGTCTTTCTTTTGCAAGTCTCACTCTCCAACACTTCTGACCCTTGAAAGCTATGTACCAAGTATTAGAGAGGACGGAATTGTTCAGTTAATTGTTAATTGTAAATGGCTTACAGCGTTTTAATGTCAAACATGTATATATATACAAGATGATGTTACTTACCAAATTTGGTAACTCCCCTTATGGTTACTGAGTTTTGCAATTTTAAATTTTGACTACTCCCCCCCCCCCCTTAAAAAGTTCAAAATGGCATAACTCTGAAACTAACGACTGGATCAAGATTAAAACTGCAGGTGCACAACTTCATATGATAGGAAACAACCTGATAAAATTTCAGCAAAATTGGTCAAAAAATGTGGGAGGAGAAGAGGACACAAAATTATGTTCACGGACGGATTGACGGACGGACGGACGGACAGACGGACGGACAACCTGATTCCAGTATACCCCCCCCATAACTTCGTTGTGGGGGGTATAAAAAAATGAATAAAACAAGGTGCCAAATTGTCACAAGATACGCGCATCACACTGCTTAATATTAACTGGGGGTTTGAATAGAACTGAGGTTATTTTGAATGAATTTTTTTTTTCAAACAAAGTATGAAAAACAACAAATTGCAATAACTCAAAATATACACTAGGTAGAGTTATGGTTCTTGTACACTGCACTCCCACTTGGTGAGCTCTATCAATCCATGAAGTTTCATGGTTCTAGCTATTATACTTTTAGAGATATACTCTGGACAAGATTCAAGTATGAAAAACAACAAAGGGCAATAACTCAAAAAATAGGCCAGGTAGAGTTATGGTTCTTGTGCACTGCACTTCCCCTTGGTGAGATCTATACACCCATTAAGTTTCATGATCCTAGCTATAATACTTTTAGAGATATACTCCGGACAAGATTCAAGTATAAAAACAACAAAGGGCAATAACTCAAAAAATAGGCTAGGTAGAGTAATGGTTCTTGTACACTGCACTCAAACTTGGTGAGCTCTATCTATCCATAAAATTTTATGGTTCTAGCTATTATAATTTTAGAGATATACTCTGGACAAGATTCAAGTATGAAAAACAACAAAGGGCAATAACTCAAAAAATAGGCTAGGTAGAGTTATGGTTCTTGTACACTGCACTCCCACTTGGTGAGCTCTATCCATCCATGAAATTTCATGGTTCTAGCTATTATACTTTAAGAGATATACTCCAGACAAGATTCATGTATGAAAAACAACAAAGGGCAATAACTAAAAAAATAGGCCAGGTAGAGTTATGGTTTTTGTGCACTGCACTCCCTCTTGAAGAGATCTATACACCCATGAAGTTTCATGATCCTAGCTATGATACTATTAGAGATATACTCCGGACCAGTTTTAAGTATGAAGAACAACAAAGGGCAATAACTCAAAAAATAGGCTAGGTAGAGTTATGGTTCTTGTACAATGCACTTCCACGTGGTGAGCTCTATCCATCCATGAAGATTCATGATACTAGCTAATTTACTTTTAGAGATATACTCCGGACAAGATTCAAGTATGAAAATCAACAAAGGGCAATAACTCAAAAAATAGGCTAGGTAGAGTTATGGTTCATATACACTGCACTCCCACTTGGTGAGCTCTATCCATCCATGAAATTTCATGGTTCTAGCTAGTATACTTTTAGAGATATACTCCGGACAAGATTCAAGTATGAAAAACCACAAAGGGCAATAACTCAAAATATAGGCTAGGTAGAGTTATGGTTCTTGTACACTGCACTCCTACTTGTTGAGCTCTATCTATCCATTAAATTTCATGATTATAGCTATTATACTTTTAGAAATATACTCCGGACAAGATTCAAGTATGAAAAACAACAAAGGGCAATAACTCAAAAAATAGGCCAGGTAGAGTTATGGTTATTGTGCACTGCACTCTGTATTGATGAGAAGAATATTACTGCCAAGTTTAAAGTCAATCGGACTTACGGTGACAGAGTTATGCTCCGGACAAAGAAGTGGACACCGCCCGGACAACCGGACGCCCGGACGCCCGGACACCACGGGTGATCCCATAATACGTCCCGTCTTCGACGGGCGTATAAAAAAAGGGTCTGACATTAAAGGGCATTTTTTTTTAATCAAACATGAAATAATCAATCATTTAGCTAGTTGATCTGTATATTCTTTTATGTAACCAACTCCTGCACAGTCCTACTTTTTCATGCCCCTAAATAAAAAGCATGCAAAAGCATTGTTGAACATTAATAGATAGCTTCCAACAAGCAATTTCTTTATTTCTCATGTTTTCTTTTAAGAAAGACAAATATCTTTACAAATATTTCATGAACCTGAAAATGTTGTCTGCAAAATCTCTGAACGAGAATCAGTCTATAGTTTTGTCAGGTTGTAATGTGTTTATGATCAACCCATTACAAGATGATAAAGTTTTAGACTGGTACAAATTTAAAGAAATTACAGATGAAAGTTTATAATTGATGAAATTATAAAATTGTTTTGTCTTTCAGGGTAGAAAGCATAGGATAGTGAAGAAATTGCTTGTTTAACCCATTCCCATACAGTAAAATTTTGGACCAGTCCAAATTCAAAGAAGTTGCAGACAACAATTTTAAGTTGATGAAATCTTCTAAATCTTTGCCTTTTACGGTAGAAAACATCGTGGATAATGAAGAAATTGCTTGTAAAAAGCAATTTCTTCATTCTCCACGATGTTTTCCAAAGCTGTCATATTGAGGGGCGTTTAAAAGCGTGATTGTGTGGGAATGGTTTAAGTTATTTCTTCCTTTTCCACAATGTTTTCAAAAGCTTTCTCTCAAAGCAGGATTCCGTTGGAAATGGGCTTAAACTTACGTAGTTTCCTTTTCCACAACTATTCTCACAATCAGGTCTGTACACTGATCACTTTGTTCTAACAAATATTTCACGTCCTCAACGGAATCCTGGGACAGTTTTGTTATCATCTCTCCAGTCACCTCCCAAAATAACACTTTAGCTGTGTCCTTTATCAACTGTTGATATATATACACCAGGTGTAATTAACCCTTTCCTGTTTTACAAAATTTTAGACCTGTCCAAATTCAAAGGTTTTGCAGACAAAAAATTAATTTGGATTTAATTTGAAAAATAACCATTTAGAAGGATGGAAAATATTGTTGAAAAAGAAGAAATTGCTTGAAACAAGCAATTTCTTCTTTTTCTACAATATTTTCTAGATTATAAATATGCAGGGACTTAAATTAGGAAATAAGTGAACAAGTTCAATGAAGATAATGATGATCTGAAGCCACATCAAAGGGCTAATTTTGATTCCAGAGTAAAAATTTCCAGATCAAAAATTTAAAGTTCTTTGGTATAGTACGATGAGGCGATTTCACATGTAAATTGTTAAAGATTCCCATCTTTATCTCCATGTAAAATCCTTTTACCTATGACAAAGGGCTTATATTTATATCCCAATAATTTTGATCTAATTTGGTAGAGTACCACCAGATGATGCTAAATGTAAAATTAGAATGTTTCAGCCATTTTGAGACGATTTTAATCCATTACCATAAAAGAAAATTTTAGATTGGTCAAAATTGAAAGAATTTGCAGATGACAATTTTAAATTGATGACATTTAAAAAATCTCTGTCTTTTGGGATAGAACACATTGTGGATAAATAAAGAAATTACTTGTTACAAGCAATTTCTTGAGCTTGTTTTGTTTTCGAACGCCTTTTTCTTGAAGGACGTCAAAATGCCAGATTGCGTTGGAATGGGTTAAAATATTTCCTCTTTTATCTCCTTAAAAACAATAGTTACCCACAAATTAGGGATTAAGTTCATCCCAGAGTTATAATTTACAGTACTTAAGTACAGTATCATACAAATTTTGAATGCTCTAAGTTTTACGATTTGGGTGGAGATCTTTTTAGTTTATTACTTTTTTAATTAGCTGCAATAGCAATGGCAAACCAGAGTTCTTCTTGGATTAAAATACTTTTCTAAAGAAAATGTCTTTGAAATTTGGCTTCTTCAAGAGGAGAAGACTGTTTGTAAATGTTTAGGAACAGATGGATGGAAAGGTGGATGAAAGCCGGTCATTGAATCATAATAGGTCACCTCGAGCAATTCATGCTTAAGTGAGATAATGAAACCAAGTCCTCTCAGAGCAATTAGAGCTGTCCATAAAATTGTAAACCTGAAAGGGCTTACAAGTGAAATGAATTAACTTATTCCCACACAAATATGCTTTTTGAAAAACACCAGCTTGTCAGTAATTTTGTCAAAAATAACAGAAAGTAGCTTTAAAAGGATCAAATTGTTATCCAAAGTTCATGCTTATGCTAAAAGTTGGTTGCAGTTGAGCTATTATTAGGGTTGCAATTAAGAAGATTCCAAGGTGCAAGCCTTCAAGTGTAATATTTTGAATTTCACTAATTTTGATATGTCCTGATGCAAATCTTTTTGGTAAGGGCTAGTCAAGCTTTTGTACAGTAATGAACATATTTCTAAATAATTCTTACCTCTGGCGGGGCTGTTATTGGGGCAGGTGGTTTAACTACCGCAGGTTGACTTTCTGTGGTTGATGATGTAACCTGATCAGGAACTTGATTTGGCTTGGAGTCTTCTACAAACATGGAATTATCAAATGCATTCCGACATATTATTGGGATTTCTCGGTGGATTATCACTTCATAATTGACCAATCGCAGCTGTCAATCAAATAATCAGTTGACCCTAAATGAAATCATTCATGTAGACTGGAAGTTCAGTTCTAATTTCAACATTGGCCGCCACTTTGGTGAATCATTTTTGCTGGTATTCAAGCTGTAGTTATGACATTCAGATTGCAAACAAACAATTCTACTTATTTGCAACATGCTACTGACCATTAATTTGCAAGATAACACTGTTTAAAATCAAAGCGGGACTTCCCGTCGAAGTCAACAAGCTTGGCCTATGGATTAAATGGGCAGGGCCAGAGATTGGTCAATTGCACAATCACAGCACTAAATTATGAAAATGATAAATTCATTGTCTTGATAGATTTAGCCATGCTTGCATTCATGGAGCACTACAGGATATCATCTCAACAGGACCAAAGGCACTGATGGAGTCATCAAGCTGCTTTGTAATTCAAGGGCAAAATGGCGCACATTAACCCTTGTCATGCTGAACCTGGAATATTCCGGTTTTGGCAGGAGGTGTAGACCAAGATCAGCCTGCACATAAGTGCAGTCTGATCTTGGTCTACACCCCCCTGCTTCCTTTTCCTGCCAGAGTTGTTCATGAAATTGATTTCTAAAAGAAATGTTGATTTTTGAACAAAGGTTCTATCAGTGCTTTCAGCCCTTTGATTTTGCAGCAATTCAGTAAAGTAATTTATACAGCATGACAAGGGTTAAGAGAATTTGTCCAAAATTTCACATTTTGTCTCTTTTTTTGAAAAAAAAAAGAACAACAAACAATTGTTTGTTTTCTGTGAACAACAAAAGCTACTTTTTCACCCAAGGCTCCATCACTCTTGAAAATAAAGCTTTTGTTGTAAACTCTTTGAATGATAAATTGATATCCTTTAAGCGAAATTTGTTGTAAATATCACTTGTAATTTGTTTCCACTAAATAAAGCTGTGATACAACATTAAGTTGCCTAGTTACAAAAATGCTTTACGTAAAATGGGAGATAAACACTGCTAACTGCACATATAAAGTAATCATTTGATTGGTCAATTGATTCTTTTATAGACACTGTTGATCTGTCAACTCTGATTACAAGCAATGTTTTCCTCACTTTTTTCAATTTTAAAGGATCTTTAAATTTAATTTTAACTAACGATTACTATAAACAATCATCTGCACTTTCTGTAAAATTGGACCAGGCTTAAATTCCACTAATTAAGGAGAGGGTACATTCAGAAGTTGATTATCCCTCGCCTGTTCTGCTAAATTTTAGACCTGTACAAATTCAAAGATTTTGAAGACAAAAATTCATATTGGATTTGAAATATAACCATATGGTAGGGTAGAAAATACTGTGGAAAAAGTTAAAAGTAATTTCTTCTTTTTGTAAAATGTTTTCTAAATATAAAACCAAATGGATGTGAAAACCAGAGATTGCACAGGAAAGGGTTATTTACCATTTGTACTAGCTTTAGCGACAGCTTTCCCTTCAAACATAAATCTATCAGACTGGTCAAAGCTGGACTGTGGACTGAGCAGTTTGTAGTTACTTGGAAAAGAATCTCCATTGATCATCTGGATGAGAAACAAGAAAGTACAAAATGTATTTCATATCCATGTTTTCCAAAGTTTTCAGGAACCAACTGCCAATCAGTTTATTGCTCCATCTAATGCTTTCTTGGTCGTTTGTTAATAATAATACTCAACAGGGATCTACCTAATGACTTTATAAACATTTTCAGCAAGTATGAGTCAGAATAGCAACCTCTTGAGTCATAACAAGGAAATAAGGCAGTAAGACCTCTTTTCCCTTGATCTAAAGTCAGAATGCCACAGTATTATATAGGGATCTATCCTGTGACCATACACACATTTTCAGCAAGTTTGAGAAAAATTGAGCCAAAAATGTGACCTCTAGAGTAGTAACAGGGAAATTATCAATAAGGCTCCTTTTCCCTTGATATTGGTTAGAACGTCATCATATACAAAGAGCTTCTCCCTCATGAAGATCCAAAGACTTTCAGCTATTTCTTGGAAGATTGAGCCAAAATATCAAAGCTCTTGGCCTTGTGATTGTGGAGAGGAGTATTTTCAAAGATTTGCTTCTTCATTCTTATGTAAAATCAGGCATCGCACAAAAAGGAGCTAATTTTCAGAGTAGAGTAATTCTTTGAAGCATTTTGGTAGAAGATCAATAGATGATGATTTATACAAAATATCAAAGCTCTAGGACTTATGGTTTAGGAGAAGATTTTCAAAGATTTCATTCTTTATTTCTTTCTAAAATCAGGGATTGTACAGAAAAGAGCTAATTTTCAGAGTACAGTAATTCTTCGAATTATTAAGATAGAGGTTCAGTAGATTACGATACATCCCAAATATCGAAGCTCTTGGCCTATAGTTTGGGAGAAGATTTTCAAAGATTTCCTTGTTTAATTTTATGTAAATTCAGGAATCACACAGAAAAGGGCTAATTTTCAGAGAATGGTTATTCTTTGAAGTACGTTGGTAGTGGTTCAGTAGATGATGATATATACCAAATATCAAAGCTCTAGGCCTTTTAGTTTGGTGGGTGAAGACTTTTCAGTTTTTTTACTTGATTGCCATGGCTACCAAGTTCTTCATGGATTTCAATTCTTAGAAGTATTTTGAAAGAGTGTGACTTAAGGATAATTTCTGTGAGGTATGATTGAAATTCCATGATTAGTCAAGGAAGAGAAGATTCTTTTGTAAAAATTGTGAACCGACAGACAGATGGATGGACAATGACCGATCACAATAGCTCACCCAGAGAACTTTGTGCCCAGGTGAGAAAAAGAAATGTTCTTCAGGACAGAAAACATAATGGCCAAGGAAGAAATTGTTTAGATTTTTTCATTTTCCAAAACATTTTTTCCAGTAATTTTTGGAGGTTGTAACACTGCTTGACTAGATGGGATTGGTTAACACTTTACAAGACAAAACAAGATGTGTTTGTGAAACACTATGCCCCCAAAACAGGAATTCTTTAGAAATAGGTGATTTTTATTGGGGTTTTTTTCTTTGTTTTAGGGAAAAGGGTTAAAATTTTGATCTTGACCTTGATAAATTGACCTTCCCCAGTTGTGCCTTGTTGACACCTATTACAAAATATTAGCATTGTAACTTAATCAGGGTTGAAGTTATAGGAAAATGTTTAGTTGGCAGGTTAGGTTTGCAGACAGACAGACAGATGGACAGACAGACAGACGGACACCGGTAAAACAATATGCCCCTATCGATGCGGGGGGCATGAAAACTTAAGACTTGTCCAAATCAAAAGAGGTTGCAGATGACATTTCAAAAGAGTGCTATAATTGTAAAGAAAGTATCAAATAAGACATAACTATCTATAACCAGACTTTCTCATGGCGTCAAAATGATGGAATGTGGGTAATAGGTCTAAGGGAAAATAATTTAAACAATTCCAACACACAAGACCTGTTCAAATCAAAAGAAGTTGCAGACAACAATTTTAGTTCATGGAAAAATCTATGCCTTTTAGGATAGAAAACATTGTGGATGAAGAATAAATTGCTCTATATTTTGCCATTTCTTCATTTTCCACAATGTTTTCTAAACCTTTTATCTTGAGAATCATAAAAATGTGTGATGTGTGGCAATTAGTAAAATCAGTAAAGCATACCTCTCCACATGTCACCATCAATTTAGACTCAATGTAATTCTTAGATCTGAAGGGCGCCCAGGCTACATCAGGCTCTGCGTATTTGTTTCTGTCTAGAATTACTTCATCTTGTGTTGTCTCGAAACCGTAATGGCTACAGAAGCCGCCAGCTTCTGATATGCTCTCAAATGCTAGAAGCCGTACAAGTTCATTTAATGGGATCTGAAAACATTGACAGACACTAATGAATAATATCCTCCCACAAAAAAAAATTCAACTAAACAGCTAAAATGGTTTTCAAACATTTGCCCTTGGGTAAGTTTAGAACAAGAGCTTAGCAACGGGTGTGACATCTCACTGCAATTGTTGAAGATAAGAAAAACTCTAGTTGAAAGGTAACATAATTCTTGCAAACTTGTTTGCAAATGTTCTTTGAAAATAGCCAAACTAGTTGACCATTTCAAAAGCGAACCTTTTCTCATACACATTTTGAGCTTCTGAATTGGAATTTTGTTTCAATTTGTTTTATCCAATTACCAGACGACAAAATTTTAGACTTGTCCAAATCCAAACAAGAGGACCATGATGGTCCTAGATCGCTCACCTGAATTGTCTGCTGTTAAAAAAAAATGTAACTAGAGACAAATAACTATAACCAGTTTCATGAAGATTGAGCTAAAACTGTGACTTCTATATCGTAAACAAAGAAGTTGTCATTATGGCCCCTTTTCCTGTGTTTTCCTACAGAACCTTCCCATAATCTATAAGGTTAATCTTTATGACCTAACAATTATCCTGACCAAGTTTCCTGCCGATTGTGCCAAAATTATGGCCTTAATTAAGGCCCCCTTTTCCTATGTTTTCCAAAAGAACCTTCCTATAATCAATAGGGTTCATCCTTGTGACCAAACAATTATTCTGCCCAATTTTCATGATAATTGAGCCAAAATTGTGACCTCTAGAAAGTAAACGAAGAAATTGTCATTATGGCCCCTTTTCCTGTGTTCTCCTATAGAACCTTCCCATAATGTATGAGGTTAATCTTTTTATGACCTAACAATTATCCTGACCAAGTTTCCTGATGTTTGAGCCAAAAAATAAGGCCTCTAGAGTGTAAACAAAGAAATTGTCATTAAGGTCCCTTTTCCTGTGTTTTCAAGCCAGTTATCCAAAGTTCTGTTAATTTACCACAATCATGTTGATTTTCTTTCAACATGAGCGTCTGTTGATGGAAAAACACAGCTGACGTCACAAAAATGTCAGGTCAGTCCATTCTACCCCATGGGATCGCAGAGTCCCGTCGTACATCAAAAAGACCGACGAGACAAACTAGAGTGGGTCGCCCAAGGGTTGCACTATTTTGATAGAGTAGAATTTGTGCACAAATCTCAGTCATTTATTTATTGTAGTTAATTTCGCTTTATTATTTGGACATTTTCCACCCCTGAAGTAAGATTTAATTTTATTGACGGAACTAGCGATATTATTAAGCTGTCGATTTCATTTATATTCAAATTAGCTGTATTCTGCGGATTTCCAATTATTGTTTGAATTCTATAGGCTTCTTTTCATACCGTGAATGAAAAACTATAAAACATATATGAATGACGTGACTTTTTTATACAAATTTAAAACCCAATTTCACATGCTTACTTGTGATAAAAGCGTTGTCTGAGCTATTCCAACTTTGTACGAACGGCAACTGAAGCCTGTTCATGTCTCGATTTATATATGCATCCCATGTTATAGTAAAAGAAATTAGTTTTACGAGTAACGGCAATTTAAATCAATGCAGTATTGGATGTCCATTTTGATAAGACTTCGAACGTGTGTATGTCAAACCGATTCTCTATTACAAATAGTTTACAAAACTCGATACCCGAAGTTCGGTCAAGCGTGAAACATCAAATTAGGTCCACGTGTGGATGGGCATTTGACTGGTAAAAGGTTAAATGATTAAAGGTAAAGAAATCAAGGCTAACATTCAATTCTTTTTGAGTTGGGCATATTATTATTTCAATTGAAGTACTACATGTCCGTCTCAAAGATATGGTCGAATTCGAGGTAAAAGGTGTGTTAAATAGGCGCTTGAAACGACTATAGTAAGGTTGTAACTTGTAACATATACTGTGCATACGAGGTCCACATGTGGATGGGCATTTGATTGGCCGTCGGAAGACTAATTATCGATTTTTGGCACTTTTGTTTAACTCTTAATCTGCAGTGTGAAAACCTTGAATTATTTCAGTTTCAAGTGGATTTGATAGATGGTGGACGGGTTCATCAATATTTCAACATGAAATTTGATGAAAATTTCGGACCGATTTTGGTGTAATTTTTAGGAATCCAATCAGTGTCTCTGCCCTACCTACCATTCTTATGACCTAATAATTATTCTGGCTAAGTTTGAGCCAAATTTGAGGCCTTTAGAGTGTAAACAAAGAAATTGTCATTAAGGCCCCATTTCCTGTGTTTTGGAACAGAACCATCCCATAATCAATAGGGTTCATCCTCATGACCTAACAATTATTCTGACCAAGTTTCATGAAGATTGAGTTAAAACTGTGGCCCCTAGGGTGTAAACACTTCCATTGTTGGCGCTGCACGCCGCTCGATGGATGACAGTCAATCAATGATCACAAAAGCTCGCCATGAGCACTTTATGCTCAGCTGAGCTGAATAGTTGCAGATAACAATTTTAAGATTTATATATTTTTTAAAAGTTTTAAAGGGTAGAAATCATAATGGCAAATGAAGAAATTGCTGACTATTGCTGATTAAAAGTAATTTCTTCATTTACCACAATGTTTTCAAAGGTATTTTTCTTGAGGGGCATCAAAAAGGAGGATTGTATGGGAATGGGTTAAGAGCTAAGCAATACTCACCTGGGCTGGTTTACTCCCAGGTCTGTATCCTTTCATCATGGAGATCAAGGCTTTAATTCTGACCTGCGTGAAGTAACGATGCATGATACAAGCATTGGAAAATGATGCATTCTTCAGCAGACGGAAAAACTTGATGTAGTTGTTGCTAGACAGAGCAAAGTAGACATCCAGTGCAAATCTTACAGATGTTGAGGCTCGTACATCTGGGCGCAGCTTCTGAACCTCTCTGAAATAAACATTGAAATCCTCTTAACCCATTCCCACACGATGAAATTTTAGACCAGTCCAAATTCAAAGAAGTTACAGATGACAATTTTAAGTTGATGAAATCTTCAAAAGCTTTGTCTTTCAGAGTAGAAAACATTGTCGAGAATGAAGAAATTGCTTGTAGCAAGCAATTCCTTCATTCTCCATGATGTTTTCCAAAGCTTTCATATTGAGGGGCGTTTAAAAGCGTCATTGTGTGGGAATGGGTTAAACCTTTCCTGCCCAATCCCTTGTTTTTACGACCCTGTGTTTTTATATTTGAGAAAACTTTGTAGGAAAAGAATAGATTGCTTGAAACAAGCAATTTCTCCTTTTCCAACAATATTTTCTACCCTCTGGGTCGAATACTTTTCAAATTCCACTAACTTTTAATTGTCGTCTGCAACTTCTTTCAAACTGGACAAGTCTTAACTTTTTAAAAACAGGAACGGGTTAACTGCAACCCTGATAATGGCAACTCACTGCTTAATTGAAACTGACTTTAAGCACAAACAGAAGATATAAGGAACAAACAGCACATTTTAATAGCACCTTGTGATTAATTCCAACAAAAGAGTTGACAAATTGGAGTTGCAATTAACAGGGTTGCACTGTAGTAGCATGTGAAGTAGAGAGTGATCTGTTTTCTCTCTCATCATACAACTTTTGACTCAATCAAGGGGAACTAGACCATCATAAAACGTGATTAATATCTGCCAAATGACTCCATGTCACAGAAAAATAACAACATTTTTGGAATAAATCCTCTTTTTCAACAAAGGGCCCAGAAAAGTGAGAGGACCCTAACCAAAATAAGACTAGAAATGTTGCAAACTTGTCTTATACCCCCCCTCCAGCTTTTTGTCACTCAAGTAGCAAAGATGACTTTTGACCTATGTGACCCCAAAACAATAGGGCACCTCCTTGGATCATTGACATAACTGTATGAAGTTTCATGGTTGTAGGTCAATTGAGTTAGAGCACCAAAACAAAGTCTACAGACAGATGGAGGTTAGAAATGGTGAAGCCAGATATACCCCTCTCTACTGTATAGGTGAGGGTGTAATATGCAGACAGATGGAGGATAGAAATGGTGAAACCAATATACCCCTCTCTACTTTATAGGTGTGTAATATGCACATCTTTGGTTGATATTAAGTGCATATGTGAAAATGAAAAAAAAAATCCATTCTGCAGATAAAGAGAAAATGACCAGGCAATATTTCTAAAGAAAGGGACATAACTGCAAGAAAAACAAGAGGCCCAGTGGGCCTTAACGGTCACCTGAGTAAAAGAGCACCAAGACAAGTGATTTTGTTTAAAAGTATTAGAAAAAGGTTTGGTTGAAATCCCCTCAGTAGTTCTTGAGAAGAAGATGAAAATGTTTAAAAGTTACCAAAAATGACCCCCTTTTGGTCCCCATTTTAGGCACCCCTGACCTCCAGCCTTTTAATTTTCACAAATCTGTATGATCAGTACCCAATGATGCTTTTCACCAAGTTAGTTTGAAATTGGCTTAGTACTTCATCAGAAGAAGATGAAAATGTGAATTTTTTAACATGATGAACTTTGACCTCTGGGTGAGGCCCCATACATGACCCCAGGGGCATGAATTTCACAATTTATAATAAACCTGTCCTAGTTGTCATGCACACAAAATATTTAAGCTCTGGCATTAACGGTTTATTAGAAGAAGATTTTTTTAAAGAAGTACCAAAAATTACCGCTTTTTGGCCCCTATTTGGGCCCCTTTGACCCCCAGAACCCCTATTTTCACAAACTTGAATTGGCATCCCCCAATGATGCTTTCTACCAAGTTTGGTTGAAATCCGCCCAGTAGTTCTTGAGAAGAAGATGAAATATTTAAAAGTTACCAAAAATTACCCCCTTTTGGTCCCCATTTTAGGCACCCCTGACCTCCAGCCTTTTTATTTTCACAAATCCAAATAACCATTACCAAATTATGCTTTTCAACAAGTTTGTTTGAAATTGGCTTTGTACTTCATCAGAAGAAGATGAAAATGTGAATTTTTTAACATGACGAACTTTGACCTCTGGGTGTGGCCCCATACATGACCCCAGGGGCATGAATTTCACAATTTATAATAAACCTGTCCTAGTTGTCATGCAGACAAAATATTTAAGCTCTGGCATTAACGGTTTATTAGAAGAAGATTTTTTTAAAGAAGTACCAAAAATTACCCCTTTTTGGCCCCTATTAGGGCCCCTTTGACCCCCAGAACCCCTATTTTCACAAACTTTAATTGGCATCCCCCAATGATGCTTTCTACCAAGTTTGGTTGAAATCCGCCCAGTAGTTCTTGAGAAGAAGATGAAATATTTAAAAGTTACCAAAAATTACCCCCTTTTGGTCCCCATTTTAGGGCCCCCTGACCCCCTAGCCTTTTTATGTTCACAAATCCAAATAACCATTACCAAATGATGCTTTTCAACAAGTTTATTTGAAATTGGCTTTGTACTTCATCAGAAGAAGATGAAAATGTGAATTTTTTAACATGATGAACTTTGACCTCTGGGTGTGGCCCAATACATGACCCCAGGGGCATGAATTTCACAATTTATAATAAACCTGTCCTAGTTGTCATGCACACAAATTATTTAAGCTCTGGCATTAACGGTTTATTAGAAGAAGATTTTTTTAAAGAAGTACCAAAAATTACCGCTTTTTGGCCCCTATTTGGGCCCCTTTGACCCCCAGAACCCCTATTTTCACAAACTTGAATTGGCATCCCCCAATGATGCTTTCTACCAAGTTTGGTTGAAATCCGCCCAGTAGTTCTTGAGAAGAAGATGAAATATTTAAAAGTTACCAAAAATTACCCCCTTTTGGTCCCCATTTTAGGGACCCTGACCCCCCAAGCCTTTTTATTTTCACAAATCCAAATAACCATTACCAAATGATGCTTTTCAACGGTTTATTAGAAGAAGATTTTTAAAGAAGTACCAAAAATTACCCCTTTTTGGCCCCTATTTGGGCCCCTATGACCCCCAGAACCCCTATTTCCACAAACTTGAATTGGCATCCCCCAATGATGCTTTCTACCAAGTTTGGTTGAAATCAGCCCAGTAGTTCTTGAGAAGAAGATGAAAATGTATAAAAGTTAACGGATGACGCACGACAGACGACGCACGACGACGGACAAACGATGATCGTAATAGGTCACCATGACCATTCGGTCAGGTGACCTAATAAATGGAAACTAACCAAGACAGCATTTGAACATCTTTTCTTGATACTGAGTGCTTTTATTTAGTTTGAATTAATTCAAAACCAGGAGTTTAGGAGAAAATGTGGAGACATGTACAAGCTACAGTCCAACAGACTGACCAACCAACCCACTGACATGCTTACAATTATATACCACTCAAATATAGTTTAGGAGCAGGGGGTTTAAAAGTCTTTGACAATGACAATTTAGTGTTACTAGAACAGGAGCACAGTATGAGTGAAAATCGTTGAGAAGAAGAAATCCACTGCTCCTAGCAATTTCTCTTTTCCCCAAAATGTATCTCCTAGCCTTATAGTTGAAAAGCCTTTGGCACACTGAAGAAAAAATAGCATGGTAAAATTTGCAAATTCAGAATAATAGAATGTTAGAAAATAAAACCAGGTAATACACACTTGCAGAAATGTTCCCATTTTTACAGCAATTGTCTTAATGCATACCCAAACAACAAAATTCAAGACTGGTCCAAGAATTTGTATAGGACAATTTCAGGTTGATAATTTTTTTAAATATCTCTGGCTTTTGGAGAAAATATAGAAATTCCTCCTAACAAGCTGTCAGTCCATCTGTCCAAAGTCTTTTATTATGGGGCTTAAAAAAGTGATATTGTGTGGGAATGAGTTAAAAAAAGGTTTATCAGATTAATCTACTCACCTCAGGGTATCTCCCTCGTTCAGGTTCATAAGCACAGTGTAGGCCCTAAATTCTGCCTCGGATGGACAAAATATCTTGTGTTTCTTCTCAAGGTCGGCATAAAATTCTTTTAATGTCTGCAGACATTTCGTGAGGTTTTCGTTGTTTATCTTGGCATCAAAAGAGTGCATGTCTTCCTCACAGAGCCTCTCTGAGCAGAAGATGTGAAATCTGGCACACTTCTCTAATAACTCTGCCGCATATCTATCACACAGCTGCTGTTGTGTGATATCCTGCAACAAGTATATTGAACCTTGACCAGATGCTGAAGTTTTAGACGGGTCCAAATTGAAAAAAGATGCAGACGACAATTTCAAGTTGATGATATTTTAAAAATATCTGTATGTCTGGACAGAGAACATGGAGGGAAATGAATAAATTGCCTGTATAGCACTTGTTTTCTGCAGGGACTTTATTTCTGAGGTCATGGACTGCATCACAGAATTTTTGTCACTCAAGTAGCAGAAAATAAACCCTAGAAGTAGAGTTTGTTGTTCAATAAGGGCTCCTGTTTAAACCTGTCTCATGTACATGTACAGGTAAAAGGTAATGCTGATAGTAAAATGCAATTTCATTGTAATTGTGTCATTGTTTGCCAACCAAAATGACGTAACAACAGCCTATTTCAGCTATAATTACAAAAATTTTGTTTGCCCATCAACAATCATTTAACAAAGTTTGACAGATTAATGACAGCTTAATATGTCATTCTATTCATACTTGTATAAAACTTTGTTTCCCATAACCAGTTTACAGATTAACTGTGTCAGATTATCCCTTTACCAGCAATAAAAAATTTAAGCTAGTCTTGCCTGGTAAGCAGAGGAAAATCAGCTTCATGAAACTTAATTTCTAAATTCATAGTTCTTTATTTATTTAATTTGTAGCGTAGATATTTTATCTTGCTTCCAGTAAAGTGAATGACAACAGAAAATGTTATGCAGAAATTAAACCCTTAGTTTTGGAAATGAGAAATAGCTTGTCCAGGGACAACATTTCTAGCCCACTGATTTATACATGTATAGAGAATTTGGTGCACAGAATTTTTTTTAGACTGTGACCTTGACCTTGGACGTATCACAATAAACATTTTGCCTGACACTAGAACGCATCAAGTAGAACAACTGTGCCAAGTTATTTTCAAATCCATCCATAAATGTAGAAGTCATGCTCCGGACAAGGTCAATTTCATTGTTTGACCCTAAACTGTGAACTTGACCTTGAACGTATGACAACAAACGTTTTGCATGATACTAGCACTCTTCAAGAAGACTATGCATAGTTCCTTTCAAGTCCTTCCATAAATGTAGAAGTTATACTACGAACAAAATTTCAGTTTGTTTGAATGGGTTTTTACGCCGCTTTCATCAATCTTTCAGTTATATCCCGGCGGCTGAAGCACCTAACAATGGATTCCTGATATTTCTCACACCAGTACCGCCATCACATCCCTTCTAAGCCTCCAGCTGCTTCCCACATAGGTCTATGATTATCGACCCATTGGTGGGAGACAAATAGACGGAAAGGATGAGTGCCACCGTCGGGGATCGAACCCAGAGAATTACAGATCGACAGTATGACCACAAAATTTCAGACAGACAGATGCACGCGCACACACACAGACTAACATCTAGGTGAAATTGCTGACCGCATCTGGGCTGGACAAAATATGCAGAATTTTGATCCTCCAGAAACAAAGTGCTATACAGTATGTTTTCCCTAGCTTCTTTTTTTTGAGGGGTGTCAAAAAGCAGGTCAGAGTCGGAATGTGTTAACAGTAGAGATATAAAGCAGACAAAAGACTAGAAACGTGCCATAGACACAGATGTCCCCGCTTAAGTCCTTGACCTTTAATCCATTCCCAAACGGCAAAATTTTAGACGGGCCCAAATTGAAAGAAGACAATATAAATGATGAAATTTTGGATTTTTTCAACTTTCTGGGTAGAAAACATTGTAGAAAATGAAGAAACTGCTTGTTATAAGCAATTTCTTCATTTACCACAATGATTTCCATAGCTTTTTTCCCTGTGGGGCTTCCAAAAACGTCACTGAGTGGGAATGGGTTAATGTGACTATAGTAATCTTCAAGGAGAACAACTGTGCCAAGTTATTTTGAAATCCATCAATTAAGTAAGAAGATACACTATGGACAAGAACGAGACACACACATTAACACAAAAACCACACACACCCACACATACATCCACTGACAAAAGTAACTCTATATGCCTGTCAATATTACATGGTAGGGCATAGAAACACAGTTGACACTTGTTACTCAAAATTGAAAAATCTTGAATTTTTGAGGTCATATTCAAGTCTCATCTGTATACCTTCTTTATTTTATATGAAACTGAATGTATTCTGTATGCTTTTTTTAAAATCCATCCATAAATGTAGGAGATATGCTACAGACAAATTTCAGCAGACTGACACTAAGGCACATACACCAACTTGTGGTAGTGACAACTGTGTCGCTCTCACCACAAGGGAGCTTCACAATAAGTCAAGGATGTACTGGTATTTAAGTCAAGAAAACCGATTCTTGCCAATAGGGAAGTGTTATAGAAATACCTTTCTAATTCCTCTAGTTCTGTTCCAAAGGAAATCAAACCAATCCCCCCACCTTCCATCTTCACCCTGATTGGCTACCTCCTTCAGTAAGTAGGTCATGGTCTGCTGAAGAACTGGCAGGGGACGTAACTCATGAGGAAGAGGCTCGTCCTGTCAAAATTAACACTAGTTAACCTATCATCAGTCAACAAAAATTTAGATTTGTCCCGATTCAAGAAATTGCAGACAGGAAATTAAAGCTTGTAAGAATACTAATCAAAGTACTGTGAGCTAACAAAGCATGGTTTTGTTAATTCATCCTCTTTGTCAAAGTTTATCATGATGAATAAACTAGTTTAAAATAACCCAGGAGTTAACCCATTACAAAGTCAAAATCTTATATTGGATCAAATTGAAGAAGTTGCAGACAAAAATTTCAAGATAGTGGAATTTGGAGAAAACATTGTGGACATTGAAGAAATTGCTTGTTACAAGCAATTTCTTCAATGCCCTCAATGTTTTCAAAAGCATTTTTCTTGAGATGATTGTAAAAGCAGAATTGGGTGGAAATGGGTTGGATAGAATGCTTTTGAAAAGAGTGCACTACAATTTGAATAGAGTTTAATATATTCTTAAATACAACAGAACTACTTTTTATGGTGTATGCCTTCAACTGATTAGTTGTTAAGCATCCAGTGGCAGTTTGCCCCCTTGAACTTTGATTAGACCTCAAATTTTGTCTATTAACTTAAGCTATCAAAGCTGAAGCTTTGCTAGCTCAAAATCTCAATTTCTTGTAGTGTTTTCAATAGCTTCTTAATTAAAGGTGGGGTAACAATTTTTGTTAAGGCTATATATAATAGAGTTGGGGGGGGGGTCCAGGCTTTTATATTGTTTCTATACGATATTCTTACAAGCAGATTGTAAAAATCAGAGATCAATAATAAATCAAAATATGGTATTTCCTTCAATGGCTACAAATCCAGTTAATTTATAGAAGATTTGGCACGAAAAATAGCAATCAATTATTGGATAGTTACATAAGGCGTCAATCAGTTGACATCACCCTTTCAAGTTAAATAGAGTTTGATAAATCATTAGCGCTTCAAAACCAACATCATAATAATGTCACATAGTTATATTTGCTAGCCAATAAAACTCAGTTCCAAACTGTCTTAACCCATTCCAACACAGCAGAATTTTAGACTAGTCCAATTTGAACAAGAGGCCTATAGGGCCTTATTGGCTACCTGAGCCCAAAGATCATAAAAACAAATAAAACTCCACCAGATTATGCTACATACCAAATATCAAAGCTTTAGGCCTTTTTGTAGGGAGAAAAAGATTTTTTAAAAGTTTTCACTAAACAAGCCTATCTTAAACTTGTGACGTCTGGGAACGGGCAAAGTTTTATCCTAGGGCCATAATTCATCCAATATAGATAGAGGTTTACCAGATGATGCTGTATATCATAGCTCTAGGCCCTCCTGTTTTGGAGAAGAAGAGTTCTAAAATTTTCACTAAAATTTTCACTATGTAAGCCCTATGTAAAACTTGTGACGTCCGGGAATGGGCTAATTATAAGCCTGGGGCCACAATTCTTACAATCTTGATAGAGATCTACCAGATGATGATACATACCAAATTTCAAAGCTCTAGGCCTCTCTGTTAGGGAGAAGAAGATTTTCAAAATTTTCTCTATATAAGCCTATGTTAAACTTGTATGAGATAATTTTGATCCCGGGGCCATAATTTATACAATCTTGATAGAGGTCCACCAGATGATGCTGTATACTAAATAAAAAAAAATAAAGGCCCTGCTGTTTGGGAGAAGAAGATTTTTTAAAATTTTTCACTATATAAGTCCTTTGAAAAACTTGTGATGTCCAGGGATGGGTTAATTCTGAACCTAGGGCCAATCTTGATAGAGATCCATCATATGATGCTAGGCCCTCCTATTTGGTAGAAGAAGATTTTTAGAGTTTTCACCATATAAGCCTATGTTAAACTTGTGACATCCAGGAACAGGCCAATTCTGACTGTGGGGCCATAATTTATACAATCTTGATAGCAGTCCACCAGATTATGCCACATACCAGAGCTGAAAGTCTTTTGGTTTGGTAGAGAAAGATCTTCTAATTTGTCCCTATGTAAGCCTATGCCCCCCCCCCCCTTGCCCCCCCCCCCCTCCCTGTAACAAGTAATTTCTTTTTTTCTTACAATGTCTTTACATATTTATCCCACAATACTTTATTTTTATAGGTAAAGTGATAGGAGGAAATGTAAAGTTCTTCTGCAAATGAGGTTTAATGATTTTCCAGCAACTATTGTGAAAATTCACACATAGAATGAGGATCAATCATTATTCATTCAGCTTTTAGATCACCTTTAAATTTTGTGATCTAGAAAATAAAGATTTAAAGAAGCTTGATAATTTTACTAACCTGGTCTGGAGAAGATCGTATATATTCCTTCACGGCCCTACTATGGTCTATGACAGGATTTTTTCCAGGCTGAAATCATAAGAAATTTAATGCTTGAAGAATTTGTAATTTTGAATTTGTTCTTGCTTACAGCTTCAGCATATGGGATCAAGTTATTTAACCAACACTCCCCCCCAAAAAGTCTAAATTTTTGTTATCTGTTTATGGGTTGTAAAAACTACACTAACTAATCAGATTAAATCAAGTTTATTTGCAAATTTTATCCACCTCTAAGAATTAAAAAGCTTTGGCCCTAGCTATTTTGGTCTTGGTTGTTTTAGTCAAACAAGAGGCAACTTACATGTTAAGCTTGACCAATTACAAGATATAACAACTTTAGACAGGTCAAATTTCAAAGAAGTTGCAGAAGACCATTTCTAATTGGTGACAGTTTGAAAATCTTTGTCTTTTCGGGTAACAAGCTTTTTTTACATTTTCCACATTTGACAGCTTTTTCTCTTCAGGGAATGGGTTTAAAAAGGTCTCATATCTCACTGTCTCTCACTCAAAATACCAATGTGCATAACTTTAACTATAAGGGTCATTCAAAAAGAAAGAAGCCAACCTAATAATTTGCTCAAAGTACAAAGTACAAATTAATCTAAATGTCAATTTTGAAAGAAACTGATTATTTTATAAATTACTAGAAATTCTATTTATAGTATATTGAATTCCGTCAACTACAGCAGTTACACTTGTCTTTTTCAACCCTAGTGGAGAATTAAGTGGAGAATTAATATTTCATTTGACTCTTACGGAATTCAATCTTATGCGGATACAAATTTTATTGAGAGGCATGGAACTATGATTCACTTACTACATTTTCCGTCCCTGTCAAAATTTCGTAGACACTCAATCGCCGTTTTTCTTCTCTATCATACCTCTCCTTCTCGGGACACATATCTTTACATGTACCAGCAAAGGCCTTTGCTGACTGCACATCTACATTCACTGATTTCTTCGTATCTGTAACAGAGAATAAAAGTTTAAATCATCCACTTATGTAATTCTAATTAATTTCAGCCTAGCTAAAAATAAACCCTCAACCAATGGGTGTCTGATGCTCGGCTGTTGGGTGCTGGACAGTGAGTACAGAATCTAGGTTGTATAAGCACATAATTTGTACAAAAGTATACCTCCTGCCAAAACAGGAATATTTCAGGTTCAGGATGACAGGGGTTAATATCTAAGTCAATTTGTTACGTTGGCAGTCAGTGGGGCTGTGGCTAGCAATCTATCAATAAGTTGTAGTTATATGATTTTTGAACACTTTATTCAGATATAATGATATATTGCCCTAAGGACTGTTTACTGTACTTACAAAGGTACAAGTTTATGAGTGTCTCAAATGAGGTGTTGGGAATCATTATAGATATTGGTGTATTTCCAAAATTTTCTCTAAGTTAGCCCATTCCAACACAAATCTGCTTTTTTTATGACCCCCAGAAAAAGCTGTAATTACTATGGTGATGCAGAAATTACTTAGAACAAGCTTTCTTCTTAATTTCTCTCAAAGATTTCTTTCCAAAAGATGTTTCTTTTTAAATTTCACAAACATTAAATTGTCATATGACACTGATGAAATACAGTAAAATCTGTGTACAGCAGCCAGTCACAGGAAGTACTCTGATTGGTTACTCAGTACTCAGTTAATGGACTGGTAACTTTTTTATTGCTTGTTTCAATACACCTTTGTCAATAAGGCATGTTAAAATGAAAACAAAATAAATGTATTATAAACTTTAATCTTCTTTGTTTATTGTTAGAATCTCTCGTTTTCGTTTTGCAACATTTTGGATTTGTGTATGTCCGACACCAAACTCAGGAGCAATAATCCCTGAAGAACGTCCAGATTCTAGCATTTGCACAACTTTTACACAATCCTATAAAGAGAGCAGCTTATGTTTCAGCTACGACATTATTGAGAGAACAGAATGCAAATAACAAATTCAAGCCATGTTAACGATGCCAAATTTACAGTTACAAAGTTTGTAAATAAACAAAAGATTGATGTAATATGCAATTACAAATTATTGCAACAAACTTCTAGTTATCAAGAAATCTGATTGCCTTTTATTTCTTGAATCCTTTTAAAATTAGGGGAAACATTGTTTTAATTAAAAAAAATTTATCCTGCCCTGATCCATTAAAATTGGCTGGTAGGTCCAATAACAATCAGTTTGCAACTTGCACATCAAAGAAAGATGACTTTGACACTTACTACAGTAAACGGGATTATCGATTTTTTTCACACTTGTCAATTATTATTGTGACAATTATCGAATTTTCTCAATTCGACTAATAAGGTTGTGTGTCTCGTCTGCTGACTGTTATGTAGGTGTGACATACTGTTAACTTCAGCCAATATGGCTGAGAGCTGGCCGCATTTCACAATATTTCGCTATACACAGTAATTTTAAAGAAGGAAATTGCATTGGAGGGATTGAAATGGCCGTTGTTCACAGATTGGCAGCTGTACACATATGGCCACTAGCTCAGATTCTAATGTACAGTAATAGAAAACATTTTAGGATAAGAAAAAGCTTGTGACTATATTTTCCAACCCATTTGGCTCTTATTTTCTGATTTTAATTTTCTTATGCAACTTTTTCCCTGTGGACCAGTCTAGCTTTTTGTCGTCTGGTAATGGGTATAAGGTTTTATACTCACTCTGTCTGAGGTACTTGTCTCGCATGTTCAAAACTTGTAATTTTTCTGTTGTTGTCCTAGCAACCATTCCATGTAACTGGTTTAAACTCACTACAAATATAATGATAGTACATATTGTATGTATATTCCATAAATGAAACCGTTGCAATGTGAGTTGTAAAATCTGAAACCTTTTGTAACAAGACTAAACTTAACAAGTAGAACCAGTGAGCCAAATTTTATGAAATCCATCACCAAATGAAAAAAAAAATCGACAAGGCATAGGTTATCACTGAGTATGCAATGACTTTTAACTGTAAAATTGCTCTATGGAGCATTAACCTATTCCTATTTTGCAAAATTTTAGACCTGTCTAAATCCAAAGATTTTGTAGAAAAAGTTAAAGTGGATTTTAATTTGAAAAATAACCATTCATTAGGATAGAAATATTAAGAAAAAGAAATTACTTGCTGCAAGGAATTTCTTTTTTTCTACAATGTTTTCTCAATTATAAAATCACAGAAACATAAAACCAGGGATTGAATAGGAAAGAGTTAAAACAGACCGTTCCTGTGATACTAGTAACAATGCTTTCAGAATGAATGGACCAAAAAAAGCTCAACTTCTTTAACCCTTTCCTGTTTCCTTTACGTCCCTTTGCTATTATACTTAAAATAATTGTAGAAAAAGAAGAAGTTACTTGTAACGAGCAATTTCTTCTTTATCCATAATATCTTCTACCCTATGAAAAAATTATTTTTCAAATTATATCCTTTTTTAGTCTTGGTTTACAAAACCTTTGGGTCTGGAAAGGTCTAAAAATCATAAAACAGGAAGGGGTTATATAAGAAAATTAAGAATCACATAATATTATTTAAGTACACATGGTGGAAAATATAGAAATTGATTGTAACAAGTAATATCTTCATAATTCACAATGTTTTCTACCCAAGAGGTCACTGAATTCTAAAATGAATGAACAAAAAATATTGTCTGCAACTTCTTTGAATTTAAACCAGTCTAAAATTTTGTTATCTGGTAATGGGACAAGAGATAAAGAGATTTCATATTCCTGAACAGTCATACAAAACTTAAAGTCTTATCACTCTGCAGGAACATGCTTCATGCAGAAATGTGACTGAGGTTCTAGTTTAATACCCCGATGAAAAAAGAGTATTCTTGTTCCTGAAAAGCTGATATTATCAAGGCGTAAATTATTATAGGATGTTTACCCATTACCTCAAGGCAAAATTTTAGACTCAAAGATATCTTTTTTTTTTGGGGGGGGGGGGGGTAGAAAGCATTTCTTTATTTTTTCCACTATATTTTCCAAACATCTTTATTAGGGGCGCCAAAAAGCATCTTTGTGTGGGAATGGGTTAAATAAGCAAAGATTTCAGCCATTATCAGACAACAAAATTTTAGTTGGTCCAAATCTAAAGAAGGTGTACATGACAATATTTGGTTTATAAAAAAGATCTGGGGGGGGAATGACATTTCAAAAACCATTGATTTTGGTGGAAGTAAAAATTCTTGAAAATGAAGATTTTGCTATGAAGCCTTTTTTCTTCAGGGGCATTAAAAGCAGGATTGTGTGGAAAATGGTTAACCCTTTCCCGTTTAATCCCTGGTTTTTACGTCCCTGTGTTTTCATACTTGAGAAAACATTGTGGATAAGGAAATTGCTTGTAATGAGCAATTTCTTCCTTTTCTACAATTTTTTCTACCCTACAGAATGAATATTTTTCAAATAAAATTGAGTTAGAATTGTCGTCTGCTAAAACCTTTGAATTTGGACAGGTCTAAAATTTTGGAAAAAAAAAGGAAAGGGTTAAATCATCTTATTTACCTTTTTCAGTTTTTGTATCTGAAGACAAGGGTGAAGGACTTGGTTCCCGTTGCACACTCCCTGGGGGACCAGCTGTAGATCTAGATGAAGAAACCCTGTCACCTGATAGATTACGGGGACCCGACATACTGGTTATTTCATCATTCACAGAATCCAGGTCCTTCCAGGGAGCTCGTCTGGGTCTGTCTCCTTGATCTGTAATGAGAAATTTTCTGTACCAGGCAATGTCAAAAAATAAACTAAGCAGTAAAACTGGGTGCAGATAACTTGTAGGTCAAAATTTAGTAATGATCGTGTATGGCCCCTAGTTGAAACGCCGTGCCAAGTACAAATATATGCTATCTATTAACCAGAAGTAGATAAATTGTGAACCTCATTTTCGCAAGCGCCATATAGGACCTCAATTTGAATCATGCCATGTATATCTATATATATTTATGACGAAAAATTGGCAAGACAGACTTAAGCACAGACTGAGGGAAGTACAGACGGTGGTTAAACCAGTACAGCCCCCCCCCACTCTTCTTTGAAACAGTATAAATAGCTATCTGAGTATCCTTATAAATTGAGTTTACCTTATGTTTTATGAAATTTTGACTTTCCAGGAAGAGATCATTGTGTAAACTTAAGAAATTGCTGTCTTCATTTGACACCATGTTTTACCAATTGTGGTTTTGAGGTATGACAAAAAGAGTAATCCATCATTTTTACATCCTTGTGATATTATACTCGAGAAAACATTGTGATAAAAGAAGAAATTGCTCATTACAAGCAATTTCTTCTTTTTCCACAAAATTTTATATCATACAGGATGGTTACTTCTTAAATGTTATTAACTTTATAATGGCACCTGCTACACCCTTGAATTTGGACAAGTCTAAAATTTAGAGAAACAAGAAAGGTTATCACACAGTGTTCAATCTACCTTTACAATATGTTCAAATAGTCATTCAGGTTGACCTTTGATGAACCCTTACTCTTTTTCAAATACTTTCAAAATTCTGAGAATCTCTTTTCACGTGATCCGTTACATTCATTTTCCTGTGACCTACCTGAGCTAGTGCCGGCTCTAACAAATGGTTGAACACCAACTCTACTTGAGGATGATTCTGTGGGTGAAGACGGCAACTGGTAGGAACTCCAGAATATAGACATGGGAGCTATTCCTCTTGCAATGAGACGTCCACGCCGTTTAGCCTCGGCTGCCTCTTCCTATATGAGATTTAATAATGGCTTTCTGAGACAATTGTAAACTAGGGAGTGAAGATGGCCCTTGATCGTTTATTTGAATTTCTTATTGAATAAAGAGACATGAAACTGAAACTTCAAAGTGGATCTTATCCCTTTCCCGTGCAATCCCTGGTTTTTACGACCCTGTAAAATTGTACTTCAGAAAACATTTTGGGAGAAAGAAGAAATTGCTTGTGACAGGCCCTTTTACCCTGTTTTTTCAGTGGAACCTTCACATTTAACCTATTCCAATTCAGCAAAATTTTAGACTGGTCCAAATTGAAAGAAGCTGCAGACGACAATTTCAAGTTGATAGAATTTTGAATTTTTTCGTCTTTTTGGATAGAAAACATTGTGGATAATGAAGAAATTGCTTGATACAAGCAATTTCTTCATTTTCCACAATGTTTTCCAAAGCTTTTATCTCGAGGGGCGTAAAAAGGAGGGATTGAGTTGGAATGGGTTAAAGGGTTCATCTTTATTACCTAACAATCATTCAGACCAAGTTTCATCAAGATTGAGATAAAACTGCTACCCTTAAAGTGTAAATAAGAGCTGTCGGAGACGGATTAAGGCTTTGTCACAAAACTGTTTGCCATTATTGGACAAAAAACTTCTTATTGAATGTAACTATAGTTTGAGAGCTCAGTTCACAAGAAACTTCTCGGAAGTATGACAAACATCGAAGGAATCTGTTTGGCTTCACAGGCCTGATTCTAGTAAAATTCAATATTATTATAGGGATGAGTGTATTTTTCACTCCGTTTATTGGAGTATAAAGTGCAATTACCTTAGCACATGGCAAATAACGCCCGTAGGGCGTTATGTTTAAGCCATGTGCTAAGGTAATTGCACTTTTTACTCCAATAAACGCAGTGAAAAATACACTCGGCCCATATAATTGCAATACGTCTATTTTCAAAACGGAAACGGATAGAGAGATGAAAATAAAAACAAATAAACGAACTGTGGGCGGAGTTACTTGTATTTGACAGGCGTATGGATACATTGACACAGTTTATCGCTCGAGTCGTTGTAACGGCGGACATTTTGTTTCGTCGCTTGGGTTTTTTGAAATGGAAATTCGTACATTCGTTGGATTTATTTGGAATTATTATGAGGAAATACTAACTTTAAACTCTGTAAATTATGATATCTGGGTCGATAACAGTTAGAATTATGAATAGATGCTTTGTAATAGACAAGAAATATAAACCTACCACATGGACACGATGCATGCTGATGTGACGAAGCCGATTCGACATCTCGGATTTACGGCTAATAAATGTGAGTTTTTCGAAATCTTCATGTTTAAAACGAACATTATAATTGTTATAAGGACACTATTTGTTTATCTATTTATTGAAAATCCATGGAAGTATAAAGGAATTCGAGGAAATCGAAATTCAAAAGGTGATGACTATAAATAGTAACAAAACAAGTTTGGTATTTCTTGGAAGTGAATTCCCAAATATCGGAAATCCCTGACCTTGTTTGTTTCTATTTTTGTCGAAAATAGTTCTGCCTTTTATCTAGGTATAAAATGCCATTGATTTGATCACGTGATACGATTTGGGCCAATGAAAATACTCTATTTTGAAGTATTGCAATTATCATATGGTAAAGGGCTAAACATTTTACCTTGACCATCAATGTTATTAATGAAAAATGTCTACATACAAAAAATGAAGACTCTAACTTCAGTAGTCTTACAGAAACAATAGACTGATTTATTTTAGAGTAGGAAATATACAAATGTAAAGATAGATGGCATTAAGCCCCCTTTTAGCATGGTAAGGTTCATTATGTCAAAAATTGAAATAAACATTAGTTAGGGCACTTAATAAACAACATTTATGTAAAGTATTAAGAAATTTGGGCAGTTGGTAAAGGAGGTATATTTGAAAATTAATGACCTTGACAATTTGATCTTGACATTGACAGATGACCTTGACCTTAGTACCAACAGAAAGGTTTTATCATAAATAATGCACATGTGAAATATGAAGGCTATATCTCTTATTAATCAAAAGTTATGGTCAATGTAAGTTTGTTGTGGTGAAATTGAGAGCTAACATAAAGCAAACAAACATTAAGCCCCCTTTTTCCATGATGCATTTTCTTTCCGCAAATTTCAAATAGTTTACGGTCAAGGGCATCTGATTTGCTACTCAAATGTGAAATTTCATTAAATTCTGACCATTAGACATGGAGAAATTTTAGAAAAACTATATTTTACCCTAAGTCCCCTTTTCCGTGATGAGGCCTCAAATCCAAAAACCCGCAAAAAATACATCGGCAATAAATCATAGGGAGTTCACATGGCAAGTTTCATTTGATTTGGTCAAAGGGTTATGGAGAAATCGCTCCGGACGGATAGAAGGATTGACAGACAGAATGATGGACGGATGGACAGACGAAGCGGCGGCTAATATCCTTTCAAGATATTATTGACACTGAATGATGGATAATTCATTGACCTTAATGGATCATAAAAGCTCACTGTAAGTACCTTGAGCTCAGGTGACCTTAATAAGTTGTAAGAACAAAGCAGCACTTGTTTGATTGATTGGTGATTTGTAGTGCACCAATAACTAGAGGTGCTTAAATGCCTGTATCCATCCACAAACTGAATTTACTGATTAAGCAAATGGTGTTTTCAGGAAATCAATATAAACTGAATTATATTCCACATGTCTGGGAAATAAATCTTGTCACTGAATTCTTTTAAATAGTTCTAGAGAAGCATTTTAAACTTTTCATTATTTTATGAAAGTGAAATTAAGTAAAATTTATTTTCCAAGTTTTATGAAAATGACAAAATTTTCACTGCATATCATATATATGGAAATAAGGCATGAGCATATAAGCCAAGTTTTTCAACAGATCAAAATTATGACCATATATGGATATATGCCCCACCCATAAAATACATAATTATCATCCTATCAAATTCATTGACAAAATCTGATAAGGGCTTGAAAGGATAGTTCCTGTTAAATTTAGTTGATGAGAAAATCTTTTTTTCAAAGTTTTCACTGAATATTTCATATATGGACATAAGCCCCACCTATTAAAGTCGTATTTTTTAAATTCTTTTACATAATCTGATCAAGAGTCAACAAAGAATCATTCCTGTCAAATTTGGTTGAAATCCATCCTCTGGTTTCTGAGAAAAAGATTTTCAAAGCTTTAACCATATATAAACATTAGTTCACCCATTAGAGCCATGTTTTTAATCAGATCAAAATTCTTTGAAGGAATCTGATAAAAGAAATCATTCCTGAAAAAATTGGTTGGAATCCATCCATTCATTTCTGAGAAGAAGATTTTAAAAGTTTTCCCCATACATGGAAATAAGCCCCGCCCATTAAAGCCATTTTTTTCATCCAATCAAAATTCTTTGTATGAATCTAATAAAGGGCCACCAAGGATCATTTGACCGCTCAGTACTTTCTGAGAAGAAGATTTTTTAAGTACAAGTTTATGACGGACGGACGCCCAACAGACACAACACCATAACAATGCTTACTGGCCAGTGGAGCTGAAAATGTAAAATATTAACCTTTTTGCCACATTTTATGACATGACAATTAGGCCAAATGAAATTGCAGGTATCACAATGGTAGGCTAGCTATTGTCTATTCTTATGAACCGTATTAATCACATGGGTTTTTCATTCCAAAACTTATTCAAACTCAGATGAAGATATCAGTCTTGAAATAAGAACCATAAACCTGCTACAAGCCAAAATTTACATGGGAAGCAGTAACTTCAGTGCTTGTTTGAAATTTCTATCAAATCTAGCCAGTAGATTAGGAGAAAATGGGCAGTCAAGATAAAACCACAACCTGCCAATTGCTGGACCCGCCCACTTACTGTTTTGGCCACACCTACTGGTTCCAACAGGAAGTCCCGCTTTGAATTTTAAATGGCGATATTCTGCAAAATTTATTGCCAGGAGCATATAACAAGAACCTGTAGTTATGATGTTTAGGTTGCCAAACCAACAAAAATGTTTCACATAAATTGTGGCCAATGTGAGAGTTCAAATCTGAATTTCGGGCTGAATGAATGATTTGTTTGGTCTATTGGTTGCTTGATTAAGAGCTGCAATTGGTCAATTGATTGACAAGCTGACTAATATTTTTACCCCAACATTTTGGGGATAGTATCACATGTACAGCATATAATTATCTTCTAAAATCCTTTCTGGTGGATTATCAGTATATTTTAGTAGATTATCACTTGCTAATTTTGCAGGAACACCATTAAAAGTATCAAAATGATAAACTCACTGTTTCGGCAGATTTAGCCCTGCTTTCATTCATTTTGCATATCTGAATCAGTCATTTTGTCAAAATATGTAGGGAATATTACAACAGTGGCTTTTTCTATTTGTTGTTGTTGTGTTCAAGAATCGTGTGTAGGTATCTTTTATTGGATGAGACCGAAGATCGAATCCAAATAAAAAATACCTACACACGATTCGAGAACACAATAACAACAAAGAGAAAAACACACTGTTGTAATGCTCCTTTTATTATATACCTTTTTGTGGATATGACATTAAGAAAATTCTCTTAAATGATTAAGAAATAACCAACTTTCCGAAAAACCCGAACGTCAACACACAAAAAAGTAGTCCGTGCTCAACGGTACTGGACGAATACGTTTTTTTGGTACACGCCGAATACGGATTTTTTTTCTGTCGAGTTGTATTAGATAGCCAGATTTTAATTCATATCATTTATAGGTATATAATAAAGCTTTTTATTTCACTGTTGTAAGCTATATCCATCTTTTGAAACAATGAAACAAACATATATCCTCTATGTATTCCTAGAAACTTACATGAGTTTTGAAGTGGATTGTTGCTTGCATCTTGTTGACATTTGGGAAGACTTTGGTAACATGACCAAACCTTCGGAAATGGCGCTTCAGCTCTAATTGGTTGTTATATTTTGTTGGTACTTGTTTACAGACGATGGACACTTTACGAGTGATGTCATCAGAGAATTGTCTCTGCAAAGGTGTCCTAGGACCTCTTGTTGGATCTAAAATTCAGGGAACACAGATTGATTGATTCATTGAATGGCATTTAACACCTCTTTTAACAGTATTTCAGTCTTTTTGGCTCCAGCTGCTATCTCACTTAGGTTTATGATTATCCACCCATTGGTGAGAGGCAAATGTCTAAAAGGATATGTGCCGCTGCGGGGGATCAAACCCATGACATCCCATGATTGAAGATTGGATGTCTGGTGCAACTGCCCTATGATGGCAGCCCAGGGAACACAGAAGTAGGATATTAATTTGATTTTGACTAATTAGTTCTTATAGTTTCATTAGAGCCAAATTGTGAATGTTTAGCATAAGCTATCTACTAAATGCTATTCAGAATGACCAATGCATGTTCAGTTTGTGGAAAAGTGAAAATAACCAAATGAGATTGTGTTCATTTTTTGTGTTAGAGCACAGAAATGGTTTTCAAACAAAGTTCAGTTGTGACCTGTGTCATGAGAAACATGGACTTAATCAGGAATGTCCCTGATCTGGCAGGAAACATTGACAAAGATCAGCCTTCAAATACATGTAGTCTGATCTTAAGACTACACCACCAGTTTTTCCCTTTAACCTATTCCCACACAGGCCCTCCTTTTTGCGCCCCTCTATAAAAAAAGCTTTGCAATACACTGTGGTCATTGAAGAAATTGCTTGATTCAAGGATGACTTTAAAAACAAAGTTAATAGACATCTGATGGACACAACATATGACAATAGCCAACGGGTTGATGTAACCAAAAGGATTTGATTCATTTTCAGCAGGACAAGGGTTGAGTTACAGGTTAAGTTTGAAGTAAATGTTAAAGCAGGAAGACAGATGGACAGAAAGATGAACAGACAGACAAAAGTAAAACATGATACACCCAATCTTTCAATTCAGGGACAAATATGACTAAGGAAAAGTTGGAAAAGTAGAAATTGTTTGTGATAAGCAGTTTCTCCTTTTCTAAAAAGTTTTTTATTCACTGTTAGTCCCTCATTTTCCAATTTTAGCACATTTAAAATATTGTCTGCAACTTCTTTAAATCTTTGTATTTTAGGGTAGAAAAGATAATGGATGAAGAAATTGCTTGTTTCTTCATTTGCCACAATTTTTTCTTCTTGAGAAGCGTAAAAAGACAGGAACATGTGGGAATTTTTTTGAATTTTCAACTAAAAGCATATGTAAAGATTTTCCACACAATTACTATTTTTTACAAACCTCAAATAAAAAGACTCTGAAGAGAATTGTGAAAATGAAGGAATTACTTGTTACAAGCAATTTCTTAATTGTCAACAATGTTTTCTTCCCGAGAAGACACAATTTAGTTTTAAAATTGTTGTCTGTAACTTCTTTCTTTTTAATTTGTATCAGTAGAAGGTCAACAGTGACAAAGCCTAAAATATAGAAATCTTGACAAGGAACCTTCTGTGAAAGTTTCATTCAAATTTGTCCATAAATTTAGGAGATGTGTTGAGAAATTTTGCTTTAAGCCCCCTTTTTCTGTGAAGCAGACTTAAATTGCAAAACCCCAACAATATATGCAATATCAGATGAAAAGGCACATTCTGTCAAAATTTCATTCAAATTTGTCCATTTTTGTCTGACGAGATGTGTTAACAGCTAATTTTGCATTACTTTTTGCTTTTACTATGACACAGACTAAAATGGCAAAACCATAACAATATGTGCGAAATCTTGACAACATGCGCGAGGTCAGGTGATAAGGAACATTCTGTGAAAATTTTATTCAAATTCGTCCATAAATTTAGGAGATGTGGTAACATAATTTGGACATACGGACAAATAGACAGACTGACAGACAGATAAAGAAGATGATACCATTATGGTGGCGTATTGATGTGTGAGAATGGGTTTCAACTGAATACAAATAGAGAACCTTGTGCTGGTGGTTGTTCAGTGGCTCCATTCCCTTCGGATATTCTTCCCAATCCCCTCTGTGGTACAACCTTCCCGAACAACTTTCTCTCCTGCTGTTAAAGATGATAACACATTATGACTGAGCCCTATATTGACCCAGGCCAGAAAATTTTAGACTTGTCCACATTCAAAGAATTTGCAAATGACAATTAAAAATTAATGGAATTTAAAAATACTTGTCTTTTAGTGGAAAAACCATTGTAGAAAATGAAGATAAAGCATTTTCTTCATTTTACACTATGTTTCCCAACTTGTTTTTTCTTTAAAAAAAGGGGCAGGCATAAAAAGGCATGATTGTGTTAAGTGGGTGATTTGTATTTATTATAAAATGGAATCCCCTCGAGACCCTGAAAATTGCAATTCAATGCTTAAAAGCAACTTACTTTGTGCACAAACATTAAATTCAACTAACGCCCCCTCAATACAAAAGCTTTGAAAACATTGTGGAGAATGAAGAAATTGCTTGTTACAAGCAATTTCTTCTTTCTCCACTATGTTTTCTACCCTAAAGACAAAGATTTGAAAGATTTTATCAACCAAAAATTGTCGTCTGCAGCTTCTTTCAATTTGTACAAGTCTAAAACTTTGTCGTCTGGTAATGGGTTAAGTGTTGTATAGTGAACAAAAAATTTAACTCGAAAAATGGTCATAGTTGCAAAAAATAAATTCAGAGTTGAGAGTACAGATTGCCCTTTTGGTAATGCACATATAATCCAAATTTCAGATCAAAAACTATAATAATCACACATAAGCTTTTGCACACAGATGAGACAACCACAATGATGATACTCTGCCTATAACAATACCTAAGATTTCTCTCTGAAAATGGAAGATCTAATAATATGCTGTAGGTCACATGATAAAACCATTCTGCAAAAATTTCATAATAATCTCTTCATAAATGTAGAAAGTTTTGCAAACACAAAAAACTTTTACAGCCAGCTGGCACATCAACATTAACAAATCTATAAACCAGCTGTTGCTCTTTGTTTCAGAAAAAAAAACTATTTGAAATATTGTAATAAAAGAATGAAATTTTATAAGAAATAAGCAAAATCTTCATAACCAAAGCATAAAGTATGGTTTATGTACAGGTATAAGGCTTTTGGAGACAATGGTGCTGAAACACAGCCTTGACAGTTCGCCAAGAGATCACTAAGAGTGTGTGATAAGGATTTAAGCCATGTACCAGATGGCAAAATTTTAGACTGGCCGAAATTGAAAAGGAGGTGCAGATGACAATTTAAAGTTCATGAAATTTTAGAGATTATCAACTTTCTGGACAGCATGCCCACTGGGTTTTCATTTTGGGGGTACATGTACCCCATAGATTTTGAAATGGGGGTACAAAGAAAAATTTGAGGGTATAGTGTACCCTTTATTTTCAGAGTTAAGGGTACACCATACTAAACTTAAACCTTTACCAAATGACAATGTTATAGTTATATCTACTTTGTTAATAATCAGTAAATAAGTGCCACACGTCACCTGCCAGTTTCAGATAAATATAGAGCGAAGGATAGCAAAGCTGATTTAGACAATTTGCTTTTTTCTTAATTATTCAATTTTGGAAAGGCTGAATTGGATATGAGAGCGATGGCCAAACAACTCTAACAGGTTAATTGCGAGGGTGGGGGGGCACCATTTTGGAGCCGGCCATGTCGGCTCATTGTTAGCTCAAACACTGTTATTGAAACAATTCTGGTACAGAAAATATCAACTGGCCTTATTACTGTCCAAAAGTCACCATTTGTGGAGAAATAGAGTAGGTTTTGTTGTGACATTTTGCAGACAGCAAATTACGTAGATAAAACTACAACGTTAAATAAACGGTTCCATTTTGTCACACCCAACTTACATGTACAACGGAACTCACGAGAGAAACTCATTTCAAAATCAAATTCTATAGTATGAAGTGTTGTTAGTTTTTCGCCAAAAACACGTAAATCTCTTGTGTTTTGTTTGAAAAAAGCGAAACTTAGGACTTATTTCAAAACAAACTGGTCAGGCCATCAAGATCTGCATTATACACCCTTTTCATGTAAAATATATGAGGAACTCCGCGACCCGATTCCGCCATATTGTTTACAAACAATCCATCACCCAATCGAATTCGATGTTTGGGTATATGTCATTAAATGACCATCAGCCAATCTCTTGATGCAGTCGTTTGGGACCTACCTGTCGGCTTTGTTAAAGTCGACGGCTGTATCGGTCTAGTTCCCTTGTACTCTGTATAGAGGAAATAGGTCGAAAAGTAGCGATGGTTCTCATCGAACGAAAGGGAAATCACCTGCGTCCGATGCTTTTTTGGTCTACTTTGCTTGCATTTTGGGTTTTTTTTAGGGAACAATACGAACGTAGCGTTTCTTGTTTTGTATGCTAATAATTTTTCAATGCACACACACGTAATGGCATTTTTGTTTCTACGTTCATTTGTTTTTCTGTACGTTCATGCACGTCTTGGTGAAAGATTTGTACGCGAACCGACGCAATTGTACGTGAATTACGTACTGCAGTACGTGAATGGGCACCCTGCTGGATAGAAGACATTGTGAACAAGGTGCCAAATTGTCACAAGATACGCCCGTCACACTGCTTGATATTAACTGGGGGTTTGAATAGAACTGATGTTATTTTGAATGAATATTTTTTGTCAAACAAAGTATGAAAAACAACAAAGGGCAATAAATATACGCAAGGTAGAGTTATGGTTCTTGTACACTGCACTCCCACTTGGTGAGCTCTATCCATCCAATAAATTTCATGATTCTAGCTGTTATACTTTATGAGATATACTCTGGACAAGATTCAAGTATGAAAAACAACAAAGGGCAATAACTCAAAATATACGCTAGGTAGGGTTATGGTTCTTGTACACTGCACTCCCACTTGGTGAGCTCTATCCATCCATGAAGTTCATGATTCTAGCTATTATACTTTTAGAGATATACTCCATAGAATTCAAGTATGATAAACAACAAAGGGCAATAACTCAAAAAATAGGCCAGGTAGAGTTATGGTTCTTGTGCACTGCACTCCCCCTTGGTGAGATTTATACACCCATGAAGTTTCATAATCGTAGCTATTATACTTTTAGAGATATACTCCGGACAAGATTTAAGTATGAAAAACAACAAAGGGCAATAACTCAAAAAATAGGCCAGGTAGAGTTATAGTTCTTGTACACTGCACTTCTACTTGGTGAGCTCTATCCATCCATGAAATTTCATGATTCTAGCTATTATACTTTTAGAGATAAACTCCGGACAAGATTCAAGTATGAAAAACAACAAAGGGCAATAACTCAAAAAATTGGTCAGGTAGAGTTATGGCTCTTGTGCACTGCACTCCCCCTTGGTGAGATCTATACACCCATGAAGTTTCATGATCCTAGCTATAATACTTTAAGAGATATACTCCGGACAAGATTCAAGTATGAAAAACAACAAAGGGCAATAACTCAAAAAATAGGCAAGGTAGAGTATAAAAATGAAAAAATTGCTTGTTGCAAGCAATTTTTTTTTTCATTTTGCACAATATTTTCTCTAATTGTTTTTCTTGGGGGATGTCAAAAAGCGCAACTGTGTGGGAATGGATTAAAGAATCTACAGTACTTACAATTCTAAATCCCCGTCTAACTTTGTGCTCATCCTCACCTAAAACAGAGTATGACAGTAAGATTTATTGCATTTATTCCAAACAAGTCTAGATAAACAATTATTTACTGATGGAGCTTAACATGTAAAAAACCCTTCAAATTGGTAAAAGAGGGTGCAGATAACATTTCATGATTTCATGATTTGTCAAATTCTAAAAATCTTTGTGTTATTTAGTTAGAAAACAGCTGAATTGCAAATCAATGATGGAGGGCAAAAGTGTGAAGTCGGTTAACCCTTTCCCATTCAAATACGGTATTTTACATTCCTGTGATTTTTTACTCAAGAAAACATTATAACAAGCAATTTCTCCTTTTTCCACAATATTTTCTACCACATAGGATGATTTCATTTCAAATGTCATCCAGTTTTCATTGTCGTCTGCAACCTCTTTCAATTTGGACTGATCTAAAATTTCCAAAAACGGGGAAGGGTTAAATATGCAAAAGCCTAGAAAAAGACTAACTTTAAAATTTCACTTTAGGAAAAAACACTATGTTGCCTGTAATCACTGGAATTGTCTTTAAAAGGTCTAATTCAATAAGCAATTGAATTAAAATATAAATACCTTAATTCATAGAAAACATTGACCATGTTTTCCTACAAAAAAGAAAGTCCATATTGTGTGTTAAAAAGTTAAGTCAGACTCACAGATAGCATAGATAGATTCTAAGTTGGCTATATACATATATATATATACAATGTATATACAGTCAGGCCGCGATACATCGACCATCGTTATATCGGCAAACTCAGTTAACGACAAAAAAACACTGGGAACAAACCTCACCTAACGTAATTTTGACCCGTTTGAACGGCATATTCAAGTACCGACACCAATGGACATTTGTCGGAACAAATCTTCGAAATTTAATGAATTTTGCTTCAGTTTATCAGAATTTTCTCAGCCCATGTTTTACGGTTGTTGACATGCCGTAAAGGGTGTCGTAAATCCTTTATCCCCAGTTGTCGTAAACAATATAGGTTACACAATAGACTCGATTATTGATTTTTTACACCTTCTGATAAATAGTGTTTAATGTAAATAAAATGCCTTTGGCAAGTTTTTCACACTTAAATTACCGGTGTTGTATGTTTTATTGAATTCGGTTGTCTTTATTTGAGATGTTTGAGCAAATTTGAGAAGTTTGAGAAATCTGAGAATTTTGAGAAGTGTCCCTAATAATTGCGAGAAACAATTTTCTTTGTTATTTTTATTATCATTGTCCCAATCCGTAACGTTATACGTAAACTTTCCAGCTTTTAGGCTGTTCCTATTTACAACTTTCACTTCCTGTCTAGTCCGTCATTTCTCGCCGACATCACGAAAAATTTCCCTGTATCCAAAATCTCCTGCTCCATTACAACGACTGACTCAGTTACCGACAGGAATTGTGTGGGGACAAAGTATGTCGTTATAACGGGGTTTGACTGTATATATATATTGGTGTGGAAATACAGATTTTCTTCACTTATCAACGGAAAAGTGATATATGATTTTGAATAGTCAGACTCTAGAATTAAAATGAACCTACCCATGAAAGAGCAAAGAGATAAATTTTGAGAAAGAATTGTAGATAATAATGAAAGTGCTGAAACTAAGCAATTTCTTCATTAACCACAATATTTTCTACCTTTCAATTTAAACATGATATTTTCAAATATATAATGGGCTATCTTTGGGATCTATTTTTTCCACTCAAAGATTTCCCCCGGTATTTACTTGTCCCTAGTCGGGTGGCCTTCAAAACTGCAATTATCTGCAAATAGGAAAGCCGAGCATAGAAATTCCAAACCCCTGGAAAGGGGGTGCAGAAACAATAATTTGAAGTGGTTTATAGTTGTAAATTGTTGATCTTGACCATGGCATTCTAAGGGTCAAAACTAACAACAATACCCTCAATCATGTGCATAAATTTGAAAGCTTAAGTGCCAACTGACCGTATTTTGTAAAGCTATGAAGTAAGCAAATAGTTTATATAATTTTCAATAGTAAATAAGGTATATCATTGAAAAATTGATAAAACTCTCTTCTGACCCTAAGAACTTTCTTCAAAAGGGGTCAAAATGACCCATGTGGGAGAAATTTCTAAGTGTTAAAATAGGATATTTTAAGTTTTTTGTGGTTCAAAACCCTAGTTTACGAGTCAAACACAAACCCTGATGACAATTCCTTTTTTTTCAGAATTTATTAACCCTTACCCAACTCTTGTCATGCTGAATAAAATCCTTTTCAGAACTGCAAGAAAGCCATTAAGCACTTAAATGTTCAAATTTCTACCTACAATTCACTCTTTTTGTTGTTTTGACCCCTTGAAAATCAGTTTTTATCCCAAGAATTCATGGTCAATGACTCCATAATTTCAAATGCTAGCACAAGCACCTATATATAGTAGCTAAATCTTGAATAAGCTGTATGATGTTAAGTCACCAAACAATAAACAAAATTTTGATATAAATGGCAGAGTTCATCATTGTCTAAATAAATAATCTGATTGGTCATTTGATTTCTTTTTACTGACTGCAGCAATACATCAATTCTCAGATCATGATGGTCCTTTTTTTAATGGAAGGTCATAAATACTTACCTTCATTTGAGGAAGTCTCATCTTTAGATGGTTTCCCAAACAGTTGCCTTGCAGAGGAACCAGTTCTTAGTGGTTCTTTGCTCTGTGGCTGGCTCCCTGCTGCTCCTTTCTCTTTCACATTCTTACCAAACAATTTTGTGGAATCCTCACTTGGTTTTCCAAATAGAGTTTTGGACTCTTCAGTAAGCTTCCCAAATAGTGCTGGTTTGACTTGCTTTCCAAATGAGCCTTGGGATTCTTCTTTTACATTTGGTTTCTCCTCTTTGACAACAGTTTCAGTTTTAACTTTACCAAACAGTCCAAAGGGCTTCTCTTGTTTGATCAAATCAGGAATGGGCTGTCCTGAGACTTTCTTCCCAAATAAAGTATTACTAATTGACTGTTCCAATTTGACACTTTCACCTTTTTTACCAAACAAGGAAGTCGCAGATGATCTCTCTTGAGGCTTACCAAAATCACCAGAAGATGCAGCCCCTCCAAAAACCTGTGTACTTGGCAATGTTGATGTGACAGATGGATGAGAGGACACAGGTTTTCCAAATGCTGAGAAAGCACTTTGTGTGACACCAGACTCTCCAACAGCAGGTTTTCCAAACAAGGTTCTTGAAGCTCCTCCTTGTCCAAAGACTGTACCAGTATTTCCAAACACAGAGCTTGTACTGCTAGACACATCAGTTACTGTTTTAGATTGTCCAAAACCACCTGATCCCCCTCCTTGACCAACAACTGATGCTGTATTTCCAAAGACAGAGCTGGCACTAGAAGATGAACTTGTCACTGTGCCAGTCTGTCCAAACACTGTTGCTGTGTTGCCAAACACAGAGCTAGTACTGGTAGAAGCAGTTGTCATTGTGCCAGACTGTCCAAACCCACTGGATGTCCCTCCCTGTCCAAAAACTGTGGCAGTATTTCCAAACACAGAACTAGTACTGCTAGTTGAATTGGTCACAGTGCTGGTCTGTCCAAACCCACTCTGACCAAATACAGATCCACCAGGCTGACCAAAAGCTGTAGTTGGCTGATCCGAACCCCCAGTTGGTGCCCCAAATAATGATGTCTGCTGACTGGCCATGGGCAGGGTACCAAATGCTGTAGATGTTATGTTTGTACCAAACAAGGAACTGCTTGTAGTTGTCTGTTGTCCAAACAGAGGGACCGAATTAAACCCACTCATCTTCAGCTTTTGTTCAAATGCCGTGCCTTCATACAGCTGTAATCAATGAGCAAATTATTCAAATAATATCTGCCATAAATATGGTCATTTGTCATCTTTTTGCTTGACACAGATCCTTTTGTTAAAAAGCTATATAGATGCCTGACAAAATGGGAATAGTCATGTATGGAATGAAGGAGAAATGGGTCTAATGGGACAAAACAAGAGGACCAAATGGCCCTTAATTGCTTATCTGAGTTGACTGTTTAGACAAACAGTCTGACCTATTTTCAGGTCAACTGAATAGACCCTTTATTATATATACCCTTTGTTATATGCATACAAAGAAGGAATCTGAAGAAAAAAATGTCTAGCAAACTTAAAGGCATAGAGTTTAAAGTGATGCCTCTCAGGTGTCAATTTTTCTTATACCCAATGCAAACCTATTTAAGAAGGAAATTTTCATAATTTTATGACAATCCATAAGGCATAGAGGTTAAATATTTTTCAGGAGGAACATTGAATAATGGCAGTTACAGTGATAAGTGGTACAAGTTAGAGATTTTATAATAGAGCCTAGCATCAATTTGATTTTGTTTGTAATTCACTCTAACATTCACATTTGTAAGATTTATATGTTTTAATTAATCAAAATTAGTTAATTTATATATGAAACAGGACCAATTGAATATGAAATAAAGAATAAAATCATTAAAATACTTATTGTTTGTGGGCAGGAATGACGGAAGTAAATCACTTTCGCGCCATCTGTCAGCATTTTGTCTAGGGAAAGTTTGGGCGTGTAAATAAAGATCAAGGTCGATTCTGGTATCATTGGTCATAAATATTGCAGGTGATAACCAATGTTTGTGTTCTGGAATTGCCTTATCGTTCTTAAATTAACAGTCAGTGAAATTGAGATTGTCTCCATATTTACTTTTCCAGAGCCAAGTTCGTACATCGGCTAATTTTCTTAGAATCGCTATGATTATAGATACAAAATGAGGGTCCAGGGCTCTGCAGACTCTCAGAATTTGAGGAGAAGTGACTTCTCCCTAGTCTGAGAATTGGGAGAAGTTTTTCAAAATAGGGAGAAGTGGTGAGACTTTCAGGAGAAGTGGATCACATTAAAAAGTAATTTTTTGCCTGTATTCCCTATTTCTATAGGAAAATAAAAAAAAGCTTTGCAAGTAGCTGCATATTTTGTTTTATATAGTATGCAGTTAATAATTAAGTATTTCTCATCCTTTCTTTCAGTCCTTATTACAGAGATCTTATTCCTGTGAAAAATTTTTTTTGTCTTCTTTCTTCCGTTCGAGAATTTAGGAATCTGATTCTGAAATTATTTTCTTGAATATCTTATATATAGATGGTATTATAGTCTCAATTATCAAAAGTTATAATTATGAAAAAATTTGAAAAGAAAGTATGTGGTCTGAACTTACTAAAATGATCAGAGTTTAGTTTGAGGCAGAAAATGAGAAAACATTACTATTTCATTTAACTCATTACTAGGAGACAATATCTCCAGACTGAAAAAAAGTTGCAAACCACATTTCAAATCAGAATATGCTCAAAGTAGAAAATGAGTACCAGATAAGGTAAAAAATACTGTGGGAAAAGGAGAAATTGCTTGCTACAAACACTTCCTCTTTTTCTCACAAGTTTTCCATTTAAATTCTTCAAAAATCAAAAAAGCGGGATTGTGTGGTAATGGGTTAAAGTCTGACAACTTCACCTGTATGTAACAATAAATGGATAAAAAGCTTTTAAGTAATAGATTTAAAAAAAGTTCATTTTGACTGAGTTGCAGTTATTGTAAGTAAAGGGTATTAAAGATAAGAGCTGAGTAATTTTACATAAATCACAGACTGTGTAGAGGTTTAAATTTGAAACTATATTAACACGGAACCATTTGTTCTAGTGTTTTGGATTATATGTCATTGAATCAGGGTTCTCCCCAGGCCATTATAGCGTATCGGCCCCGATACGCCTTCATTAATTAAGAGAGTTTGCCGATACGCCTTCAGATCGCCGATACGCTTAAATTTGGTCACCGATACGGCTTAAATTCAAGCAGAAGAAAGGGTAAAGCAAAACATTGAAATTGGCTGCAGAAGCGCGGACACGACAGGCTCTTTATCTATAATGTTGTATACCACGTATTGCATAACATCTCTATTGATAAGACCCTTACACTCTTACTAATTAGTGATTATCGATTTTTTCTCGCGTCTCCCACTGGTACCTCGCTATCAGTCACCAAGCATGATAGGTACCAATATGTAAACAATGAATTCAAAATGGCGACCCGGTTCCGGAAAATTGTCACTTTGGCTGAGATTGGTCTAGTTAAAAGTAAAAGATGTGGTTATTTGATGTGACAACTATCAAACCAAAGCCACGGTGGTTTAAAATTTAATTTTTTGAAGGAAAGATTTATTGGGTCAGTTTATTTCATACATTGATCGCTGGAAACATACCCTTTTCGCGATCTTTTTTCCTTACGAGAATTTGCCAAAACAATAAAGACAGATTTGTATAGAAGCCATCCTAGTTATACTAAGCTCTTGTTTTCAACTCAGTTTAATAATTACACACATGTATCTTCTGGGATAAGTCCATTTATTTTTTATCCAACATGGAGGGCATTATCTCAAACATTCGTACCCTTGTTTGTTCAACCCATTTTTTCAATAAATTTGTTTTAAAAGTTTGATGAAAAAATATTATTATACTTTTAGTAATCATCTAATAATATCTCATCCTCTCATGTTTTTTACCCAAAAAGAAATAATACCCCAATAAAAATCAAAGTGCTGAAAGCACTTCAAGAAAAGAATGCCTTAGACCAATTAGGGATTTCTTTTTATAAAAAGTAATGGTTTAATAATTATTTAGAATCAGGAAAAGATCATTCACACTATAATATTTGGAAAACAAAATCCTCTTTTGAAAATCAAAGTGCTGAAATCACTTAAAGAAGAGAAGAGTTAAGACACTTGTTTAATAAATTAGATCAAGTTTCATGTTATAATTTGAGAAATAGGTTGGACACTGCTGATATATTATACATTTTTTATTAACTTATGGAAATCAAATAGCTGAAAGTACTGTTAGAAGAATAGTTATAGTGTCAGACAGTTGAAGGCTTCTGAATGGGCAAATAATGAGCATTTCACATTTTACACAGAGAATCTAATGGAGCTCTTTAAGATGCAAAATTTGAAAATGAAACCAGGTATTTCAAACAGGAACCTTATAAATACATTTTTGAAATTACTGATAATATATTTTTTTTTTTTTCTGATGAAGGGCATTTTTCGTCAATCCAACACTCCATGTTTTTTTAAAGAGTCCTCAAGGATATGATTTTTGGACAGACTTGATAAAATGGCCAAGCATGAAAAGCTAATCCTATCTAATAGATAAGCACTTGACACTTTTTTTTACTCATGAGACTTTTGGGTATATTCTTTCATTATCTTTCCTTTTCACATCCTTTTTATGAGACATTTTAGTGCCCTTTCCAAAAAATAGGATAGAGAGTTGAAGTAAGCTGAGTAATGTCACAATTGGTTGGTATCAAAATAAGTCTCAGAATAGATAAATCAACTTATAATAATTAAAAAGTTGAAGAATATAATTCAAGAATTACTCTCAATAAAACAACAAGATGTCAATAATCAAGCTAAAAAGCACTTTTAATGACCTTTATTATGTATAGTCATACCAAGATGTTAACAGACAACACGCCGCGCATTTGCCACTACGCCTTCAAAAATTTCTGGGGAGAACCCTGTTGAATGGATTAATTACCAAAGTAAGATAAGTGAAGTTTAATTGTTCCAGGTAACAATGTTACTTATGAAAAGATCGTAGAAGCCGTAGATTGTTTGATTTGTTAAATCAAAGTAGATAATGGGAGTCCAAGGATTTCGTTGAAAAATATTTTTTCTATTTAGTTTTACGGGCAAATCAGTTTTTATCACCAAAGTTTTATTCCTTTTATCAATGAATTTTAAAATATGGCAAATGACACGACGTTCGTAATAAAATCTGCCATTTTTCTCGCTGCTTGAAAGTACAAAACAAATCTCGTATATTGGTAAGATAAACATAACTTGCCACTAAAATAATTGAATCTTCAGAAGGGAAAAGGTTTGATACCAAAAAGTTTCTCAATTCCGGCAGTTCATAAGGGCTTGAAACTATCGAATCAGCAGAGGTGCAAACAAAACAAGCATGGCGTCTATCGATACACACTTGATTTACGATCAAAGGACTTCCAATCAGCAGTTGTATAATTGATTAACTGTCTCCTGATTTGATAGCCTCTAGGCAAAATGCGATGATCGCCTTTTACAACGAGGCGACTTCCCAAATTTCCAGGCGACTTCGACTTCGCTTTTATCAGCAACTGGGGAGAAGTTTTATGAAACCAGGCGACTTCTTCGCCTGAGTCGCCCACTCTGCAGAGCCCTGGGGTCATCTTAAAAATGGGGTCAAAGGTCGGTGATAAAAGGGATCATCACAATAAATTTTGTTTTTGAGTGTGCGAATGATTTCTCTTTATTTTTATATAAGCCTTGATTTCGTTGCAAACTCGTGGACCGATCTACGAGCAAAAACGTTATAATGGTCGTCTATGGTAAATGATTTACTTCGGTCTAACGGGCAAGGTAATCGAAAATCCTACGCGAAAACACATGACAATTTGTTTTTAAGCTGCAAAAGTCTCCTAGTATACCGTGTTTTTTTGCGGGATAATTAAAATTAATTGTTTAAATATTATAGCATTATTTTTCAATCTGAATACTATACAATAGATACGTACAATCTAAGTCATTCTAACACTTTCTCTTTGCAAGCGGGATGTTGTTGTTGTTGTTTTCTTAAAAATCAAAAACTCCTAAAACCAAAACATCTCCTACACATGGATCAAATTTTAACGTAAATATCGTGTAAATGAAATGATACGTGTATAGTTATATAAATTTATCAATTTTGCTATATATTTATTTGTTTCTAAAGTATAATTTTGCACCAATTATATATATTATATCTGCTCTACTTTAGAGATTATATGAGGTCAAGGGGTCAATTTCTTAGCTGTCAAAATGGAAGAAGATGAACTGGACATCAACCCATTCTTTAAAGCTCTACAGGTTGAGTATAATCGGTGACAAGGTGACTAGATATACGGTCATCGTTACCAGATATTTGATGTAAAATCTAAGACGCATTAAACAATTACTTGAATAATATACTATCCTTACTGTAGTACTGCTACCTGCGCTATCGTAGCTCTCTCTTTGATAATCTGCTGACGAGGGTTAGGGTTAGAGAAAGAGGGCAACGATATTACAGCTAGGGACACACTGTATTCAGAATTTAACTTCAATGGGTGTTTTTTATATATCGTTGAAATGATATTGGCCATCGGCAGGGTACACTGTAGCTGCTACAAGTTGTCCCTATCTATATATACTGCCCAACTCCCCTTTCGGGTTTTACTGGCAGGTGCGCATCTATGCTGGAATAAAAACTGTTAGACATTTGTTAGGGTGCAAAGTTTTAAAAGTATTGTGAGTGTTAGATTAAGAGAGCTGATAAAACATATTTGGTCATTCAGGGACGGCTCACTATCTAAAAAGAATCAAGACTCTTTTTGAATGCTGCAATATCAGGTTGCTGTACAATTGTTTCTGGAAGGCTGTTCCATAGTATCACTGTGTAGGGAAAAAAAGAATATTTAAAGTAGGCTTCTCTTTCTGGTAGACTAGAGGGGGCTACTTTTTCACATCCAGGTTACAGTATAGTGCTTAAACCTATTCCCACTCGACAACACTTTTAAATGCCCCTCAATATACAGGCTTTGGAAAACATTCTAGAAAATGAAGAAATTACTTGTAACAAGCAATTTCTTCAATATCCACTGTGTTATCTACTACAAAAGACACAGACTTTAAAGATTTTATCAACTTTAAATTGTCATCTGCAATTCTCTTTGGACTGGTCTAAAATTTTATTGTATAGGAATGGCTTAAAATAGAAACACAAAAAAACAATTAGTTTTATAGATGCCCTATCTAAAAAAAAAACATCAGAGTCAAACCCTAGATAGTGGGTACTTGAAGGCTGATCTTTGCAAATGTTACTAAGCTTGGTTAGATCAGTTGTTTCGATGCTGCTTGATTATTCCTTGGGTTGTAAGCTTGACACATTTTTTTTTCAAACTCAAAAGAGTCATCCCCACAAGCTTCATTCAACTCTCACCAATAGGCAAATGAAAAGTAATTGGTGGCTGGTGGCTCGGATTGAATGATGTGGGGGTACAGGTTTGAGAAATAATAGGAATCTGTTGTAAGGTGCACCAATTGCAGCAGTTTTAACTAAAATTCTTTTGGCACTTAAACCTTGAAATTTATACTCATGATTTGCTCTTTTTGATGTTTTGACCCTTTCAAAATCATTTTTATCCCTTGAATTTTAAAGTCAAGGAATCAATGACTACTCAGTTTCAAATACTAGCACAAACCCTGATGTACTTATATATTTCAGACTACTCACTGTAGTATCTACGACAAAGCTCAAGAGACTTGCTGCTTAATTTGTGTTCCCCAGTCTGCCTGTTTACAGCATGCTGTTATTACTGAGAAGTTTATTAGTAAGTACACTTTTTCAAAAACCTGTTTTGATCAGCCAATAGCCAGCCCTGCCCACCTACGTGTTAGCACCGCCCACTGACTTCGACAGGAAATCCCACTTCAATTTTTAAAGGCGTTATTTTCTGAAATTTATAGCAAGTAACATGCAACAAAATATACGTTTAAACTGAGCATCAAGTCAAAATGAATGATTTCATTGGTTGACTAATTATTTGATAGACAGACGCGATTGATCAATTACAGTCAATCTTGTTCAGGCAACCACCTTTATTAACCCATTACCAGACAGCAAAATTTTAGAATGGCCCAAATTGAAAGAAGTTTCAGACAACAATTCAAGTTAATGAATTTTTTTTTTTTTCAATTTTCTGGGTAGAAAATAATGTGGATAATGAAGAAATTGCTTGTAACAAGCAATTTCTTTATTTTACCACATTGTTTTCTGAAGCTTTCTTCCTTAGGGGCGTCTAAGAGCGTTACTGAGTTGGAATGGGTTAAGCAAACACTTTCATGTAGTGACCAGCATTAAAATCCCCTTTCCAAAAACAAAGAAGCTTCATTATTGGAATCTATTACTAATAGAATTTTCCAAACAAAATCATATGTTTGTGGATCTCATTAGAATCATGTCAATGAAATGATTCTAATTAGTTCCATCAACATAGAATTAAGTGAGAAATCCTGTAATGATTTATGTATGAAGTCACAAACCAACAAAAATGCTTCACAAATAAATGTCAGCTAATGTTGGAGTTTTAAGTTCACTATTGGTCTAACTGATTGATTTGATTGGTAGAATCAGGGCTTTTCCTGGGTTGTTTTTTCTTTTCACCATCACTTTTGCCAAATTGAAAAAACTGGAGCCAAATCTGTCGACAAGAAGCCAAACGAGAAGCCAAATTATTTGGCTGAGTTTCATTCCACTCAAAAAAAAAAAATAATTGTACATAATGTGTAATCTATCTTGTTCATTTGAATTCAATCTGACAAGCCATTATTTTTCAAACAATTTCGGGATATTTCACTAAAAGATAGTATCCAACCCAATGTACCTCACCCACCTGCAGAGACTCGCAAACAAGTTTGTCTCTATGGGAGCGTAGGGTTGTGACGTACATCAAAGAGACCGCCAAGACAGCCTTGAGAGGGTTTCCCGCATTGCACTATTTCCCCAGAGTAGAATTTAGACTCAGATTTTTTCATGTGAATCGGTCATTTGTATATTTTAGTCAATTTACATTTATTTTTGTTGTTGTTGGATAAGTATTCTGGATTAATTTTGAACCCACTGACGTCAGTTTTTCTGATTTTGATTTGTTGAAATTAATTTATGTAATGTACATCTTCGATCCTCGTCAGAAACTGTCATCGTAGGTCATACATTGGATAAGTGATTGTCACACTTCGTTTTATTGACTGACTCGCATGTTTATTGAAATTCGACAGAATTATCACTCTTTTAACACCTAGACTACAATAATCTGCCTTGATTGCAGTCTGATACAAACTTTTGATGCACGGGTCGAACTTTATAGACATATTTCATTTTCTGAATTAAACATAGTTTCTCTTCCATACAATGATGTAAAATTTTTTGTCAAGATCAGAATGTTAAACAGAATAAATTGAAATGTAAATGGTATTAATGAGGAAAAAATACAAACAAACACACACTCACTAAGAAAAAAAATCAAGGTAATGAGAGTGTAGTAATAAGTTTCGTTGAGCTCCTGAAACATCGTATCTACGGCTACCTCTAACTGTATATACAATCTTTTGGGTTTTTTACGCTAGTACTATGCAAACAGACAATTTTTTCTCATTGCAAGTGAGCACTGGATAAAATTTTGATCTTTGTTCAATGTACAATGATCTGTCTGCAATAACATCTCACAGAGCTTTTGCATGTTTTGCCTTTTATAATTTTTTTCTGGAAAATATATGAAAATCAATATTGCTTCTATGGACTTAGTTTTATCGCCAGCATTTTCACCAGATTTGATTTTCTATCGCCACCTAGCTTAAATTTTTGCTTTTGGTGACATTGGGGATCACCAGCGAAGGCCCTGGTGGAATGATTCTTTCATTAACAGCCACGATCTGTCAATTGCAACCCTGATGATAGTAATTCAATGGAAAATTGTAACTGGTATTTATCTATAATATTTGATTAATAGAATACATGTAGTTCCTTTTGAAAGCAAGTAATGGTTATTTGGTACCAAAATCTTGACAATTGGAGATGCAATTAATAGGATTCCAATGTAACACCATGTGTGTAGGGGTGGTGGTAATGTGTCAACTTGTCCAGATCATATCTTTTACATTAATTGATAGTTACAATAACTTTGCAGTTACAAGTTTCAAGGAAGCAGAAACTAAAGGGATTAATCTAAGTTGGAAGAACTTGTTTCCCAATCGATGTAAAATAAATAGGCTAAAACCTAATAACTTGGCACAGTTTTCCCTTTGATGAGTACAAATTTCATGGAGGTTAGAGACTTCCAAGTTCAAGGTCACAGCTGAAGGTTGTATGACAAGCACATCAGTGGAGCATCCATGTCTGACACATTCCTGGTTATGAAAAATGATGAAAGGTACCTTAATGTTTAAAGGTATTGAAAGAGGGAGAAATTTGTCTTAAACCAATACCAGACTAGAACTTTTTAGACTGGTCCCCCACTTGAAAAAAGTTGCTTGACAATTCAAAGTGTGTTAGAATTGAAATACGAGTCTCAAATAGGGCAGAAAACATTTCCTACAATATTTATCAAAGATATTTTTCCTCATGTGTGGTAATGGGCTAAAATTTATTCTTTATTTTTTTCAATTCTGTATGTTTGCTCTGTTTTAATATCATTTTGAGTATTCCTCTGCAACACAATGGATATCTTAAAATGTTTCTTTCTACTTTACACATTTGCTAATACTAGATGCTTGCTTGAATTTAGAAGTTTAAGCATTTTGTTGCATTTTAGATTGTAAACCTTAATGATAAAATATTCAGAGTCATGAAACAGCCTCGTTTTTTTCATTGACATATTGATTAATGTTGATCTAAATTTTGACATTAGAAATACGTATTTTCTTGATGAAGATAACTAACTTACTCCAACTGATTCCCACACAATATTAGCCCAAGTCAAAAAAGTTGCAGATGACAATTTAATTTGGTGGAATTCTAAATATCTTAGACTTTTATGTTAGATGATTACAAGGAATCTTATTTTCCTCGATGTTTTCCAACGTTTTTTCTTTTTTAGGGGGCATAAAAAGCAGGCTTGTGTGGGAATGGGTTAAACTCTTGAATAAATCAAGAGTATACTGCGAAATGGTTGTAATTGCCTATATAAATATACACATTTGCAATAGTTTTGCACTAAACCCTTGAAATGTCAAAAAATATTGAAATGACACACATATACTATAAATGATTATTACTCGAAAAACTTTCTATGAATTTAACCGATTCCCACACAATGATGCTTTTAATATTTTTTGTTTGGCTGTTTTGGGAGAAAGCTAGAGAGATATCTTTAACCAGGTTGCGTCTATACCAGTGTTGTCCTAAAACTTTGACAGTTTGTAATATCTCTGGTATTACTGAAAGCATTCATGTGATAATCAGAATACACTTTTACTATCAAAAGAGCAATCTATACCAACAAGGGGGATAACTCTAAATCTATGTTTTAAGTTTTACCCACTGTCAAGTACTTGAATGGCCTAAGGTTGGCATCCACATGCAGAGCTCTTGTTATATTTATATATTTTCAGACATCCATATTCTGAAGCCCTCTCCGTTCTTCAAAGGGTAAGTATATATTGTATTCTGGTTGTAAACAATTATCTTCTTTGTTTTAGCCATCACTAATAGAAATTATTGTATTAAGTAATGTTACATCCTTGTTCAAAACAGCTTAGAGATCAAAGTGCATGTAGGTTTGTACTTACTTTGAATTTTAAATTTCATAAACAATCTTGACTTAAAAGGGACAAGCAGGTAGTGTAGACAAAGATCAGACTGCAGGAATATTCTTGGTTCAGCTTGACAAGGGTTAAGGTATTTGTTGTGAATTTTAAGACTGGTCTCGATTGAATCAAAATGAAATCGAAGCTAGCCTACATATTAAACATGAAGTCTTGAAACTCTTTAACCCATTTCCGCACAATAAAATTTTAGATGATTCTCATTGAAAGTAGTTACAGACGACAATTCTAAATTGTTGAAATTTTTAAAATCTTTTCCATTTGGGTAGAAAACAATGCGTATAATGTAGAAATTGATTGTTACAATCAATTTCTTCATTTTGCACATTCTGTTCAAGAACTAATTTCTTGAGGAGCGTAATAAGGAGGGATTGTGTTGGAATGGGTTAAGAACTCTTGATTCTTTTAGTTTTCAGCGTTAATTTTCAGACAAGCCTTAACCAATAATTGCAATCTTTACCACTTTTAATAAAATGATGATTTATTCAATATTAGCTACACATTTCTTCCTGTAAAGTTTCCAATTTTCAGGAAAGGTACTTGCTGAGATTCCTTGTAAAAATATAGAGTCACTGTGCATATTCAGACAAACAATTTGTCTGTATCACTATGAAATTTTGTCTTTTCAGACAATTTCAGGCAGTTCATCACTTTTTAAATCAGACAAGCATGCTGCCATATTACAGATGAAGGTAGCCACATTTACACACAAAAAAAGTATTTTCAGATGATACATTACCTTATATTCAGACAAATTTGCCACCTACATTGCAGATGATGGTAGCCATATTACAGATGAATTATTTTGTGTTTTCAGGCAATACATCTTCCTATAGTCAGACAAGCATGTTGTCTGTATTACAAAAGATAGCTTTATTCTACCCTAGTCTACAAGAACTTGTATTTATAGACAATACATCACCTTCTATTCAGACAAACATGATTACCTGTACATGTATTATAGATGGAGCAAGTCATATTTTACTGTGCTAAATATTGTTTTTTCAGACAATATATAACTTTATATTCAGACAAACACTGTGCCTGTATTACAGATGATGCAAGTCATATTTTACTGTATAATATATTGTATTTTCAGATAATATGTAACTTTATATTCAGTATAATATATTGTATTTTCAGACAATATATAACTTTATATTCAGACAAGCATGTTGCCTATATTATAGATGGTGCAGGTCATATTTTACTGTACAAAATATTGTATTTTCAGACAATATATAACTTTATATTCAGACAAACATGTTGCCTGTATTACAGATGATGGAAGTCATATATTTACACAAGAAGGTAATTTTTTTAAAATTTTTGAAACATAATTATGTCAATACAAATAGAGGGCTGAAACCTTTTTAGCTCACCTGAGCACAAAGTGCTCATGGTGAGCTTTGTGATCGTTGAATGTCTGTCGTCCGTTGTGCAGTGTGATGCATCAACAATTATAGTGTTTACACTCTAAAGGTCACAGTTTTGATCCAATCTTCATTAATCTTGGTGAGAATAATTGTTAGGTCATGAGGATGAACCCTATTGATTATGGAAGGGTTCTATTTGAAAACACAGGAAAAGGGGCATTAATGACAATTTCTTTGGTGGCAGTCTAGAGGCTACAAATATGGCACAATCTTCATGGGACTTTGCCAGAATAATTATTAGGTCATAAAGATGAACCCTATTGATTATTGGAAGGATCTTTCAGAAAACACAGAAAAAGGGGCTTAATGACAATTTCTTTGTTCACACTCTAGAGGCCACAATTTTGGCTTAATCTTCGCGAAACTTGGTCAGAATAATTGTTTGATGATGAGGATGAACCCTATCGATTATGGGAGGATTCTATTGGAAAGCACAGGAAAATGGGCCTTAAAGACAATTTCTTTGTTTACACTCTAGAGGCCACAATTTTGGCTCAATTTTCATGAAACTTTGCCAGAATAATTGTTAGGTCATAAGGATTAACCCTATTGATTATGGAAAGATTCTATCAGAAAACACAGGAAAATGTGCCTTAATCACAATTTCTTTGTTAACAGTCTAGAGGCCACAATTAGGCTCAATCTTCATGAAACTTGGCCAGAATAATTATTAGGGCATAAGGACAAACCCTATTGATTATGGGAAGGTTCTTTTGAAAAACACAGGAAAAGAGGCCTTGATGAAAATTTCTTTGTTAAAGCTCTAGAGCTTTGTCTACAATATAGAAGTCACATTTTTGGCTCAATAGTCATGAAACTTGGTCAGGCAGGATAATTGTTAGGTCATAAAGATGAACCTTCTAGATAATCGGAAGGTTCGATAGGATAACACAGGAAAAGGGGACATAATGACAATTTCTTTGTTTACAATATAGAAGTCACAGTCTTGGCTCAGTCTTCAGGAAACTGGTTATAGTTATTTGTCTCTAGTTGCATTTATTTTAACAGCAGCCAATTCAGAATTAATTACAATTAATGAAAAAAGAATTTAAAAAATATGACCTACAGAAAAGAGATATGTTTGATTTTAGATTCAATTATTTAACTGTACTTACATGACATCTGTGTTGTGGGTACTCATTTGAATTGCCTCATTGAGGCATTTCCATTAAATTTCTATAAAGAAGGGATATTTGTAAAAAATATAAGTTTTAGAATGGTCTTCCTACCAGTCTTCTCCAGACCTTTGTGAAATATAATGGAATGATTTTGTCTGATTTCTAACCAATTTTATGATACTGGTGACGTATGTTGTTTCTGATAAGTTATATTCCCTGGTTGTAGGGTTCCCGACTAAGGTAAAGGTGAAGATATTGAATGAAGAACTAGGATATAACAAGGTAAATATAACTTATATATAGAATTGCACAATGGCTGATTGACAAGCTACCAGAAAAAATATTTTTGTTTTTAGGATGTTTAACGTCATATTGAAAAATCTTTAGTAGCAAAGTCAACTTATTAATCCTTTCCTGTACAAACCTGGGATTTTTCGTGGCTTTGATTTTATACTTGAGAAAACATTGTGTAAAAGGAGAAATTACCTGTAACAAGCAATTTCTCCTTTTCCAACAATATTTTCTACCCCATAGGATGATTTCAACCTCTTTCAATTTGGGTCAGTCTAAAATTAAAAAAAAAAAACATGAAAGGGTCAATGTGTGCTTCCAGTGCTATGTTGGGTTCTGTTTCTCCTTCCCCTCAAACCAACAACCTTTATTACCTCTCTAATTGCAAGTCTGCATGTCTCAAAATTTACCTATTACCACACAACCCCACCTTTTCATGCCCTGAGGCAATATGGTGAAAACCTTGCTAGTAAAGGAGAAATGCATAAGGAGAAATGCATGTAAAAGCAATTTCTCCTCTTCTCACAATGTTTTCTGTCATACTTTGGTGCTTATTTATTTAATTTCAGTACACTTTGCAACATTGTCAGTAGTTTCTTTTAATTTGGACCAGTCTAAAGTTTTGTTGTTTGGTAATATGGATTAAGCTATGTGGAAAAGTAAGAAAATCTTCTGTTTTAACCATTAGAATAATTCTCAAGTGTAAATTGAAACAATAAGATGATAATCGATAGATAACTTTAGTAGAAAGAAAAAAATGACTTTAATAAGCAAATCTGCCTTTTCCATAGTTTTCACAAATATTACAATTCAGGATGTGAATATAAAGGTTTTGTGATTTCTTTATTGCTTTTATTTGAATTATAGCTTCAATGTCTCTTTCATATGCAAATCTGATGAAACATAAGTATGCCCAATAGTTGAGGGATTCATTTTTGAGTGAATACAAATGGATATTTAACAAGTGGTCATAAAATATGGAATTTATGAACCCATTACCAGATGACAAAATTTTAGACAGGTCCAAATTGAAAGGAGTTGCAGACTACAATTTAAAACTCATGAAATTTAAGATTTGTTCACTTTTCTTGGTAGAAAGCATTGTCGAAAAGGAAAAATTTCTGCTTGTTTTTCTTGAGGTGCATCAAAAATGGTCATTGAGTGCGAATTGGTTAAAAAGTCATCTATAAATATGATAAGGTGAGGCTTTGCTGTGTTTTTATCTGTTTTAGATGATGATTTTAATTAGTAGGGTATTTTGGGAAAACAAACTTGATATTCTATATACAATGTGACCTTTACATTTGGGAAAGATTTATAAAATTTGAGAAATTCATCAATTTTTGACACTCTGAGAAACATATCTTTCTGGTTATGAATGATGTGATTACATGCATTAGGTGACAACATTTCCAACATATTGAAAGTGCTTTACCATAAACTTCATCTCATTAGCATAGTTATTAAACTCATGTAATATAACCTATATATAAGCTAAAATAGTCAACAGGTTTATTTCAGTCTGGCATTATAATGCTTTGTATTTCTTTCATTCCAGGACTATAAGCCATACAAGATACTCGTTATAGAAAGACCTTTGGATCATAATGCCCTTGTAAGTCATAGCACATACATGCAGTCTTATCGAAGTGTATCTCACTTGTTTGGCACTTTTAAGGGAAAATTGTGATTTTAAAACTGATTTTTAAAATGAAATGACCCACTGTCAGGGCATTCAGTGCCCTTAGCCTTGTGATTTAAAGCTAGTTTAACCCATTCCCACTCAGTGATACTTTTAGACACCCGTAAGAAAAAAAGCTCTGGAAAACATTGTGGAAAAATGAAGAAATTGCTAGTTACAAGTAATTTCTTCGTTATCTAAAATGTTTTCTACCCAAAAATAAAAAAAAAGAACAGCCAATATTTCATACGCTTCAAATTGTTGTCTGCAACTCCTTTCCATTTTGACTAGTCTAAAATCCATCTAAAATTTGCTGTCTGGTAATGGGTTAAGATAAAATTTTAATAAGCATGATAAGGCTTAATCTGAGTAGGAGTATAAATTAAGGCCAGGAAGTGGGTGTTCAACATTGAATAAAATGATCTAATCTTATGAAGGTATCCCTAAGATCATAGACATTCTGTTTTCCTAAGTGTTGGATTACACTGTTGTTATTTTTGTGTATTTGTTACACCATATTACTAAAAATCAAGCTTATCATAGAATCTCCTATAATAATGAATAAAATATTACATGACTTAATTTATTTCTGAATTTTTAACCCATTCCCACACAATGACACTTTGATGCCCCACAAGAAGAACAATTGGAAAAATATTGTGTAAAATGAAGAAATTACTTGTAACAAGTAATTTCTTCCTTTTTCCCAATGTGTTTTACCCAGAAAGGTGAAGATAAAGAAAAAAACACACTAAAATTTCATAAACTTTAAATTGGCAACCCCGTTAAATTTGGACTAGTCTAAAATTTTGCCTTATGGTAATGGGTTAAATTAAGGACTTACCTACTAACCTGATCCCTTGTCATGTTGGACCCTGAATATTTCAGTTTTTGCATGAGATAAAAGCTAAGATCAGTCTCCATATATGTGTAGTCTGATTTTAATCTTAACTTCCTGTTTGAAGATTAAAGCCCAAAATGTTTAAGATTTAATTTACAAAAGAAATATTGACCCAAAATTATGACTGTCTAGTGCTTGCAGTCCTTTGATTTTAATCCAAATTTCAACAATAATTTTACTCAGCATGACACTAGTTAAATACAGCATATTTGTGTATTTGTAGGTCACTTACAATATGTTGTATGCATTTTGTTTTGTATTTGGTTCGTTTGATTAGTTTTATTATCTTTTTTTCTTTAAAATTTCAGAAGAAACAAAGAGAAGATAAAGCAAATGGCTCAGGAGAAATTATTCCAAATTTTTCGTTGAAAGAGTATGTATCCAAAATGAACAAATAATAAGATGTGTTTGTTAACTCATTACCAGATGATATAATTTTAGACTGGTCCAAATTCAAAGGAGTTGAAGGCAACAATTTATGATTTCTTAATGCAACTTTCTGGGTAGAAAACATTGGGTAAATAAAGAAATTGCTTGTTACAAGCTATTTCTTCATTTACACAATGTTTTCCGGATTGTTTTATTTGAGGGGCGTCCAAAAGCGTCACTGTGTGGGAATGGGTCAAGCACAAATTCCTCCCCCAGTCTATTTTCAATTATTAGACCTTGGTAGACGACCTTGACGTTAATGTATGAACTTGAGATGGGTACTAGTAGATAGGTCTTACCACAAGGAATACTTATGTGAAATATCGAAGCAAGTCATTCTGCAAGTCATTCTGCATGTGAATTACATGGCAACCTGATGATGTCATCACCATCTTAGGTCCTGCTGAGATGACGTTCAAAATTAATGAAAACATAAATAATTGACCAATGGCGGCTGTCAATGGAAGAAAGAATTTATCATTCTAAATATTCATTTGGACCAGGAGTGAAGTTTGAACTCCCAATTTTGGCCACCATTTATATGAAGCATATTTGTTGGTTTGACAGCTTAAACATTGTAACCACAGCTTATATATTTATGAAGATTAGCCAAAAAACTGTTTTACTCTTGCGTTACATGCTACTGGGCATAAATTTTGCAAAATAATTCTGTTTGAAATCAAAGTTGAATTTCTTGTCAGATTTTAGGAGCAGGGCGAATTGAGTTAGTGGGAAGGGCCAGCGATCAGTCAACTGCTGGACTGCTATTGGTGTCTTAAACTGTTTTAACCCATTCCCATACAATGACTGATTTGGATGTCCCAAAGCAAAAGGCCTTGTAAGAAAATGTGCTTATGTCAAGCAATTTCTTCATTATCCGCAATATTTTCCATCCAAAAAGACAAAAAACATTTTAAATTCCATTAACTTGAAATTGTCATCTGCAGCTTTTTTCAAATTGGACCAGTCTAAAATTTTGTTGTGTGGGAATGGGTTTAACTATTTCCAAACATTGACAGGGTTCCTATGTGGCTCAGTGGTTTGGGTGGCAGAGTTGTAATCTGGAAAGATTTGCTTGCTGGAATCTATGCCTCGCTGCAGGTCACATGGGTATTTCAGTGCTCCAGGATAGTACTTGTGATACCCACATGAATAAAGGAACTGTCTGTGATGTAACTGAAAGATTGTTAAAAGTGGTGTTAAACAAACAAACAGAATATAGCAATAGTTTTAGACAATTCATTTAGCTCTAGTACCTGCTTATGACAGTTCTCCCTTGGACCATTACATAAGTGGTTGTCTAGTCAAGGTATATTTATCATGTAAATCATTTTGTCTAATATTTATCTAATTATTATTTTGTGTAATAAATTTTGATATCATCACTGGAGTGACAATAACACTTTTCAGTTTCACTCTCTGCCATAATTTAGGAACTACTTTTTTTCCAGCCCAGTGACATTATAAAGAGTCTTATTATAAGAGTATAAAAAGAGCAACTTCTTCAGTTTTGTGGGCGTCGCTTTGGTCTTTAATCATGTATTTATCCGCACTTTTTCAAAAGACCTTCTCTCTATCAAAAAAAATAGTTTGGTTCGATATTTGGTATATAATAAATAGAATAATCAACTAGTTATTCAAGATATGAAAAAATACTCGGATGTGTTGTTTAGCGTTAAAAACGCCTAGCAACACATCCTTTTGAAATACTTTTTCATATCTGGAATTACCAGTTGACTATCTTCTATATAGTGTCCCACTTTAGCAGGCAGAGCTTGAATAGTAGGTGGCTGATCAAGCAGATTTGACAGAATGTAGAAAAGGGTTTTGTTAATCCATTACCAGATGACAGAATTTTGAATTATTCTAAATTCAAAAAGTTGCAGACAACAATTTTAAGTTGATTAAATTTTGAAAACTTTGTGGATAATGAAGAAATTATTTATATCAACAATAATTTCCTAAACTTTTTTCTTGAGGGGCTTCAAAAAGCGAGATTGTACCCGGGTGGGAGATAGGGATTATTTCATGACTTATATTTTTATGTTTTTAGCTGATTGTATCTTTTTTTCCTGTGTGTTTCAGATGCAGAGAGTTTTTGTGTTCATTTCCAGAATTAAAAAAGGTAAGACAAGTGTAAAACTTACATATTAATCATTTTAGTTTCATCTATCAAGATTCAAGCAATTTGATTAGCTGATAATATTTTTTTATTCTTCCATGAACAAAATTTTGAGAACCCAACTATCTTGTATGCTTGTTCACAAATTAGATCCATATTTTTTTTCTCAGAACTAGAAAAAAAATTATTTTTTTAACTTGATGGTATTAAATTATAAGAAATGGAGATAATATTTTAGGGTTTTCATTGAGGTATGAGCCTTTAAATTAAATACTGATGTATGAATCTGCTTCATGTATTCAATGAAGTGAAGTGAAAACCAAATACACTTTCTTCATTTCTTTTATAAATTTAATACCTGTTTCAGCCAAGATATTGTGAATTGCTTCAATTGACAAAGAATGAAGCATGGGCGTAATGATAATGCTTCATTACATTGTGAACATAATGACATATTAAATCATATGTCACAATTTTGCAAAATTTAAAGATAAACTTTTTCAAATTAAACTGATTAAAAATCTACCAAACATACCAATTAGATTTGAAAATAATAGATTCTTATACAGATACCTTAACCCATTGCAAGATAACAAAATTTTATACTGGTCTAATTTCAAGAGAGGTGGAGTCAACAATTTTTAGTTGAAAATATTTTTAAAATCTTCGTCTTTTTGGGAAGAAAATGTGGTGGATGATGAAGAAATTGCTTGTTACAAGCAATTTCTCTATTTTATGCAATGTAAAATAGCCAGATTTTGTGGGAATGGGTCAAACACTGTGGACTGTTTTTGGGAAGGGTTTTAGCTCTCTTGAGCACAAAGTGCGAGGTGAGCTATTTCTATCGGCCGCCGTCTGTCTGTTGGTCCACAATTTCTTTAAGAATCTTCGCCTTCCAAACCAGCAGGCCAATCAAGCTGAAACTTGCAGGGATATTCCTTTGGGGAAGTTCTACAAAATTTGTTAAAAGAATTTCCTTCCATGAAAAACTCTGGTTGCCGCAGCATTTGAAAATGGGAAACTTTAAATTATGACTGTAAGTAAAAAATCACCCCTTTGCTGGGTGTCCAAAGTTCGTAAAAATGCTCAATTAGACCATATTTGCTATATATCATAAACAGATGGTTCTCTACCATGTTAGCTAAAATCTTAGCCCTGAGATAAAACATTACCATGCCCCAGAGGTCCAAAATTTGGGAAAATGCCCAATTAGAGCTACTTCAAAAACCTCCTCCTTCTGAAATATAAGATGACGGACATTCATATTTGGTATGTAGCATTACTAAATGATTTTGTACTACTTTACAGGAAAATATGCTCTAAGTATCAAAACCTCTCTGCTCCAGGGGTCAAAAATTGCATAAATTGCTTAATTTGAAAGAGTTATTCTTCTTAAATATAGGGCTTAGAGCAATTATATTAAAAATATAGCATAACATTATTAGGATCTACCATAATCAATCATAATCATAATTAATATTTTAAGCAAGTTTTAAAAGTAAAAGTGGGAAGCAGATTCCGGATATTAGTAAGACACAAAGACAGAATTGTTCAAAATCTTTTCCTAAATCTGTTAACCAATTACCGCTTAATGACACTTTTTGACTCCCCCTAAGAAAAACATTGAGGAAAACATTTTGTTAAATGAAGAAATGGCTTGCCACAAGCAATTTCTTCATTTTTCACCATGTTTTCTACCCAGAAAGTTGAAAAAGTCTAAAATTTCAAAAACTGAAAAATTTCAATTTGGATTAATCTATCATATTCAGGTGAACCATACAAGACTATGGTCCTACTGTTCTCTCATGTTATCCAAACCAAAGACAGTTAAAAAAAGGTATGGTATTGTTCAGGATAAATGAGCACAGCCACTCACAGTTATTGCTCCTTGTATTTTTTCTCAGGTGCTAGAAGAACTAGAAGGAAACCTCCGTCAGTTCAACCAGAATTATCTGTTATTACAAGACTATCTTGATGAAACTGTATCAAGGTTACAGAGTATTACAACTTTGACCTCAGAGGTAATTTTGACTGGGTGTATTGTGTATCACAGAAAAAGCTTATGCTTGCTTGATTGATTTACCATGATTAAAAGTTTTGTTATATTTGAACACAAACAGCCAATCCAAAATGGCTCATAATTTCTTGTTAGTTTATCTTATCATATGACAAATTTTCAGACTAGCCCAATTAGAAAACAAATGAATAGATCGAACTTGGAAAAAAAAATCTGTATGTGGAAGAAAATGTGTCAAGTAATTTCCTAACTAATTCCCAAACAATAACATTTTGAGGCCGCCAAGAAAAAAAATTTAGGGAAAACATTGTGGAAAATATGTAGAATTTGCTTGTTATAAGCAATTTCTTTCATTTTTTCCACAATGTTCTCTACCCTAAAAACTAGAAAATATCCAAAATTTTATCAATTTTATCAAACTTTTCATCTGTAGCTTCTTTGAGTTTTGATCAGTCTAAAACTTCGTCATCTGGTAATGGTTTAAAAGCAATTTCAGTATTTTTTTTTTTTAATTTCTTTTCCTATCATTATTGAAGGATGTCAATGCATAGAAGTGAGTAATAATGATTGATCCCTATTTTCATTAACCAATCAATTCATTTATTAGCTCGGCTGTTTTTCGGAGAAAACATTAGGTATTGCATCGTTGTGCAAATCTTTGACATTTTGTGATATCCCTGGTTCTACTAAAGGCATTCTCTTGAATCATAGCACACTTGTTCACTATCAAAAAAGTAACTTATACTATCAAGGGGGATAACTCTAGATGCATTTTGTCCACTATCCAGCACCTATCAGCCGAGCGTAGGCCTAGGAAAGGATGTAGTTTTGATACTGGTGTGAGAGATACCAGGAATCCATTATTAGATGCTCCAGCCTCTGCAATAAGACTGAAATACTTTTAAAAGAGATGCTAAACCGCATTCATTCAATCAATCAACCCGAGTATAGGCACCCCTAGGCGGTGCTCTTTTTAAGACCATAATATTGAAATGTATCTGATACATTTTCTTTGATCAGTCAGCTAAATGTTGTAACCCAGCTTATTTGAAAATGTTTAGGTCATCCAACAACATATTACGTTTTGTGTTATGTCCCTGATAAAGTATTAAAAATGATGTTTTTCATACCATGGTCTAACTACCTTATCGGAGGCCAATGACTTTGCCAGTGGTCAGTCAATTTGTATCAGGATTTTTATGCACCTGCCATGCAATGTTGACAGGCATATAGCTATTTCTGTCTGAGTTGGGTTGGGGGGAGGATGTAAAAGTGCAGGATTGCATGGAAATGGGTTAAGATGGGTATCCATGTCTGTGACACATTTCTAGTTCAATTTATAATTGTTAATGCAATCTTCAAAATTTTGTTTTACAGAAGTGTTTGAAATCCTGCCAGAAAAAACTAGTCAGTAGTAAATCAAAAGACGTTATGAATGCAACTGTAGAGACGTAAGTGTAATGCTACATACATTGGCAGTAACCCGTTCCCACACAATCGTGCTTTTTTAAGACTTACTAGAAGAAAAGCTTTTGAAACATTATGGAAAATGAAAAAATTGCCAGTAAAAATGTTTTCTACCCCTAAGAGAAACATTTTTAGCTCACCTGAGCACGAAGTGCTCAAGTGAGCTATTGTGATCCCCTTTTGTCCGGCGTCCATCCATCGTGCGTTGTGCGTCGTGCATCGTCCATCAACAATTTCTTCAAACGACATCTCCTCCCAAACCACTGGGCCAATTTGAACTAAATTTGGCAGAAATGTTCCTTAGGTGGTCCCCTTAAAAAATAGCTAAAAGAATTGAAATCCATTAAAAACTCTGGTTGCCGTGGCAACAAAAGTGAAATTTTAAAATAATCTTTAAAATCTTCTCCTCCTGACCCAGTAGGCGTAGAGCCTTGATATTTTGCATGAAGCATCAGTATATTGACCTCTTTCAAAATAGCTAAAATCATGATCCTCAGGTCCCCAGGGGCGAAGCCCCAGGGGGGGGATGGGGTTTATATAGAAATAAAGAACGATTTTTTAAATGACATCCCCTCCCATACCACTGGGCCGATTTGAACCAAACTTGGCAGAAATGTTCCTTAGATGGTCCCCTTCAAAAATAGCTAAAAGAATTGAAATCCGTTAAAAACTCTGGTTGCCATGGCAACAAAAGTGAAATTTTAAAATAATCTTTAAAATCTTCTCCTCCTGACCAAGAAGGGGTAGAGCCTTGATATTTTGCATGAAGCATCAGTATATTGACCTCTTTCAAAAATACTAAGATCATGATTCTCAGGTCCCCAGGGGCAGAGCCCCAGGGGGTTGGGGTTTTTATAGAAATAAAGAACAATTTTTTAAATGACATCTCCTCCCAAACCACTGGGCCAATTTGAACCAAATTTGGCAGAAATGTTGCTTAGGTGGTCCCCTTCAAAAAAAGCTAAAAGAATTGAAATCCATTTAAAGCTCTGGTTGCCATGGCAACAAAAGTGAAATTTTAAAATAATCTTTAAAATCTTCTCCTCCTGACCCAGAAGGCTTAGAGCCTTGATATTTTTCATGAAGCATCAGTCTATTGACCTCTTTCAAAATAGCTAAAATCATGATCTCGGGTCCCTAGGGGCGGAGCCCAAGGGGGGTGGGGTTTATATTGAAATAAAGAACAATTTTTTAAATGACATCTCCTCCCAAACCACTGGGCGGATTTGAACCAAATTTGGCAGAAATGTTGCTTAGGTGGTCCCTTTCAAAAAAAGCTAAAAGAATTGAAATCCGTTAAAAACTCTGGTTGCCATGGCAACAAAAGTGAAATTTTAAAATAATCTTTAAAAATCTTCTCCTCCTGACCCAGAAGGCATAGAGCCTTGATATTTTGCATGAAGCATCAGTATATTGACCTCTTTCAAAATAGCTAAGATCATGATCCTCAGGTCCCCAGGGGCGGAGCCCCAGGGGGGGGATCGGGTTTATATAGAAATAAAGAACAATTTTTTAAATGACATCTCCTCCCAAACCACTGGGCCAATTTTAACCAATTTTGCAGAATTATTTCTTAGGTGGTCCCCCTGAAAATTAGCTAAAAGAATTGAAATCCGTTAAAAACTCTGGTTGCCATGGCAACAAAAGTGAAATTTCAAAATAATCTTTAAGAATCTTCTCCTCCTGACCCAGAAGGCATAGAGCCTTGATATTTTGCATGAAGCATCAGTATATTGATCTCTTACAAAATAGCTAAAATCATGATTCTCGGGTCTCCAGGGGCAAACCAGGGGGGGGGGGGGGGCATGAAGCATCAGTTGACAGACTTCTTTCTTATTTCTGAAATTATAACCCATGGAAAAAGTTTTTTCCTTCTCTCAAATCAGCACTAAAGCCTTGGAATTTGTAATTTAGACTTTTGGATCCCCAGGGTTATAGTCTTTATATGTAATTTTGGCCCACTTGTTTCATAATCCTAACGTTAACATTAAATTAGACTGTTGAAAGAAAAAGAGCCTTTATCTCAGGTGAGCGCCCCAGGGCCAACGGCCCTCTTGTTTAAAAATTTCATCAGCAGTTAACAGGTAATATCTATTACTGATAGAAAATTGATGGCTATTCAAAAGTCCTTTCCAAGTAATAATGTTATTAATGTCTCTCAACGGATTTTCTAAAAAATTTGTATAGAAATAATTCTTAGCATTATCTTAGACAACTTTTGAATATGAGATGTATTAGATTTATCAAAGACACCTTTTGACATATTCTTTGACATACAATTACTTCTTTCATTAAAAAATGTGTATGCAACAATGTTAGATCCCCCACCAACTATTCTACTTTTTGAATGGTCATTCTTGAATGGCAGATTTTTTACAATCAGTTTGGTAGGATGAAGTGTGTTAAGGGGTTAAAAGTTTATAGTTAGATTCTGAGACTTCAAGGTTTTTGCATATGTATATATGGATGGATCCATTTTCCAAAGAATACTGTTGTAACTCAGGATACACGATTAAGTTATTTACAGTAAACTGGAATTGCATATTTTATGTCTTCATTCACTTAGAAAAAGCATTCCTCTTTGCACCTCTGAGAATAGATTAAGGAGATGAAGGCTGTTAGAAAGTGGTAGAGAGTAGGCTAGGGTTTTGTGTTATTGGTTACTGCTCTTCGATATGGAAAATAATAGATTATTATCATGAAGGAGAAATGTGAATTATATATTTTAACCCATTACCAGACAAGGCAATTCTAGACTGGTTCAAATTTAAAGCAATTACCGATAGTTATCTCAATTGGTGGAATTTTAAAAGTCTTTGCCTTTTAGGATAAAAGCATTGTTAAAAATGATGAGATTGCTTTTTACAACTTAAATTTGACCCTTTAACCCATTACAACACAACAAATCTTATACTGGTTCAAATTGAAAGAAGTTACAGACAACAATTTCAAGTTGCTGCAATTTCAGAAAATCTTTGTCAAGTAGGATTGAAAACATTATTGACATTGAATAAATTGCTTGTCAAAAGCAATTTCTTCATTGTCCATAATGTTTTTCATAGCTTTTTTCATAAGATGCTTAAAAGCAGGATTAAATGGGAATGGGTTTTAATGAAGATGCAGATGTCTGTACTTAGTTTGACATGCTTACTTCCAAGTTTCTTAACCTGTCGATCAACCCTGACTTTATAACAAATGTGATTTTTTAGCTTTTAGCTTAGCCCATTTCCACACAATGAAGCTTTTTGACGCTCCTTCAGAAAAACAATATGGGAAACAAATGTATAAAATGAAGCAATTTCTTCATGTTTTACAATTTTTTTTTACCAAGAAAGTTAAAAAGATAGATTTTAAATTAGCTTCTCAAACTCATTTCAATTTGGACAAGTCTGGAAATTAGCCATCTGGTAATAGTTTAGATATGTAAGTATAAACTCTTAAAACAATGATTCCTTTTCATTGGAATTTTGTGTCTTTTCATCTCAGGTTTATTGCTAACCTTGATCCTTTATAGTGCTACAGCTAAGGTGCAGGCATCTGCATACAAAACTCATTCTAGAAAACCCAAAGATACTTTTTGGTAGAGTACTCTCTATTTTAATTTCACTTATTCTATTTCACTTAACCTTTTCCCACAAAATCCCCCTTTTTAATGCATTGAAGAAAAACAGTTAAGGAAAGCATTGTGAGATTAGGAGAAATTACTTCTTACAAGTAATTTATTCTTTTCTCACAGTGTTTTCTCCTTAAATACTATTTTTTTTTCAAAATTTGGGTGGACACATTTAGTAATTATTGTTTGCAAATCTCTCAGATTTGGAAAAATTTGTGATTTGTAGAATGGGGAAAAATGATTCAACTGACTGTTTCAAACGAAAGGGGTACAAAAAAATGGAGAATTGATTATCCTGACACCGTCTCTTGTCACATCATTGATATCCAAGAATATACGCCAAGAATATCACTTACATAAATAAAATCAAGCTAAAAAAAGAAACGAAACTTATAGCAGAGTTGCATCTCGTAAGAAATTCCCTGTTTCATTTCTACTAGTTGATGTTTACAAACAAAATGTGTGACATCATTGAAAAGGGAGAGAACTCTCAGAAACTAGCCAGATCTTTTTCGGCAAAAATTTAGTGTAGAAAAAATTGAGCGGACGTCAATATTTGATGAAATCAAGTCCAATGTCCACAGGCCTACTCGATTTTCACCCAGCACATTATCAATCAAGTGACTCTAAAAGAAATTGTCTAAAATGCTGCAACAGCTTGGTTAGCAAACCGGCTATAATCAAGTACGCCCTGCGTAATCCACCATCTACATTGGTTGTCGTGGTGACATTTCGATAAACTGCTTGTGGATTCAATTTTACCCAAGGGTATTTTATCGACTTTTGGCCTGAATAAACATTCTTATGTTTAACAAACCCTTTATATTGTGACTTCAGAAAAGTCTGAGTGATGAATTCAGGAAGTTTTTCTCGAATCTCGAACGTTATTTTATGTCCCAGTCTGATTTTCCGGATGTTTTTCTGATAATCCAAATGTAATATACGTAGACACCCCCTTATTGAGAGCACTGGTTAAGGGTTAGGCATCCACATACATTGTTCTTGTACATGTATTTACTCATATGTAACCTATTACCACAAAAAAGTTTAAGGTGGTCCAAATTGTATAGAGGTTGCAGACTGATGGCATTTTGTGAATTTGTCTGAGTAGAAAACTTTGTGGATAATGAAAAAAATGCTTGTGACAATTTCTTCATGCTCCACAATGTTTTCTACTGTTTTTTTTATTGGGGTGTCTGGATTTTCGTTGGGAATGATCAAAAGGGGGGTTTTGTGGGAATGGGTTTATAGGTTATTGGACCAGTCTTAAACTTTGAAATGTGGTACATGTATTTTACTTATTGCAGGTATGTGTTAGCTAATGTCCATACAAAGCTGTTTCCTGTGATATGTTCCAAGTTTTCTAAACAAGACAGACATATGTTGGGTACATGTGTGTCTCTGAGTGGTTTAACCCCAGATCTGCTCAATGTGCCAGATCATTTCTGTTGTCCTTTACCCTCTGCTGTAAGTCATTGTAATGTGTATAATCAGAGATCCAGACTAGAGGAAGCAATGATAATCTAAATAATGATGGTATTTTTAACATATAAGAAATTCTTACATCTGCATACAATTTTGAAACTCAGCTTGTCAAAATGGACCATTTCAATGATGAAAAATATCTAGAAATAAGGATATCAATCAGGTAGACACACATACAAAGAGCATGATGTATAAAATATTGTGTCATATATTTGTCAATTCATATTGGTTTTAAATACGCAAGAAAATATCTCTCCTGAACCCTTTCCAGTTTTATAAAATTTCAGACTGGTCCAATTTCAAAGGTTTTGCAGACAACAATTCAAAGTCAAATTTATGTGGAAAATAATCATTCAGTATGATAGAAAATATTGCTGAAAAGAAAAAATTGCTTGTTAGAAGCAATTTCTTCTTGTTCCACAATTTTTTTTCTCAAACATGAAAAAAAGGGGGACGTAAAAACCAGGGATTAAACAGGAAAGGGTTAAAATATGTGCAACATTCTTAAATAGAGTATCTTTATCTTGAAGCAAACATTTTGATAACTTGTAAACAAATTAAAACTTTACGTAGGATTTCTTTATTTATTATCAATCTATTTCCTCATAATCTTTAAGCTACCAAAAAATTTAACTCCGGAAAAAAATTCAAGAAATTTCTCCTTTTCTCACAATGTTTTTTACCCTAAATGATTCTCATTTGCCCTTTTAATTGCATTTTGAAATTTTGTCAGCGACTCATATCCATTTGAACTGGAATTCTTTTGTATGGTTATGGTTTTAGTACTTGTATCAAGTCAAGGTTGTCACATGAGGACAATACCAAAAATGATGTTTGAAACAAACTTGATGTTTCTATTTAAGGTTGTTGAGCTTGCGAATTTAGACAGATTACAGACTCCTATAGAAAAATTATATTGTTTAAAGTCAACGTTTGTAAGTAGATAACATACTTCCATAAAAAAATGTATTTTTTAACCCATTCCCACACAAGCCCTCCTTTTTACGCCCCTCAAGGAAAAAGCTTTTGAAAACATTGTGGAAAATGAAGAAATTGCTTGTATCAAGTAATTTCTTCATTATCCACAATTTTTTCGAACCAAAATGACAAGAAAATTTAAAATTCCACCGACTTGAAATTGTTGTCTGCAGATTCTTTCAGTTTGGACCAGTCTAAAATTTTGTTGTGTGGGAATGGGTTAAACTAGACTGCGGCCATAGTGCAATGGTAGCACATAGGATTTCTAGTCAAGGGGTCCAGGATTTGATTCCTGGCCGAGGCAAATATTCTTTCCAACGTCTCCAAACAATGGATTTATAATTGTTAACCTAAGTGGGTTGAGCAGCTGAAGGCTCAGAAAGGATTTAGTGGTAATACTGGTATGCAAAATACTAGGAATCCAAGGTTAGGAGCTTCAGCCGCTGCAGTATGACTGAAATACTTTTTAAAGTGGCTTTATACCCCATTCAATCAATCAATTTATTGTTTAAAGTCACCATTTGTTAGTAGATAATAGGCATCTGTTGGAAAATGGTATTTGTTTTAGTTAACTCCAGCTGCCAATCAAAGCATCTTATTGCTGTGCTCTTTAATTGATTGACCAATTGCTGGCCCCGCCCACTTATTCCTTTGGCAACCCCACTGACTCCAATAGGAATTCCTGCTTTGATTTTAAATGGCATTATCTTGAAAATTTTTGTAACCAAAAAGTAGAATGATAAGTTGGTGACCTAAACATCGTAACTACAGTTTGAATAAGCTGTAGTTACAACGTTTAAGTTGCCAAACCAACAAAAATGTTTCACACAAATGCCAATGTAAGAGTTCAAATATCAAGTCTTGGTTGAATGAATGATTTGATTGGCCAATATATTCTTTGAATGACAACTGCAATTGGTCAATTGAAATCTACTTTGTATAATGCGGGACATTCTAGGGTTATCTCCCTTGAATACTCTCCAGAAATACATTGGTCCCTATCAGTGTTTTACTTGGACTTTATGCTAGGTTTCTTTGCACTGTCTGGTTTTAAGATCAGTTGTATAATGCAAATATTAGATCTTGAAAATTCGTTTCATCTTGAAAATACGTTTCTTTGTTATTTCTGAACTGTAAACTAACACCATCAAGAGATTGTATTTATAATAAAACTAGAAAAGGCAAATAAAAAATTGCAACTTCCCCTTACTGAACAAGGATAAAAACAAAGGTAATGAAGTGAAAGGACCAATGTACAATTTGGCACACCTCTGATTTAATGGTCACAGAACAAAGAGAAGATAACACAGGAATGTCCCTCATTGTCTTTGACTTCTTTCAATTTCTTGTCTGGGAAAGGTTTAATCAAGCTTATTATTTTAAGATTTATCTCACCTCCACACAGTCCTGCTTATTGACACCGTTCAATAATTTAATTTTTAGTTTCGTCTATCAAAATCAGGCATTCTGATTGGTGGAAAAAAAATATTCATAACTCCATGAACACAATTTTGAGCATGCAGCAATTTTGTATGCTTCGGCACAGAATAGTCCCATACAAAAAGGTATCAAATTTTGTAAAGTTGTTGCCTTTTTCGCTCAGTGCTATTAAATTATAAGAAATGAAGAGAATATTTTTTGTTTTCATGGAGGTATGAACCGAAAAACCTAATCACACAATGTATGAATCTGCTTAGCGTATTCATACAGTGTGATTAGGTTTTTCGGTTCATACCTCCATGAAAACAAAAAATATTCTCTTCATCTCTTAAAGAAAAAGCCAGAGAAAACATTTTTGAAAATGAAGAGGTTGCTTGTCACAAGCAATTTCTTAATTTCCCACAATATTTTCTACCCAGAAAAACTAAGGTTTTTATAATTTCATTCACTTGATATTGTAGTTGACACATTCTTTCAATTTGACGAGTTTGAAATTTTGTTGTATAGTAATGGGTTGAAATTAATGATACAGCAGCATTCAAGATGATAAAACACTTACTGCAATTTCACGAGTAGTACAAAGCTTTGTCTATTTAATGATATATAAAACATATGTTAAGGGGATGTTGTTTTGTCATTCTAGATGCAACCCAGTTTTTATTCATTTTTTCAGGACAATGTGACAGAAGAAATCAACACCCATATAGAAATGTTACAACCGCCTGGTATCAGTACTGAAGGTTCATGAGATTTTAACCCTTGTCATCCTGTACCCGGAATATTTCTATTTTGGCTGCAGGCATAGACAAAGATCAGCCTGCACATAAGTGTATTCTAATCTTAGTCTACAACACCTCTTTGTCCTCTTTTAGCTGGAACTTTTTATATAATTAACTTTCCAAAGAAATATTGACCAACAATTTTATGCTTGTAGTGCTTTCACCCATTTGAATTAAATGCAATTCAGAAACAGACTTTATTCAGAATGACAAAAGTTTACAAAACTAGTATTATTTATATATTCTAATGGAGTCTAGAATATAAATTTGAACAGAAGAAATTTTGACAAAGAACTTGTGCTTCCAGTGCTTTCAGCACTTTGATTTTGATGCAGTTTAGTGACAGAATTTATTCAGTGTGACAAGAATAAACAATATTATTTGAATGTTTGAATGGCATCTTAGACTCTTTAAATAAACTTTAAATTACGTTAAGACATAATATAATTATTCTTGTGATTCCTAGTCATCAACAGTACTAGGCTGGGGCTCAGAAAAGTCTTGTAAAAATATATACCAATGCGACCAGTGGCTTGGCTAAGATTTGAAATGGTGGCCTTTCTGTTTTTCTCAGATCTTAAGTCAAACACCCAAACCACTGAACCATGTAGAGAACCCCCCATACAAAATTGTAGCAAAATTATAAGTAGATTATAAAAACAATCTGTAGACTGGTCTAATTTTAAAAAAATCTGAGGATTATTTGAAGTAAGAGAAAAAAATGGTAATTAGTAAAAAGGTATGTTCATTCATTTTCATAATGCTTACAACAAAGTCATACATTAATGTTTCAAGACGTTTATTCTTTTCTCTGGATATTTGCTTATTATCTATATTAGCTCATTCCAACACAATCACAAATTCTAGTGTCCCTCAAGAAAGGGATTGTGAAAAATGAAGAAATTGCTTGACACAAGCAATTTTTTCATTATCCTTAATGTTTTCTACCTCAAAAGACAAAGATTTTTAAAATTCCATTAACTAACAATTGTCATCTAAATTTGCTTTGAATTTAGACCAGTGTAAAATGTTATCATGTGGTAATGGGTTAAAGTTTCATGAAGAATGGGTTGTAAAATGAATTATCAAATTACAATATTTCTATTTTCCAGAAATTCCTTGTTTGACATCAGATGATCTCATACCAATTTTGGTAAGTTTATACATACAAGTGAATTCAACAAATACTAATATTTTTATACTCCCAACTCCAAAGTTAATTGGTTTTTAAAATGTTTCCATTTTCTAAAAGCCATCTGAATAAAGACTTTAAACTTCATTCAAATGTTGCCTTTGAAACAAGGAGGTGCCCTCCTGTTTTTGCATAATCATATGAAAAAGCTTGATTGTTTAAAAAACAACTTCCATACTTTAACATAGAGCCATTATATGAATATTGCACATGACCTATGGAGGTTTACTGCTGTTTTTGGTCACGTGAATTTTACATGATTTGGCTTGACTTTTCTAAATGAATAAAAAGTTTCAAATTCTTCTCAGGAACTATACCAAAGACTTGGGTGATTAGATTTACTCCCCGGATATGGAAAACATGATTCTGATTATATTGAATTTCTGAAAATGTTTTTCTAGAAATCAGGACATTCAGGCTAGGGAGCTATACAGGCCGTTAGCCCCCTCTAGTTTTGAAAACCAACCAGAATTCAGGGATAGCTCTGGCCTGAAAAAAAATTCACCATCACTTTTGCCAAATTCAAAAAATTGTGGCCAAATGGAGGAAAGTTTGAACCAAATTGAGGAAGAGTTGGTGCAAAAGTCAAACATTTCTTAACTGCTTCTTTATTTTCTTAACTTATATGTTGGAAAATAAACAATACGCATATTAAACAAGTTGTATGCAAGGTCATTCATTTGCAATTTGGTCTTGAATGAATGTAACTAAATCATCAAACAAATGGTGGCAAGTTTGATTACACTTTCCTTAAGAAGAGCCAATTCATGCATAATAATTGGGGTCTATTAATATATAAGTTAAAGGCCGTAATCTAAGATGCTTCATCTGGTAATCCCTAGTATTAAGTCAAGCCCACAACACAAAATCATGACCCATCAACCAATAAAGGCATTTCATTCATTTGATTTTCTGTCAGTCAGATCTGTAATTAAATTGGTCAATTTGTTAGTCTTAGATCAGACTCACTGGCATAATTGACTCAATATACAAGCCTTGGGCAATAATACACACTGTTATGTTCATTTTTTTAGGGCTACAAACTTTTGCCAAATGAAAAAACTTGCACCAAAATTTTATTTTGTGGTATTTGGTAACATTGTCAGCTGACAGCGTGATCCCTGTGAATTGTAAAAGCTGTGGTCTGGACCAATTTTGACAAGTGAAGACATGGAGAGATGGAAGGCAGAAAGATAGAAAGACAGACAGAAATATGGAAAGACAGAAAGAAAGATGCATGCACATATACCAAACTCTCATTGTGAAAATAATGTCTTGCAGTCAGTGAGCAGGCTTAACAATAAATCAAACTTTCTATTGCAGGTAACAGTGATTGTTCGTGCCAAATGTCCCCATCTCCACAGTGATATATATTATATGGAAAATTTCAATTGGTCGGCCAGTGCTAAAGACAGAGACAATCTAAGGTGAAAACATTTTCAATCTCATCTTTTGTTATTTCCTCAAAATGAAGATGGACTTGAAATAGTGACCTTTTTGTAAATCTTGTTTTTTATACGCCGCCAGAGACAGTCTTATATTGGCGTCATCTTCTCTGTCTGTCCGTCCGTACGTACGTACATTCACTTTTCTTGTGAGCACAACTCCTCCTAAGTTTCTGGTTAGATCTTTTTGAAACTTGGTCAATGTTATTGCCTTAATTGGTAGATGTGCATGAAGTAAGGATTTATGGTTCATTGATTTTTGCCTCAGTTATGCCCCCTTAAAACTTAGTATCTGGGGCATTTTGAAATTGTAGCCTTGTGAATGCAACTCCTCCTATGTTTCTGGCTGAATCTAAATGAAACTTGGTGGATAGGTTCATTAGGTTTTCCCTGAATTATTTCCACTTAAAACTTAGTATCTTGGGCTTAATGAAATTGCGGCCTTGTGAATGCAACTCCTCCTAACTTTTTGTCTTGATTTAAATGAAACTTGGTCAAAGTCATCACTATAACTTTTAGATGAACATAGATCAAGGATTTTAGGGTTCATTAATTTCCCTGAATTATGCCCCCTTAAAACTTAGTATCTGGGGCTTATTGAAATTGCAGCCTTGTGAACGCAACCAACTTTTTGTCTTGATTTAAATGAAACTTGGTTAATGTCATCACCAAAATTTGTAGTTGTACATAGATCAAGGATTTTATAGTTCATTGATTTTTGCAAGAGATATGCCTCTTGAAACTTAGTCTCTTGGCTTTTTAGTATTCATTATTTTTTCCCTGAACTATATCCTCCTTAAAACTTAGTAATATTGGCTTATTATACCCCCCACAACGAAGTTATGGGGGGGTATACTGGAATCAGGTTGTCCGTCCGTCCGTCCGTCCGTCTGTCCGTCCGTCCGTCCGTCTGTCCGTCCGTCTGTCCGTCCGTCCGTCCGTCCGTCCGTGGACATAATTTTGTGTCCTCTTCTCCTCCCACATTTTTTGACCAATTTTGCTGAAATTTTATCAGGTTGTTTCCTATCATATGAAGTTGTGCACCTGCAATTTTCATCTTGATCCAGTCGTTAGTTTCAGAGTTATGCCATTTTGAACTTTTTAATGGGGGCGGGGGGGAGTAATTTTGTGTCCTCTTCTCCTCCCACATTTTTTGACCAATTTTGCTGAAATTTTATCAGGTTGTTTCCTATCATATGAAGTTGTGCACCTGCAATTTTCATCTTGATCCAGTCGTTAGTTTCAGAGTTATGCCATTTTGAACTTTTTAATGGGGGCGGGGGGGAGTAATTTTGTGTCCTCTTCTCCTCCCACATTTTTTGACCAATTTTGCTGAAATTTTATCTGGTTGTTTCCTATCATATGAAGTTGTGCACCTGCAATTTTCATCTTGATCCAGTTGTTGGTTTCAGAGTTACGCCATTTTGAACTTTTTAATGGGGGGCGGGGGGGGGGGAGTAATTTTGTGTCCTCTTCTCCTCCCACATTTTTTGACCAATTTTGCTGAAATTTTATCAGGTTGTTTCCTATCATAAGAAGTTGTGCACCTGCAATTTTCATCTTGATCCAGTTGTTAGTTTCAGAGTTATGCCATTTTGAACTTTTTAATAGGGGGGGGAGTAGTCAAAATTTAAAATTGCAAAACTCAGTAACCATAAGGGGAGTTACCAAATTTGGTTAGTAACATCATCTTGTTGACCTTTACAAATTATCGAACGGTTTATTTCCTGAGGTCAAATTTGACCCCGCCCCCCGGGGATCAAATTTAACATAGGCTCCTATTGACTTTACGTGGATATAATTTTGTGTCATCATCTCCTCACACAGTTTTCTTTAACATAGGCTCATATTGACCAACCTTTCCTAATCAGTCAACTCTAGCAACAAACACAAAATCAGAAAGAGGTGGAGGGTTGGCAATGTTCATCCACTATGACATGCATGTGATTAAACAGCTTCAAATTCCACTCCTTCATAGAAAAGCCTTTTTAGCGGTGTGGGGGGTATTCTCGTCAGCCCTTGAGGGCGACAGCTCTAGTTGAAATTGCAGCCTTGTGAATGCAACTCCTCCTAACTTTTTGTCTTGATTTAAATGAAACTTGGTCAATGTCATCACCATAATTTGTAGTTGTACATGGATCAAGGATTAAATGGTTCATTAATTTCCCTGATTTATGCCCCCTTAAAACTTAGTATCTGGGGCTTATTGAAATTGCAGCCTAGTGAACACAACTCCTCCTAACTTTTTGTCTTGATTGAAATGAAACTTGGTCAGTATCATCACCATAATTTGTAGATGTACATGGATCAAGGATGTTAAGGTTCATTAATATACCTGAATTATGCCCCCTTAAAACTTAGTATCTGGGGATTATTGAAATTGCAGCCTTGTGAACACAACTCCTCCTAACTTTTTGTCTTGATTGAAATGAAACTTGGTCAAAGTCATCACTACAATTTGTAGATGTACATGGATCAAGGATTTTATGGTTCATTAATTTCCTTGAATTATGCCCCCTTAAAACTTAGTATCTGGGGCTTAATGAAAATGAAGCCTTGTGAACGCAACTCCTCCCAACTTTTTGTCTTGATTTAGAAGAAACTTGGTCAATTTCATCACCGTAATTTGTAGTTGTACATGGATCAAGGATTTTATGGTTCATTGATTTTTGCAAGAGTTATGCTCCTTGACACTTAGTCTCTTGTTTTTTTAATGTTGATTATTTTTTCCCTGAATTATGCCCCCTAAAAACTTAGTAATATGGGCTTATTGAAATTGCAGCCTTCTGAACGCAACTCCTCCTAACTTTTTGTCTTGATTTAAATGAAACTTTGTCAAAGTCATCATTATAATTTTTAGATGAACATGGATCAAGGATTTTATGGTTAATAAAGTTTTCCCTGAATAATGCCCCCTTAAAACTTAGTATTTTGGGCTTAATGAAATTGCAGCCTTGTGAACACAACTCCTCCTGACTTTTTGTCTTGATTTAAAAGAAACTTGGTCAGTATCATCACCAATATTTGTAGATGTACATGGATCAAGGATTTTATGGTTCATTAATTTCCCTGAATAATGCCCACTTAAAACTTAGTATCTTGGGCTTATTGAAATTGCAGCCTTGTGAACACAACTCCTCCTAACTTTTTGTCTTGATTGAAATGAAACTTGGTTAGTGTCATCACAATAATTTGTAGATGTACATGGATCAAGGATTTTATTGTTCATTAATTTCCTTGAATTATGCCCCCTTAAAACTTAGTATCTGGGGCTTATTGAAATTGCAGCCTTGTGAACGCAACTCCTCCCAACCTTTTGTCTTGATTTAAATGAAACTTGGTCAATATCATCACCATAATTTGTAGTTGTACATGGATCAAGGATTTTATGGTTCATTGATTTTTGCAAGAGTTAAGCCCCTTGACACTTAGTCTCTTGGTTATTTAGTGTTGAATATTTTCCCTGAGTTATGCCCACTTAAAACTTAGTAATATGGGCTTATTGAAATTGCAGCCTTCTGAACGCAACTCCTCCTAACTTTTTGTCTTGATTTAAATGAAACTTAGTCAAAGTCATCACTACAATTTGTAGATATACATGGATCAAGGATTGTATGGAACATTAATTTCCCTGAATTAGGCCCCCTTAAAACTTATGATCTGTGGATTATTGAAAATGCAGCCTTGTGAAATCATCTCCTCCCAACTCTTTGTCTTGATTTAAATGAAACTTGGTCAATGTAATCTCAATAATTTGTAATTGTACATTGATCAAGGATTTTGTGGTTCATTGATTTTGCCAGAGTTATGCCCCTTGACACTTAGTCTCTTGGTTTTTTAGTGGTCATTATTTTTTCCCTGAATTATACCCCTTAAAACTTAGTATCTGGGGCATTTTGAAATTGTAGCCTTGTGAATGCAACTCCTCCTTATCATTTTGTCTTGATTTAAATGAAACTTGGATAAAGTCATCACTATAATTTGTAGATGTACATGGATCAAGGATTTTATGGTTCATGAATTTCCCTGAATTATGCCCCCTTAAAACTTACTATCTGGGGATTATTGAAAATGCAGCATTGTAAACGCAACCAACTTTTTATCTTGATTGAAATGAAACTTGGTCAGTATCATCACCATAATTTGTATATGTACATGGATCAAGGATTTTATGGTTCATTGATTTTGCAAGAGTTATTCTCCCTTAAAACTTAGTATCTGGGGCTTATTGAAATTGCAGCCTTGTGAATGCAACTCCTCCTAACTTCTTGTCTTGTTTTAAATGAAACTTGGTCAATGTCATCATCATAATTTGTAGATGTTCATGGATCAAGGATTTTATGTTTCATTGATTTTTGCAAGAGTTATGCCCCTTGACCCTTAGTCTTTGATTTTTGAGTGAATATTTATAAATCCTTGTCAATTTTTTTTTTGCTGTGTCTCAAGTTTTATAAATGAATCTGTATGAAACTTGCTCAATGTCATGACTATAATTGGTAGACATACATTTAAGTTTTTTATGAGTGGGCCGTTTTGATGTTTCCATCTACCTACCAACTTGCTTACACTAATGGCTTTAAGAGAAAGAAAGTGCTCTCCATTTGGTCGACAGCTATAGAATAGGTAATTTCACCACTTTATCAGTAGTATAGTATGTGCTTAGCTTTATCTTTTTGTAGTGTCTACAATTATTTTCGTGAAACAGCAGCAAAGGGGCAGCGTATATAGTGACTATGGCATTCTTGTTAAATCCTTAATGCATTTCTACACATTGACACTTCTTGATACCCTAAAGAAATACAATCATGAAAAATCTTTTGGAAAAATGATAAATTGTTCTAGATGGTTTCTATCCAATTTGGGACTTATTGTCCAATTTAAGCACAATTTGAAAGGTTGTCTGCAACTTGTTTCAATTTGGACTTGTTTAAAATTTTGTCATCCAGTATTGGGCTTATCATACATTAGGGCCCTTTTTCCTCTTGGAATATATCTTCACAAATGTGCATGTGGTAAGGAGGGTACTATTTTATAAATGTTTGTGAGCAAATTGTCCTCCTGAAGGCAGGACAGGTTGCAAGTTATTAAAAATTAAATCAATTTGAATATTATGCAATCTATGAAAAATTTCAAGATGGGGGTCGAAAGAAATAGGAGAATATTTTCTTAGAAATAAGCCTTCCAGCAGTTTTTAGAAATGGTTTATTATTCTTTATATATATTATCAACCCATTTCCACACAATGATGCTTTTAGATTCCCCAAGAAGAAAGGCATTGGAAAATCCTTGTTACAAGCATTTTCTTCATTATCCACAATGTTTTCTATCATAAAAGACAAAACAGTGTAGAATTCCACCAGCTACAAATTGTCGTCTGCAATGTCTGTTAATTTAGACCAGTCTAAAAAAATTTGTCTGGTAATCGGTTAAACACTTTTTATACTGAATAAAATGCTTTTTATACTCCTGCTTCAAAGATGAGGGGTGTGTTGCCTACCATCGACAGTCTGTCTGTCTGCCTGTCTGAAACTTAACCCAAAAACTAACATTACAACAGCTTTAAGCTATTCAAGATACAATGCTCATATTTGGTATATTTGTCTAACATTTACAATTTTTCCAAGCCTATTTAAGATACAATACTCATTTTTGGCATGGTCATAGATCTCGTCAACACACATCTGCAGATACTAAGATAGATGTCGTGTTAAGGTCAAGGTCACCTATCAAGGTAACATTTCTGAAAAAAATTTTACGGGGGCATCATGCTGTACAAACACATCTTCTTCAAAATTGATTTGTTCAGACTGAAAGCACTGCAGTGTGTTATAGAAGGTCATTTGTAAAGTTAATTTTATAAACTGTCTGGCTTAGAGGGGACAAGCAGGTGGTGTAGACTAAGATGAGACTGCACTTATGACAGGCTGATCTTTAATTATACCTCCTGCACATCTTGAAATATTCTGGGTCCAGCATGATGAGGGTTGATAATTTTCCCAGAATCATTTCTACTAAAATTATTCAATGTTTTTGTCTTCAATATTTCCAGTTACTGCTTGGTGACATTTAAAGCTGCAGTGCAATACATGACATCCCCTGAGTTCAACATGACTCAGTTACACAAAGATCTTGCCCCAAACGAAATGAGTCTAGAGGACATAATGGCAATAAACAAAGACATCCAAACTCAAACACCGTCAGCCAGCAAGAACTCTAGCTCTGGTACAAAACCGTGGCGACCTCGAACCACCTCCCAGAGTAGGCTTGATCAACAATTAGAAAATATTGCCAAAATGTTGGACGAGACATCAACTAAAGAAAATCTAGAGAAAATGAAAAGGAAGAGTCCAATTATATCTAGTGTGTTCAATGGTAAGGGATAAAATTTTGAATTTTTACAAAACAACATATTTCAGGCACATTTGATTTAAGCCTTTGCATGCCATGGCTAACAAATCTGGACAGATTTGCATGAAACTTTTACAGAATATTCCTAGTCACTTAACCTTGTGCATATAAATCAGGTTTTTTAGCTAGCAAAGCATCAGCTTTGATAGCATTAGTTATATGAGTTCAAACAGTCACTGGATGCCTAGCCACTAAATCCATTGAATGCCTACACCATAAAAAGTAGTTTTTATGTATTTCAGGAATATTGCAATTTCTTCAAATTGTAGAGAACTTTTTCAAAAGGATGCTATTTAACCCATTCCCACCCAATCCCTTTTTTCAGCATCTCAAGAGAAAAGGTTTTGGGAACATTGTGGACAATGAAGAAAGTGCCTTTAAGAAGCATTTCTTCTTTGTCCACAAAGTTTTCTACTCAATTAGATAGGGATTTTCTAAATTCAACAAACTTGAAATTGCCATCTGCAATTTCTTCAATTTGAACAAATCTGAGATTTTATCATGTTGTAATGGGTTAACTCCTGGGTTACTTTAACCTCGTTAATTCATTATGATAACCTTATGCAAAGAAGATTACTTAACAAAACCATGCTTTGCTAGCTTACAATACTTTCAGTACTTTGATTTACCATTCTAGGCTATGTCACAGAAAAGGGGACCTTAATAGGGTGTTGTATATTTGTGACTATGGCACTCTTGATCAATTTAACACATTTGTTATTTTGTCTGCAACCTCTTTCATTTTCTACCAATTATAAATTCATTCATCTTGTGATGGGTTAATATAAGTTTGCAATAAAATTAACCCTTGTCATGCTGTATAAATTAACTGACTGAATTGCTGTATAATCAAAGGGCTGAAAGCACTGATAGAACTTATTGTTGAAAAAAATATTTCTTTTAGAAATCAATTTCATAAAAACTCTAGCAGGAAGGTTCAAGCAGGGGGTGTAGACCAAGATCAGGCTGCACTTATGTGCAGCCTGAACTTGGTCTACACCTCCTGCCAAAACTGGAATATTGTGGGTTCAGCATGACAAGGGTTAAAATTCAATTTGTCTCCATGTTTAGCAGGTTCATACCAGAATCTTTCCCCTTCCACTGTGATAGATAAACCTGACACTGACTCAAAACCAGTAAAAAAGGATAAAGGGTGAGTTGTTATTATTTTCACAAATGTGAACAGATCGACAAAGTGATAGCCATAACTTGATAGGCAAATTATTTATAAGGAAAGATATGTCTTGAATTTTTATAATATTATCAATTGAAGGGCTTAGACCAACACTTTCGTCTGTGCCTATTTACTATATTTCTATCCATTAAATCCCATTCCCACATAATCCCTTCTTTTTAGGAAACAAGAAACGAGCAATTTCTTCATTATCAGCAATGTTTTCTATCCTAGAAGAACAAATTTTTTATGAATTCACAATTTTTAAATTTTTGTCTGCAACTTCTTTCAATTTGGACAAGTCTAAACTTTTGTCATCTGGTAATAGGTTAAAGTCAAGGTCACTTATCAGAGTCACATTTCAGAAAGAGGCTGTTACGGGGCACGGTGTTTTACAAACACATCTTGTCTGAATAAATATGTGATACAGTAATTTAACCATTCAAGTTTCAGAAAATTTACAAAGAAGGGTGTACTGGTGGTTCAGTGGTTAAACGCAGGAATACCAATCCTAAGGTCTTCAGTTCAAATCCCCAATACGCTAGGATTTTTCAGGGGTACTTGTTGTTCCCTGCCCAACTAGAAGTGAACTGATAAGAAACCCAGAGGTAGTTTCGCCTGTAACGGTGCTACACACTGGAAATTTTAAAGAACCAAGGAGGTCTTATGTAGAAGAGCTTGGGATGTATGAACCCAGATCACATTGTAATTGCTTCTTTCACTCTTGCGGTCAATACCAAATATGCCTAGAGCACAGAGGGATCTAAATCCTACAACTACATACAAATATACAAAGAGTGAAAGTTTCAACCTGGGTCAGCTATAACATTATCTAGCAGCCTGACCAAAGCTGGTTAATAAAATTTAAGAAACTTTTGTCTTGTGGAGTCAAAAATCTTTAACTCTACGTGGTCTTGTTGTCTTCTTTGTCTTAATGCTTTCTTTGCTGCAGGATATTGTTCTCAAACATGCTTCAATTTTGAGTTGTCATCTGCAACTTCTTATTGCTTAGACAAGTCTAAAAGTAGAAAAATCTGAATTTCCATTAACTTTAAATTGTCGTCTGCAACTGTTTTCAATTTGGAGTACTCTAAAATTTGCTGTCAGGTAATGGGTTAAGACTAGTTGTGGGGTTTTGATTTGATTTCTTCTTTTCATTTCAGAGAGTTTTTGTCTCAGCTAGAGAATGACATTTTCCTTTCCTCGTGATAAAAAGGAGCTGGCAGTCCAAGCATGACATTCATTAGTCCCAGTATAGATAGGAGAGCAGGGTTTAACCTGTTCCTGTTTTGCTAAAGTTTGGACCTGTCAAAATTCAGAGGTTTTGCAGACGAAAATTTACAATGGATTTAACTGAAAAATGACCATTTAGTAGCGGAGAAAATATTGTGGAAAAGAAGAAATTGCTTGTTACAAGCAATTTCTTCTTTTTCTACAATGTTTTTCTCCAATATAAAATCACAGGGACGTAAAATCAAGGGATTGAACAGGAAAGGGTTAAACAGATTCAGGTTTTGCAAGTCAATGACAGATCCAAATAAATAGGAAGGACGCTCCAAATTATCTAATGTGCAGCCATCCTGCCATCTTGGGCTCACCTTCAGGAGAAAATTGAAGATTGTTTTTGAAGTCTTCAATTTTCTCAGAAATTGGGACTTGAAGTTGACAGTTGTCCAATACTTCAATGCTTTGTTTACTCATTAGAAAAAGAACAATATTTTAAGCATGGACTCCTAAATCTGGAGAAACGACCCTTATGATGCTGACAGTGGAGGCCCTGGGACCCAGCTTTAGCTTGGCTGTCTTCTGAGAAAACTGGGCAATTGCTATGGCGTTTTTGTTATTGGTGTTATTGTCGTTGTTACCATTTCTGTAATCATTTTCAAACTCTGTCAAATTCAAGTTCAAGGTCATTTGACAGATCATTGCTGTCTGTTGAGGAGTTGATCTATCAATTCATTTAGACCAGAAATAAGTTACAAACTCCAATGTAAATGTCAACATTTTGTCAATAGTTTGGCTATAAAATGTCATAACCACAGCATATTCAAGCTGTTATTACAATATTTAGTTGCTAACAGTTGCTAATTTCTTGAACGGCAGATTTATTTCAATTGTCTAAGTAGAGTGGAGTATGTTAACCCTTTCCTGTTTTGCAAAATTTTAGACCGGCCCAAATTCAAAGGATTTGCAGACAAAAATTTCAAGTTGATTTAATTTGAAAAATAACCATTAAGTAGAGTAGAAAATATTGTGGATAAAGAAGAAATTACTTGTTACAAGCAATTTCTTCTTTTTCCACAATATTTTCTCCATTATAAAATCACAGGGATGTAAAACCAGGGATTAACCAGGAAAGGGTTAAGGGGTAGTTAGTTAGTTTCTGATACTTCAAGGTTTTTGCATATGTATACATGTATGGACCGATTAATATCTAATTTCCAAGGAATACTGTTGTAGCTCAGAATACACCATTTACACATTTATAGTACACTGGTATTGCATGTTTTATGTCTTAGTATACTTAGAAGAAGTATTCCTCTTTGAATTCTATAAATAGATCAAGGAGATGCAAGGATGGTAGAAAGTGGTTAGAAAGCAGGGTGTTGTCTTATTGTCTTACTGCTCTTAGATATGGAAGACAATAGCTTATTATTAACCCTCTCCTGTACAATCCCTTGTTTTCACATCCATGTGAATCTATACTTGAGAAAACATTGTGGGAAAAGAAGAAATTGCTTGACACAAGAAGTATTCCTCTTTGAATTCTATAAATAGATCAAGGAGATGCAAGGATGGTAGAAACGGGTTAGAAAGCAGGGTGTTGTCTTATTGTCTTACTGCTCTTAGATATGGAAGACAATAGCTTATTATTAACCCTCTCCTGTACAATCCCTTGTTTTCACATCCATATGAATCTATACTTGAGAAAACATTGTGGGAAAAGAAGAAATTGCTTGACACAAGCGATTTCTTCTTTTTCCACAATATTTTCTAACCTGTAGGTTCGTTATTTTTTTCAAATACCACTGAATTTTTTATTGTTGTCTGCAACTTCTTTTAAATTGGACTGGTCTAAAATTTTGAAATACGGTAAAGGGTTAATAAGGGAAAATGTGGATTATATATTTCAATCCATTACCAGATGCCACAATTTTAGACTGGTTGAAGTTGAAAGCAGTTGCAGGTAACAATCTTAAGTTTTGAAATTTAGAAAATCTTTGACTTTTAGGAATAAAAAACATTGTGGACAATGTAAGAAATTACTTGTAACAAGTTAAAACTGACCCTTTAATCCATTACAACACAACCAAATCTTAGATGGGTTCAAATTGAAAGAAGTTGCAGATGACAATTTCAAGTTGCTGGAATTTAGAAAATCTTTGCCTTCTAGGGTATAGAAAATTACCAAAATAGAAGAAATTGTATAAAAAATTACCAAAATAGAAGAAATTTCTTGTTGCAAGTAATTTCTTCATTGTTCACAATGTTTTCCAAAGCTTTTTTCTTGAGATGCTAATAAAGTGGGATTGAGCTTATAGTTTAGTGCATTCCCACACAATGATGCTTTTTGATGCCCTTTTAGAAAAACAACACAGGATACAAATGTATAAAATGAAGCAGTTTCTTCATTTCCGACTATGGTTTTACTCAGAAAATTGAAAAAATTAAATTTAAATGGCTTCTGTTACTCCCTTCATTTTGGACCAGTCTAAAATTTGGCTGTTTTGTAAAAGTTTAAAAATAAAAGTAGAAACTCTACAATCAAGGATGTTAACTCTTTATTCATTTTCATTGGAATTTTTTACTTTTTCATCTGAGATTGAAAACTAACTTCTATCCTTTAGAATGTTTATACCAAGGTTCAGGCATCTACATACAAAAATCAATCTGTAAATTAAGTTTTTAGGAAAAAAACAAAAGACAGGTATTGTTATAGTTCTCTCATCTTCAAATTTCTAAAAATGGCTCAACACTTGGCCTATTACCACAAAATCTGGCTTTTTTACACCTTTAAGAAAAAAAGTTCACGGAAAACTTTGTGAGAAAAGGAGGAATTACTTGCTACACATGTTTTCCCATTAAAGAAATAGAATTGTTGTCTTGACTTCTTTCAATTTGGACCAGTCTTAAAATTTTCTGTCTGTTAATAGGTTTTAACAGGTCTCAGGAATTGTATTTCTTCAACACCTTTTTTGCAGTCTAAATGTTCAAAATATGGCGATTTTCAGGACCTTCAGTCCTTTGATTTCATTATTGACAATGTTTTCTACCTCATAAGACAAAGTTTTTTTTAAATTTCATAGACTAAAATTTGTTATCTGCAACTTCTTTGAATTTCTTCCAGTCTAAAATTTTGTTGTCTTTTAATGACTTAACCGTTGTCATGCTGTATAAAATTCTTTAAGAAATTGCATTAAAATCAAAGGGCTGAAAGCACTGATAGTACTTATTGTTCAATAATCAATACTTCTTTTGAAAATCAATTTTTATAATTTAATAAGCAACCTTGGTAGGAAAAGTACTAGCAGGAGTTGTAGACCAAGATCAAACTGCACTTTTGTGCAGGCTGATTTTTGTCTATACCTCCTGTCCAAACCGAAATATTCTGGGTTCAACATGTCTAGGGATAAGACAGTGTGTAACATTTCCAACAAGTTTATATGGGTGGGAAAGAAAAACTCAGATTAGCCCATGCTTAACTTTGCACTCTCCAGATAGCTGTTTTAAAGGACAAAAATTTATTCTTTATTCACTGTATGGCTGACCAGGCTGCTTAACCCTTTCCCGTTTAATCCCTGGTTTTTACATCCCTGTCATTTGATATTTGAGAAAAAATTGTAGGAAAAGAAGAAATTGCTTGTAACAAGCAATTTCTTCTTTTTCCACAATATTTTCTATCCAACTGAATGGTTATATTTCAAATTAAATCCACTTTAAATTTTCGTCTGCAAAACCTTTGAATCTGGACAAGTATAAAATTTGGAAAATAGGAAAAGGTTAATGTCTGTACCTCACATACAATTGAATTTGTTGGAAGTATCACACACAGACACATATCAGTGGCTTAGTGCAACAACCTTGTAAGTGTCTATACAAAGTATGGACACTTATGATGTTTTTAGACTAAGCTATCGAATTATGTTTATATTTTAGTCTGTGATAATTTTTGTATCAATATGATTGTTACTCTGTAAACTACAGAATTGTCAATGTTGAGGCATTTGTTATTTCTGAAAGGTAGCCAAAGACGGACAAATTAGTATCATCTTCTCTGTCTGTCCATCCATCTGTCTGTTTGGCAGTCTGTCCATCCACACATCCATATCTTTTTAACATATCTCCTACAGTTTCCTAGTCATCTGACCTTGAGAATATTGATGGGGTTTTGACACTTTAGGCTGCATCACAGAAAAGTGGGGCTTAATGCAAAATTTCTTGTTAAGACTACTGTTTTCCATTTCTGGAAAGATTTGCTTGAAACTTTTATAGAATGTTACTAGTCACGTGACCGTATGTATATTTTAGCTCATGTCGTCCTCTGTCCTGCATTCTTTGTGCAACATCTCCTCCTAAACCCCTAGGCCAATTTCAACCAAATTTGGCAGAAATGTTCCTTTGGTGGTGCCCTTTTGAAATTGCTAAAAGAATATAAATCTGTTGAAAACTCTGGTTGCCATGGTAACAAAACTGAAATTTGAACAAAATATCTTTAAGAATTATCTCCTCCTGACCATGAAGAGCTAGAGTCTTGATATAGTGCATGAAGTATCAGTACATTGACCTTTTTCAGAATTGCAAAAATAATCACCCTTGAATCCCCAGGGGCAGAGCCCCAGGGGTGGGGCTTATGTAGAAATAAAGAAAGATTTTTAAAACAACATCTCACAAACCACGTAGCCAATTTCAACCAAAGAATTTAAATCAGATGAAAACTCTGGTTGCTATGACAAAAAGACTAAAATGATTTTTAAAAAATCATCTCCTCCTGACCCTAGAATGAAGAACCTTGAATTTTTCATGAAGCACCAGTACACTGACCTCTTTCAAAATTTCAGAAATTTCAGAGCCACAGGATGATTTGGCTAAATAGAAATAAAGAAGGCAACTATATCATACTATTTGGCTAATTGTAACCAAATTTTGGAGGAATTTAGATTGCCCACTTTTGATAATTACTAAAAGATTTTGAATTTGTTGCAGGCATTGGTTTGCATGGCAGCATAAATTGATTTTAGTAAAATTTTAAAGGGCATCTTCTCCTTACCCAGTTAGTATTGGCCTTGAAGAAAAAGAGCCTTATCTCAGGTGAGCTGGCCCTCTCTTTGGATTTTTACCATTCTAGGCTGAAAAAGATGCTTTGTGTGATGGCGTATATTGTTACTGGCACTCTTGTTATTTGTTATATACATGGCAGTCAATCAAGACTTTTAATGGTAAATGACCCCTACCCTTTCTGTTTCATCTTAACTAGCTGAGGATGGCACTCACTGGGGGTTGTAACTTGCAGAACTGGTAGACAAAGCTTGATTCAGAGAAAAGGTTTATGGGCCAACTCTGTTTATATAGGCTTTAACTAGCAATATATCTTTCTTACAGTTTCCTTGTTGGCATATCTCACTGCAAATCATCTCCCCTGAAGCAATCACAGAGTTTAGTGAGATTGTCTTTTTTCACTCATGCACTGTGGCTGATTTTTACAAAGTGATTTCTTGAACTAGTCACATTTACTAATATTCCTCTAATAAAGCTCCTAGTAGCTATAGGAATCAGAACTAGTCTGCTAAAAGTTATTCAGCAAATACATGTATCTGTCTATAAATTGACGGATCACAGATGTCAATCAAAGAATCAACCACCAACCAATCAACTCATTCATTTAGACCGGGAAGTGCACTTTGAGCTCCAACATTGGTTAACATTTATGTTAAACAATTTTGTTGGTTTGGGGACTAATTGTATGTACAGCTTGAGTAAGCTGTAATTACAGGGTATAGGTAGTCAACCAACAATTTTACTTTTTGTTACATGTTACTGGCCATAAATTTTCAGCTCCACTGGCTGAAAGCCAGAGAGCTATTGTCATGGCGTTTTGTCCGTCTTCTGTCCGTCCGTCTTACTGTCCGTCCGTAAACTTCTACTTTGAAAATCTTCTCAGAAACCGGCAGATGGATTTCAACCAAATTTCACAGAAATGATCCTTGGGTGACCCTCTATCAGATTCCTTCAAAGAGTTTTGATGGGATGAAAAACATGCCTTTAATGGGTGTGGCTAATTTTCATATATGGTGAAAGCTTTGAAAATCTTCTTCTCAGAAACCAATGGATGGATTTCAACCAAATTTCACAGAAATGATCCTTGGGTGACCCTCTACTAGATTACTTCAAAGAATTTTGATCGGATGAAAAACATAACTTAAATGAGCGGGACTAATATCCATATATGTTAAAAGCTTTGAAAATCTCCTTCTCAGGAACCGGCAGATTGATTTCAACCAAATTACAAAGAAATGATCTTTGGGTGAACCTCTTTCAGTTTCCTTCAATGAATTTTGATCGGATGAAAAACATGGCTCTAATGGGCTGGGCTAATTTCAATATATGGTGAAAGCTTTGTAAATATTCATCTCAGAAACCAGTGGATGGATTTCAACCAAATTTCAAAAAAAATATTTTTGGGTGAATCTTTACCAGATTCCTTCAAAGAATTTTGATTGGATGAAAAAAATAGCTTTAATCGGCGGGGCTAATTTCCATATATGGTAAAAGCTTTGAAAAGCTTCTTCTTATAACCTAGTGAATCGATTTCAATCAAATTTCAAAGAAATGATCCTTTGGTGAACCTCCATCAGATTCCTTCAAAGAATTTTGATGGGATGAAAAACATGGCTTTAATTGTCGGTACCTTTTCCATATATGGTAAAAGATTTGAAATTCTTCTTCTCAGAAACCAGTGGATGGATTTCAACCAAATTTGACTGGATTGATCCTTGGGTGACCTTTTTATCAGATTATGAAAAAAAATTTGATTCGATGAAAAACATGGCTTAAATGGGCTGGGCTAATTTCCATATACTGTATATACTGAAAATTTTGTAAATTTCTCAGGAACCTATTGATTGATTTCAACCAAATTTCATGGGAATGATAACCCGATGACTGTTTGTCAGATTCCTTCATACAATTTTGATTGGTTGAAAAACATGGCTATTTTGGTGATGGGTTGAGTCCATATATGGTATACAGTGAAAATTTTTAATAATGAATTTAAGATATCATTACTTGACTTTTGTAAGAACAATGAAAATTTTGAAATGGTTCTCAAGAACTATTTCAAAGATTTCAATGATTTAGATTTATTTCATTATATTCAGTTTATCTAAATTTAAAAAGAAATTGCTTAATCAGTACATTCATGCCTGTGGAGCGATACGGGCACTCAAGCACCTCTAGTTACACAATAACACCATTTAATATCTCTGTCAAACGCCCTGTCAGAGTCAAAAGGCATTGCCAATGGAGTTAGTGGGTGGAGCAGGCCAGCCGACAGTTGACCATTCGCTGGCCCCAACCACTGACTCCTTTCACCCTGCCCTGTGAGTCTATCAGATTCCTATCAGACTTCTAGATTTTTAATGGCATTATTTTGCAAAATTTATGGCCAGTAGCATGAAACAAATATATAAAATGGTTGGTTGGTGACCTTAATGTCATGACTACAGCTTGAATAAAAAAAAAGTTAACAAAATGGTGGCCGATATCGGATTTGAAATCTCAGAACCGGGCTGAATAAATGATTTGGTTCGTAGGTTGATTCCTTGATTGACAGCCGCAATTGGTCAATTATCTATTATGAGGATTATTTCCTCTGAACAATAATTTTCATGATAGCATAGAAGAAATAGTTGAAATTAGAGGATTTTTTTTAAAAACAATTCAAAATCATGCTAATGTAAATCAATTGATGTACAAAAACACTTGGAGTCTCTCTACACAAGTCTTACAGGCCTTCGATGGGAACTTTTATTAGGAGGAATGAAGTATTTGTCTGTTTTTAGTTGACCTCCCTTATTGAAAGCAAGACATAGTCGCTACAATCACAAGCTGGTGTATGTGTGTAATTGTCTCGCTGTGTTTGTGAATCAGTCCATCCGAATTTGCCCACAGAATAATTCTATATTCCTGGAACAATTTCAAATGAGCTTTGCACAATTATTCACCATCATGAGAAGATATGCAATTTAAAACAAATTTTCAAATATCTTTAAGGTCAAGGTCACAGCTCATAGTCAGATATCCAAATTGTGCTTGTCCACGGTATATCTCCTTCATTTGTAGATGGATTTCAAAATAACTTGGCACAATTTATTTTTCAGAAACTGTCAAGGTCCCAGGTCAAGGTCAAATATTCAGAGAGCTTGACATGCCCTTGATTAAACCAGTGTTACTGATTACTGTTACTGTTTCATTTCAGAATAAACTATATGTTGTATACAAAATAGTTCTTCTTTTTATTAATCTTGTCCCCACTATCTAATGACCAGGGACTAGTTTTATTTAGGGACGCACGGCAATAACAGAATGTAACATATTGTAATTCTAGTAAAAAACTAGGTCACTAGGTCAAATCTAAGAAAAACGTTGAATGCACTCTAGAAGCCATATTTTTTGCTGAAATCTCCATATATCTGGTCGGTTATTTTCGGAGAAACCCGGGGTATTGCTATAGCCTTGGTGTCGTCGTGCGAAAACTTTGACATTTTGATATCTCTGGTTCTACTAAAGGCATTCACTTGAAACTTGACACACTTGCTCACTCTCAAAAAGGCAACCTATGCTATCAAGGGGAGTAACTCTAGATGTATTTTGTCAACTATCCAGCGCCCATCAGCCGAGCTTAGGCACCCGTAAGCGGTGCTCTTGTTTGTCTGCATTATTTCTCGATCGAGTTTGATGTTGGGTCACATAGGGTCAAAAATTAGGTCACTATGTCAAATCTTAGAAAAACCATTTGTGCACTCTATAGATCACATCATTATCTCAAGGGTCTTTACATCTGGTCAGAATTTTTCTTTCCATGTCTTCCCTGATAAGCCTGTGAGAATAACACAAGCTGACCAGGCTCAGAAGCGTGGGTTTTCAATGAAATATCTGAAAGAAAAGATGTTATTCTACCATTATTAGCTAACATAAGCATGTAGTGCTCATGTGAGCTTTTCATATCGATGGATGTCTGTCGTCTGTCAACTTTCAAAGAACGTCTCTCCCAAAACAGCTAGTCTAATTTTGAAATAATTACATGGAAATGTTCCTTGGGTGGCCTATAAATAGATCTATAAAATGTTTTCTAAAATTATGACCGTCGGATCCTACTGGCCCCAGTCTAGGGGACACTAGTGCCGCCAATATGGATAATTTTACTCACTTCCTTTTACTTCCAACAAAATAGAGATTTAAAGAAAACGTCTTTTAATTTCTTGTACTAAGGACATCTTTATCACATAATGGCTTTCTTAGCAACCTATAACTTTCTTAGCAACTAGTGATTTCCTTAGCAACCAGTGACTTCTATATTAACTAATGACTTTTCACAATTGGATGTATGTTCAAATCTCACTCTCGGGAAATAAAATCTTTCATGTGAAAATACCATCCAGTTATAAAACGCGTTTTAATTGTTTACTTTCGATTATTTGCTCAGGTGGGCTAAAAGGAAAGGAAAAAAGAACCAACCCGATTGCGTTTGAATTTTGAAGACGATATTGCCAGTTTGCGGTCTATAACAGATGTGTTACTTTTTTCGCATAAATCGAGATAATCACTGTTAATATGTCGTAACTTGCAGATGTCGCATCATATTTACAACAGATTACTTCTCAACTTTTGAATGACTAAATAATGATTCACAGTTATTGGCCAATTATCATTGGAAGTACGACCACAATCTTGAAAATCATTGTAGACTCACCTTTTCAATTATCGAATTTCCGAATTTACTACAAAATAGTTTGAATTTAATGTCAAGTTTTTTTTTATTTAAACACCTCTCGGCATTATTTATGAAGAAAAAACACACAAAAAAACCTAATAATTCCACACGAACTTTTTAGGCTAGTGAAAGCGATTGATGTTTACGGAGGTAGCACTTCGGACTAAAATTTCATAACTAATCGTTTTCGATCTTTTCATGCATTAAACAAAATACATTGTTGTTTTTTCATAAATATTTGGACACATAAAGATTTTTTATGTGCGCGATCAACTCACATTAGGCCTATTTTCCTTTTTATTCCGCGCCTAAGCTTCAGCGGCGCTTGGCAAACAGTATCTTTGTATGATAAACGAGCTATTCAAAAATGTGTCTCCAAATTTGAAACACGTGATTTAGTGACTGTGCATTTATAAGAGACTTCAATAAAAATGGTAGATTTGACGTCAGAAGTGGGGGATGGGTGTTTTTTATAGCATGGGCGTTCATTAGATTTTTTACGGGTTCACAGACAATCCCAACTGCATATCAGTGATTCTGTATAGAAGAAATTGAAACAGTTGATTACTTATTTTTGCATTGTGAAATTATCAAGCTGTCGTCATATCGCATTCGGTAGACTCCTAATCTTCAATCATAGGATGTCGTAGGTTCGATCCCCGGCGGCGGCGCATATCCTTTCCGGCATTTGTCGCTCACCAGCTCGAGGCTAGATAAGGATGTAGTGGTAGTACTTGTATGAGAAATACCCGGAATCCATTGTTAGGTGCTCCGGCCGCCGCGATATGACTGAAATACTTTTAAAAGTGCCGCTTAACCCAATTCAATCAATCAAGCCATCATTTTAAATAAATAGACAAAATATCAGAGTCAAACCTTTCCTTCTTCAGATCTAAAACTGTTAAATTTGATGCACAGGCAATAGTACAGCAAAAAACTTAATTGTAACGTTATTGTTTATTAGTCCCCTACCGGCGAAGCCGAAGGGGACAATACGTTTGCACCGCGTCCATCTGTAAGTCTGTCCGTCCGTCCGTCTGTCAGTCCGAACATATCAGTTTTCCAGACTTTTTTTCCTAACCCTGGAAGATATTGAGCTGATTTTTGGTATGCGAGTCCGCATTAATTAGTTACAGAACAAGTTCGAGGTTTGTTCCAGATACAGATGCTGGACTTAGAAATTACTAAGAAATTTCAGTTTTCCGGACTTTTTCCTAAACCCTCGGAGATATTAAGCTGATTTTTGGTGTGTGAAAGAAGTACAGAACAAGTTTAAGTTTGGTTCTGGTCCATTGATTTTTGAGGGAGATGCGGATGCTGGACTTAGAAAATTACCCAGGAAATTTCAGTTTTCCGGACTTTTTTTCTTAACCATTAGAGATATTGAGCTGGTTTTTAGTATGTGAGTCCGTATCAATTAGGTACATAACAAGTTAAAGTTAGGTTCTGGTCCATTGATTTTTGTGGAATATACGGATGCTGGACTTAGAAAATAACCAGGAAATTAGTTTTCCAGACTTTTTTTCTTAACCCTCGGAGATGTTGAGCTGATTTTGGTATGTGAGTCCGCATCAATGAGTTATAGAACAAGTGTAAGTTTGGTTCCTGTCCATTGATTTTTGAGGAAGATACGGATGCTGGTCTTAGAAAATTACCAGGAAATTTCAGTTTTTCGGATTTTTTTTTTTTTTTTTTTTTTTTTTTTTTCTAAACCCTTTGTGATATGAAGGTGGTTTTTGTTATGTGAGTCAATATTGTTACAGAACAAGTGTAAGTTTTGTTCCGGTCCATTGATTTTTGAGGAAGATATGGATGCTAGACTTGGGAAATTACAGTTTTTCCAGACTTTTGCAGGTATTGAGCTGATTTTTGGTTAGTGAGTCAGAATTGATAACTTACAGAATGAGTTCAAATTCTGTTCCAGTCCATTGATTTTTTAGCAAGATATGGATGCTTTTACAAAATGAGTTACATATTAATAATATTGAGTTAAATCGCAGTCCATTGCCTAACCAAGGCTTGTAAAGGATGTTAGGGTGGCACTGGTGAGAGAGATACCAGGAATACATTGTAAGGTGCTCCAGCCACTGTTTTATGACTGAACAAATTGTTAAAATTGGTTGCATGAAGTGAAAAGGCAAAATATTTTGATAACCCTATGTCCGAAAAGTATTCATAATCCTAGACAGATTTTTGAAAGCTTGTGTTCAAAGTTTACTTGGGCTTTGGGGTCTTTATTCTCTTGGAACAGATGACTTTGTGAAGTATAATTTGGCAAACAACAAAAAGAGACGCCTATTTTTTATGTTTGTGTGTATGTGTGTGTGTTTAAGAATTGCTCATAAAATCTGATACAACTGTAATATTTTGGAGGGGTATTTATCCCTTTACCACCCAAAAAGATACCACTCTAGGGTATATATATATAAAAAGTCGGTAGGGGACTTGGTATTGCCATGCAATACTTCAGAATGCTTGTCAGAGCATATATTGTTCAGTGTAGGAAAAAGTAAATATCTTAAATCTGTCTGAAGTTGTATGCTTTATGTAAAAAAAAATCGAATTAGAAAAAAATAACAGTTAACAATTATACTAAAAAGTGGTCAGACAAAAATGATTACTATTTTCATCTTTTTTCTAAGTAAACACACAAAACGATTTAAAAGTGATACACATAAATTCTAAACATGTTTCCGGGTGGTATGCAAATGTGAAAACCTCAAGAGAAATGGATAGATAATTGTAGTTCATGTAGCAGACAGGATTAACCAATTTATGGTTAACGACCCCCTTTTCAGGGAATTGTCTCTTTCTACCAGCTCGGCATGTTACATTTGATGGCAGCGGTTGGATGATGACGATTAACCAATCGTGACTGTCAATCAAGAAATCAACCGATCAATTAAATCATTCATTCAGCCAGGAATTGAGCAATGAACTCCAAAATTGGCAGCCATTTTTGTTAAACGTGTTGTTGATTTGGCGACTTATTCAATCTGTAGTTACGACGATTAACTCGCCTACCAACCATGTTTTACTTTTTAGTCACATGCTAATGGCTATTAATTTATCAAATTAACGCCGTGAAATATCGAAGCAAACTTTCTGTCGGAGTCAATGGGCAGGGCCAATTGAGTAAATGGTCGTGGCGGCCAGCAATCCGTCAATTGTTTGACCGAAGTTGCCTTACCCACAGATCTTCCAGGCTAGTGCACGTGATAAGGGGGAGATCGAGAAATGTAATTTTTCACAAGGATGAAGACAAGGGAAAAGAAAAGAAACATAATAATGAATGAATAAACAATCAATAGTTTGGTTTTGGTATTGTTTTAGTGCTTTTCAAAAGTAAGCTGTCACCGATCCTTAGATCCCTATTATTATAATCACATGAACAAGTCACAACAGATTTTTTTAAACGGGACTTTTTGGGTCAAAATCATGACGCCATGTAGTCACGCTCTGCTATGGTGGCAGTTCGCTGTATTTCTGTGACTTTCGGAGCGACAATAATTGAACTAGAATGCCTACCTAACTCTACGGTGATCGTAAAATTCTAAAAAAAAAAAAACAAAAAAAAACACAATCTTTATGTTTTTTTTTACAAGGATTCTTGGCTCTTAAGAAAGAGCGACGGATAAAAAAATGAAAAAATAAAATACAAATCTAGCATTACCATAACCGATGCATGCTGATCATTGTGGCATACCAGCATTTCTTTATTTTAAATGACTACCTTTGGTATTCGAGAAAGACTTCCTTGAAAAGATGTAGATTATATTTAGATAAGGAAAGATTGTTTTGATAGTGATGTACATTACCAACTTTAATAGGACATATGCTAGCTGCAACAATGGGGGTGGGTGGGGGTAGCTAGAACTGAAATAAACCATTATTGCTTTAAACATACATTCAATATTCCCTTCTTCCCTTTCAATATTTGGATCAGCATATCAAAATATCTGTTTATAGATGAAGTCTAATATCAACAATGAAAACGGGTTCAAATTCATGCCATGCTGCTGGTCATGTTCGGGTTATTCACTGACAAGACATTTTAGAGGCTTAGCAGAATTCTGGCTTATAGTCAGGAAACACATGTACAAAAATAAACTTTTAAGAGATATAACAGGTAGATTTTTAAAAGTGGCATAGAATCTTATACAAACAAACAATTAAGAAAGAAAACTAAAAAAATTAGTAAACTCTTTCAATCTTATTATCAGTTTCTTATGCTAATGTATACTGTGTATCTATGAAGCTCTAATCATCTTATTACAAAACAACAACAACAACATAAACATTTAGAGAAGTACAGTTTTAGTCATTTAAGACATGAGATCTTGTTTTATTGCTTACATCGAACAAGTAATTATGTAGTTAAGAGTTTGTTTTCATTGTCATCAAAAATCGTTATTTTGATATAGTATTCTTGTTCTTTTGGTCATCCGCTTAGGGGCTACTGCTGATGTAGTAAGATTTTTAAGGTATTTGAAAAGGAAGAAGTACAAAGGATAAATCTTTAAAATGGGGTTTTACGCCCCGTTGAACAATCTTTCAATAATATCACAACGGAATTCGCTGGTTTATGGCATCCTGGGTATTAGGTATCACAAATTCTAGACAGAGCTGAGATGCTCTTAATTGTTTGTGGCCGCGTAGGACAGGGGCATAGGATAGAGCAATACTGGGGGCATAATGTACAAATATGATGTATAACAATTCTAAGTTTGATTTAAAATCAATATTAGAATTATTGTGTGAAATCAAAATCTTTCACTGAACAAGGTTGCTTGTTGTAAGATCTTGTTCTTTCGCCCGTATTTAAGTCTTTGCCTAATTTCATATTAAATTCTTTTAGCAGTCCGTATCTTACGTAACTATAGGGTATAAAATGTCAGGTGCTAGACTAACGAAAGGTCTAGCCATTATCCGGACGACAAAACTATCTGAAAGGCGTTGCAGACGATAAATAAAAAAAAAGCACACGCCATCGAATAGGAAAGAAAACGATGAGGACAAAAGATAAATTGCTTGTGACAAGCATTTTTTCTTCTTCCAAATAATCACGTCGACAAAACACCCAAAGGTCGGAATAGAGATGGGGTTTTAATAGGACTACTCTACGAAGACGGAAATAAACATTTCTAAGACTGGAGTGGAACCAAATAGAAACCGGAAACACGTTCCGACGACAAAATGAGGTAAATGTCAAAAATATTTTGGAGATATTTTATATCAATCTAATGACTTTTTAGTGTGATACCACGCTGAATTGTAGTAATTTGTATAATAGAAGCGTTTATCTGTAATTACGCACTGAAACCAATCTGTAAACGGGAAAAATATAAACATGTTGTTTTGTGATGCTATATATTCGGACAATAATATTTTTTCGGATAAAATGTTGACTTCAAATACACTACAGCCCTGCAAAATTTTACTTCGATTTAGAGTGCCGATATACAACGTATTTCGTTAATAGGTTTTATTTATAACCAGATTTAAATACATTGAATTTGTTTGTATTTGACTGGGATGAAAATAAACGTTTCCTTTTTCCAACATAGTGACGGTTTCAGAGAACTCACTAATGTTAATCTTTTTCCTTTTCAATTGTTATTTTCCAAAGACCATTAACCATCTTGGAAATGTTCTTAGAAAACTGTTCAGCATGATATTGCTAACATAATGTAACATAATACGGTTCCAGACCGAAATAAACGTCCAGCATGAAGCCTTTTCATTGGATTACGGACGTTTCGTACCATAACCATTTCGTACCAGTCATTTCGTACCATGGTATTGGTCATTTCGTACCATGGTATTGGTTGTTTCGTACCATGCTGTGACCATTTCGTACCATGTTATAGTCATTTCGTACAATACGTCAAATGATTCGTACCATGTTTAGAAAAAAATCTTATATTATTTGAATAGTTAGATATCGCTTTCATCATTTATGAAATATTTTTATTTTCTATTTGCTTAATCTAATTTATCGATCATTAAACAAGTGAAAATCAGTTAAGACAGTCCATTCAGGCAAACGGAGAGTTGATGATACAGTATTAGCGTGTCAGCACATTACTTTTTTCTAACAGGGGGGTTGTGTTCATTAGAAGAAAATTAGTAGGAATCAGAACTGTATTTCCGTAAATATTGTATCATGGTTAACTGAATATTTTGACAAAGTAACCATTAGTCAATTGCCACAACAACGATACTTAAGGCAGGTCCAAATATAGAGAAATTTGCAGGCCACAATTTCATGAGGACGGATTTTTTAAAAATATATTTGTCTTTTGGAGAAGAAAACATTATAATAATTATTGCTTGTCTCCAGCAATGTTTTACCTTAGTATTTTTCTTGATGGGTGTAAAAAAGTGGGACAGTCAAATGAAAGGCAAATACCAATCTAATCATAAAAATGCAATCAACAATCGTTCACCTTCCACAATTAGATCTTAAGTGATCTTACCTACCACGTCGCAAACAATGACAAACAATCTAATTATCAAATTCTCTGAACTTGATTGAGTGGTTTTTTTGGTACGAGATGGTACGAAATGACTAATTATTTGGTACGAAATGACCAACGCATGGTAAGAAATGACCAACGCGTGGTACGAAATGTCCATTGTATGGTACGAAATAACCATAGAAATTATGGTACGAAATGGTTATGGTACGAAATGACTGTATACCTTTTCATTTACATATCAAATTGCAGGCAAACATATTGACTTCATTTTTGGTTAGAATATACTGAAACTAAAATGCTTGTAAAATTTATATTGTTTCTTAAATTAGAAAATTCCATACAGGCTAGGGCAAGTCTGTCGGCCATGTTTGTGCAAATTGTGCAACAGTTAGTCATAGGCTTTACCCTGCATCCTGTGCAAGCAATTTCTCCATTTCTAACCTTATGAGACACTCTTATGAGACACTTATTTTCTAAATTTAACACAATTTTTGACATTTAGTATGCAACTACTGTGAATTTGTTGATTCTAATTTTTTTCTTCCGTTAATCAAAATTTCTTGCTTTGTATCAGATGTAACTGACTAATCATAGATGAGAAAAGAATTACAGGACTTGAAAATTCTAAAAATTTCTATTTGTCATGGACAAATGGAAAATATAGTATTACATTAATCAATGTCCAAACAAACCTGCTTTTTAACATCCTGCAAGTTAAAGTTTCAAGAAAACAATGTTGAAAATTTAGAAAATGTACCCAGGAATAATATAAAAATGAATGATAACACCGTATTTAAAATTCTATCCACTTTGAATTGTTGTCTGTGTCTTTTTTCAAATTGAACCAGTTTATAACTTTGTCATGCATCAGTAAACAAAAGATTTTTTTAAATCACTGGCTTGTATAATTGCTGAACACAAATTTTACAGCAGTTTTATCCTAGTGAATTGATGAAATTCATGCGATGAATGTATTTACAGTTCAGATAAAGAATATGTTGAAAATGAAGAAGTTGTCAATCGCCGCATTTTGGCTCAGTTCAAGAGCGAAACAGGGGAGGTAACTGGAAGTCCTTTTGACCTGCCACTTGACATAACAGTCGAGAAGTTACAGCTGGTCTGTAATGCTCTTTTACAAAAGGTATGCTACCGTTGTCAAAGTCCTTAACCCATTAACACAGAACAAAATTTTAGACTGGTCCAAATTGGAAGAAGCTACTGACAACAATTTGATTCTGTTGAAATTTGGAAAATATTTGTCTTTTGGGGTAGAAAACAGTGTGAACAATGAAGAAATTGCTTGTATTAAGCAATTTCTTCTTTGTCCTCAATATTTCATAAAGCTGTTTTCATTAAAAAGTGATGCAGGATTGTGTAGGATTGTGTCATTACATTCAAAGCCATCAATTTAATTTTATGACCTTTGCAGTTTATCCAAAAAATGCATACAGTTGTTGCCAACTTTAATATACATTGTTTTCCAATAATGAAATAATAGTTTCTACCAAGAATTAATACTTATCATTCTTATAATGTAGTTTTACTGGGAAACCTCTTCCAATTTAGACCACAAAAAAGAACCAAAGATGTAGGGAAGTGTGGAAGTGAATTTATATATGTATTAGACAAAATAAATGTCTGAACGCTCTAATCAAAACAAAAAAACAGGAGTCATGTTTTTTGTATGTCTATTAAAGTAATATCTCTGACAGGTCTTTTTCTAAGTTAAGGGGAAAGATGATAGGTCTATTCAATACTATTGAAGAGCCTCAATAGACAAAAAAATGAATTACAGAATTACTATGTTTTCTCATGTATAATATGACAGGGATGTATAAATTAGGGATTATGCTGGAAAGGGTTAATTAATCTTCATACATAAGCTGTTTTTTCGTGAGACAAAGCATCTGGGTGTTGTATTTTTATCACGGAAAAAGAGAACCTCTTGTAAAGAATTAACTTGACACTGTCAGTGATCTGTCATGGTTTTGAAAGCAAAGGGACAATGCCCCCATTGTCTAAATAAAGTTGGGACAATTTTCAAAAAAATAGTTTACACTTACGATCTAGCTATTATGCTTAATTCATTCCCACACATTCACAATTTTGACCCCTCTAAGGAAAGAAGCTTTGAAAAACATAGTGGAAAATGAAGAAATTGCTTGTTTACATGCAGTTTCATCATTATCAACTATGTTTTCTTTCCTCAAGAGATAGATTTTTAAAATTCTATCAACTGCATGTAATAAGTTTTGTCTGCAACGTCTTTGTATTTAGACAAGCCAACAATTTGGTTGTTTTGTGATGGTTTAAGAACCAAGGATACATTGTCTTATGGTCTTAAAAACTTGGGGCATTTGTGATTTTTTTGAGACAATGGTGGAAAAACGCAGACTTGGCAGATCAATACACTCTTTGTTGGAATTAGTGTGACACTCAGACTCTCTATTTCAGGAAGAAAAAGTTCCGTACTCATTTTTTGTGAAAGAAAGGGAGATCATAGGGAAGCTTGATGATGCCCTTGATAAAGAGACACTAGAAGGTACAGAAGAAGTGTTAGACATCGTTTACCAACCGCAGGCGGTATTCCGGGTCAGAGCCGTTACACGATGTACAAGTTCTATACCTGGTCATGCGGAGGCTGTCATATCAGCACAATTCAGTCCAGATGGAAGGTTTGTTTGAAATAGTATCTGTTTACCTGATAACAAAATCTGAGATGTGCCCGGATTGAAAGAGGATGCAGACAACAATTCAGAGTGTGTTTGAATTTATATAAAAGTACCAATAATGGTAAATGTTATTGTGAAAAAATAAGAAAATGCTTCTTACAAACAATATTGCATTTTCTAACAAAGTTTCACCTAACTGTTTATCTTAACCCTTGTCATGCTGAACCCCGGAATATTCCGGTTTGGGCAGGAGATGTAGACCAAGATCAGGCTGCACATAAGTGCAGTCTGATCTTGGTCTACACCTTCTGCTTGTACCTTTTCTGTTAGAGTTGTTTATGAGACTGATTTCTTAAAAAATATATTTATATTTGAACAACAAGTCCTATCAGTACTTTCAGCCCTTTGATTTTACAGACATTCAACATGGTGATTTATACAGCATGACAAGGATTAAGAGTGTCAAAATGTGGATTTATGTGAATTTTTCAAATGAAAAACAAAGCTTACAACTATAACTGTTTTAAATTGAAAGATGTGAACCAGGTTAGCACAGTCAAATATGTGCTGGTCTCAACTCTTGGGCCTGGAATTCCAGCAACGGCTCAGCCAACAGTCCTAAGAGGGAATGAGTAATTGGAAATAGTATTTTCGTGTGAGAAATGACAAGAAACTAAGGTTATAATGGAAATATTGACAAAAATAGCAATCAACCCAAAAGAAACAATCAAATTTTGTAGAAAGAAGTTAAAGGTGGCAGTCCATTGTGAGAAATGTATCAAAGGGCTATACAGCTTGAAGATTGTCTTGAAAAGGGTTGTTTTTGTTTGAAATTTCTGTTACATTCCTGAATGGTGAAGACATAATTTATAAAATTGCATTACTGTGACTCTCTGTTCATTTACTGATCTGTAGCAATCCTGAGATAAACCCCTCTTCTATTTAGATACTATTCCTGTGTCCTTTATTGAGTGCTGCAGGTCCAGTTTAACCCTTTGCTGTTTTCCGAAATTTTAGACCAATTTAAAGATTTTGAAGATCAAAATGTAATGTGCTTTTAATATGAAAAATAACCATTTAATAGGGTAGAAAATATTGTGGAAAAAGAAGAAATTGCTTGTTACAAGCAAATTTTTCTTTTTCTACAATTTTTTCCTGATTATAAAATCACAGGGACATAAAAAGCAGGGATTGAACAGGAAAGGGTTAAGTTTGTACATTGTAATCACACCATGGGCTTTCAGGTCAAAAAACAGTTAAATTTCCTTGATTATTCTGATTCACACAATACCCAATGAACATTTTTTAGACTGATCCAAGTTCAAAAAAGTCTCAGGCTACAATTTATTATAGATGAATTTTTCAAAGAAGTCTCAGGCTACAATTTATTATAGATGAATTTTTGAAAATCTTTGTCTTTTTGAGTAGAAAATATTGTGGATGATTAAGAAATTGCATGCAACAAGCAATTTTTTCTTTTTCCATATGATTTCTGAAGCTTTTTTCCCATAATGGTATGAGAAAGGATAAAGATAGTAGAAATTGAATTGATTGGACTGATCACTCTTCTCTTTACCCGTCATCAGACTACAATATTTTAAACACTTTAAACACACTTTGATATGTTTGATCTGTCTTTGACCTCTATAAACTTGAATAAGTCCAAAATTTTGTCTGGTAATCTTCATGTTTAGATATTTAGCCAGTGGTTCTGGAGACACAACGGTGAGATTTTGGGACGTGAACACAGAAACACCACAATATACATGTAAAGGCCATAAACACTGGATTCTAGCAATAGCCTGGTCACCTGATGGTCTGAAACTAGCGTCGGGATGTAAGAAAAGTCAAGTAAGTGAACTATGTCAGATTTTGGAAAATAAATACAGAAACGTGTCAGCATATAACACATGTAAAGGCCATAAACATACCTCTTGATATAACTAAAATATTGTTAAAAGGGGCTTTAAAACCCATTTATGTAGATAATCATGTACAAATTCTGTAAAAGAAAAGTCTGAGTTTGAATCTGACAAAGATCAAACATACAGGCCTCCTAGTGAAACCTTTAAAACCTTTAAAAACCTTTAATTTCAGAGCACACCTTTAAAACCTTTACATTTCCCCAGAAAACCTTTAAAACGCCAAAATAGCCTGTAATTCTCACTCAAAACCTTTATATTTGCTCTGACTGGTTGCCGTGCTAGCTTAAAGCAAGTAATGGATTTTGTTCTGCATTTTCCTACACTGTAAAACAGGAGCTATGTATGATATAAATATGCAGAGAAAATAGGTATACACATTAAATAAGGTATGTATTATATTGCATAATTCAAACAGTATATAACATCAAAAAATGACTTTGGTATGACTGTGGGTTTAATAAAGAAATGAGAACTTAGACAAAAATAGCCTTTATTCACTCTCTTTTTTTTCATATTTACACTAAAAGGCCTTTATTTTCATACATTGGAGCCTTTATAAAAACCTTTATTTTTGTTTTGGCCTGCTAGGAGGCCTGAACATATAATTTTATTTTCAGATTTGTATATGGGACCCAAATACAGGTCAACAGATTAGTAAAACATTAAGTTTACACAAACAGTGGATTACGTGGTTGGCATGGAAACCATTACATTTGTAAGTTTTGTATTGTACAATTCTAGTCTAAACAAAACAAAATCCTAGACTCAAATTCGAGGAATTTAAGGTTTAGTCTTTGAGGCACATGAAACCTAGCCCAATTGGTAGAAATCTTTTAACCCATTCCCACATGATAAAATTATGGACCTGCCCAAATTCAAAGAAGTTACAGACAACAAATTTAGGTTGTTGTAATCTTCAAAATGAGCGTCTGTTAGTGTAGAAAAACATGTGGATTATGAAGAAATTGCTTGTAACAAGCAATTTCTTCATTCTTCACAATGTTTTCCAAAGCTTTCATATTGAGGGGCGTCACTGTTAACCCTTTCCTGGACAAACACGGGATTTTACGTTGCTATAATTTTATACTTGAGAAAACATTGTGGTAAAAGAAGAAATTGCTTGTAACAAGCAATTTCTCCTTTTTCCACAATATTTTCTCCCAAATAGGATAGTTTCATTTCAAATTGTATCCAATATTCATTGTCATCTGCAACCTCTTTCAATTTGGACTAGTCTAAAATTTCATAAAACAGGAAAGGGTTAATGGAATGGGTTAATGAAAAGAAGTAAACGCTTCTAAGGTGACAAGACCATTTGATTGACCAATGGCTGGCCCTGTCTGTTAACTCCAATTGACTCCAACTGGAAATTCCACTTCAATTTTAAGTGGTGTTATTTTACAAAATTTATAATAAAAAGGTAAAATGCTTAGTTCACAACCTAAATGTTGTAACTACAGCTTGAATAAGCTGTAGTTACGACATTTAAGTCGCCAAACCAACAAGAATATTTCACAAAAATGGTAGCCAATGTCGGAGTTCAAAACTCAATTCTGGTTAGAATAAATTGTTTGATTAGTTGATTGATACCTTGATTGACAGCAGTGATTGGTCAATTAGTATATGTGTGAAGATGCAGTGAAATGATTGAGGGGTTCTACGTTGTAAAATGTTTAAAGCGTAAGATTTTTAATCTGGACTTTTGCAGGATTCCTGAAACCTGTTTTACTTAAGCCCTGAATGAGCTTTTATTTCATTTACCATATTTGCAATATTTATTAAATATCCTGTTTTTTGGAGAATATCACTTTTAACATTTTGTCATAGTGAACCTGGAATTCATGCAACCTGATCTTAATCAACACTGCCTGTTTGTCCCTTTTAAGCCAGAGCTGTTTATCAAATTGATAATATAAAGAAATTTAGATCCGTAATTAGGTCTTCTACTATTTCCAGCTGTTTGATTTTTAATATGATTTGTTTGTCAAAAACAAGACTTCTGATAGGCCAAAATAAGTAATTATACCTCTGTGATCAAAATTTTGAGCTCGCAGATTTTTTGTATTTTTGTCCAAAAAATAGTTCTGTAACAAATTTATCAGAATTTGTAAAATAATTACTTTTTCGATAGATGTTGGTAAATCATAAGAAATGAAGAGAACATTTTTTTGTTTTACATGGAGGTATGAGACGAAAACCTAATCACACTTATGTTTGAATCCGATCCACAGATCAAATTTGTCAATGCAGCTTGGGGGCATCACTGCAGGTAGGGGGATACAATGTTATTGCATAACAACTCCACTTCTTCCTCTGTTTTATTCCTTGGACCCCAAATACAGTGTAATAGTAGAGTTGCATTGTATTTAGCAAGACAAGTAGCATAATGTTCTAAAAACTTTACTTTCCATTTTATTTTTACAGAGATGGTGATTGCAGATATTTAGCTAGTGCCTCAAAGGTAAAGCTTTCTCCTTTTAGCTTGGCTGTTTTCAGAGAAAATCTAAGTATTGCGATAGCCTTGGTGTGGTCATCGTTGTAGTCGTTGTTGTCTTTGTCATCGTTGTGCGAAAACTTTGACATTTTGTGATATCTCTGGTTCTACTAAAGGCATTCACTTGAAACTTGGCACACATGTTCACTATCAAAAGAGCAACCTATACTTTCAAGTGGGATAGCTCTAATTTTGTCAACTTCCCAGCACTCAACAGCCAAGAGTAGGCACCTGTAGGCGGTGCTCTTATCTTTGCTATAAACTTTAAGTCTCTGTAACACTTTGTCTCCAACAGAATAATTTACTAACTGCTGACCACGCCTACTGACTTCATTGGCCACACCCATTGGCTTTATTAGGGAGATCCACTTTGATTTTAATGTAACAAAAAGTAGAATGGTTAGAAGGCAACCTAAAATTCATAAATACATCTTGAATGAGCTGTACTTATGATCTTGAAGTTGCCAAACCAACAACAATCATTCACATAAATGGCGGTTAATGTCAGAGCTCAATTTCCAATCTGAATGAAAAATTTCATTGGTTGACTGATTCTGCAATTGGTCATGTCTGTTTAGCTTTGTAGTTCACCTTATATGCGGTATATAGCATTATCAGGTGGACTTCTATCAAGATTGTATAAATTATGGCCCTAGGGTCAGAATCAGGGCTCCGGAAATTTGGAAATTTAAATCGGTCTGGGAATTGCCCCCCCCCCCCCCCCGCCGGCAAAACCGACCCCCCCTTCCGCCGATAAAAACGAATAGCCCCGCCTTTTTTCACCTTTCCTGTACGTAAAAGGGTTCATCATTCATTCAGTAGTTGCCCCCCCCCCTCCCGAGTACCACCGATTTAATTATTGAATTGATATACTTTTCCATTTTCATAAGCTAGTTACCCAAAATTCTGTTAATTTAACACAGTCATTCAACACGAGCGTCTGTTGATGGGATAACACGGCTGACGTCACAAAAATGTCGGGTCAGTCCATTCTACCCCAAGGGATCGCAGAGTCGTGACGCACATCAAAAAGACCGACGAGACAAACTCCAGTGGGTCGCCCACGTGTTGCACTATTTTCCTAGAGTAGAATTTGTGCACAAATCTCGGTCATTTATTTATTGTAGTTGATTTCCGATTTATTTTTCGGACATTTTCCACCCCTGAAGTAAGATTTAATTTTATTTACGGAACTAGCGATATAACTAAGCTACCGTTTTCGTTTATATTTTTAAAAATTGTTTATATTCTGCGGATTTCCAATTATTGTTTGAATTCTATCGGCTGTGTTTCTTACCGTGAATGAAAAACTATAAAATATATTAACGACGTGACTTTTTTTTTTTTTTTTTTTTACAAATTTCAAACCCAGTTTCACGCGCTTTCTTGTGATAAATTAATTTCATAAAAGCGTTGTGCTGAGCTATTCCGACTTTGTACGAACGACAACTGAAGCCTGTTCATGTTTTGATTTAAATACGCATTTCATGTTAGAGTAAAAGAAATTAGTTTCACGAGTAACGGCAATCTAAATCGACGCAGTATTAGATATCCATTTTGATAAGACTTCGACCGTGTGTAAGTCAAACCGATTCTCTATTGCAAAACTCGATACCCGAAGTTCGGTCAAGCGTGAAACTGCAAATTAGGTCCACGTGCGGATGGGCATTTGACTGACTGGCTGGTATACCAATTATCGATTTTTGACACTTGTTTATCTCTTAATCAGCAGGTAACGTGTGACACCCTTCGATTATTTCGGTTTCAAGTGAATTTTGATAGATGTTGGGCGAGTTTATCAGTATTTCGACGTGAAATTTGATAAAAATTTTGGACCGTTTTTGGTGTAATTTTTGGGATTCCAATCGGTCTGGCAATTCAAAATTCGGTCCAGACCGGCAATTTATCGGATTTCCGGAGCCCTGGTCAGAATTATCCAGTTCTCGGATGTCACAAGTTTAATATAGGCTTGTTATACCCCCCACAACGAAGTTATTGGGTTGGGGTGTATACTGGAATAAGGTTGTCCATCTGTCCGTGGACATAATTTTGTATCCTCATCTCCTCCCATATTTCCAGACCAATTTTGCTGAATCTACATTAATATTCCTTGCAATGGGAACTGGTGCACCTGCAATTTTAATAATGATTAATTAACTGTTTCAGGAGTTATGGAGTTAGGGCCCTTTGAATTTTTATCCTAAATAGATATAAAATGGTGTTCTCTCTGCACCTAAAACTACCTGGCAGATATTGATCAAACCTAGCAGGAATGTTCCTTTGGTAAAGCTCTTCCAAAGTTGTTCAAAGAATTTAATTCCACGCAGAACTCTGGTTGCTATGACAATAAAAAGGGTGAAATTTCGAAAATCTTTAAAAATCTTCTCTGAAACCATAAGGCCTACATCTTTGATATTTGGTATGTAGCATCATCTAGTGGACCTCTATCAAGATTGTTCAAATTATGGCCCAAGAGTCAAAATTTGCCCGTCCCTGGGGATCACAAGTAATTAAAGTTTTACATAGGTGCATATAACTTTTAAAAATCTTCTTCTCCAAAAAAGAAAGGCGTACAGTTTTGATATCTGGTATGTGGCATTTTAAAAGAGGAGGCAGTGGGGGTATTCGTCAGCCCTTAAAGGCAACAGTTTGAGTAAAGCGAAAACTTAAAAAAAAATCTTCTCCAAATGGAAGGGCTTTGATATTGGGTATGTAGCATCATCTGATGGACCTCTATCAAGATTGTATAATAATGGCCTTAGGGTCATAATTAGCCCATACCCAGACATCAGAAGTCTTATATAGGGCTTTTATAGTGAAAACTTTAGAAATCTTCTTCTCCCAAAGAGGATGGCACAGAGCTTTGATATTTGGTATACAGTATCATCTGGTGGTATCTACATATAGCTTATACGGTTAAAATTTCTGAAAGTACTTCTTCCAAACAGGAGGGCCTAGAGCTTTGATATTTTGTTTAGTGAAAACTTTAAAAAATCATCTTCTCCCAAACAGAAAGGCTTTGATATTTGCTCTGTAGCATCATCTGGTGGACTGTTTTGTGCTCTCTGGACTAAGGTGACCAATAACTTAAAAAAAAATCATCTTCTCTCAAACAGACAGGATTTGATATTGCTATGTAGCATCATCTGGTGGACTGTTTTTTGTGCTCTTTGGACTAAGGTGACCAATAAGGCCCTATGGGCCTCTTGTTTCTTTTCTGCTCAATTTCTAAGCAATTACTGCATGTGATATATTTAAACTTTACAGATAGATTTTGAATCAAGTAGTAATGTGCATATTGTAATTAAAGAGTTGTGGCCCAATAATGAAAAACCTTGTCTCAACTACTGAATGGATTTAACTCCATGTTCTCAGTATCAGCCAAAGACATGCATGTTCCATTTTTGGAAAGGTCCACTTACTTTTTTAAGAAATCGGCTCTTTGTTGACGAAAGGCTCATCCAAGTGACAAATGTTTTTCTGGTGACATAGAGCTAATTGGGTAAACCCATTACCAGAATTTTTGATATAGGAAGATGGTCATTATGCATTAACATCATTCCACACAATCACACTTGTTTATGCTGCTCAAGGAAAAAGTTTTGGAAACCATTGTCAAAAATGAAGAAATTGCCAGCTAGTATTTGCATAGTTTGCAAGTATTGGTATTTTTAAATATACGGCTTCAAAAAAGTCTTCTGTTCATGCACTCCCAAAATATTGTCTTTGCAAAAATATTTAGGTTTACAATAATTAGATACAGCTTTTGAAAGAAAGCTCTCAAAGGAAAGATTAAGGATTTGGTTCAGAAACACCTTGTTGTTCCATAGTTCACTTAATCCAGGGCCTTCGCTTGCGATTGCCAATGTCGACAAATGCAAAAATTAAAGCTAAGTGGCAATAAAAAGTCAATCTGGCAAAACACTGGCAATAAAAAAAGTCTGTGGAAGCAAAATTGATTTTCATATAAAGTATCACCCATACACCAAAAGTTTGTATCAGACTGTGCACAATCAAGGCAGATTATCGTAGTCTAGGTGTTAAAACAGAGCCGCTGTCTTAGCGCAGTCGGTAGCATGCCAGACTCCTAATCTTCAATCATTGGTGTCATGGGTTTGATCGCCAGCAGCGGCACATATTCTTTCCGACATTGTCTCTCACCAATGGGTGGATAATCGTAAACCTAAGTGGGATAGCATCTGGGAGCTAGAAAAAGATGTAGTGGTAGTACTGGTGTGAGAAATACCAGGAATCCATTGTTAGGTGCTCCTGCCGCGGGGATATGACTGAAATATTGTTAAAAGCGGCGTTAAACCCCATTAAATCAATCAATCAATGTTAAAACGGTGATAATCGTTTCGAATTTCAATAAACAGCGAGTCATTCAATAAACAAAGTGTGACAAACACTAATCTATGACCTACGATACAGGTGACAATTTCTGACTATGATCGAACAGACTTAAAAGACGGCGTACATTACATAAATTAAATTCATCAAAATCAGAAAATCTTACTTCAGTGGGTTTACAATAAATCCGGAATACATGTCTGACGAAAAAATTGTAAATTGACTAACATATACAAATGAACCATCTGAGTCTGAATTCTACTCAGGGAAATTGTTCAACGCAGGAAACCCTCTCAAGGCTGTCTCGTCGGTCTCTGATGTCGTCACAACCCTATTCTCCCGTAGAGTAGAATGGTCAGACCCATCAATTTTATGACCTCAGCTGTGTTTTTGCATCAACAGAGGAATATTTTAGGGTAACTGGTTGACAGAAAAACGCAATTACTTTGATCTCTGTTAAAGATAAACACAGGTCTTAAAAAACACTTCGATAAAAAGTTTAGGAAAAAATTTACAACAAAAACTAAAGTCATTTGATCTCCATTTCACTTTATAAAATTGATCGACTCGACGATTGAAAGTGTTCAAAACAACAAAAAAAACTGGTTTGCGGATCATTGTTGGTGGATGGGGTACTGTAAGTAGGATACAAATTTTTAGTGAAATATCCTGAAAATGCTTGAAAAGGCTTGTCTGATTGAATTCAAATGGAAATGATAGATTACACATTCAGTTATCAAGTGGTTTTTTTTGTGTGTGTATGTTGTATGTTTTTGGCAGTCAATAGTCTCCTAGCTCAGTGGATCTCAATGGCATGAAACTCGGCAAAAAATGGCTTCTCATTTGGCTTCTTGGCGATGGATTTGGCTCCATTTTTTTAAACGCCCAAAGGGTTGTATTATGTTATTGCCCCGGTCATCTGTTCGTCCGTATGTCCGTCAGTCCGTCTGTCTGTCTGTCTGTCCGTCAGTTAGCAATTTTTTGTGTGCGCAACTCCTCCTAAACTATCAATGGGAATGAGCTGAAACTTGGCACAATTACTCCCCATGATGTCTAGTTGTGCATAAGACCTTTGAAATTCAAATTGCTTCAGTCATTCTTGACTTATCTTGAGTTATCTGCCCTTGAATTGAACTAAAATCACCGTTTATTGTAGCGCAACTCCTCCTAAACCATCAATGGGAATGAGCTGAAACTTGGCACAATTACTCCCCATGATGTCTAGTTGTGCATAAGACCTTTGAAATTCAAATTGCTCCAGTCATACTTGAGTTATATTGAATTATCTGACCTTGAATTGAATGAAAATCACAGTTCATTGTGTGCGCAACTCCTCCTAAACTATCAATGGGAATGTGCTGAAACTTGGCACAATTACTCCCCATGATGTCTAGTTGTGCATAAGACCTTTGAAATTCAAATTGCTCCAATCATTCTTGAGTTATCTTGAATTATCTGCCCTTGAATTGAACAAAAATCACTGTTTATTGTGTGTGCAACTCCTCCTAAAGTATCAATGGGATTGAGTTGAAACTTTGCACAATTACTCCCTATTATGTCTAGTTGTGCATAAGCCTTTAAAATTCGAATCACTCCAGTCATTCTTTAGTTATCTTGAATTATATGCCCTTGTATGGAATGAAAATCTTTTTATTTCTTGTGAGCACAACTTCTACATTCTGAATGGGAATGAACTGAAACTTGCTACAATGACTTTGTGTGATGTCTACTTGTCCTTAGGACTAGAATTTGTTTTAAATGTCAAGTTGTTCCTGAATTATCTGCCCTTGACTTAACAAAATAGCTTCAATTTACATTCAATTTTGTACAAAACTCCTACAATTTTCATAGAATTTAACAGAAACTGGCCAAAATGTATCTCTATGATTTTAGTCTGTCTGTCTGTATGTCCGTCTGCTAGCAATTTTTAGTGTGCGCAGCTCCTCCTAAATTATCAATGGGAATTAGCTGAAACTTTGCACAGTTACTTCCTATGAAATCTAGTTGTGCATAAGACCTTCGAAATTCACATCTTTCCAGTCATTTTTGAGTTATCTTGAATTATCTGCCCTTGAATTAAACAAAATCACTTAATGTCTTGTATGCACATCTTATCTACATTTTTCATGGCAATGGTTTTTAATTTTACAATTGTTTTGAAAGCTGTCATGTATCTCAAGTGTATACAATATTATTCAGGTAACAAGATCTTTCTATTGATAAAATGCATGAGCTATCATTCAAACTAACATAGCTGACAAAGCAGGGTTACTGACAAGCCCCTTCGGGCGTATATGGGCCGCTCTGCGAAGCTCTTGTTTCAATTTGGCAAAAGGGATGGCGAAAAGAAAAATCAGCCCAGGGAAGGCCCTGTTAATCCTCTCCTGTTTTTTTCTAATTTTCGACTGGTCCAAATTGAAAGAGGTTACAGACAACAATGAAAATTGGATGCATTTTATAATGAAATGTTTAATATATTTTTCTGCTATGTTTTTCTTAACCCTTTCCTGTTTAATCACTGGTTATTACATCCCTTTGTTTTTATTCTTGGGGAAAAATTGTGGACAAAGAAGAAATTGCTTGTAACAAGCAATTTCTTCTTTTTCCACAATATTTTCTAACCTACTGAATGATTATTATTAGAATAAATTTCAACTTTGAAATGTTGTCTGCAAAACCTTTGAATTTGGACCAGTCTAAAATTTCAAAAAACAGGAAAGGGTTAAGTGTAAAATCATAGCAACATAAAATCCCAGGTTTGTATAAGAAATGTTTAAGTAAAGAATCATGTTTTTTTTTCTGTTTCAGGATTCCACTGTACGATTATGGGACACAATTTTATCTACATGTATTATATGTATATCAGGGCATTTACAGTCTGTAACTTGTGTAAAATGGGGCGTCAACAATTCTATATATACTGCGTCACAAGATAGAACAGTCAAAGTATGGAAAGCAGAGGATGTAAGTTGACATATTATGTTCGAAAAAAAAAAGGAGAACCCTTATGGAAAATCTGTCAAAATACAAATTATCTTATCACCAAGCATGGACTTTCCCTCTTGATTTTCTTAATAATGGACAGGCTGTTAATCAAATAGTAAATCAATAAATAAAATCATTCAATTAAGAAGGGAATTGAACTTTAAACTCAAACATTGGCCTTCATTTATGTGAAGTATTTTTGTTTGTTGGCGACTAAGATTTCATAACTGCAGCTGATGGCTTGCTAATCGACTATTTTACATTTTTAGCTCCACTGGCTGAAAGCCAGCGAGCTATTGTCATGGGGTTGTAACCCACCGTGTATCCATCAGTCCATAAACTATACCTTTAAAAATATTCTCCTCAGAAAGTAATGAACAGAATTCAACCATATTTTACAGAAATGATCCTTGGGTGACCCTTTATCAGATTCCTTCAAAGAATTTTGAACATTTAAAAACATGGCTTTAATTGGAGGCGCTTATTTCCATATATGATAAAAACCTTTAAAATCTACTTCTCAAACCAATTGATGGTTTTCAACCAAATTTAACAAGAATGATCATTGGGTGATCCTTTATCAGATTCTTTCAAGGAATTATGATTGGATGAAAAACATGGCTTTAATGGGCTGGCCTAATTTCCATATATACTGAAACTTTTACCAGCTGATGGATTTCAACCAAATTTTGCAAGAATGATCATTGGGTGATTCTTTATTAGAATCTTTTAAAAAAAATTGATTGGATGAAAAACATGGCTTTAATGGGTAGGGCTAATTTCCATATGTAATGAAACCTTTACCAGCTGATAGATTTCCTCCTAACTTTACAGGAATGATCATTGGGTGACTCTTTATCAGATTCCTTCAAAGAATTTTGATGGGACAGAAAACATGGCTTAAATGGGCAGGGCTTATTTCCAAATATGGTGAGAGCTCAAAATACCTTCTTCTAAGAAACCAATTGATGAATTTCAACCAAATTTTACAGGAATTATCATTTGGTGACCCTTCATCAGATTCCTTCAAAGATTAACCTATTCCCACACAATGACGCTTTTAAACTCCCCTAAACTTAAAAACGTTGGAAAACATTGTAGACGATGAAGAAATTGCTTGTGGCAAGCAATTTTCTCATTATCTACAATGTTTTCTACCCAAAATGACAAAGATTTTAAGAATTGTACCAACTTAAAACTGTCATCAGCAACTATTTTGAATTTGGACCAGTGTAAAATTTTATCATCTGGTAATGGGTTAAAGATTTGATTAAACATTGCTGTAATGGGCGGGGCTAATTTCCATATATTGTAAAAATTTTGAAAATCTTCTCAGAAACGAATGGATGGATTTCAACCAAATGTCACTGGATGGATCATTGTGTGACCCTTTATCAGATTCCTTCAAAGAATTTTGATAGGATAGAAAACATGGCTCTAATGGGCGGGACTTTTTTCTATATGTGGTGAAAGCTTTGAAAAGCTTCATCTCAGAATTCATTGGATGGATAACAACCAATTTCACTGGATGGATCTTTATGTGACCCTTTATCAGATTCCTTCAAAGAATTTTGAAAGGATAAAAAACATGACTTTAATGGGTGGGGCTAATTCTATATGTGGTGAAAGCTTTGAAAGTCTTCTTCACAGAATTCATTGGATGGATATCAACAAAATGTCACTGGATGGATCACTGTGTGACCCTTTATCAGATTCCTTCAAAGAATTTCGATAGGATAGAAAACATGACTTTAATTGACGGGCCTAATTTCTATTTGTGGTGAAAGCTTTGAAAATCTTCTTCTCAGAATTCATTGGATGGATATCAACCAAATTTCACTGGTTTGATCCTTTCGTAACCCCTTATTAGATTGCTAAAAATAGAATAGATTGCCTGTTAACATTGTTAACATTGAATTGGGCTAATTTCCATATATGGTAAACAGTAAAAACCTACAATCTTCTCAGATTACAAACAATTTTTAGTTTCAACAAAATTTCACAGAATGATCCTTTGGTAACTCTTTGTCAGATTTCTTCAAAAGGAAAATATGGCTCAGATGAAAATTATGGCTTGTGTCAATATATGGTATATAGTGAAATTGTGAAATCTTATTCTTGGAAACTGCAGGTTGGTTTCAACCAAATTTCTCAGGAATAATAAGTAAATTCAAGCAAATCAGGCGCTCAAGCACCTCTAGTTTCATGTTATATGTCCATAAATTTCTGCATGATAATGCTGGTTAATACCTATGAGAAACTCTCTGGTGGAGCTCAATTGAGGGAGCCAGCAAATCATCATTTACCATATTAAAAAATCTGAACTCAGCATTTTCTTTATGAACAACTATATTTTCTATCCTTCAATGTAAACACTATGATAGTTTTCTTATATATGATATGAGTGAACTTTGAGACCTATTTTATATCATTCGAAGATTTGCACTGGTATTTACATTGTACTTGTTCCTGGATAAATGGCATTGAAAAATGTATTTGGCCGCAACAACAAAAGCCCATGTCAGACAATTTGGGTATTAGAATTCCACTCCCCTGCTTTGCATAATTGTTGTAGAGCTCCTTACAATTGTCTAGGATACAGCAAGGTCATAGTCTAGTTTTAAATATGGACTATGGTATGATAATAGATACTTTTGACCCCATATAAACTCATATTGTGTATCAAAACAACAGCTAATTCATGAACATTTTATTTTCAGGGTTCTTTGTCAAGGACTCTCCAAGGTCATGGTCACTGGGTCAATATTCTAGCTTTAAATACAGACTATGTAATGAGGACAGGTGCTTTTGACCCCAGATATGCTGATATTGTGTATAAAGAACAAAATCTCACATGTAAGTATGTATGATAGATGATGATTTTACATGTATCATGGAAGGAAGTTTTGGCTAATTGTTTGGATATGAGATATATACCTGTTGTAATTGTAATCAGTTTCTCCTAGAAATGTGCTTATCATGACCCTTTTACAAACAATCAATGTTTTCCAAAGCTTTATCCTTGAAGGGTGTCAAAAAGTGTGATTGTGTGGGAATGGGTTAACTGAAAGTTTAATAACTTTTATATTCTATTTTTATATGGCCAGATAGATTGAAACTGAGAAAAGGCTGATGTAAAACATGACAATTATGGCTCTTGAGAAGATTTTTGTCAATTTTAAATTTTAGTCAGCAACTCCTCTCAATTTGGACATGTCTAAAATTTGGCTATCTGGTAATGGGTCAAAAATGGAAGTGTAAACTCTTAAATCAAGGATGGTAACTATTATTTTATTTTCATTGGAATTTTGTCATCTTTAGCTAGGCTGTTTTTGGAGAAAACCTGAGGTATTGCTTTACCCTGTGTGTCGTTGTTGTCCTCGTTCTCGTGCAAAAACTGACATTTTGTGATATCTCTGGTTCTACTAAAGGCATTCACTTGAAACTTGGTATACTTGTTCACTATCAAAAGAGCAACCTATGCTATCAAGGGGTATAACTCTAGATGCATTTTGTCCACTATCAAGCACCCAACAGCCGAGCGTAGGCACCCGTAGGCAATGCTCTTGTTTCAACTGAGGTTTATTACTAGCCTCCCCTTAGAGCTTTACAGCCGAGGTTCAATGCTGAAGTACTCTCATACTTTAATTTCAAACAACTAAAAGGACTCAAAGCTTAATCTATTCCCACACAATCCTGCTTTTTTAATAGGAGAAAATTCATTTTACATGCGAATTTTTCTTTTCTTACATAGTTTTCTATCCTTTATGACACTTATTTTCCAATTAGATTTCTTTCATTTGGACCAGTCTCAAATTTAATGGGTTAAAAGATAGATGTAATCTAGGTCTGAGGATTTCCATTTCTTCAACACTTATTGTGTGGTCTAAATGTTCAAATATGGCGATTTTCAAGACGTTCAGACCTTTGCTTTTAGTTTGGCAACTTGAATAAGCTGTAAGTACTAAGTTTAGTTTGCTGACCAACCATTTTACTTTCTAGCCCACCTGACCACTTAGGGGTCATGGTGAGCTATTGTGATCTGGCTGTGTCCAGCATCTTGTCGTACGCCGTCAACTTTTACCTTGTGTGCACTCTAGAGGTCACATTTTGGGCTCAAATGTCTTGAAACTTGGTCAGAATGTTTGTCTTCATCATATCTCAGACAAGTTCCAAAATGGGTCCTGGGGGGCAAAAAACTAGGTCACCATGTCAAATTTTAGAAAAACCTTGTGTGCATGCTAGAAGTCACATTTTTGGCTCAAATGCCTACAAGTTTGGTCAGAATGTTTGTCCCTTTGATATCATGGATGAGTTTGAAAATGGGTCATGCAGGTCAAAAACTAGGTCACAAGGTCATCAGATCAAATCTGAGGAAAAGCTTGTGTGCACTCTAGAGGCCACATTTTTGGCTCAAATGTTTTTAAACTTGGCCGGAATGTTTGTTTAAATGATATCTCTGACAATTTTGAAAATGGGTCATGTGGTGCCAATAACTAGGTGGCTTTGTCAAATCTTAGAAAATCCTTGTGTACACTCTAGAGGACACATTATTGGCTCAAATATTTTGAAACTTGGTCAGAATGTTTGTCTCCAGGATATCTTGTATGAGTTCAAAACAAGGTCATGTTTGGTCAATAACTAGGTCACTTGGTCAAATCTTAGAAAAACCTTGTGTGTATCTAGAGGTCAAATTTTTTGCTCAAATGACTTGAAACTTGGTCAGAATGTTTGTCTACATGATATTTCAGACAAGTTCGAAAAATGGGTCATTCAGAGTAAAAAACTAGGTCACTTTGTCAAATCTTAGAAAAACCTTGTGTGCACTCTAGAGGTCACATTTTGGCTCTTATGTTTTGTAACTTGGCCAGAATGTTCGTCATGATATTTCGGAAGACTTTGAGGAGAACTGCAGTGCACAAGAACCACAACTCTTGCTTGTATAATTTTGAGTTATTGCCCTTTGTTGTTTTAATGACTAAGATTTTGTCCTGAGCATATCTCTGAAAATATAATAGCTATTAACATGAAACTTCATAGATGGATAGATCTCATTGAGGAGAAGTGCAGTGTATAAGAACCACAACTTTTGCTCTATAATTTTGGAGTTATTGCCTTTTGTTGTTTTAAAGAATTAGATTTTGTCAAGAGCATATGTCTGAAAGCATAATAGCTATTATCGAACTCATTGAGAAGAAATGCAGTGTACAAGAAGCCTAAATCTAACTGGTTTCAGTTTACTATCGAGCGTTTATGGCGGGGGATAGCCATGTCTGACATGGCTCTTGGTCAAATAAGTTTGACATTAAATTATCTGTAGAACATTTGAGTTTGGACCAGTCTAAAAAATCTGAAAAAGGGAAAGGGTTAAGTAAACAGTCCAGTATCTGATGGCTAACAGTCGTTTTATCCCCGCCGTTTCGGCAAAGTTATGGTCTCCTAATTCCGTCATTCCGTCCTTCCATCACTAAACTTGTCCGGAGCATATCTCTGAAAGTATAATTGCTATTGACTTTAAACTTCATAGGTGGATAGATGTCATTGAGGAGAAGTGCAGTGCACAAGAATCACAACTCTTGCTTGCATAATTTTGGAGTTATTGCCCTTTGTTGTTTTAAGGACTAAGATTTTGTCCGGGGCATATCTCTGAAAGTATAATAGCTATTGACTTGAAACTACATATGTGATTAGAACTTGTTGAGGAGAAGTGCAGTGCACAAGAACCACAACTCTTGCTTGCATAATTTTGGAGTTATTGCCCTTTTGTTGTTTTAAAGACTAAGATTTTGTACGGGGCATATCTCTGAAAGTATAATAGCTATTATCAAACTAATTGACAAGAAATGCAGTGCCTAAATCTAACTGGCTTCAGTTTACTATCAAGCTTTTAAGGCGGGGGATGGCCATGTCGCCCATGGCTCTTGTTGTGATGGTGAATTGTCACAATGTGATTTTTCCAAATAAATAGAGTTTATCTGCTGTCAAAACCCCTGAATGTGTTTTTTAACACCAATGTGAAGCTTATGAAAATTTCTTTAAATGGAATCAAAATCTTGCGTTATTTCATTTGCAGACATGATTCATCGACCGAAACAATGACTCACACTGCTTTATAAGGTGTTTAGAAATTGCTTTAACTCTTTTAACCTGTACAATCCCTGATTTTTACGTCCCTGGGATTTTATACTTGAGAAAACATTGTTGAATAAAAAGAAATTGATTGTAACAAGCAATTTCTTCATTTTACACAATATTTTCTACCCTATTGATTGATTATTTTTCAAATTTAATCAATTTTATATTGTCATCTGTAAATCCTTTGAATTTGTGCAGGTCTAAAATTTTGCAAAACAGGAAAGGGTTAAATTCCAATAAACCCTTTGTCCTATAGAAAAAAGTGGAATGCAAATCATCATCAGAATATACCTGTATGTAATGTCACAATGTACTTAGCCTATCACGGTTTTTCAAAGTGTCTAATACGAGACTGGTATAGGACAAGGTTATGCGTGATGGGGATGTGCTATAGAAAACAACGGCTGCTATGGGAGAAATTTTAACCTAGAACCAAACTTAAAATCTTAGACTTATTAGACTTATCCAAATTAAAAGGAGTTGCAGACATAGATTTCAAGTTGTTGAAATTCTGAATATCTTAGTCTTTTGGGGTGGAAAATATTGTGATTAATAAAGAAATTGCTTGTTACCCAATGTTTTCAAAAGTTTGGTTTTTTAGGGGCGTAAAAAAGCGAGATTATGTTGGAATTAACTTGGATTTTTAGCTCGTCTGTTTTTGGAGTAAACCTGAGGTATTGTGATAGCCTCAATGTCATCATTGTTGTTTTCGTTGTGCAAAAACTTTGACATTTTGTGGTATCTCTGGTTCTACTGAAGGCATTCACTTGAAACTTGGCACACATGTTCACTATCAAAAGAGGAACCTATGCATTTTGTGTGAATTATGCCTTTTTTTTTACTTAGATTTTTCACCCACTATCTAGCACCCAACGGCCAAATGTAGGCGCCTGTAGGCGGTGCTCTTGTTTATTTTAGAGATAGAAAACATTTTGGAATAATTAAGTTCTTAATTTTTCCAAATTGTTTCCCAAAGCTTGGGGGGAGGGGAGGGGGCTGGGGGGGAGGGGGGAAGAGCATCAAAAGGCGTCAATTAGCGAGAATGGGTTACAGTAATAGCAAATGGTTTTTGGCAATCCTAATCTATATTTGTAATGTTTTAAGTCACCAAATCAACAAAATGAATGTCAAGAGTGCAACACTCACTTCAGGTCTAAATGAGTGATTTGATTGGTCAGTCAATTTTTGATTGGCAGTGACAATCTTTCTTGGGTAAAATTGTATCATAAAGCTAGCTCAGAGAACATTTAAACCAGATTGTTTACCCATTCCCGCACAATAACACTTTTTAACACCCCACCTAAAAAAGCTTTTGAAAAAATTGTGGAAAATGGAGAAATTGCTTGGTATCCATAATGATTTTTTACCTCAAAAGATAGCAAAAAAATTAATTCCTTAACTTAACCCTTGTCATGGTGAACCCGAAATATTCTGGTTTTGGCAAGGAGGTGTAGACTAAGATCAGACTGCATATATGTGCAGGCTGATCTTAGTCTACACCTCCTGCTTGTACTTTTCCTGCCAAAGTTGTTTATGAAGTTGATTTCTTAAAGAAATATTGATTTTTGAACAACAAGTTCTATCAGTGCTTTCAGCCCTTTGATTTGAAGCATTTCAGTAAGGTAATTTATACAGCATGACAAAAACTGTATTCTGCAATTTTATTGAATTTGGACAGGTTTAAATCATTGTTGTCTGGTAATGGGTTAAACTGATATCAAAGTCATTTAAATTTTATTTTGTATCATTCATGGCTGATATAACAAGATTCGTTTATCAGATAGCAGACAAAACGATCATACTGAGCTATGCACCAGGATAAGACTGCTGTTTAAAAAGCCACTCTATGTAAAACCTTGAGTGGCTCTCTTGTACAGGGTAGGCCGCTGCCATAGCACAGTTGGTAGTGCATCAGACTCTTATTCATGAGGTCCAGGGTTTGATCCCGGATCACTTCAAATATTCTTTCTTACATTTATATTCCACCAATGAGTGGATAATTGTAAACCTAAGTGGGATGAGCAGTTGGTGGCGCAAAGAGGATGTAGTGGTAGTACTGGTCTGGGATTTTCAAAAGAAAAAGTGATCAACATCTTGCACTTCCAGTGATTTCAGCCCTTAAATACAATTCCAAGTTGGAGTTTTTCAGCATGATAAGGGATAAACTTTCCGTAAAGGTGTTTGTGAAGTTAGCAGCCACTCTGGCACAATGTAAGGGTTAAATTCTTGGCTGTCAATTTTTGAAATTCTGAAGAATTGGGTGGCTGCACTTTTCCATGTTTTAAGCCATATACAGTTGGCAAAATTTTTAGTAGTCCAATTTAAAGTAAATTGCAATGAGCCTTTATACCTGCATCTAGAACAAGTGCAATATATAATATGCCAAACAGTTTGCTACAAGAATTTTTTTCTTTACTCACAATGTTTTTCTCAGCTTTTTATCTTAAATGTATTGGAAATGTGACACAAAGGGTCTGCAATTTAAGTATTATCTAATCTCTGCCAAACCTGTTGTCATTTTGCTCTTCTGGATAAGGGTTAAACCTTGTCATACTGAACTAGGAATATTTCTGATTTGACAGGAGGCATAGATTAAGGTCAAATATGTGCAGTCTGAATTAGTCTACACTCCTTGTGTAATCTTATTAACCCTTTCCTGTACAAACCCGGGATTTTACGTCCCTGTGATTTTATGCTTGAGAAAACATTGTGGAAAAAGAAGAAATGGCTTGTTACAAGCAATTTCTTCTTTTCCCCCTATATTTTCTACCACATAGGATGGTTTCATTTCAAATTTAATACAATTTTCTTTGTCGTCTGCAACCTCTTTCAATTTGGACCAGTGTAAAATTTCAAAAAACAGGAAAGGGTTAAGGTAGTATTGTTTATAAACTCTAACCCATTATAGGGTCATTACCACACAATCCCACTTTTTGATGTCCTGAACAAATATGTCATGGAACACATTTGGCGGGAAAAGGAGAAAATGCTTGTAATAAGTATAGGCTACTAATGTTTCAACATTTGAACTCTTTCCCACGTGTTCCCTTCTTTTTATGCCCCCTCAAGAAAACATTTTTTTGAAAACATTACGGAAAATATAGAAATTGCTTCTTTCAAGCAATTTCTTCGTTATCCACAATATTTTCTACCGTGAATAACAACAACAAAGAACTTAAACCCAACCCGACGGCAAAATTTCAGACAGGTCTAAAGCTAAAATAACAGGAGACAACAATTTAAAGTTAATGAATCTAGATTTTTTCAAATTTCATGTTAGAAAACATTGTGGAAAATGAAGAAATTGCTTGTCACAAGCAATTTCTTCATTTTACACAATGTTTTTCCAATTTTTTTTTTGAGGGGCATTAAAAAAGCTTCTTTATGTGAGAATGAGATAGAATATCACAAACTAAAAATTGTATCTGCAGCTTCTTTCATTTTAGACCATTTCAAATTTTTCTCATTGGTAATTGGTTAATACACTTGCAGATTATCATATGCAACATCTTTTATTTATGTTATGTTTAAATGGGTTTAATCTCAAAGGAAAAATTGAAACTCAACCTGCCCTACAGTTTTATCAGCCCTTTGACTTTTAAAAGGATACATTTTTATCTGAAAATGTGAAAGTTTATGTTTGTCCGCTGATAAGGAATCAATTCAAGGTTTACTAGATGATTTACTTTGTTCAAACTGGCCAATAAATTGACTCTTTGTCATGCTGAACCGGGAGTATTCCTGTCTTGGCCGGAGGTATATACCAAGATCAGCCTACACATATGTGCAGTCTGATCTTAGTCTACAACACCTGCTTGTTCCTTTTTAACCCATTCCCACACAAGCCCTCCTTTTTACGCCCTTTAAGAAAATAGCTTTGGAAAACATTGTGTTTTATGCAATTTCTTCAATGTCCACAATGTTTTCTACCCCAAAGACAAAGAGTTTTAGAATTTCATCAACCTAAAATTGTTATCTTCATCTTCTTTCAAATTGGAACAGTCTAAAATTTTCTCATGTGGGAATGTGTTAAGCCAGAGTAGTTTATAAGATGATTTCTCAAAATAAAAATTTACCCACAATAGATGCATCCAGTGCCTTCAGCCCTTTGACTTTAATGAAACACTGTAGAGGATTAATAATTCAGCATGACAAGGGTTTAACTGACTTCAAGGGGATTTGAAATGAAAAACATTGATTAGATAAAATTATTTATTGATACAATAACTTACATACCCATTGTCAGAAAAAGGTTATCAGTGATATTGGCGTTGGGCAAGCAAAATGGTGTAAATACAGATTTATTTAAGCTAGGTTTACAATATTTTTCTCCCCCAGCTAGGTTAAAGTGTAATTCAGCTGTAAATGCACAAGAAATTATGCACTAACCCCATGTTATGCTAAGATTTTTTACGGCACTTGAAGAGAAATCCTCCAACAGAAGCCAGCTTCTGCAAATTCTTGACCACTGTCATATATAACCTGTAACATTCCTGTTTTGGCAGGTGGTATACTCAAAGACAAGCCTGCACATAAGTGCTGTCTGATCTCAGTCTACAACTCCTATTCATAGCCTAAGTTGAACTTTGAGCTCCACTGGCTGAAAGCCAGCGAGCAATTGTCATGGTGTTGTGTCTGTTGTCCGTCTGTCCGCCCGTAAATTTTTATGTCCCAGCATGGATAAGATCGGGGCATATTGTTTTACCAGTGCCCGTCTGTTTGTCTGTCTGTCTATCTGTCTGTCTGCAAAACTTAATCTGCCAACTAAAAATTTTCCTATAACTTTAACCCTGATTAAGTTACAATGCTAATATTTGGTATGTAGATAGGTCTCACCAAGGCGCAAGTGGGGAAGGTCATTTCATCAAGGTCAAGGTCAAAATTTTAACCCTTTTCCCGTTTCTAAAGAATTCCTGTGTCGGGGGCATAGTGTTTCACAAATACATCTTGTTAACTTAAAAATCTTCTCCTAAGGAAGTAATGAACAGAATTCAACCAAATTCCACTGAAATGATCCTTGAGTTACCTTTTATCAGATTCCTTAAAAAAAAAAATTGATAGATGGAAAACATGGCTTTAATGGGCAGGGCTAATTTCCATCATCGCTCAAACCTCTTAAAGTCTTCTTTTCAGATACCAATTGATGGATTTTAACCAAATTTTACATGAACAATCATTGGGTGACCTTTTATAAGATTCCTTCAGAGAATTAAGATCGGATAAAAAACATGGCTTTAATGGGCAGGGCTAATTTCCCATCTTCTCAAAACAAACAATTTTAATTTTTCAACAAAATTTCAAAAAATGATCCTAAGGTGACTTCGCGTCAGATTTCTTCATGAATATAATTCAGATGAAAAATATGGCTTTATCGGGGGGGCGGGGGAGGAGGGGGCTTGTGTCCATGTATGCTATATAGTGACATTGGAAAATCTTGTTATTTAAAACTGCAGGATGGTTTTCAACCAAACTTCTCAGGAATGATAAATAAATTCAGGCCAGTTGAGCAAATCTGGTGCTCAAGCGCCTCTAGTTAAATCAAATTTTGACTATCAAATAAGGCCTTTCTGTGTTTTTAGAATTTAATGCAAATGCAAATCTGTAAAAGGAGCTTTTTCAGCATGAAAAGGGTTAACTTGAAAAATAACATCCTAAAAGGTCTCTTGATAGAAAAAACAATTTCAAAATTTTCAAATTATGAAATTTTGGATTTTTTAAACTTTTGGTAGAAAACATTGTGAAAAATAAAGAAATCATTTGGCATTTTTCCTGAGGGGCATCTGAAAGTGTCACTGTGTGAATGGGTTAAGTGATTATTCAGTTGCCCTGGTGATATTAACCCTTGTGATGCTGAATAAAATCTTTTCAGAATTTCACTAAAATCAAAGGGCTGAAAGCACTGGTAGTACTCATTCAATGGTCATTACATCTGTTGAAAATTAATTTCAGGAACAACTCCAGTTTGCAAAGGAAAGGCAGGAGGTGTAGACTAAGATCAGACTGCACTTATGTGCAGGCTGATCTTGTCTACACCTCCTGCCAAAACTGGAATATTCTGGGCTCAGCATGACAAGGGTTAATTTTGGAATCAATCAATCAATTAATGATTCCAAACGATACTGAATATTAGGTATGATACACTGCTATGTTATCAACTTTTCACTTTGACACTTTCCATAGGCCATTAATTTTATCAATTAGATAATGGGTCCCAAACCTGATGAAGACAATGTATAGTTGTAGAAAGGATAACGTGTTGGAAAATAAAACTCCACAGTAAGTCAAAATAAAAGAACAGCCAAATGAGGATACCACCAATATAAACCCCTTACAGTAATTTTATTTTAGAATTAAAATCGCATTTAACTCATTCTCACACAATGACACTGATCCCCCTTGCAAAATAATTTAAAAAAGATTGTGTAAAATAAAATTGCTTGCTACAAGCAATTACTTCATTTTCAACAGTGTTTTTTGCACAGAAAGCTGAAACACACACACACACAAAAAGAAGAAAATCATAAACTTTAAATTGTAGTCTTCAACTCCTTTCAATTTGGACCAGGCTAATATTTTGCCATCTTGTAATGGGTTATATTATGTTGTCTGCTTTTTCTTTCATTTTGGATCAGTCTTAACATACAATGTATAGTCATTATGTTTTTTGCAATTGGTTAACTGATTTTTGAACATTCATCAAACTTTTTACAAGCAATTTTTTCATTTTTCACGACCATAGAGCAGTTGATAGAGCATCCGACTCTCAGTCTTGAGTTCCAGAGTTTGATTGCAAGTTGAGGCAAATATTCTCTCTGACATTTGTCTCCCATCAATGGGTAGATAATTTTAAATCTAAGTGGGATGAGCAGCTTGAGGCTCATAAAGGATGTAGTGGTATTACTCGTATGAGAAATACAGGAATCTACGGTTAGGTGCTCCAACCGCCACAATATGACTGAAATACTGTTAAAAATTGCGTCCAACCACATTAAGTGAAAAAATATTTTCCACAATGTTTTCCACAACTGTTTTCCTGAGTGGCATAAAAAGTAGGAATAGGTTAAACCATTACCAGACATCAAAATTTCAGACTGGTCCAACTTCAAAGATGTTGCACATATCAGTTTTTAGACGATAAAATGTTGTTTATTTAGTCCTATGAGGTAGAAAATATATTTGATAATGAAGAAATTGTTTGTAATAAGCAATTTCTTTATTTTCCAAATTGTTTTGCAAAACTTTTTTCAGGGGGGGGGGGGGCACCAGAAAGCATTTAATGAAATTAGTCATGGATTGATTTAGCTTTCATTAGTCTGTTACAATGCTATGGACATTTGACCTTTACCCCTGTATCCCAGTGAGGAGCCATGCTGCCTGACGATTTACAGGAAGCAAATCCAACTCTCCACACTTCGGTAATGTCTATCAGATTCTCACTTTGGAAGAAATGTTGGTCCGCTCCATCCTTAATCACATGGGACTGATTGCTGGTTTTATCTTTGGTGCGGAAGTAATGAACGGCTGCACTTTTTTCTGATTCAGCGTTTTTAATTCTGTCATTTATGCTGTTGAATATACTGGAATTGGGATCAGAGCATGTTCCCAAGCTGTTTGAAAGGATTTTTAAATTGTAGGTGATATCACCAAATATAAGAGCTGGTCGTTTTGCTTTTACATAGTGAAAGTGGAAAATGAATGTGAATCCAACCATTGAGTTACAGTTGGAAGCTGTAAGCTGATTAGTTCCTCTGTCATACTGGATACAGTCAGCCTGTGTGCTTCCATCTGTCTCTAGATACAATTTTATGATATTCAATGTAACATTTTCATGGGTTATTTTAATGACAAGGTCAGATTTGTGATCTCGGATCTCTGTTAGCGAGGCAAGTCGGATCCAGTTGACTTGGGATTCTTGTAATGCTCCTGTGTGACTCTGATCAAATAGTGGATGGCTGAAATAGATGCTTACGTTTTTGAAATACTTGCTGTCGTCCCATTCTCCTTGAATAATTGATTTTGGCACTTTAAAATTCAGGGTTCCATCTGTGTTTCTTTCTGATTGGGTGAACATAAAGATTGCTATAGCTCCACCCAGTGTAATAAACAGACCAATCATGATGAAAACACGGTAGGTCACATGTCTACAGGACTCTTTGTTCTGGCTGGCACAATGAAGGTCACGTCTGGCTTTCTTGCTACAATACCGAATCAGAGAAACAATCACTCTTATCACAGCTCCTAGAATTATCACAGATGCTTTTACAAGCTGGAAGTAACTGACAGCATCCTCACGACACAAAACTATAATGACATTGATTATAATTTGTGGTACATCTTCAATCCAGACAGTTATTGCAGACAACAGGTCTGTGTCAATCCATGGGTTCCTCCTGAAAATTTCAAGCCACAGGTTTGTGACCTCAAAGGTGAAGGTCAGTGATCCAATGATTGAGAAGATCAATAAAGAATACTTTGTTGCGTCATTCACGGGCCCATAAACAAGTCCTTCCTCTGTCTGGGAAACGTCATAGTAAAGCAACCAATCACTGATCAGATCAGCAGTATCTAAGCAAAACACGAGCAAGAAAACAAAGAGTTTGAAACAGAATTTATCATGAAGTTTTCCACAACAAGGGATATCATCAATCATGTTGGAGTCCTCGTTTCTGTTATCACACCCACAATCTTCAACTTGTGAGGTTTTTTTTGGTTTCACATTGACTTGTGTGATACCATTCGTCTTTGGACTGTTTTTTCCTGTGGATGGCATTTCTTTATCTACTGAAGGTGCTTTCTGTAATATAGACACGAAACATCTTTTTCAATCTAAGCCAACAAAAACTTAAGGCCTAAATGGATGTTTTGATCGGTTGATTGACAGCCACGGTGTCAAAAAGAGAACCAATCATTCAATTAAACTGGAATTGAATTTTGGACTCAAGTACTAGCCAACATTTAAACAAAACATTTCTGTTGGTTTAGCAACTTCAACATTGTAACTACAGCTTATTCAAGCTATAGTTACAATACATGAGTTGTAAACCTACAATTATCTTTAGCTCACCTTGAGTTATTTTGATCACCTTCTATCCCGAGTCCAGCGTTTGTTGACAATTTTTAAATGACATCTCTTCCCAAAACACTGTGCCAATGTCAACCAAATTTGCCAGAAATGTTTCTTATGTGGTCTAAAATTTAGAAAAAAACTTTTGAATCCGTTGAAAATTTTGGTTGACTTTGCAACAAAAGTGAAATTTTAAAAAAAACTTTAAAAATAATCTCCTCCATACCCAGATGGCATAAAGCCTTGTCATTTTTCATGAAGTATCAGTTCATTGACTAAGATCATTACCTTCGAGTTCCTAGTGTCAGAGCTCCAAGGCGATTGGGCTAATATGGAAATAAAAAGGATTTTTGAAACAACATCTCCCAAACCTCAGGGCCAATTTCAACCAAATTTGTCAGAAATGTTCCTTAGGTGATCCTCTTTAAAAATTGGAAAAAGAATTGAAATTGTTGAAAACTTCGGTTACCATGGCAACAAAAGTGAAATAGTGAAATAGTTAAAAACTATCTCCTCCTGACCAAGAGGGCATGGAGCCTTGATATTTTCCTTGAAGCATCAGTACATTGATTTCAAAATTGCTCAAATTGTTACCAAGGGGTCCCTAGGGGCAGAGCCTAGGTTGACGGGGCCTATATAGAAATAAAGAAGGCAACCACTCCAGAACTACATTTCAACCAAATTTAGCAGGAATAACTCTTAGGGTGCTCCCTTTTAAAAATTACTTAAAGATTGGAAATCTGTTGAAAGCATTTGTTGCCATGCAAGCAATTTCTTCATTTTCCCAAATGTTTTCCAGAGCTTTTTTCTTGAGGGATGCAAAAAGGAGGGATTGTGTGGGAATGGGTTAAATGATTCAGATTTGATAGAAAGACAAATGAGCCTGTGTGTGACATTTCCAACAATTTCACTTGTGCGCGACTTGCACACATAGAGCACCCTGGACAGCCATTTAGGGCAATTAGAATATTCCCTGAATGTTTAAAGAAGCTTTGGGTCAGTATCTATCTACAGAGCGCAAAGTGAAGACTGATCAGACTGTGCGGATGCACAGGCTGATCTGAGTCTTTTCTCGGTGCACATGTGTAATGGTTGGAAATGTCAGGCACACGCTCAAATGTAAAAGATACACCATCATATGCTGATCACTTGCCATACTCAATAACCTCTGACTGGCAGTTGGATCGAGCGATCAAACCATCTAAGGCTATGGGTATATTGATCAGGAACATAAAACAGAAGACCAATTGCTATTTTAAGACCTAAATTTTGTAACTACAGCTTTTATAAGCTGTACATATGAGATTTCAGTGGCTTACAATTAATTGTTTAATGTCATTAAATACCGTTTAAAATGAATGGTTTGATTGGCCAAGGGAGTTTTTGATTGTCACTGTGGCCATCCTACAATTATTAAGATAACATATTCAAACCTTGCCTGTTACAGGAACCTGGAATCTCATACTATTTGTCATATATCAAGGGTAAGTTAGCTGTGGCAAAATAGGTTAAAAAAGAGAAAAGGGAAAAAAAGATGAAGAAAAGCTCAAGCTTTCATATTGGAGATGAAGTACTATATTGTGAAAATGCTAATTCTTCATTCTCGGGTGATAAGTTGGTTTGGTGAAGGCTTTAGACCTTCAACCCATTACTAGACTACACAATTCTAGACTGGTCAAAATTGAAAGAAGTTGCAGACAACATTTCAAATTGCTCTAAAATTTGAAACTAAATTCCAAATATGGTAGAAATTTTGGGGAGAAAAGGAGAAAATGCTCATTACAAGCAATTTCTTCTTTTCCAACAGTTTGTCCATGATTATATTTCTTCAGGGCATCAGAAATCAGCATTGTGTGGTAATAAGTTAACCATTCCCACAAAATAACACCTTTTGGTAAGTAATTTCTTTATGATCCACCATATTTTCAACACAAAAGCAAAAAAATGAAATAAAATTTCATCAACAACAAATTGTCATCTGCAATAACTTTGGATTACCAGTCTAAAATTTGACTATCTGGTAATGGGCTAAATATTCCTAAGTCTTTCTAATTCAGCATTAACCCTTCAAGTTTGAATGCACTTGATCTTTTGGTGGCTCTTATCAAAATTGGCCTTGATATATTGGGTCAAAGATTTTTTATTTATTTTATCACTATGGAACCAATGACATAAGAGAAAGTCAGATAAGAAGAGATATTTGTAAACTGTGATTTATCGACTTATTTTAACATCTTTTCATAGATTTGACCTCATTCAACAGACCAACAAGCTTTCCCTATTAATCCTGTCATGCTGATCCCAGAATATTCCTGCATTGACAATGGCTTTGGTAGGTGTATAGACTAAGATCATCTTGTATAGATGGGCAGTCTGATCTTAGTTCACACTACCTGCTTGTTCTTATTGTGTTGAGAAAATATTTGAATGCAACATCTGTCTTCTAATATCAAAGTTTTAAGATATTGTGAAAAGAGGGCTAATCAAGTGCCACACAATCCTGTATTTTAACCGAATCCCAAATAATCTGTCTTCTTTAACCCATTCCAACACAAGAAAATTTTAGAGTGGTCCAAATTCAAAGGAGTTGCATAGGACAATTTGAAAATTATCAAATTCTAAATTTTTTCAACTTTCTAGATAGCAAACATTGTGTAAAATGAAGAAATTGCTTGTCATAAGCAATTTCTTCATTTTCTACAATGTTTTCTAAAGTATTTTTTCTTGAGGGGCGTCTAAAAGCGTCATAGAGTGGGAATGGGTTAAAACCCTCAAGAAAAAAGCTTGAGAAAATATAGTTGAAAAATTACCACCATGTCTTCAGATCTGAGAGAGAAGATGTTATTCCTTTGTTATTCTAAATAAAATCCTCTATAGAATTGGATTAACCCATTCCAGAACAAAATTTTTTTTAGACTTGTCCAAATTGAAAGAAGCTGCTGATATCAATCTTATCTAAAATTAATAGATTTTTTTTTTCGGTCTTTTAGGAGAGAAAACATTGTGCCGAGCATAGGCACCCGTAGGCGATGCTCTTATCTGATTATATGACCCATCTTCCCTCTGCTATACAATCAAGTTTAAATACCATCCATTATTGACCTCTGCTGGGTCCAATCTCTTTTTCAAATATTTGTTTTGAGGGAAATCCCTTCAAGCCCCTTATGGCTTGATTGAACAAATTTTATTTGTCATTTTATATCTTCAGCATTTAGAACAGCATTGGATGAAGTCCAAACTACTGATATTTCATCGAAAAAGTCGGTTGTCAAAGTCATAGGCTTAATAACCCATCCCAACACAATTCTGGTTTTTAAGCTCCTCAAGAAAAAAGCCTTTGAGAGCCTTATTGAAAATGAGAACAATGATTGTCTCAAGCAATTTCTTCATTATCTACAATATTTTCTACCAAAAATGACAAAGATTTTCATAAGTTCATAAAATTAACCCTTGTCATGCTGAAAAATATTCTCTACAAAACCGTGTTAAAATCAAAGGGCTTAAAACACAACATAATAACAATCTAGCTTTAAAGGTACAAGATCAGACTGCACATTATAAAATATTATGGCCCATAATCAAACATCTTTGAAAGTTCACGTCTAGGGGGCTGGGGCCACAGTGAAGTAGGTAGGGCGTCAGACTCTCACTCATTAGGTTGAGGGTTCAATCCTCAGTGGTGGCAAATATCCTTTCAGACATTTTTCTCCCACTAATGGGTAGATAATTATAAACCTAAGTGGGATGAGCAGCTGAAGGCTCATAAAAGGTGTAATGGTAGAGACCAGGAATCCACGTTTAGGTTATCCAGCTGCTGCAATATGACTGAATTACTGTTAAAAGTGGCATTAAACCCCATTCAAACAAACCAAAAACCCATGTCAAGGGTCATGTAAAAAGGGAATGGATTACGTATAGGTTAACCCTTTCCTGTACAATCACTGGTTTTTACGTCCTTGTGATTTTATACTTGAGAAAACATTGTGGGAAAAGAAGAAATTGCTTGTAACAAGCAATTTCTTCTTTTTCCATAATATTTTCTACCATACTGAATGGTTATTTTTCAAATTAAATCCGCTATGAATGTTCGTCTGCATAACCTTTGAATTTGGGCAGGTCTAAAAAAATTTAAAACAGGAAAGGGTTAATAATTATGTAAATTCAAACTGATGGAGCAAGAGCCCCTAGTTTGACAGCCCCATATAAAAGAGTTTGGGAAACTTTGTGAAAAAAATCTTAATTACTGTTAAATGTTTGAATGTATAGTAAAACATACAATTTCTCCTTTTCCCATAATATTTTCTACCACATAGGATGGTTTAATTTCAACATGTTTCCAATTTTCATAGATGTATGTAAGTTCTTTGAAATTCGGACCAGTCTTAAATTTCAATGGTCTTCCACCAACGGGTAGATAACTGTAAACCTAAGTGGGATGAGTAACTGTAGGCTCGGACAGGATGTAGAGGTAGTACTGGTGTGAGAAATACCAGTATTCCCCCCCCTCCATTAGAAATTTTGAAATCAACCCAGCATCTCAGGTGACGTCTGAGATGACGTCATGAAGTTTAGAAATTTTTTGTTTTCTAGCAGAATATAATAAACACTAGTATGCAAGCAATTTTTTTATTATCCACGATGTTTTCTACACCAAAAGGAAAAGATTTTCAAAATTTCAACAACTAAAAATTGTAATCTGCTACTTCTAAGAATTAAGGACAGTCTAACATTTTGTCAACTGGTAATGATTTAATTTCAAAGTAGCAATGCCTGTCAGAGCTAAGTTTTTTTGTGGACACCAATGTGTCAATTTATAGGCCCTTGATTAACCCATTCCCTTACAATGACGCTTTTGGACGCCCCAAAGAAAAAAGGCTTTGGAAAACATAGAGGAAAATGAAGAAATTGCTTGTTACAAGCAATTTCTTCAATATCCACAATTTTTTCCAACCCAAATGAAAAAAAAAAAACCCAAAATTTCATAAGCTGTCAATTGTCATCTGCAACTTCTTTAAATTTGGACCAGTCTAAATTTTTGTCAAGTGGGAATGGGTTAAGGTGCAGATAAAAACTTTCTCTATTGCTTCAAAACAGTAGCAATATTTTGTCACTTCAGATGTTAATTCTTGTCATGCTGAATATTTTTTTTTTTTTTTTAAGAACTGCTTTAAAATCAAAGGGCTGAAAGCACAGATAGGCCCTAACTGTATTTGAAAACATATGTGCAGGCTGATATTAGTCTATAACCCCTACCAAAGCAGGAATATCCTGGGCACAGCCTCACAAGGTTTAATAAACATATGCAAAAATAATCCAATTTAGAAAAATAAGTATATAACTTACCTATAGAAAAAAAATCAAGCCAAAATTATGTGTTGATTTGTCAAAGCGTATGTCTTTTTTGATTTCACTTCTAACTTAGTGATGAATTATGTTTGTTTCAGTTTCCTGCTTTTGTGAATGATTAAGTGTTTTCTGCTTCAGATTGAAAATATTTTATGACCATATATTAGCCCATTACAAGATGACAACCATTTACAGTGGTCCAAATTGAAAGAAGTTGCAGACAAAAATTTTTAGTTGATGGATTTTTAAAAATCTTATCTTAAAAATCTTTATCTTTAGGGGAAGAAAACATTGTAGATAATGAAGAAATTTCTTGAAGCAAGCAATTCGTTTTCCACAATGTTTTAAAGTGAGATTGGGTGGGACCCATTACCAGACAATGACCCTTTAGACTTGTCCAAATTGAAGGAATTGAAGGAAATTGCAGATGCTATTTCAAATTACACTAAAGTTGGAAAATAAATGCCAAATTTGGTATAAAACATTGTCAAAAAAAAGAGAAATTGCTTGCTTCAACCAAATATTCCTTTTCCAACAAAGTTTTCCATGATTGTATTTCATCAGGGCGTCAGAAAGCATCATTGTGTAGTGATGGGTTGAATATGGATTTATTAACCCTTGTCATGCTGTATAAATTACCTTACTGAATTGCTGTCAAATCAAAGGAGTGAAAGCACTTATAGAACTTGTTCTTCAAAAATCAATATTTTTTTAGAAATCAACTTCATAAACAAAGCTGGCAGGAAAAGTAGAAGCAGGAGGTGTAGACTAAGATTAGCCTGCACATAAGTGCAGTCTGATCTTAGTCTACAACTCCTGCCAGAACCGGAATATTCCGGGTTCAGCATGACAAGGGTTAACATATTTTTTTTCATGATTTGTTATTTACTCATTCCTTCACCATGAAGCTTTTTGACTCCCCTCAAGGAAAACAATTGATAAAACACTATGTAAAATGAAGGATTTTCTTGCAAAATGATTTTTTTCATTTTTTCTAGAGGCCACAGTTTTGACCCAATCCTCATGAAACTTGGTTGGAATAATTTTTAGGTCATGAGGATGAACCCTATAGATTATGGGAGGGTTCTATTTGAAAACAGGAAGAGGGGCCTTAAAGACAATTTCTTTGTTTACACACTAGAGGCCACAATTTTGGCTCAATCTTCATGAAACTTTGCCAGAATAATTATTAGGTCATAAAAATGAACCCTATTGATTATTTGTGGTATCTTTCCCAAAACACAGGAAAGGGGGCCTTAATGACTTTTTTTTTGTTTACACTCTAGAGACCACAATTTTTGCTTAATCTTCATGAAACTATGTCAGAATAATTGTTTGGGCATGAGGATGAACCCTATTGATTATGAGAGGATTCTATCAGAAAACACCGGAAAATGGGTCTTCATGAAAATTTCATTGTTTACACTCTAGAGACCACAATTTTGGCTTAATCTTCATGAAAGTTTGCCAGAGTAATTGTTAGGTCATAAGGTTGAACCCTATTGATGATAGGAAGGATCTTTTGGAAAACACTGGAAAAGGTGTCTTTATGACAATTTCTTTGTTAACACTCTAGAGGTCATAATTTTGGCTCAATCATCATGAAACTTGGTCAGGATAATTGTTAGGTCATAAAGATGAACCTTATAGAATATGGGAAAGTTCTATAGAAAAATACAGGAAAGGGGCCATAATGACAACTTCTTTGTTTACAATATAGAAGTCACAGTTTAGCTCAATCTTCATGAAACTGGTTATAGTTATTTGTCTCTAGTTGCATTTTTCTTGACAGCAGACAATTCAGGTGAGCTATCTAGGACCATCATGGTCCTCTTGTTTACAATGGTTTCTATCCAGAAAATTGAAAAAAACTTTCACAAACTTTAAGTTGGTGTCTATGATTCCTTTCAATTTGGACCAGTTTAAAATTTTGCGGTAGTGGGTTAAGTGCCTATAAATTTCTAGGGATTTATGATAGTCCTTGAAAAAGCTACATTATAAAATTAAATTCACTGCCTCAGAACACAAGCAAAAATTTGTCACTGCAGGTGTAAGTATACATATTAACCTATTTCCACTCAATAACGGTTTTAACCCTTGTCATGCTGAACCCGGAATATTCCGGTTTTGGCAGGAGGTGTAGTCCAAGATCAGCCTGCACATAAGTGCAGTCTGATCTTGGTCTGCACCTCCTGCTTGTACTTTTCCTGCCAGAGGTGTTTATGAAAAATGATTTCTAAAAGAAATTTTGATTATCTAACAACAAGTATATCAGTGCTTTCAGCCCTTTGATTTCACAGCAATTCAGTAAGTTAATTTATACAGCATGATAAGAGTAAAATGCCCAAAAGGAAAAAAAGCTTTGGAAAACATTGCGGACTCCAGAAGAAAAAAAGAATCCAAAATTTCATAATATTTGAATAGTCATCTGCAACTTCTTTTAATTTAGACCAATTTTTCTATCTAGCAATGGGTTAACCCATTTCCAAAAGAAAATAGATTGATTTATTGAATGGGGTTTATTGCCACTTGTAACAGTTTTTCAGTCATATCCAGGCAGCTGGAGCACCAAACAATGGATTCCGGTATTTCTCAAGCCAGTACTACCACTACATCCTTTCCTAGCCTCCAGCTGCTATCCCACTTAGATTTAAGATTATCCACCCATTGGTGAGAGACAAATAGACTGGTCTTAATTCAAAGGAGTTGCAGACAACAGTTTAAAGTTAATTAAATTTTAATTCTTTTCAACTTTCTGTGTAGAAAACACTGTGGAAAAGATAGAAATTGTTTGTTACAAGCAGTTTCTTCACTTTAAACAATGTTTTCCTGATTGTTTTCTTGAAGAGCGTCATAGAGCGTCATTGTTTGGGAATGGGTTCAGCAAAATTTCAAATTTAGAAAAAAGAATAGGTAAACAACTTACATGTCGAAAAAAATCAACTAAAAAATCAATTTTGATAGTAGACCACCATGCTTCCACAGCAATCAATGTTCACTTAATATCTCTGGTACTGATAAGCATTGCCAAAATCTGACATAACCTGCTTTAATAGATCAATGAGGATTTGTCATAGCTTAAATCTTTTCTGATTTCACTTCTGACTCGATCCAAATTGTATTTGTATTGTTTTGGTTCTTTTATGAAAGATTTATTGTCATCTGATTCACTTTAGAAATATATGATAACTCTATTTTAATGTGGTTTAGATTTGTATTACTAAGATACAAGATTTCCTTTTTTTTTAGCTCACCTGAGCACAAAGCGGGAGGTGAGCTATTGTGATCGGTCGTTGTCCGCCCTCCGTCCGTCAACAATTTCTTTAAAAATCTTCACCTCCTAAACCACCAGGCCAATGAAGCTGAAACTTTACAGGGATGTTCCTTGGGTGAAGTTCTACAAAAGTTGTTAAAAGAATTTCATTCAGTCAAAAACTCTGGTTGCCGCGGCATTTGAAAATGGGATTGTTAAGTAAATCTTCAAAAATCTTTAAAAATCATCTTCTCCTAAACCAGTAGGCCAATCAAGCTGAAACTTTGCTGGGATGTTCCTTGGGTGAAGCTCTTCAAAAGTTGTTAAAAGAATTTCATTCCGACAAAAACTTTGGTTGCCGGGGCATTTAAAAATTGGAATCTTTAGTATTTCTTAAAATATTTTTAAAAATCTTCTCCTCCTAAACCATTAGGCAAATCAAGCTGAAACTTTGCAGGGATGTTCCTTGGGTGAAGTTCTTCAAAAGTTGTTAAAAGAATTTGATTCTGTCAAAAACTCTGGTTGCCGCGGCATTAGAAAATGGGAATCTTTATAGTAATTCTTTAAATATCTTTAAAAATCTTCTCCTCCTAAACCAGTAGGCCAATCAAGCTGAAACTTTGCAGGGATGTTTCTTGGATGATGCTCTTCAAAAGTTGTTAAAAGAATTTAGTTCTGTGAAGAACTCTTGTAACGGTGGCATATGAAAATGGGAAATTTTAGTAACTCTTTGTTGTTGATTTTAAGCTCACCTAGGCACGTAGTGCTCAAGTGAGCTATTGTGATCGCCTTTTGTCCGGTGTCCGTCCGTGCGTCGTCCGTCAACAATTTCTTTAAACGACATCTCCTCCCAAACCACTGGGCCAATTTGAACCAAATTTGGCAGAAATGTTCCTTACGTGGTCCCCTTCAAAAATAGCTAAAAGAATTGAAATCCGTTAAAAACTCTGGTTGCCATGGCAACAAAAGTGAAATTTAAAAATAATCTTTAAAAATCTTCTTCTCCTGACCCAGAAGGCGTAGAGCCTTGATATTTTGCATGAAGCATCAGTATATTGACCTCTTTCAAAATAGCTAAAATCATGATCCTTGGGTCCCCAGGGGCAGAGCCCAAGGGGGGTGGGGTTTATATAGAAATAAAGAATGATTTTTAAATGACATATCCTTCCAAACCACTGGGCCAATTTGAACCAAATTTGGCAGAAATGTTGCTTAGGTGGTCCCCTTCAAAAATAGCTAAAAGAATTGAAATCCGTTAAAAACTCTGGTTGCCATGGCAACAAAAGTGAAATTTTAAAATAATCTTTAAAAATCTTCTCCTCCTGACCCAGAAGGCATAGAGCCTTGATATTTTGCATGAAGCATCAGTATATTGACCTCTTTCAAAATAGCTAAAATCATGATCCTCGAGTCCCCAGGGGCAGAGCCCCAGGGGCAGAGGCCAAGGGGGGTGGGGTTTATATAGAAATAAAGAACGATTTTTAAATGACATCTCCTCCGAAACCACTGGGCCAATTTGAACCAAATTTGACAGAAATGTTGCTTAGGTGGTCCCCTTCAAAAATAGCTAAAAGAATTGAAATCCATTAAAAACTCTGGTTTGCCATGGCAACAAAAGTAAAATTTAAAATAATCTTTAAAAATCTTCTCCTCCTGACCCAGAAGACGTAGAGCCTTGATATTTTGCATGAAGCATCAGTATATTGACCTCTTTCAAAATAGCTAAAATCAGGATCCTCGGGTCCCCAGGGGCAGAGCCCCAGGGGGGTGGGGTTTATATAGATGTAAAGAACTATTTTTTAAATGACATCTTCTCCCAAACCACTGGGCCAATTTGAACCAAATTTGGCAGAAATGTTCCTTAGGTGGTCCCCTTCAAAAATAGCTAAAAGAATTTAAATCCATTAAAAACTCTGGTTGCCATGGCAACAAAAGTGAAATTTTAAAATAATCTTTAAAAATCTTCTACTCCTGACCCAGAAGGCATAGAGCCTTGATATTTTGCATGAAGCATCAGTATATTGACCTCTTTCAAAATAGCTAGTATCAGGATCCTCGGGTCCCCAGGGGCAGAGCCCCGGGGGGATGTTATATTGAAATAAAGAACGATTTTTTAAATGACAACTCCACCCAAACTACCGGGCAAATTTGAACCAAATTTGGCAGAAATGTACCTTAGATGGTCCCCCTTAAAATTAGCTAAAAGAATTTAAATCAATTTTAAACTCTGGTTGCCATGGCAACAAAAGTGAAATTTCAAAATAATCTTTAAGAATCTTTTCCTCCTGACCCAGAAGTCTTAGAGCCTATATATTTTGCATGAAGCATCAGTATATTTATCTCTTACAAAATAGCTAGGAGATCCTCAGGTCTCAAGGGGCTGACCCGGGGGGGGGGGGGTATAGTAATGAAGCATCAGTTCACAGACTCCTTTCTTATTTCTGAAATTATAACCCATGGACAAAGTTTTTTCCTTCTTTCAAATCAGCACTAAAGCCTTGGAATTTGTAATTTAGACTTGGATCCCCAAGTTCATAGTGTTTATATGTAATTTTGGCCCACTTGTTTCATAATCCTAACCTTAACATGAAATTAGACTGTTGAAAGAAAAAGAGCCTTTATCTCAGGTGAGCGCCCCAGGGCCAACGGCCCTCTTGTTTTCATAGACTACTAGGCCAGAGGCCTTCATATTTTGTATAGAGCTTAATCATATGGTTCCCTACCAAGTTTTAAAATATTTGATCTCTAGGGTCAAAAATGGCCCTGCCCCTGAGGTCCGAAATTTGGGAAAATGCTTAATAAGAGCAATTTCAAAAGATTTCTCCTCTTAAACTATAAGGTCTAGGATATTCATATTTGGTATGTCGCATAACTAGATGGTTTTGTACTATATCACTAAAAGTTGTCCTCCATGGGTCAAAAACGGCCCTGCACTAGGGGTCCAAAAATTGGGAAAAACACAAAAATTGAGTATGTTGAAAAAAAATTCTTCATTTTAAGAGGGAGGGCATTTATATTTTGAGTGTAGCATGGTCTGGCTGTTATCTATCAAATTTGATTAAATCATGCCTCTAGGTTAAAGAACACCCCTTCCCTGGGTGTCCAAAGTTCGTAAAAATGCTCAATTAGACCATGTTCAACAGTCTTCTCCTCCCAATATATAAAGTTTAAGGCATTCATATTTTATATATAGCATAACCAGATGGTTCTCTACTATGTTAGCTAAAATATTAGCCCGGGGATAAAACATGGCACTGCCCCAGATGTCCAAAATTTTGGAAAACACCCAATTAGAGCAACTTCAAAAGTCTTTTCCTTCTGAAATTAAGGTGAAAGGCATTCATATTTGGTATGTAGCATGACTAAATAATTTTGTACTATGTTACTGGAAAATATGCTCTTAGGATAAAAAATGTCTCTGCTCCTGGGATTGAAAATTGCGTAAATCGCATTGAAAGAATTCTTCTTAAATAAAAATGGAGAAATTGCTTGTCACTCCCTTTCTCACAATGCTTTTTTAAACCTATTTCCCTAAGGGTAACAAATACTTGGATAGTTTGGTAATCGATTAAACTATAAAGCCAAAGGCATTCATTTTTATTGTAAAGCATTACTGGATTGTTTTATACAAAGCCCAATTTCTTATATTTGTTTTTATTTATTTTGATCAAATTGTGTCTTTTTTATACTAAAAAGTACTGTAACTTGCAGATGCCTCAGGTGAGCAATTTAGGACCATCATGGTCCTCTTGTTTCAAACCTGAGGGTGACAAATTCTTGGATAGTTTGGTAATGGATTAAACTATAAAGTCAAAGGAATTCATTCTTATTGTAAAGCATTACTGGATTGTTTTGTACAAAGCCCAAAATCTTATATTTGTTTTATTTATTTTGCTCAAATTGTGTCTTTTTTATACTGAAAAGTACTGTAATTTGCAGATGCCTCAGGTGAGCGATTTAGGATTTAGGACCATCATGGTCCTCTTGTTTCTAGTGTTAATCTTAGACACAGTTCTGATTGTTTCGAACACTACATGCTGAATACTGTATTTTGCACAAATTGGTACTGTTGAAAAGGCAGGTATGGATAAGGATTTAAACCTTAAAGCTGCCAGGATTTGCATAAACTGCAGCAAATATGCAGATGTTATTGATCAAAAGTTTCTCATACAGGTAATAAGGATGCAAGTCTGAATCCTTGCTGTTAACACAGCAACTCAATTGGTTTGTTATCCTTTGGTCATGAGTTTTGTATCCTCCTTGACAAATGCTGGCCCCGCACACTGAGCTCAACCAGAAAGTTCCACCTTGATATTAACCTGTTACCAGACGACAAAGATTTAAACTGGTCCAAATTAAAAGAAGTTGCAGATAAAAATTTCAAGTTGGTGGAATTTAGAAAATATTTGCCTTTTAGGATAGAAAACATTGTGCACATTGAAGAAATTGCTTATTACAAGTAATTTCTTCTTTGTCTACATTTTTTTTAAGCTTTTTTCTTGAGGTGACATATGCAAAAAAAGGGATAGTGTAGAATAGGTTAAATGGTGTTATTTTTCAAAACTTATAGCCAGTTAAACACATAACAAAAATGTAATATTGTTGGTTGTCAAACAATAACTTTAATAAGCTGTAGTTACAACAATTAAGTTACCAAACCAACAAAAATGCTATAATATGCTAAGTGATTGCCTATGTTGGACTTCAAAGTTCCCTTCTGCTCTAAGTGAAAGATTTGATTGGTCAAATGATTCTTTGATTGACAGGGACAATCTGTCAGATTCTTCAATTAAGAGATGAAGAGAATATTTTTTGTTTTCATGGAGGTATGAACCGAAAAACCTAATCACACTGTATGAATAAGCGAAGGGTATTCATACATTGTGTGATTAGGTTTTTCGGATCATACCTCCATGAAAACAAAAAATATTCTCTTCATTTCTTATAATTTAATAGTATCGAGCGAAAAAAGCAAAAACCCTACATCTATTGATACCTTTTTTGTATGGGACTATTTTGTGCGGAAGCATACAAAATCACTGCGTGCTCAAAATTTTGTTCATGGAGGTATGAATTAAATTTTTTGACAAATCAGAATGCTCTTTTTTGATAGACGAAACTAACAATTAAATTATATATTGATGAACTATTACAGCAAAATTCATTTCGTTGCTCATATAAAAGGCTTTACTGGACAACAAAATTTTAGACTGGTCAAAATTCACATTTTAACATTTTAATCCTGTTTTAACATTGAAGCAAAGAAGGAAAACTTTAAAAATGTTCTTCTCTAAATCTAGAGAGCCAAGAGTATAAATGTTTCAAATGTAAGAGCTCCCAGTGATCCTGCATGTGATACCCTTTGGTCCATATTTGGGCTGAACTCAGGTGCACCCTATTTTGATTTATCCTGTCACCTGCTATAAATACTGCCTGATAAAGGGGGGTATGATAAACTTGTTGATATCAGGTCACATGGTCACGTGATAAGCTTTATCATGTCACTTGATCACGTGACCGACCGGAACTATTTTTGCAGCAGTAAGGGTGCTTTCTAAAGCTCACTTTTAAAGCAATAAATGTTTAAATCTTCGGCTAAAAGTTATGTCCAAATAAAAACATTATACTCGACTCTCAACTTTCATCGATCGAATTATACATCGGTGACGTAGAGATGACGCAGTACATGACGCAGGCATTGTTTATTTCATGGAAGCATACACACGACTTCAGAAAGCAGGAATTTAAAACATAAAAGGATTTCGGGGATTAAGCATTGATATTACTTGAGTGGGGATACTTTAAGAAGTCGCGGCTAGGCAACTAATCTCAAGCTTTGTCCATCCTGTGATTTTCTATCAGGGTGGCAATGACTTTGGGTTTGGTTTTTGCTGCTTAACAACGAATCGTTAGAAAATCTTCAACACGCTAGTTGAGTGATCGATAAGATGGACAAATCTAGGCAAATTATATTCGATGATCAAGGTATGTCTTTATTGTTTAAGGTTTAAGTTATAGATATTCAGGTTAATTCGTTCTTATTATGTCTATTCTAAATTAAATTGTGCGAGTTTTCAATTGTCGACCCCGATGCCCTCACCTCAGCTGGGTCAAATCACCATGTTTGGCGGAGAGAGGTTAACTTACATTTACTTACCTTTGACATTTTTTCAGTCGAATTCATTTTTAAAGATGGTAACAGGATAAATAGAATAGATGGTTGGTGTCTTGATAAGGAAAAGTTCATCGGGCTCGGCTTCGGATTTTATACGGTTCGCCTTCAGCTCACCAGATAAATTCCTACGCCTTGACCGATAAACTTTTCCATATCAAGACACCAACCATCTATTCTCTATATAGAAACAAAGAAGAAAAATTTCAAAAATCTGAGCATTGATATTTTGTATGTAGAACCTTCTAGTGAACCTCTACAAGGTTGTTCATGTGATGACCTTTGGGTCATTTTTGGGCTCTGCCATGGCACACCCTATTTTAGCATAGAAATAGTGATGAAAATCTTAACCCTTGTCATGCTGAATCAGGGATATTCCTGCTTTGGTAGGAGGTATAGACAAATATCAGCCTGCACATAGGTTATCTTCACCACATACTTGTCTATTTTATACCAGAATTGTTTATAAGATGAATTTTTAAAAGAAATATTAACCTACAAATGATGCTTTCTGTACCTTCAGCCCTTTGTTTTTAATGAACATCGTTGGAGGATTTATCATTCAGCTTGACAAAGATAATAAATCTTCCCCCCCCCCCTTCCATTTTGACTGAAAGAAAGAAAGACATTTTTAAAAATCTTGTCCTCCAAAGACCATAATAATCTCCTAGTGAACTTGATGCATTTATATGATGCCCCTTTAGTTCTACTTGGACTCTACCTGTAGATTACTCCTGTTTACATGGAAATTAAGAGGGAAATGTTAAAAACAACCTTAATTTTGGACTCATCCATATATGGAAACAAAAAGGAAAAATCTTCTTACAAGTCATTAAGCTTAAAGGTTTCATTATAACATGGGATTACCAACTGGTGACTCTCTTTGAAATCAACCTGTGTTTGATATTCCGAGGCTTTATCTCATGTGAGTGCTTTTGGGATAATGGCCCTCTAGTTTATCTCAGAGATATAGCCCTTTGTTTAAAATTCTTATCTGTTCAACTGCAGAATCATTTAAATTCAAATTTCACATGTGCACTTAGTATCAACTAAAGGTGTGAATATCTTTTTTAGTTACAACATGTGTACTTTTCTGATTTGCCCTTTGTTGAAAAAAGGCTTTATTCCAATGACCAAGTGTTTTGAGCTCACCTGAGCACGTAGTGCTCAAGTGAGCTATTGTGATCGCCTTTTGTCCGGCGTCCGTTCGGCGTCCGTCGTCCGTCAACAATTTCTTTAAACAACATCTCCTCCTAAACCACTGGGCCAATCTGAACCAAATTTGGCAGAAATGTTCCTTAGGTGGTCCCCTTCAAAAATAGCTAAAAGAATTGAAATCCGTTAAAAACTCTGGTTGCCATGGCAACAAAAGTGAAATTTTAAAATAATCTTTGAAAATCTTCTCCTCCTGACCCAGAAGGCATAGAGCCTTGATATTTTGCATGAAGCATCAGTATATTTACCTCTTTCAAAATAGCTTAAATCATGATCCTCGGGTCCCCAGGGGCCGAGCCCCAGGGGGGTGGGGTTTATATAGAAATAAAGAACAATTTTTTAAATGACATCTCCTCTCAAACCACTGGGCCGATTTGAACCAAATTTGGCAGAAATGTTGCTTAGGTGGTCCCCTTCAAAAATAGCTAAAAGAATTGAAATCCGTTAAAAACTCTGGTTGCCATGGCAACAAAAGTGAAATTTTAAAATAATCTTTAAAAATCTTCTCCTCCTGACCCAGAAGGCAAAGAGCCTTGATATTTTGCATGAAGCATCAGTATATTGACCTCTTTCAAAATAGCTAAAATTATGATCCTCGGGTTCCCAGGGGTGGAGCCCCAGGGGGGGGGGGGTTTATATAGAAATAAGGAACGATTTTTTAAATGACATCTCCTCTCAAACCACTGGGCTGATTTGAACCAAATTTTGCAGTAACGTTGCTTAGGTGGTCCCCCTTAAAATTAGCTAAAAGAATTGAAATCCGTTAAAAACTCTGGTTGCCATAGCAACAAAAGTGAAATTTCAAAATAATCTTTAAGAATCTTCTCCTCATGACCAAGAAGGCGCAGAGCCTTGATATTTTGCATGAAGCATCAGTATATTGATCTCTTACAAAATAGCTAAAATCATGATCCTAGGGTTTCCAGGGGCAGACCCGGGGAGGTGGGGGGTATAGGCATGAAGCATCAGTTCACAGACTTCTTTCTTATTTCTGAAATTATAACCCATGGAAAAAGTTTTTTCCTTCTTTCAAATCAGCACTAAGGCCTTGGAATTTATAATTCAGACTTTTGGATCCCCAGGTTCATAGTCTTTATATGTAATTGTTGCCCACTTGTTTGATAATCCTAACCTTAACATGAAATTAGACTGTTGAAAGAAAAAGAGCCTTTATCTCAGGTGAGCGCCCCAGGGCCAACGGCCCTCTTGTTTTCTTTGACACGAAGCCATTTTGGGGAGTATTGATCACATTCACTGATAGTCTGGTCTTTCTATTTGGACTAGTCAAAAATTTTTTTTTCAGGTAATGTGATCAAAATCAGTATTTTGCAGGAAAACATATCGCACATAAATAAATGCTGCAACAGATTGTTAACCCTCCTCATGCTGTATAAATTACCTTACTGAAATGCTGTCAAATAAAAGGGCTGAAAGCACTGATAGTACTTTTTGTTAAAAAATCAATATTTCTTTTAGAAATCAACTTCACAAACAACTCTGGGAGGAAAAGTACAAGCAGGAGGTGTAGAGCACTGTTAGCAGTCCTGGGCAACAGTTTTAGCCAAATCTTCATGAAACTTGGTCAGAAACTTTGTCTGGTTACATGGGTGAACCCTGTCGAAAAAAGGAAATTTCCTTTGAAAAACACAGGAAAAGGGGCCTAAATGACAATTTCCTTGATAGCACTCCTTGCGCCACAATTATGTCCAAATCTTCAGTAAACTTGGCCAGAATGTTTGTTTGAGCACAAAGATGAACCCTAACGAAAATTGGAAAGTTTTTTTGAAAAAACAGGAAAAAGGGCCTTAATGATGATTTCCTTATAAGCACTGTAAGGGCCACAATTTTGGCACAATCTTTTTAAAACTTGGTCGGAATGCTTGGTAGGTCAGATAGATGAATCCTATCATAATTTGGATTAATCCATTTGAAAACATAGGAAAAGAGATCTTAATGACAAGTTCCCTGTGAGCACTCCAGGGGCCACAATTATGGCCAAATCTTCAGTAAACTTAGTGAGAATGTTTGTCTGAGCACAAAGATTAATCCTTATGAAAATGGGATAATTCCTTGGAAATACAGGATAAAGGGCCTTAATGACAATTTCCTTGTTAGCACTATGTATGGACCACAATTTTGATTTAATCTTCATAAAGCTTGGTCAGAATGCTTGGTAGATCACAATGATGCATCATATCATACATAGGATGTTTGGTTGGAAAATATGGGAAAAGGTGCACTCTTGTGGCTACAATTTTTGCCCATTCTTCAACGTTGTTTCCAATAACTGTATGTCAAATGGAGAAAGTCTTTAAAACTTGGAACTCAGATATTTAGGTGAGCAATAAAGGACCATTATTGTCCTCTTGTTTTAGGTAGAAAAATTTGTGGATAATTAAGTAATTGGGTGATCCTGTATCAGATTCCTTCAAAGAATTTTGATTGGATGAAGAACATGGCTTTAATCTGCGGGGCTAATTTCTATATATGGTGAAATCTTAAAAAATCTTCTTCTCAAAAACCACTGGATGGATTTCAGCTAAATTTTACAGGAATGGTCTTTGGGTGACCCTTTATTGGATGCCTTCAAAGAATTTTGATCAGATTAAAAACATGGCTTTAATCGGCTGGGCTAATTTCCATATATTGTGAAACCTTAAAAAGTCTTCTTCTCAAAAACCAGTTGATGGATTTCAGCTAAATTTTATATCATTGTGTGACCCTTTATCAAATACCTTCAAAGAATTTTGATTCGATGATAAACATGGCTTAAATAGGTAGGGTTGATTTCCATATATAGTGAAACCTTTTAAAACCTTATTCTCAGAATCCAAATGGATGGATTTTAACCAAATTTAACAGAAATTATCCTAGTTTGTCCATTTTTTCATTTTTTTTTCGAAGTATTTTGATTGGATGATAAATATGGCTTTATTAGGCAGGGTTACTTTCCATAGTAGCGAAAGAACCTTCTTCTCAGAATCCAATAGATGGATTTCAACCAAATTTCACAGAAATTATCCTTGAATGACCCTTTTTTCAGTTTTTATACGCCGATCAAAGACAGGACGTATTATGGGATCACCCTTGGTGTCCGGTCGTCCGGTTGTCCGGCGGTGTCCACTTCTTTGTCCGGAGCATAACTCTGTCACCGTAAGTCCGATTGACTTTAAACTTGGCAGTTATATTCTTCTCATCAATACGGAGTGCAGTGCTCAATAACCATAACTCTACCTAGCCTATCATTTGAGTTATTGCCCTTTGTTGATTTTCATACTTGAATCTTGCCCTGAGTATATCTCTAAAAGTATTATAGCTAGGATCATGAAACTTCATGGGTGTATAGATAGCACCAAGGGGGAGTGCAGTGCACAAGAACCATAACTCTACCTGGCCTAATTTTTTAGTTATTGCCCTTTTTTGGTTTTTCATACTTGAATCTTGTCTGGAGTGTATCTCTAAAAGTATAATAGCTAGAATCATGAAATTTCATGGATGGATAGATCTTACCAAGTAGAAGTGCAGTGTACAAGAACCATAACTCTACCTAGCCTATCATTTGAGTTATTGCCCTTTGTTGTTTTTCATACTTGAATCTTGACCGGAGTATATCTCTAAAAGTATTATAGCTAGGATCATGAAACTTCATGGGAGTATAGATGTACTTTGGGTGAAGTTCTACAAAAGTTGTTAAAAGAATTAAATTTCATCAAAAACTTTGGCTGCCGCGGCATGTGAAAATGGGAATCTTAAATAAATCTGTAAAAATCTTTAAAAATTTTCTCCTCCTAAACCAGTAGGCCAATCAAGCTGAAACTTTGCAGGGATGTTCCTTGGGTGAAGTTCTACAAAAATTGTTAAAAGAATTTAATTCTGTAAAAAACTCTGGTTGCCGCGGCATGTGAAAATTGGAATCTTTAGTAAATCTGTAAAAATCTTTAAAAATCTTCTCCTCCTAAACCGGTAAGCCAATCAAGCTGAAACTTTGCAGAGATGTTCCTTGGGTGAAGTTCTACAAAAGTTGTTAAAAGAATTTAATTTCATCAAAAACTTTGGCTGCCGTGGCATGTGAAAATTGGAATCTTAAGTAAATCTGTAAAAATCTTTAAAAAATTTCTCCTCCTAAACCAGTAGGCCAATCAAGCTGAAACTTAGCAGGGATGTTCCTTGGGTGAAGTTCTACAACAGTTGTTAAAAGATTTTAATTCCATCAAAAACTCTGGTTGGTGCTGCATGTGAAAATGGGAATCTTTAGTAAATCTGTAAAAATCTTAAAAAATTTTCTCCCCCTAAACTAGTAGGCCAATCAAGCTAAAACTTTGCAGGGATGTTTTTTAGGTGAAGCTCTTCAAAAGTTGTTAAAAGAATTTAATTCCGTGAACTCTTGTAACTGCGGCATATGAAAATGGGAAATTTTAGAAAATCTTTGTTGTCTTTTTTTTAACAGACTACAAGGCCAAAGGCATTTATATTTTATATAGAGCTTAATCATATTGTTCTCAACCAAGTTTTTTTTAAATATTTAATCTCTGGGGTCAAAAATTGCCCCGCCCCTGAGGTATGAAGTTTGGAAAAATGCTTAATTAGAGCAATTTCAAAAGACTTCTCCTCTTAAACTATAAGGTCTAGGAAATTCATATTTGGTATGGGGCATAACTAGATGGTTTTGTACCATATCACTAAAAGTTGTCTTCTTCAGGTCAAAAAAAGCTCTGCACTAGGGGTCCAAAATTTGGAAAAACGCAAAATTTGAATATGTTAAAAAAAATTCTTCATTTTAAGCAGGAGGGCATTTATATTTTGAGTGTAGCATAGCCTGGCTGTTATCTATCTGTTTTGATCAAATTATGCTTGTAGGTTAATAAACACCCCTTCCCTGGGTGTCCAAAGTTAGTAAAAATGCTCAATTAGACCATGTTCAATAGTCTTTTCCTCCCAATCTAAAAAGTCTAAGGCATTCATATTTTGTATATAGCATATCCAGATGGTTCCCTACCATGTTAGCTAAAAATTTAGCACTGGGATAAAACATGGCACTGCCCCAGAGGTCAAAAAAATTTTAAAACGCCCAATTAGAGCAACATCAAAAGTCTTCTCCTAAATACATTGTAATAAGATGAAGGGCATACATATTTGGTATGTAGCATGACTAAATAATTTTGTACTACGTAACAGGAAAATATGCGCTTAGGATAAAAACTGTCTCTGTTCCAGGAGTTGAAAATTGCGTAAATTGCATTGAAAGAATTCTTCTTCTTAAAAATAGGTTCCAGAGCATTTACATTAAAAACAAAGGATAACATTATTTTTATCTACTATGTTAATATCCTTTTGACAAACATGGCCCTTCCCAAGGCATCCAAGGATATGAAAAATGCTCAATAAGAGCATGTTCAAATATTTTCCACTCCTCATGTATAAGTTGTAATGCATTCATATTTTGATTTATAGTACATCCAGATTGTTCTCTACCAAGGTTGCTAAAATTACACCCATTGAAGTAGCAGACAGTAATTAGAGTTTGATTGAAATCTAAATACAAAGAATTTCAGGTAGAAAACACTGAGAAATGGATAAATTGCTGTCACTCCCTTTCTCACTATGTATTTTTCAAACCTGTTTTCCCTGAGGGTGACAAATTCTGGGATAGTTTGGTAATTGATTAAACTATAAAGCCAAAGGCATTCATTATTATTGTAAAGCATTACTGGATTGTTTTGTACAAAGCCCAAAATCTTATATATCTTTTATTTATTTTGCTCAAGTTGTGTCTTTTTTATACTAAAAAGTACTGTAATTTGGAGATGCCTCAGGCGAGCGATTTAGGACCATCATGGTCCTCTTGTTTGAGTTATTGCCCTTTGTTGTTTTTCATACTTGAATCTTGTCCTAAGTGTATCTCTAAAAGTATTATAGCTTGGATCATAAAACTTCATGGGTGTATACATGTCGCCAAGAGGGAGTGCAGTGCACAAGAACCATAACTGTACCTGGCCTATTTTTTGAGTTATTGCCCTTTGTTGTTTTTCATACTTGAATCTTGTCCGGAGTATATCTCTAAAAATATTATAGCTAGGATCATGAAACTTCATGGGTGTTTAAATCTCATCAAGGGGGAGTGCAGTACACAAGAACCATAATTCTACCTGGCCTATTTTTTGAGTTATTGCCTTTTGTTGTTTTTCAAACTTGAATCTTGAACGGAGTATATCTCTAAAAGTATAATAGCTAGAATCATGAAATTTCATGGATGGATAGAGCTCAAAAAGTGGGAGTGCAGTGTACAAGAACCATAACTCTACCTAGCCTATTTTTAGTTATTGCCCTTTGTTGTTTTTCATACTTGAATCTTGTCTGGAGTATATCTCTAAAAGTATATTAGCTAGGATCATGAAACTTATGGGTGTATAGATCTCACCAAGGGGGAAAGCAGTGCACAAGAAACATAACTCTACCTGGTCTATTTTTTGAGTTATTGCCCTTTGGTTTTTTTAGGTCACCTGACCGAATGGTCATGGTGACCTATTGCAATCATCGTTTGTCCGTCGTCGTGCGTCGTCCGTCGTCCGTCGTCCGTTAACTTTTAAACATTTTCATCTTCTTCTCAAGAACTACTGGGCGGATTTCAACCAAACTTGGTAGAAAGCATCATTGGGGGATGCCAATTCAAGTTTGTGAAAATAGGGGTTCTGGGGGTCATAGGGGCCCAAATAGGGGCCAAAAAGGGGTAATTTTTGGTACTTCTTTAAAAATCTTCTTCTAATAAACCGTTAATGCCAGAGCTTAAATATTTTGTGTGCATGACAACTAGGACAGGTATATTATAAATTGTGAAATTCATGCCCCTGGGGTCATGTATGGGGCCACACCCAGAGGTCAAAGTTCATCATGTTAAAAAATTCACATTTTCATCTTCTTCTTATGAAGTACAAAGCCAATTTCAAACTAACTTGGTGAAAAGCATCATTGGGTACTGATTATACAGATTTGTGAAAATTAAAAGGTTGGAGGTCAGGGGTGCCTAAAATAGGGACCAAAAGGGGGTAATTTTTGGTAACTTTTAAACATTTTCATCTTCTTCTCAAGAACTACTGAGGGGATTTCAACCAAACCTTTTTCTAATTCTTTCAAACAAAATCACTTGTCTTGGTGCTCTTTTACTCAGGTGACCGTTAAGGCCCACTGGGCCTCTTGTTTATACTTGTATCTTGTCCGGAGTATATCTCTAAAAGTATAATATATAGAATCATGAAATTGCATGGATGGATAGAGCTCACCAAGTGGGAGTGCAGTGTACAAGAACCATAACTCTACCTAGCCTATTTTTTTAGTTATTGCCCTTTGTTGTTTTTCATATTTGAATCTTGTCCGCAGTATATCTATAAAAATATAATAGCTAGAATCATGAATCTTGATGGATAGATAGAGCTCACCAAGTGGGAGTGCAGTGTACAAGAACCATAACTCTACCTAGTGTATATTTTGAGTTATTGTCCTTTGTTGTTTTTCATAATTTGTTTGCCAAAAAATATTCATTCAAAATAACCTCAGTTCTATTCAAACCCCCAGTTAATATTAAGCAGTGTGATGGGCGTATCTTGTGACAATTTGGCACCTTGTTTTCAAATTATTTTGATTGGATGAAAAACATGGCTTTAATGAGCTGGACTAATTTCCACATATGATATAAGCTTTGAAAATCTGCTCAGAATCTTCTCTTTCGCAGGAATAATCTTCAGATGACCTTTATCAGATTCCTTCAAAGAATTTTAGATCAGATGAAAAGCATAGCCTAAAATAGAGGGACTTATGTCCATATATGGTATACAGTGAATTTTTGTTCTCAAAAATTGTCTATACCTTTTACATCTGACTCAGTAAATGAATTGACTTCTGTAAATCAATGAAATGTTTGAAATTTTCAAAGATTTTATTGACCAAATTTATTTACCATGGTGAATGTGATTTGGTTTATATTGAATTCCTGAAAACACTGTTTGCTTAATCAGTACAATCAGGCCTATGGAGCAATACAGGCACTCAAGCTTAGTCAATTGATTCTTTGATTAATCAGACACCCGCAATCTATCAATTGTCACCTGCAATTTCTGAATTTGGACCAGATCAAAGATATGTTGTCTAGTAGTTGGATGTGTCATATCCTCAGGACAGTGAAACCCTTGAATAATTTGTTGTCATAGGATGCATAACTGCTACTGAACTATGTTTGCAATTTTGCACTATTAACCCTTTCCCATTTTTAGAAATTTTAGACTGGTCTAAATTGAAAGAGGTTGCAGACCACATTGAAAATCGAACGCAATTTGAAATGAAACCATCCTGTGTAGTAGAAAATATTGTGGAAAAAGGAGAAATTGCTTGTTACAAGCAATTTCTTTCTTTTTTTTTCACAATGTTTTCTCAAGTAGAAAATCACTAATAAAATCGCAGGTTTGTACAGGAAAGGGTTAAAAATGATGTGATGCAAATTATTTCCAATACTAATGGGGGTAGAAATTGTATGTTTTCATTGGATTTAAGGGATGTCACTTGTAAAAAAAACTAACAGATCGTTGTAGTTATTTCCCTTGACCCATTTGCAGACAAAAATTTTTCGAAAGTCACTAAAGGTTATAAAGAATGCATAGAATTGAACTCGTTACGACACATTCCCTAATTTTGACACACTCAAAGATATTTTCTTCAGAAAACTTTGAAAAAAAGAAGTTGTTTGTAATTTACCCTTTATATCCACTCTAAAATGTAGTATGCAAGTTCTTTGAATTTGGACCAGTCCTAAAATTTCTTATCTGATAATGGGTTTAATACTGTTTTTAGGGGCATCAGAAGGCATGGATAAATTTGCTCAAAATGCATTGGTATAACCATGTGTTGTTTAATATCTATTGGGGACTATATATCAGGATGACTTTAACACGTATACTGTCAATTTTATTGGAAATGATCACTATTCAATATCACCCACACACTCATGACTTTGAAACAAGTTCTATCTTAGCATCTTCCTTCACATTTAACCCTTGTCATGCTAAACCAGGAATATTCCGGTTTTGGCAGGATGTGTAGACCAAGAACAGCCTGCACATAAGTGCAGTCTGATCTTAGTCTACACATCCTGCTTGTACTTTTCCTGCAATAGCTGTTTATAAAATTCATTTCTAAAAGAAATATTGATTTTTGAACAAGTTCTTTCAGTGCTCTCAGCCCTTTGATTTTACAACAATTCAGTAAGGTTATTTATATAGCATGACAAGGGTTAGAATGATAACAATTGACGGATCACTGACCCCGCCCACTATTTCGGCGGGCACTGAGTTTCGACAGGAAGTTCTTCATTATCAGTGTTATCTTGCAAAATTTACGGCAGCAACTTGTAGCAAAAAAAGAAAATGTTGGTCTGTGACTTAAATATTGTAACTACAGCTTGAATAAACCAGCAAAAATACTTCATAGAGATGTCGCCCAATGTTGCAGTTCAAAGTTCACTTCTGGTTTGAAATTATGATAAGTTAATTGATTCTTTGATTGACAACTGCAATCTGTTTACTAAGCTACGGCATTGTCAGGGATATATCTGAAATTTGCTGGGCAACTTACCCGGAATTTTCTTTTATTGGCAGGAGGTATAGACAAAGATCAGTCTGCATATAAGTGCAGTCTGATCTTTGTCTACACCACCTGTTTGTCCATTTCAGACCAGAATTGAATATGTAATGAATTTTCAAAGAAATAATGACCTGCGTCTTAGGGCTTCTAGTGCTTTCAGTCCTTTGATTTACTACAGAGGTATTTTATTCAGCAAGACAAGGGTTATTATCCAGAAGACTGGTGGCTTGAAGTTGATTGAAAAAGTTTCAAATGAGTTTAGCACTCTACCCGAATACTCTCATCTCTTACTGGCCCCTTCTGTCCTGTACAGTTACACCCGTACATTCCTGTAATCCAAATATCTTCTGCTCTTAGAAGTGAATGTGCTGTAGTCTGTAGAAAAAATGGCGTTCTGTCGGTATTTACTTTCTCATGGACCAATCTTTGCATATTTGAAATCTTTGTGTCGTGTTTAAGATATAATAACGATCCCATTTTCCCGCGACTTTTGTTATTGATAGTTGGATAAAAGACATCTGTTTCATTTGAAGTAATGTTCCAACATACTGGTTGATCTAAGTACTTCATGTTGTAGACAATATTTCCTAATAGTAATGTTTGTTGCGGTCTGATAAATGAGAACTTAAAGGCAAGTCTTTCATGTTTGTCTAGTTTAGGAATGAAATGTTGCGTACATTCATTGAATAGACTGGCCTCTATCCCATCAACTCCATGATTGTAACACTCGGTATACATTAGACTAGTTTCATTGTATCCAGTCACCATAAGTTTCTCGATTTTATTGTTATTTTGTTGATAGGCAATCTTCACATGTATGTAATCATTTTTGTAAAAATCATCTATCATTGCAAGTCTTATCCATATTTCACTGTTCTGTGAGTTTAGGTTCTGGAGCTTTACATGATGAAAATAAATTCCAACGTTAGTAAAGTATCTCTCATAAGCATATTGTCCGGACCAAATTTCCTCTGGAAATCGGAAACGAAATTGTCTTTCATGTGTTGCAATAACATGGGTAAAGATAAAAATGGCAACAGATCCACATAACATTAAACACAGGCCGACAGCTAGGAATGCCTTACTAACATACCAACAGGTTCGTCTTTGTTTTTGTTTCTTTTTGTCAAGGGATGCACATATTAATGGAATAATAATCTTGAACACAGTTGATGTAATCACCAGCAGTGCTTTGATTAATTGAAAATAGCTGACTGGTTCATTATGGCACATAGTTATCACAAAACTGGCTGTAGTAAATGGTAATTCTTGGAACCAGACTGTAATCACAAAAGAGGTTTCTAGACTGATCCAAGGTTTACCTGAACATACGTAGTAAATCACATTGACAATCTCAAACAGAAATATCAGGGAACCCAGTCCACATATCAGTAGTACCAGCATCAGGAGATAGGGGTTTAGGGGTCCGTACACCAGACCCTTTTCTAGGGTATAAATATCTCTGAAGAACAGCCAATCAGTGGCTATTTCTGCACAGTCTAGTGAAATCACCGCAAGCAGTATAAAACAGTATAGACAGGGGTGCTCTGTGAAGATGACATCAAAATGATTATCCTGGCTGATTGCAGGTGCATCATCCCGTAGAAGTTGCTCGTCTCGGTCCCTCATGGTCTTTTAATCCAATTCTTTCTTATTCATATGAAACAGATGAGATCTGAAATTGAAAAAACAAGTTCTTATTCTATGTTATATGATTTCAAGTGCTTTTACCATTTATTGTATTTCAATTTTTTAAACATATCCAAATTCAAACGGGTGGCAGCAGGCATTTTGATGTAAGTACAATTAAAAAAGTTACCATCCTATATGATAGAAAATATTGTGGGGAAAAAAAGAAATTGTTTGTTACAAGCAATTTCTTCTTTTTCCACAATGTTTTCTAAAGTGTGATATCAAAGGGACATTAGAGTTCAGTGATTGTATAGGACTGGGTTAACCATTACCAGATATGGAAATTAAAAGAAGGTACAGAGGACATTTCAAAGTGAGCTAAAATTTGAAAATAAGTGCCGAATAAGGTAGAAGTAATGTGAGTAAAGAAATAATTGCTTGTTACAAGCAATTTCTCCTTCTCCCACAAAGTTCTTTAAAGCTTTATTCTTCATGGCATCAAAAGCTGGACGGTATGGTAACGGGTTAAGCTGGAAGTGCTTGATATCGTAAAATATATAACCACTTAGAACCTTTTTAGTATTTGGGCATTGGATCAATTTATACCCACACAATTTAGCTTTTTTACAATCCATAAGAAAAATGCTTTTAAAAAAATGTGGAACAATTGAGAAATTGCTTGTGATAATCATAAAAAGGTATAAACATTGTAATTCAAAGGTAGAAATAAACCCTTTGAGGGTTAGAGGCCTTTGCAAATGAAAAATAAAGCCTACTTTATTCTGAGCTATGTTTAGAACGGGGCAAACTATTGATAAACGAAAAGGAATTCCAGAGAAATTATGATAACCCTTTACTGTTTGTCATTATTATAGACATGTCCAAATTCAATGGGGTAGCAGACAACAATTTAAAGTTTTTAAATTTTTAGATTTTTTCAACTTTCTGGATAGAAAACATTGTGGAATATGAAGAAATTGCTTGTTGCAAGCAATTTCTTCATTTTCCACAATGTTTTCCCAATTGTTTCTCTTGTGGGGCATTAAAAAGCATCATTGTGTCTGAATTATTTTTTTACTTCTATTTACAATCGAGTGGAGGTCCCAGGTATAAAACCTGCTACTATGAACACCTTTTTTGACTGGGACTGTTGTACCTATGATAGATACAATCAGATCTCCTTGATCAGTTCTTTGAATCAAGTTAGACTTTCGAAGGGGTCAAAGATAACCCATTCCCACTCAGTGATGTTTATAGAAGCCCCTAAGAAAAAAAGACTTTGAAAACATGGTGGAAAATGAAAAAATTGTTAATGAAGAATTTACTTGTTACAAGCAATATCTTCTTTTTTCCAAAAAATGTTTTTCTACCCAGAAAGTTCTAAAAATTCAAAATTTGTTAAACTCTAAATTGTGGTCTGCAACTTGTTTCAACTTGAGTCTGTATAAAAATTTTCCATCTGGTAATGGATTAAATGACATCATTTTGGTAGCTACTATACTTGCTCAACCGAGAGACTAGTAAGTAGTGCGAATGTTAGTACCAGTTTAAGTCGCCAGAAAGTAGGTCTTTAAAGTCAAACTCCATTCCGCATTTTAGCCTAGACCCATTTTACTCTAAAGTACTTTCATTTAAATTTCATGTTTTTTGTATGTATTTTCTAGTCTTGGTGCTAGCTTGAAGTCTAAAACCCTGTTCTGCGTAATGGAATATCACTGCTGCAATGTATTCATGTGTGCTTATGGACGTCTGTCGGGACTGTTTGTTGTTAAATGATGAGATTTGAAATGCCCTGACCCTGCAGATGGCCGTCCTGTTCAATGCAATTTTGTGGAAAACTTTATCACTAATGGTATCATTGTCCTAGCATGAATTTCAAGGCAAATGAAAGCTCTTTTAGCAGAATTGAGATTTGAATCATAACAAAAATTGTAAAAATAGCTATCCATTTCCAAAACTGACCCTGTTTCCTGTATTTAATTTTAATTAGTCAAAATTGGACAGAAGTGTAACCATTAAAACCAGAAACTGTAATAGAACCAAAAGGAAATGTAATACTCACATGTATTTTGAATTTATACTATTGGTTATAATCACTCAACAAATTTTCAACTTGCAGAGAGTTTTAAATAGAAGCTCATATTCCAAGTTCTTTGTCATACAATGATCACATTCACACTGAAATTTATCCATTAACCCTTGTCATGCTGAACCCGGAATATTCCAGTTTTGGCAGGAGGTAAGAACTAAGATCAGCCTGCACATAAGTGCAGTCTGATCTTGGTCTACACCTCCTGCTTGTAATTTTCCTGTCAGAGTTGTTTCTAAAAGAAATATTGAATTATGAACTTCAAGTTCTATGAGTGCTTTCAGCCCTTTGATTTTACAGCAATTCAGTAAGGTAATTTATACAGCATGACGAGGGTTAAAAGCGGCAATATGTTGGTCAGTGAGACACCTCACATCACTCTCCCTGTTACAATCAATACAAGATGTTGTTTACCTTTTCCCATTTTTTGAAATTCTTGACTGACCAAAATTGAAAGTAGTTGCAAACGACAATGAAACGTGGATGTAATTTGAAAAGAAACTATCCTATTTCATAGACAATATTGATTGAAAAGGAGAAATAGGTTGTAAGAAGCATTTGCCTGTTTTTTCCACAATATATTCTTTAGTATGAAATCAAAGCAACATGAAGTCCCAGGTTTGTACAGAAAAGGGTTAATTTAATCAATTACCACTCAGGAACATTTTAGACTGGTCCAAATTGAAAAAAGCTACAGACAGCAAATTTAATTTGATGAAATTTTGGATTTCTTTAAACTTTACTATGGGGTAGAAAACATTGTCGAAAATGATGAAATTCCTAGCAACAAGCACTTTCTTCATTTCCCACGCTGTTTTTGAAAGCTTTTATTCTTGACGGAGTCACAAAGTTTCAATGTATAGGAATGGGTAAAGTTGAACTGAGGGGCAAATGCAAGACAACTAAGTGTCTATACAATGAATATATAGTTAGTACATTTTTGCATTCACCCATCAATTGACAATTTTCTTATGACAATTGAAAACCTAATTGATAAATTATTTAAACAGGAAGTGAAATGTTGACCTCTGACATTAGTTTGATACATTTTTCATTGGAAGCTAAATGAACACCGTAACATACTTCTAACTATATAGCTTGAAAACTAACTTGATTTTATATTTCCATTCAATTACCTGCCTTGTCACATAACAGTGGGCATAGCCAGTTACATGTATCCATTAACTAAAGATAACCAAAGGTATGATAAGCAATTTCTTCATTTTTATTATTATTTAAGCCAAAACTTTAGGACTGTCTAAATTCAAAGGAGTTGTAACAACAATTTCAAGTCAGTTTTATTTGAAAGATAATCATTCAGTAGGGTAGAAAATATTGTTGAAAAGGAAGAAATTGCTTGTTCAAAGCAATTTCTTCTTTTTCCACAATATTTTTTCAAGTATAGAAATACAGGGAGGTAAATACGGGGGATTTAAAAGGAAAAAGTCAACAATGCTCTTCTAGAGGAATGTAATAAAGATAGATTTTTTGAGGAAAAGAGGGTAGAAAATGGGGAAAAGAACAACTTACATGTATCCATAAAATGATGATAACCAAAGATTTGATAAACAATTTCTTCATTTTTCTTATTTTTTAAGCCTTCTCTGTTTTGCAAAACTTTAGACCTGTCTAAATTCAAAGGTGTAACAACAATTTAAAGTCAGTTTTACTTGAAAATTAATCATTCAGTAGAGAAGAAAATATTGTAGAAAAAGCAGTTTCTTCTTTTTCCACAATATTTCTTCAATTATTAAATCACAGGGATGAAAAAAAAGGGGATTGAATAGGAAATAGTTAACAATACTCATCTAAAGGCTTGTAATAAATATTGATTTTGTGGAAACGAGTTAAAAGGGTAGAAAATGGGGAAACTTGTCCTGCACAATCTCTTCCTTTCTTGCAATGTTTTCCAAAATAATTATTTTGTGTATGTTTGAGATAGGTGTTGGTTGGTAGCCATATGATATATGAAACTGATGTTTAACCCATCACCATACATTGATGGTTTCTGACACCCTGAAGAAATATGATAATGGAAAACTCTGTGGGAAAAGTAGAAATCTCTTGTATCAAGCAATTTATCCTTTACTCAGATTATTTTATAACCTATTTATCACTTGTTTTCCAACTTAGCAAAATTTGAAATGTCTGTAACTGTTTTCTATTTGGACCAGTCTAAAATTTTGTCTGGTATTGGGTTAATAACCCTTGTCTTGCTGAACCAGGAATATTCGTATTTTGGCTGGAGGTATAGACAAAGATCAGCCTGCTCATATGTGGAGTCTGATCTTAGTCTACACCACCTATTTGTCTCTTTTCAGCCAGAGTTGCTTATAGAATAGATATTTTTAAAATAATTATCAACCTAGAATTAGAGCATCCAGTGCTGTCAGCCCTTTGATCTTAATGCAGTTCTGTAGAGGATTTTATTCTGCATGACAAGGGCTAATAATGAAAGAAGGAAAATAATTTTTTGATGACAAATTTCATTTGCCATACAAATAGAAAATGCTGAATGTGACAGCTTGCTCACATTAATCTCAAGAATGTAGTTATATCTAGGTTTATATCTAAATATATCCAGCAACAGCATGTAGTCTATTGTAAAAAGCAATCTCTTTCTATGCCGCAATCTTTTCTTCCCTGGGAAAAAAATCATGAACTTACAATTATCATCTACAGCTTCTTTCAATTTACACAATACGAAGATTTTGTCTTTTGGTATAGATGTACAAGTTAGTGTGAGTGATCAATGGTCAATTTTGTCTATACCTGTATATTTTATCACTTAGTGGTACATGTACTTTTCATCTATAGTTGGTTTAATTTCATATGTTTTCATTATCATGGTTGGGTCATTTAAGTTCAAGTCATGTGTAGCCAAGGTCAACTTTCAAGGTCAAATTTATGATTAATCAAAACTTCAAAATTGACTTCAACTTCTTTTGAATTTTAATTGATGGAGCTTTTATATTTTGTGATAATTTTTCTGTAGGAAAGCGCTCCCTCCTGTTACAAATTTCAAGATCATATTTGAAGGTCATACATCAATGTCACTTTTACAAAATTTGAACTTTTTCAGTCATTTGTATTTAATAATCTCATCTTATTTTCGGTATTTCAGGTGAAGAAAAGCAACAGAAAGCCCTGGAAAGATTAAAAAATGATATTGTAAGTACATGTTTATACAAATGACCCATTACCAGATGGCAAAATATTAGACTGGTCCAAAATGAAAGGAGTTGCAGACAACAATTTATTTGAATAAAATTTGTGAAATTTTGGATTTTGTCATACTTTTTGGGTAGAAAACATTGTGGAAAACGAAGAAATTGCCTGTAACAAGCAATTTCTTCATTTTTAACAATGTTTTTCGGAGCTTTTTTTCTTTGGGGCGGATAAAAGGATCATTAAGTAGGAATCCGTTAAAGCCTTGTTCCTGATATAATTCTTTTACTTTTTACAAGCAATTTATTCTTTTTTTCTAAATGATTCCTTTAGCCCAGTTATCTCAGTTGGTTTGGAACTGGGTTCTCAATCCTGAGGTGGTGAGTTTGAATCCAGGACATTCAGTGATTGTAAAGTCTAAAATCCAAAATGCAAAAAGACTTATTTGTTATGTATATAAAACTTTCTTGTGCTTCATTTTAGGTAAATTGTCACAAAAGCCTTTACTCTTGTCATGCTGTATAAACTACCTTACTGAAATGCTGTCACATCAAAGGGCTGAAAGCACTGATAGAACTTGTTGTTCAAAAATCAATATTTCTTTTAGAAATCAACTTCAAAAACAACTATGGCATGAAAAGTATAAGCAGGAGGTGTAGACCAAGATCAGCCTGCACATAAGTGCAGTCTGATCTTAGTCTACACCTCCTGCTAAAACCAGAATATTCCGGGTTCAGCATGACAAGGGTTAAACTTATAATTACACATGTAAAATTACTCTCAAACACCATTCCAGAGAGAGAGAGAGGAAGTGGCCTGTAACCCAATTCTAATAATTTAATCCATTACCAGAAGACAAATTTTAGACTTGTCCAAATTCAAACAAGTTTCATCCGACTATTTTTAGTAGGTCAAATTTTAAAAATCTTTATATTTGGGGAAGAAAACATTGTTCATAATGAAGAAATACTTGTTGTAAGCAGTTAAATGTCGGCTTATTGATACCATGCTTTGACATTAGGGTTCAAACCTGTGACCTCAAGATTACTAGTCAAGCACCTTTACCACTTAGTCGTGAAGGCTATCTTTTTTTGCTTGTTACAGGGTGACATTCCAGAGAGGATGGTATCCGGCTCTGATGATTTTACATTGTTTCTATGGCACCCAGAGAAGGACAAGAAACCTTTAACAAGAATGACAGGGCACCAGCAGCTTATTAACGATGTCCGATTTTCACCCGATGGTAGACTCCTAGCTAGCGCTTCATTTGATAAATCTATCAAACTTTGGAGTGGTAAAGATGGAAAGTAGGTTTTTGAACTTATGGCAGAAATTACTGTAAAATAAATAGAGGAATGGTTTGTTTCAGCGTAAGATCAATTTATCTTTTTTTGAGTGAACAACGAAAACTATATTTTCACTAGTGGTGGACATCATACTTTTCATAATAAGCAAACACTCATTCTATTTCATTAATGCTAAAAAAAATACATTTTATGAATTTTTTTGTTGGAAATCTCTAAAAGAGTGTCATTAAGCACATGATTTATATGGGTACATAATGACGTCATCTGCATCTTGAGTTCTGTTTTGGTGACATTCAGTTGCTCGAAATAAACAAGAACAGGGTCAAATCTTTCAAAACAGTGAAATTATCAAGGGATAATCGACTGAGAAGCTGGAATAATCCATTGGAAAGTATTAACCAAATACCAGATGACATAATTTTAGACTGGAAAGAAGTTGCAGACAACAATTTTAAGTTGATGGAATTTCAAAGAAACTTTGTTTAATAGGGTGACAAACATTGTGGATAATGAAGAAATTGCTTGTAAGAAGCAATTTCTTCATTGTCCACAATGTTTTCCATAGATGCCCCTCAAGGCAACAAATAGGGAAACAACATTGTGTAAAATGCAGCTTTCAAGAAGCAATTTTTGCATTTTTCCAATTGTTTACTAACCAGAAAGTTGGAAAAATCTAAAATTTCATTAACTTTGAAATTATTAGCCCTGTAAAAAGAATGTTGATGAGAGAACCTGTCATGGATCTGTATTTACTGCTTTTCCAATTTGGGGAAAGATATTCCAGAAGTATGATATAGAGAATTGTTAGCTCAACTGAACAAGAAGTGCTCTTGGGAGCTAATGTGATCAGTGGTTGTCCGTCGTCTCTGTCCGTCTTCTCCTCTTAAACAACCCATTAGATTTCAATAAAATTTGACAGAAATGATCCTTTGGAGATATGCTTCCAAAATACTTCAAGGAATTGAAATGGGTTGATAATTCTGTTGCTATGGCAACCGCAAGCAATTCCTAAGAAATTTTTTCAAAGATCTTCTCCTCCTAAACTAAAAGCTCTAGAGCTTAAACCTTTTCCGCTTTTTGAAATTTTAGGCTGATCCAAATTGAAAGAGGTTGCAGCAACTATGGAATTTGGATTCAATTTGAAATAAAATCATCCTATGTGGTAGAAAATATTGTGGAAAAAGTATAAATAGCTTGTTACAAACAATTTCTTTTTCCATTATAGTTTCTCAAGTATAAAATCACTGCAACGTAAAATCCCGTGTTTGTACATGAAAGGATTAATTTTATATGTAGCATCATCTCATAGTCCTCTACCAAAACACTGCCGTCATAGCGCAGTCGGTAGTGCGTCAGACTCCTAATCTTCAATCATGGGATGTCATGGGTTTGATCCCCGGCCGCGGCGCATATTCTTTCTGACATTTGTCTCTCACCAATAGGTGGATAATCGTAAACCTAAGTGGCATAGCAGCTGGAGGCTAGGAATGGATGTAGTGGTATTACTGGTGTGAGAAATAACAGGAATCCATTGTTACTTGCTCCAGCCGCCGCGATATGACTGAAATACTGTTAAAAGCGGCGTTAAACCCATTCAATCAACCTCTACCAAAACACTTCTGGTTAGGGAATTGAATTGGAACAAATCACCACCTGAACTAATCATCTGATAAATGAACTTTACAAAATTATTCTTGGGTGATGTCCTTTCAAAATATTAAAATAAATCGGAATCCAGGATTGCCACCACAGGAATTTTTCATGAATTCTCAGAAAATCTCTCTGAATTTGTTGGGCAAAATGCTTTCAACTTTGCATGTAGCATTTCCTGCTTGTAATCTACCAAAATACTCATGGTTATGATGATGTTATCTTTATCAGCCCTATGTTGTGAGCACCTTCTGGTTTCAAGTAAAACTTGCTGGAAAGATACTGACATAAGGTCTCTGAGAAAGGTTGTTGTCCACTTTTCCAATTTAGTTGAGATTTTAAGAGAGGTTTTTGAATTCAAAAGGATATAAAGTTGAATAAAAAGAAAACAATATGGCAAAAAATAGTTTGGAAAAAGTTAAAACGTTGCCAGTACGTAAACTTTTGCAGTATCTGAGGTCGTCACGGGCCTCTTAATATACCCCCTTCAAAGAAGTTTGCAATTTTCAAATTTTTTATGCTGATATGCAAAGTAGATCCATAAGATTTTACCTAAAACTAATAATTGTTGAACTTGTTTTGCTTGATGGCATTAAATTACAAGAAATGATGAGAATATTTTTTGTTTTAGCTCCACTGGCTGAAAGCCAGCAAGCTATTGTCATAGCATTGTGTCAGTTGTGCGCCCATCCGTCCGTTCGTAAAGTTTAACTACAAAAATCTTCTCCTCAGAAAGTACTGAACAGAATTCAACCAAATTTTACAGAAATGATCCTTGGGTGACCCTTTATCAGATTCCTTCAAAGAATTTTGGTCGGGTGAAAAACATGGCTTAAATGGGCAGGGCTAATTTCCATATATGGTAAAAGCTATGAAATTCTTCCTCTCAGAAACCAATAGATGGATTTCAACCAAATTTTACAGGAATGATCTATGGGTGACCTTTTATCAGATTCCTTTAAAAAATTTTGATCAGATGAAAAACATGGCTTAAATGGGCAGGGCTAATTTCCATATATCGTGAAGCTTTGAAAACCTTCTTCTCAGAAACCAATTGATGGATTTCAACAAAATTTTACAGGAATGATCCTTGTGTGACCCTTTATCAGATCCCTTCAAAGAATTTTGATTGGATGAAGAAAATGGCTTTAATCTGAGGGGATAATTTCCATATATGGTAAAATCTTTGAAAACCTTCTTCTCAAAAACCAATTGATGGATTTCTACCAAATTTTACAGGAATGCTTATTAGGTGACACTTTATCAGATTCCTTAATAGAATTGTGATCGGATGAAAATCATGGCTTTAATGGGCGGGGCTATTTCATATATGGTGGTAGCTTTGAAAATCTTCTTCTCAGATACCAATTGATGGATTTCAACCAAATTTCACCAGATTGATCCTTTGGAGACCTTTAAAAATTCCTTAAAAAAAAATTGATAGGACTGAAAACATGGCTTTAATGGGCGGGGAGTTATTTCCATATATGGTGAAAGCTTTGAAAATCTTCATCTAAGAAACCATTTGATGGATTTCAACAAAATTTCACCAGAATTATCCTTTCGTGACCCCTTATTAGATTGCTAAAAAGGAATTGATTGGCTGTTAACATTGTTTTAATGGATTGGGCTTAATTCCATATATGGTAAATAGTGAAAGCTACAATCTGCATGATAGTTTCAACCAAATTTCTCAGGAATGATAAGTAAATTCTGGCTGGTGGAGCGAATCAGGCGCTCAATCACCTCTAGTCATTGAGGTATGAACCTAAAAACAATATGTATGTATGAAAACATAAAAGAATTACTCTCTTCATTTCTTAAGTGTAACTTTGTATGCTTTCAGATTTATAACAACACTTCGAGGGCATGTGAGCCGTGTCTATCAGATTGCATGGTCAGCGGACAGTCGACTGTTGTGCAGTGGTAGCTCTGACTCGACACTCAAAGTTTGGGATATGAAAACCAAAAAGTTAATGTTTGATTTACCAGGACATGCTGATGAGGTAATGATTTGATATTTACCAGAAAAAATATGTGATGGAGGATAGCATTTGGTATGTGACATGAAGGCAATAAAAATTCTGAAAACTTAGCAAGGTCTGTTTTTTCATGTCCTGCTTCAGATTTCGAATTCCACAGTTATTTCAAATATTCTGTCTTAAAATTATTTTCATGCACGTCTTCAATTCCCGGTCTCAAGGGATGATCTTCTTGAATATATTCCTTGTGATGCCCCATTTTATATCAAACATATATGAACCCTTGTCATGCTTAACCTAGGAATATTCCTGTTTTGACAGGAGGTATAGACAAAGATCAGCCTGCACCTATGTGCAGTGCATCATTTCTTGTCAAATGAATCTTCATCCTGTAGTGTTTTTCAAAATTTTAGACTAGTCCAAATTCAAAGGGGTAGCAGTAAACGTTATAGTGTAAATACAATTAAAAATGTAGCTACCTAGGTATCCTATATAATAGAAAATGTGAAATAAGAAAAATTTGCTGTTTTAAGTAGTGTCTTCTGTTAGAATAGAGTTTTCTCAGATATATTGTCAGAGATAAAAATCAGGGATCATACAGGAAAGGGTTAACCCATTACCAGACAACAAAATTTTAGATTGGGTCCTATACAAAGATGTGGTAAATGACAATTTTTAGTGTGTGACATTTCAAAAATCTCCGCGTCTTTAAAAGCAATTTTTAGCTCTACTGGCCGAAGGCCCCTAGAGCTATAGCCATGGCTTTTTCCTGTCCGGCTTCCGTTCGTCGGTGCGTGCTTCCGTCTGTCCGTCCATCTGTTAAACTTTTCCTTGTTTACGCAATAAAGTCCACAGATTTCATCGGATTCCCTTCAAACTTTCACAGAATGATTGTACCATCATAAGGATAGTTCCTTTTGAAATTGGGTAAGATCCGTCAAGAAACGGGGGAAAAGGGGCCTTATGAAAATTTGATTAAATATTCCATTGAAAATCCTTTACATGATAGAGTCCACAGTTTTCTACAGATTCTCTTCAAACTTTCTCAGAATGATTGTACCATCATAAGGATAGTTCCTTTTGAAATTGGGTAAGATCCGTCAAGAAACATGGGAAAAGGGGCCTTATGAAAATTTAATTAAAAAATCCTTGTTAACACTCTAGAGTCCACAGTTTTCATCAGATTGTATTTAAACTTTCACAAAATGATTGTACAAACATAAGGATTGTTCCTTTCAAAATTTGGTATGATCCGTCAAGAAACATGGGAAAAGGGGCCTTATGAAAATTTAAGTTTATGTGATAGAGTCCACAGTTCTCTTTGGATTCTCTTCAAACTTTCTCAGAATGATTGTACCATCATAAGAATTGTTTCTTTCGAAAATGGGTATGATCCATCAAGAAACACAGGGAAAGGGGCTTTATGAAAAGTAATTAAAAAATCCTCATTTACACTCCAGAGTCCAGAGTTTACATCAGATTCAATTCAAACTATCACAGAATTATTGTAACAGCATAAGGATCATTCCTTTCGAAAATGGGTATGATCCATCAGGAAACACAGGAAAAGGGGCCTTATTTAAACTTAAATAAAGAATCCTCATTTACACGATAGAGTCCACAGTTTTTATCGGATTCTCTTCAAACTTTTATGGAATGATTGTATTATAATAAAAATCGTTCCTTTTGAAATTGGGTATGATCCGTCAAGAAACATGGGAAAAGGGGCCTTATGAAAATTCAATTATAAACACAATAGAGTCCATAGTTTTCAACAAATTCTCTTCAAACATTCCCAGAATGATTATTACGTTAAATGGATTGTTCCTTTTGGAAGTAGGTTTGATCCATCAAGTTTCATGGGAAAAGGGGCCCTATGAAAATTTAATAAAAAAATCTTAGTTAACACATCATGGCTCTAGATTTCACCTGATTGACTTCAAACTTTCACATAATGATTGTACCATCATAAGGATTGTGCCTTTCAAATTGGGTCTGAACCATTGAGAAACATAGGAAAAGGGGCCTTAGGAAAGTTCAATTAAGAAAATCTTAATTAATGCTTGTAAGTCCACAGATGAGATGGGGTTGTCTGTATACTCAAACAGAATAATCATACTTTTGTAAGAAGAGTTCCCTTTGGAATTGGTTCAGATCCATCAAGTAACATGGGAAAAGAGGCTAAATGAAAATTCAATTAATAAAACCCTGTTAACACAATGAAGCCCACAGCTTTGATCAGATTTTGTGAAACTTTCACAGAATGATTGGAAGGTCATAACTATCATTCTTTTCATAGCAGGGTTTGAACTGTCAAAAACACAGGAAAAGGGGCCTTATGAAAATTTCATTTATTTGTTACCAAGTCCAGAGCTTTCATCAGATTTTCCTCAAACATTAACAGAATAATTGTACAATAAAAATGATTGTTGATGTTGCATTAGACCTGATCAGTCAAGTATCACAGGAAAAGGAGTATTATGAAATTTAATTTTAAAATCATTGTACCACAATAAAGTCAACAGTTTTCATCAGATTCTGTTAAAACTTTCACAGAATGATTATTCCATCATGAGGACTCTTTCTTTTCAAATTAGGCGTGATCTGTCTAGAATCATGGGAAAAGGGGTCTTTTGAGAATTTTATCTATAATCCTTGAAACCAAGTCCAGAGCTTTCATTGGATTTTATTCAAACCTTCACAGAATCATTGTACAATAATCACAATTGTTGATGCTAACATGAGACCTGATCCTTCAAGTATCACAGGAAAAGGAGCCTTATGAAAATTTTATTTTAAAAATTTTACTCCAAGATAAAGTCTGCAGTTTTCATCAGATTCTGTTCAAACTTTCACAGAATGTTTGTACCATCATTAGGATTGTTTCTTTCCAAATTGGGCCTGATCTGTCTAGTTTCATAGGAAAAGGGGCTGTATGAAAAATTATTACCAAATCCTCATATAACACAAGAATGTCCTCAGTCTTTACCAGAATCTCTTCAAACTTTAATAGAATGATTTTACCATCATTTGGATTGTTCCTTTGTAAATTAGGTCTGATTGGTTAAGTGACACAAGAAAAGGGACCTTATAAAAATTTTATTACAAAACATCATTATTGCAATAAAGTCCTCAGTCTTTATCATTTTCTTCAAACTATCATTAGGATTGTTCCTTTGTACATTGGGTCTGATTTGTTAAGTTTCACGGAAAAAGGGGCCTGATGAAAATTTTGTTACAAAAATTCTTGACACAATTCAGTCCACTGTTTTCATTGATTCTCTTTAACTTTTAAAGAATGATTCTACCTTCATTAGAATTGTTCCTTTTGAAATTTGGTTTGTTCTGTAAAGTATCATGAGAAAAGGGGCCCTATGAAGATTTCACTATAAACTCATTAACACAATAAATTCCACAGAATACACAGATTGATTGTACCATCATTCCAATTGTTGATTTTGACTGTGGATCTGATTATGGCAAGTGTCACATAAAAAGGGGCCTTATGAAAAACTTTCTTAAATATTCTGGTTAACACAATGATGTCCCTTGATTTCAACAGATTCACTTCAAAATTTCACAGAATGATTGTACAATCACTTAAATGGTTCTTTTCAGAACTGGGTACAATCCATCAAGTATCATGTAAAAAGGGGCCATATGAATTTTTTTTTTTTTTTTAAATTCTAGTTAACATAATGAATTCTCAATATTTCATCAGATTCACTTTTAACTTTCACAGTATGATTAAACCAACAGTAAAATATAACGGGAAAAGGGGCCTTATGAGAACTTGAATTTAATATCTTTGTTAACACAATTAAGTCAACATTTTTATTGGATTCTCTTCAAAGATGCATGGAATAATTGTGGCATTAGAAACACAGGAAAAGGGGCCTTACCGATTATCATTTAAAAAATTCTTGTGTATGTGATGAAGATCACAATCATTATCAAATTGTTTTTTAAATTTCACAGGACAATTGTAGGGTTGTAAGGAAAGTTCCTTTTGGAATGAAATTGATCCATCAGAAAACACAGGAAAAGGGGCCTTATTGATTTTCATTCAAAACAATCCTGTTTATGTGATAAAGTCCACAATAATTGTCAGATTCTGATGAAATATTCACAGAATGATTGTAGGGTCATAAGCTAACTTTCTTTTGGAAATGGAGTGGATCCGTCATGAAACATTTGAAAAGGGGCCTTGAGGATTGTTGCTTAAAGGGGATAAAGCCCTTTTTTTTCTTTATGCATTCTTCTTTGAGCAATTAACTTCCTTAAATATCAGATTTCTTTAACAGAAAACTTGATAACCAGTAGAGCGTCTCAGGCCCTCATGGGCCTCTTGTTTCATTTTCCATAATGTTTTTCCAAGCTTTATTCTTGAGGGGCACTGAAAAGCGTGATTATGTAGGAAAGGGTAAACCCTTTCTTGTACAATCCCTTATTTTATTGTCTCAGTGATATTATACTCAAGAAAACATAGTAGATTTTTTTTGGGGGGGGGCTTTGTATTTCACAAACACAACTTATTTCCCTTTATATTGTCCACATCTGTGTTTGCTCCGTGCTGTGATATGTGCCAATTGTAGGATATTTTTGAAAATGAGCAAATTCCTGCAATAAGCTCATGTTTTCAAAAGATGAATACCTCCCTTATCTTTGTCTATAACATATCAGTTTATTGATTTAAGCCTATTAATTTTTCATTGGGAAACAAGTTCTTACAAGTTAGATTAATCCCTGTCAATTCTGCTTCCTGGAGAATACAGCAGTACTCACACTGATTGTGTGGACCAGTCACAGAACCAATATTGATAGCTGCCTCTGAGAACCAAACTCGGGTTCTTTTGATTGGAAAGCCAACACTCTACCTCTCGACCATGGATACCACCATCTGTTTTGTTTTGTTGCTGCTTTGAAATGGTGAATTGTATGTTGATGATGAAAATGAATAGCTTTTCTCAAATGTAGTCAGGTTTGAATTAACCAATTACAAAATGAAAAAAATTCAGACTTGTCCAAATTGAACAATGTTGCAGACGACAACTAAATTACCTTGAAATTGGGAAATAAATGCCAAATAGTGTAGAAAGGGAGGAACTGCTATTACAAGTAATTTCTCCTTTTCCCCTAAAGTTTTCCATAACTGTATGTCTTCAGGGTGTTAGAAGATGTCATTGTGTGGTGATGGGTTAAAATGCCAAAATTACACTCTTGAAGGACTTTGAAAGCAAACTATTCTAACCAAATTGTTTTTGCAATTCCTCCAAAGTAAAAGTTTTTGCACACCCCTAATATTGACCTTAAACCAATTACACAATTACAAATCATAAAACTGTTTTTAGACTGCTCCAAATTGATAGAGGATTTAGACATCAATTCAAATTTGTTTAACCCTTTTCCACACAACAAATTTTAGACTGGTCCAAATTCAAAGAAGTTGCAGACAATAATTTTGAGCTAATAGAATTGTAAAAGTCTTTCAGACTATGTTTTCTACCCACAAAGACAAATATTAATAAAACTCTTGAAACTTGAAATAGTCCTCTGTAACTTGTTTAAATTTGGAGCAGTCTAAAATTTTGTTGTCTGGATATGGGTCCATATTTCTCTTTCCCAGGTCTATGCTGTAGACTGGAGTCCTGATGGTCAGCGAGTGGTCAGTGGAGGGAAAGACAAGGTCTTAAAGATGTGAGTTGGAAGTATTAAATTGTTCACTGGCTGAATATCAGCAAGCTTTTGTCATGGTGTTGGGTCCATCATGAGTGTGTCTGTCTGTCTGCCTCCGTCTGTCCTTGTGAATGTAAACTTATACTTTAAAAATCTTCTTCTCAGAAAGCACTGAAGAGCTTTCAACCAAATTTCACAGGAATGATCCTTTGGTGACCTGTTATCAGATCCCTTCTAAGAATTTTGATCAGAGAAAAAACATGGCTGTAATTGCAGGGTTTATTCCATATATTATGAAATCTTAGAAAATCTGTGATCGTGTTTTGTCCGTCGTCGTGCGCTTTGCGTCTTGCATCTTCAACCTCTTCTTAAGAACCCTTGGATGGATTTCAACCAAACTTTGCAGGAAGCATCCTTATGGGAAGGAGCTTCAGATTTTTACACGTCAGGGAGTTACCTCCCCTTTGGGCTCCAAAAGGGGCAAAAAAGGGTACATCTTTAAAAATCTTCAGTATTAAAATGTTCACTGGCTGAATATCAGCAAGCTTTTGTCATGGTGTTGGGTCCATCATGAGTGTGTCTGTCTGTCTGCCTCTGTCTGTCCTTGTGTATGTAAACTTATACTTTAAAAATCTTCTTCTCAGAAAGCACTGAAGAGCTTTCAACCAAATTTCACAGGAATGATCCTTTGGTGACCTGTTATCAGATCCCTTCTAAGAATTTTGATCAGAGAAAAAACATGGCTGTAATTGCAGGGTTTATTCCATATATGATGAAATCTTAGAAAATCTGCGATCGTGTTTTGTCCGTCGTCGTGCGCTTTGCGTCTTGCATTAACTTTTTACATTTTCAACCTCTTCTTAAGAACCCTTGGATGGATTTCAACCAAACTTGGCAGGAAGCATCCTTATGGGAAGGAGCTTCAGATTTTTACACGTCAGGGAGTTATCTCCCCTTTGGGCTCCAAAAGGGGCAAAAAAGGGTACATCTTTAAAAATCTTGTCATGAACCGGCTGTCAGATTAGATTCACATTTGGTATTTAGAGAGTCTTTAGGGCAAAGACTATCAAGTTTGTACAAGAAAAAAAAATCTGTCAACAAATGGCCGTGCTAAGGGGGGTAAAGGTGGTCGGGGTACATATTGACATCTTTGAAAATCATTTTCTACCAAACCAAAAGACCTACAGCTCTGATATTTGGTATGTGGCATCATCTAGTGGACCTCTATCAATATTGTATAAATTATAACCCCAGGGTCAAATTTAGCCCTTCCCGGACGTCACAAGTTTAATAAAGGCTTATATAGTGAAAATTTCGAAAATCTTCTGCTCGCAAACAAGAGGGCCTAGAGCTTTTATATTTGGTATGTAACATCATCTTGTGAATTTCTATCAAGATTGTATAAATCATGGCCTAAGAGACAGAATTATCCCATTCTAGGATGTCACAAGTTCACATAGGGTTTATAAAGTGAAATTTGTAAAAATCTTCTCCAAAACAGGAGGGCCTAGAACTTTGACATTTGGTATACAACATGATCTGGTGGACCTCTATCAAGATTGTAAGAATTATTGCCTCTATTATTGCAAACCTGATGCATGTATTTTTCCCCGCCTGTCAATTTATGTCTGAAGCGGGTCAAAATATTGCCAAACAAAATATTGAGAAAATAATGGCTTCCAAACTTGCTTGAATTCTGAAGCGAAAACTTTACTCAGAAACCTCTTTTTGTTTGAAATCTTTCAAAAGATCGGAGGATTATGCTCCGAAATTTATCCTTTGTGTATTTTTTCCGAAATTGAAAATTACGCAGTTGATCAAGCAAGTAATTGGCGAGGAATCACAGTGGGGATTCTGTCTCCGTATTTTTGTAAAGACGGCTGGCAGATGGTAGATGTGATTTCTTAGGCTTCATATATTTGGTGAAGGAAAATACAAGTTATTGAAATGTTGCATTTGTGGACAGATGAAGCAAGAAGTATTTATGTTCATTTAAATTTCAAATTGATTGTATCAAACATCACAGTGAGTCGAAGGAACATCAGCTAGCCAAGTATGAGCTGCCAAACAATTATCTGTAGCTCTGTAATCAATTCTTGTTATTTTTGACATATTTCACAACATGTCACTCTTGTCACTACCTCTATTAATCTTTACTCAGGTCCAACTCAATTTTGCTTACAGAATATGTTTACACTTATGTTTTTCATACCTTATCATACAAATGGATCCCTATTTGAGCAAGCTCTTTTAGCTCAAATGGTTTGAGCACTTGACTTTTACCTTCGAGGTTGTAGTTTTGATCCTCATGCTGAACAACAGGCTCTTGGTATCCAGAAATTAACAGCAGGCCAATTCTATTTCTACATTTAAATGCATGTAAAGATTTCACAACGGCAATGTATAAGGCAAATGGTCAATATATTTAAAAATTTGAGGAAAGGCGGAAGTCTTCAGATGTGATTTCATAATAAGGAAAACTAAACAAACAAAACAGAGAATGGCTACAGTTATCGTATGAATTGTTAATATACAGTCCTGACTGCATTTGAGGCCGTTCAGGCCTTTGATTTATCATATTCCTGTAAAACTTTTGATCAGGTTAAAAACATGTCTTTAATGGTTGGGCTAAGTTTCCCTATATGGTTGTACATTGCAAACTTCAGAAATTTTCTTAGAAACTAGCTGATGTATTTCGACTTAATTCCACAGGAATGATTCTTTGGTATTTCTTGTGTTCCATCGAGGTAATTGTTTGTTAAAACACCCCATGGCTTTTATGAACCAAAATTCAATGATCTAATGATATTGCTTTGGAGGTTTTGCCTTTCAGGCAAAGATCAAACAGTGAGGGAAATAATTGTTGCTACTTAACTAAGAATATTGTTATATAAAAGAAAGTTACCTTCCTTTAAGTGAATTGAAAAAAAAAATAAATAAAAATAGAAAAATATGTCTTTTGAAAATGCTTTGCCTCCTGTTATAAAGGTAACCAAATATCCTGTATCATAAGTGTATCAAGCCAGTGGAGCAAATCAGGCACTCAAGTGGCTCAAGTTGTACACTTCACTGACAATTTTTCTTCTATAATGAATTCTTCTGAGCATTGTCCAGTGAGTCTGAAAATTAGTGATTATATTATAAAGTGTTTAACCAAATACTTGCAGACCAGTCTGAATATTTTTCGTCCCGTGGAATATACACATTTTCTTACACATACAAGGTTTGTTTCACAGCTACTGGTTTTACATAATATTCCTTGTATATTTTTAGATGGAGACAGTGAAGCTTTTCAGATACTGAAGTGTGCAACAAGAGCCTGTCGGAAAGGTTCCAGATCAGTGGCAGACACCCAAGAGTAGTTCTCCAGTTAAGATTGAGTGTACCTTGGTTGATTAACCATCAGATGACTGATTGATTGATTTATTGAAATTATTGATTAAAATAATGGATTTTACATGATTAAAAACCATATTCAGCAGTATCAGTTAAATTGCAGCAGCTGGCCATAGCTTCATGTCATTTCTCACACCAGAACAAACACGAGATTTATTATCTGTTTGTTTCTTGAATTACCAGACTCTATTGGATTCTTTTAATTATATTAAAAGGTACCACACTGATTTAGTAGATATGAGCTTGTGTTTTAATTGAAGAAATATGATTTGTGACCAGTCAGGAAAATGGGAACCCTTACAGGCATGTAGTAAAGCAAATGTTGTCTTCATCTGTCCGTCATTCTGTCCATCCATCAGTCATTCTTTCTGTCCATCCGTCTGTCTGTCCGGAGCGATTTCTCCATAACCCTTGGACCAAATCAAATGAAACTTACCATGTGAACTTCCTATGATATAATGCTGATACGCTTTTCCTGGTTTTTGGATTTTAGCCCTTGTCATGAAAAAAGGGGTCTTTGAGTGAAATATAGTTTTTCTCAAATTTTTCCTTATCCAATGGTCAGAATTTAATGAAATTTCATATTTGAGTAACAAATCAGATGCCCTTAACCATGAACTATATGAAGTTTGCAGAAATAAGATGTGTTGTTGAAAAAGGGGGCTGAATGTTTGATAGCTTTACGTTAGCTCTCCATTTCTCTGCAACAAACTTACAAACTTACCAGTTATCATCCCTTTAAAGACAAACTATGTTGTTGTTGTAGCTTGTCTATATTCTTTGTTAGATAAAATAGTGTAGGATATTACTGAAGCAAATCTTATTTGTAATAGAGCCTAATCCATAAAGAACAACAAGTTTATACACAATAAGGAGTGATTTATTGGCTTTAGACTTTTCACAACTAATACAAGATGTAAAGTTGGTCTGAAGAATAGTCTGCAGATTCAGGTCCACAAGTTTCAAAGTGTTGATTCCTATGAAATTTGGTTATTGTCCATATATGCAAATCTAAATTGCTGTAAATGTTTATGAATATTTTTTGTTATAGCTAGTTGTCTTTATTGTACTTACATAGAAAATATTGTGGATTAAGAAGAAAGTTTTGTAAGGGAATAAATCCTTATTTGAACATCATAAGAAAAGGGAAAACTCACATTTGACTTACAACTCTTTTTTTCACATGTAAAAAACTAAACTTTCAAGAAGAGAAAATGAAGGCAGTCAGATTTCTGCACGAAATAGATTTTACGCAAGACCTACTGTGCTAAAAATTCACCTTTATAAATCACCCCACCCCAAAAAATAAATAAAAAGTAAAAACAGCAACAACAACCCCCCCCCCCCAAAAAAAAAACAACAAAAAAACAAAACACACACACACAAAACTCAAAAAGATAGCAACAACAAAATGAAAAAACATTCATGATCAAATAAACTTCAATAGTAAAAAACTTCTGTAATATAAAGTGTCCAGTATACACCTGGTGATGTACCGATCAAATTACTATATTCTCTGCTAATAACTCCATGTCACTTCTACTATCTCACGTTATCCAATATTATGTAATAGTGTCCTCTAAATCAATATTGTATATACAGTCTGCAAGGACTGGGTCTGCTTTTTATACCCCTTTGGTCTGCAGTCTGCTGGTCTGCAGAGTTTAGTCTGCTTTTTATACCTACCCAATGGCAAGGTTTTCATGCACAGACAACGGTACTATGCCCTCATCACTACAGTATAACCATAATCTGTATGATGGATGGAATAATTTAATTAAAAATAAACAGGCATGTGTCGCTGCATCTACAATCCTGGAGCAATTGGTACTTTTAATCTTGGCAAACCGCGGGCGGCGTTTTGATTCGTTTACAACCACGTGTAAGTATCAACATTCCATGAAATAATTACTGAACATTAAAAACGAATGTCTTAAATCCAAATAGGAAATTATGCTTTCGATATGACATTATTTCGGAATATCTATCTAATGAATTAAACAAAACCAAATTTTTATGTATATAACATGACATTCGATAAAACATGCATGCAATACCACTTCCGACTCTCGCGTCCTCGACATCATACTCTCGCGATCTCCTCGTCAAACTTTCGCGTTCTCATCCTTTCCTAGCCTCCTGCTGCTATCTGACTTAGCTTTACGATTATCCGCCGCCGGGGATCGAACCCATGATATCCCGTGATTTAGGATTTAGCGTCTGGTGCGCTACCGACTGCGCTATGACGGTATAGAGACTCACACCTGAAGACAATCGAGTTACATTCCTTTATTGAACCTCAGATGCCGTATGGTCCATGAAAAACTGTGATAAGACTATGATGAGGTTTAAGAATCCGTCCATAATGTGACATTTAGCTACAAACCAAGCTTCTTGAAAACGGTTTCTAACAGTTTTGGCTGTAACCTTATCACTAAATATGAAGCAAATGTATCTGACGTAAATCTGTTTCGGAGATGTCGCATAGTTATATTGCGGTGGCTGGAACACACTTATAACGGAGTCTTGGAATTTATTACTCCATTACTACAATTACATCCTTTCCAAACCTCCAGCTGCTCATCCAACTTAGGTTTACGATTATCCGGCCATTGGTGAGACACAAATGGCGGATAGAATATTTGCCCCGACCGGGGATCGAACTTTGAACCTCACGATTCAGCGTCCGATGCGCTATGGACTCCGCCGTTCAGGAAACAAAATGATTGTTATTTCATCATAATTACTCCGTGTAAATATGGTTTATGTTTGTTTGAATAGGATTTTACGCCACTTTCAACAGCATTTCAGTCATTTTGTGGCGGTTAGAGTACCTCACCATTGATTCCTGGTATTTCTCAGACTATACTCACTGTGTATAACCATACAGTGAGCCAAAACGGAAGTGACACCGACTGTACGCTAAATATATCACTAGTAAGACTAAACAGTTTAACGGGTGGAAATTTCTCAATCGAGGTAAATTTTAGACTTCAAGACGGATTTAAGGTAGGTATCGATGTTTTTTCATGTCAGATTTTAATCATTTTTATTTCCTCTCGTATACTATTTGAATACAATATGCCGGAAAGTAGTTTTGCAAAAATCTGAGGTCGCTTATCAGAAAAAAGCAGGGTATTTCCTTAATAAAATACGTAGGCTATTAATCCGAGACAGTTGCGAAGAATATATGACCATTCACGTGGTGCAAATAACCGTTGGAACCTTGAATTTAGTTTAAATTTCATCACACCAACGTCACCGTTGCGTCATCAGGAGTTATGTTCGCTAGCCGGTCTTTAATTCTGTAAAGATCAGTTCAAAACTGTCGTAAGCGTTATAGCGAATATATACATTTACCGTAGTTTTGCGCTAACCCTTTCATGTGACGTGAATTATGACGTTGGCTTTTTCGCTAGTTAATTTGTTACCTTCAATTGACTTGGTCATATGCAAATGATGTCATTCGATGTCGACAGCCGAAATCCGAGATTTCTAAAAATAACCTGGAATTCCGCTGAACCTTTCCGATATAACCACAAAAAGCCATTTTGGGCCTATAAGATTACCACCAAAATAATACTTAACTCAACTTGAAGCATTAAATGTTCGTTTGAGTGTATTTTTCGGCACTTTGTATTTTTTTCTTATCTAGGTTTCAGAAACATCGATACCTCCCTTTAAACGCGGTTTTCGATAATAAATTGCGAAATGAACGCAATTTTTATTTCTGTTTTACATTTTATTGTGGAACGGTGCTTCTATCGGAATTAATCACAGGCAATCAGCGTGTTTTACTTTTTTTGTCCGAGGATGCGAATGATTTTTCTCCGGTAAAGTTCTGGCGCAGATAGCAAAGAGTACCATTTGTAAAATGACTTTATTGTATTTAGTAATGAAAACCTCGAGCTCCGTTTGGTGAAAATGCCCTGAGGATTTAAATAATATCCTCGTGAAAAGAACCACCCTGCCTAGAGCAACTGTACGAACAGTGACCTATGCATGTTTCGTGTCAGTATGATTAGTTCCGAAAAAGATAGCCACATTAAGTCAACTGTTAACTGTAAATTTCTTAAATTGGAGACGTTTAGATGCAATATGTTCCATGTGTTTGCATATCGTATTCACCGTTTATACAAAATTTTACTCAGTGATTCCCTTGTGTTTGAGATTCACTGAAAGTTTAATAGGATTTCTATTTTTGAGGTGTATCTTATCTGAATCGACACTTGTCATATATCTATATATATAAAAAACGACAATACACGAGGAAAGGGGTTGACTGTTGCTCATTGGGACCAATGTTTTAAACATTTATAATCAAAGTCCATTACGAAACACGCCTATACAATATACAGTAAATTTTTATCTGTAAAAAATGAAAAAAATCCGGTTTTTTTTTTTTTTTTGCAATGATAACTTTTTTCGTCAGACCCCTCTTGGGAGTGTGGACGCCCTCTGGGAAAAGTTTCTGGATCAGCGCATGTTTAATACTAGGACTTCTGTGAGGTGCGTCTAAGGTGAAAGAATTGGAGCAATATGAATCGTGTAATTTTTGCAGACCCGATCAAACACAAAGACAACAGACGCACACTGATCACAATGTCCTGTTCGAGATGTGAAAATTATGCAGTGAGGTTGTCCAGGCTGCTCTGACTGGCGGGATAAGCTGATAATCTGTACGACAGTCGTGCGACTAGTCTCAATCGGGCTGCACTTCATTTACATACACGTTCAATTGTGCGACCTATAATGATATGCAAGGTTCAGCCGATTATATCGTATAGATTATGCCACCAATGGCGCACCTCTAAATTGGCATAGTACATGTGCTCTTCTTAAAGACTTATGTACAGGTATAAAATGCTTATGGGCCCCCAAGAAAATATGGTACTATTGAGCTCCCTGGCAAACCGACGATGGACATGTAATAATCTCAAAGTCAAATGAATGAAGGTCTATTCACCAGGTAAGAGGACCGCTTGCAAGACTGGTACTCGTGCGAAATATGTTGTCCTCCTGAAAAATACCGATAATAATAAAATTATTATTATCATCATTAGTAGTAGTAGAATGTAGTAGTAGTCGTAGTAGTATAACTAATATTGTATGCGGAGCGCGGTTTACATCGACAAGCGGTTGGCCAAGCTCGTTTCCCTATTTGCATTTACATAGTTTCAGCTGCCTCGAAAGGAATATCAAAAAAATCATATATACCCCTGAAAAACAGTCAGTTAGAAGATCTAAAAGAAGCTCTAAAAGACAAATAAACCCCACGAGTTAGCTCGTATAAAGGTATTATTATGTGCATATATATTTACAAAGGTTTATAGGATCGGCATTTGGTATTATTGGCCTGCGAACCCAAAGACTATCCAAATAAACAGGATAACAGTTGAAATCGGCTGCCGGGAATTATATTTTAAACTCTCACTAATCGTAAAGATTTTTCTGCGACTTCTGTCACTACTGATACTGTACGCATGTCACTAATTCGTACGGTCAATCGGAAGACAGGGTTGCAATTCCTCGGTTGTACCCGGCTATATACAATGCATTGCTGAATAACATGGTATAGGTGTTCAATAGGTGTTCAAGAAATAAAATTTTACTATCCTTCTTCACAGGCTAGGTCACAATTAATGCTCTCAGTTACGCATAATGACTTGGATTCGTCAGTCTGACGGATCACATTAAAGAAAAATGAGTGATTCGACGATTAAAGTATGGATTTTACCAGAAAGTATACTCAATAACACAACACGACACACAAACGAGAGACAAGTAATATCTAGCTATTTTAATTGCGTCTTATGATCTAAAATTTACCTCGATTGAGAAATTTCCACCCGTTAAACTGTGTAGTCTCACTAGTGATATATTTAGAGTACAGTCGGTGTTACTTCGATTTGGCTCACTGTACGGTTATACACAGTGGTACTACCGCTACATTCCTTCCAAGCCCCCAGATGCTCATCCCACGATTATTGGTGGGAGACAGATGTCGGAATGGTTATTTGCCTCGACTAGGGACTCTCATGATTGAGAGTCCGACGCGGTGTTCGCGACCGCGCATCATAATTATAACATTACTCCGAAATCATTGCAAGGCTCCAGCCAGACAACTTGATAGTTAAAATGGAGAAACATCCATGCTGAATTAACGGAAGGTCGGCACAAACCACAAAATTGATGACTTTCCCAATTCTAGTGAAATTATAAGGAATAACAAGATCTTTATTACGAATTTTCGGCCCACATAGGAGCATGAATAGAAGCATATATCATAATAAACAGAAGCAAAACAAGGAGAGAATTCAAAATGACAGATTTAACAGTATTCAACCCTTTCTTGCTCAATCACTGGTTTTTACGTCCCTTATTATAAGACGAAGAAAACTACGATGTGTCTTTTGATTGATTGAGTGGGGATTAAAGCCACTTATGACAGTATTTCGGTCATATCGAGGCGGCGTTTTCTGGTATTTCTCACACCAGTACTGCCATTACGTATCATTTTCCAGCCTCCAGATGCCCATCCCATTTTATGTGTACGATTATCCACCCATCGGTTGGAAACCAATTTCGAAAAGGATATTCGACGCGGCCGGGGATTGAACCGGGGACCCAAATGACTAGAGGTCCTACTCGCTACCACTGCGCTAAGACCGCGACCACCATGGGTCTCTCGAAAACCTCGAGCACTAGCATTCATTTGCTTGTATTGATTGCGATATCTAAACACTGTGACATCATGTGTCGACAAAAATAACATCCTTCGTCATACGAAGGGAAAATATTTTGAAAGATTTTTGAAATTTTATGTATGCAAATAAATGGGGTAAATACAGAGGGAAGTAGCGTTTGGTGGTTGTTGTTATTGTTGTTGTTGTTTACTTGTTCATGCCACAAATATTAATTATTCTTGTTCCCTCTCGTACACTTTTTGAATACAATAGTCTGGAAAGTAGCTATGCGAACATCAGAGATCGTTTGTCAAAATAAAGCGTACGTGTGCTAATTCCTGTAGACTATCAATCTATTTTTAGATTACGCCAAGATAGTCAGGGCGGTCATGTAACCATTGGAATTCCGGACTCAGTTTGAATTCGCTCTTACTAACGTCATCATTACGTCACTAGGAGTTGTGGTCGCTAGCCGGTCATCAATTTTGTAAAGATATTCGCTAGCCGGTCTTCAATTCTGTAAAGATCGGTCTTCAATTCTGTAAAGATCGGTCCAAACTGCTGTAAGAGTTAATATGACTATAAACACTTACCGTATATTTGCGCTAATGGTTTGATCTGACATAGTTTAGGACGTTGGTTGTTTCCCTTGTCACTCTGTTAGTTTGTTGGCATTGGGGCATATGCAAGTTAGATTATGCAGTGCCGATAACCGAATGCAGCGATTTCTGAATATGATATTATTTTCCCGAATCTTTCCTATATATCCACAAAATACCTCTTTACCCTATCAGATTACGATGACTCATACTTTAGCATTAAATGTTCGTTTGAGCGTATTTTGAGAACTTGGCGGGTTTTTTGGTTTTTTTTTTTCCCCCAGAAATATCGTTACCTCCCTTTTAAAGCCGCGCTTGGACAGATTTTCATGAAACTTTGATATAGGAAATTATCTGCTTTCCCAAAAGTTATTAATGTCACTTATACGATAAACGTTCTTTCTTTGTGTAAAATCTACTAAATTCACTATCGGTTTTATTAAGTTGTAATGCGGAGCAATTCCTACTTAAATTTAACAAAACCGCAAAATGAACACAAGACAATTTCATTTCGGTTTTTTTTTTTCTTTTTGATAACACATATCACGTGAACTCTTAGATATGAATACACCTCGGGTTACTTCTCATCTCACCTTGCCACGGACAATCAGTTAGTTGTAGCCGAAGACAATAATATGGCACATGTAAAGGATGATATAAAAATTCGTTTAGAGACTTTCAAACATGCTTTAAGTTGCTTTAAATTATTGAAAAATAGGGTAATAATCAGCACAGTAATTTGTTATTTGTGTGATTCGTCGTCCCGTGTTGGTAATCACGTGATCTCAAGTGACATGTGGTAGTCATGTGACCATAGATAGGCAATGTTTACAAGTATGATTGATTGATTGATTGAATGGGGTTTAACGCCGCTTTTAACAGTATTTCAGTCATATCGCGGCGGCTGGAGCACCTAACAATGGATTCCTGGTATTTCTCACACCAGTACTACCACTACATCCTTTCCTAGCCTCCAGCTGCTATCCCACTTAGGTTTACGATTATCCACCCATTGGTGAGAGACAATTACAAGTATGTCTCAGGTCGCAAATGCGTTTTTACAATAATCACGCCGCCCAGTGCTTTAAAATATTCTAGGGCGATTAAGGGGGATCGTTAGCATCAAGCATCAGCTTTTACTCAATAAAAATCAAATAGATGCAAAACGAAAGTAGAAGATTTTGAAAATTAGAATGTTAACATATCAACTTCCGGTTTCTACTGATTTACTAAATAATTACGCTCTATTATGTCGTTAGGTACAAGTTTAAATCAATAATAACACATCAAACCTTTAACAAGTGTCATCTAGCTTTCAGCTTGGTCCTTTTTACTTAAGATTTTTTACGGTTCTAAAGCCCAATGACGAATAAGTAAATCGCGCTACTAGAAGGCGCCGAAGATAATTTGATACTATCTTCATCATATTATAGGAATTTTTAGGAAAAGGGTAAAACTACCATGTGCAAACAATATCGTTTCAATAACGTGAACGTCTTTTTTTTTAATTTTACTCACAACGCCTTAAATATTCTTTTTTCCTAAATCTAAACCGGTATTTCAAATCGATCACCCTGAAACAATTTTTCGCGTATTTCCGCACCACGTATACTCTTAAATCTACCAGAGTTTAGTATGATCGTTACAGAATTGGCCGAGTTGAGGGTCAAAAAATCATCGAGGTCATTGATTTATTACTGTAGAAGCTGTTATTCTCTGTTTTCAAGTTTATAAAAGGAGTTCACGTATTACAGTTGATCAAAAGGAGAATGTTATGCTTGAAAATTCTAATTTTGCTGTGCGTGACACGAGCTTATAACCCATTCCAACACGATAAAATTTAGACCAGTTCAAATTCAAAGAAGTAGTAGACGACAATTGTAAGTTAATGAAATCTTTAAAATACTGGCCTTTTTGGGCAGAAAACATTGTGGATAATGAAGAAATTGCTTGTAACAAGCAATTTCTTCATTTTCCACAATGTTTTCCAAAGCTTTCTTAATGATTATCATTTAAAAGCGTCACTGTCTGGGAATGGGTTAAGACAGTGCTAGTTTTTTATTTCTGTATGTGGATTTATGTTTTCGTGCGTTATTCACGCACATATGTACACGAATGGGAATGCTAAGGAGGGAGACTTACTCGGAAAGTAATAAATGAATTTGAACCTAATTCCACAGTTATGACCCTTTCAGCGCATTCCAACTTCTCATTACTTTTAGTCCTTTGATTTAATACTTTATATTTCCTTTGCCTTCCTTCGGAACATCGGAATTTTATCGGGTGAGGTCGTTAGTCTACGGGTAATGTCAAAAACGAGTGAATAGCTAGCGAAAGCCTATGGCGTAATTGATGCGTCATGGAAACAGCATATAAGCTAATCGATAGATAACGTTTTTAGCTCACCTGAGCACGTAGTGCTCAAGTGAGCTATTGTGATCGCCTTTTGTCCGGCGTCCGTCCGTCGTCCGTCGTGCGTCGTGCGTCGTGCGTCGTGCGTCGTCCGTCAACAATTTCTTTAAACGACATCTCCTCCTAAACCACTGGGCCAATCTGAACCAAATTTGGCAGAAATGTTGCTTAGGTGGTCCCCTTCAAAAATAGCTAAAAGAATTGAAATCTGTTAAGAACTCTGGTTGCCATGGCAACAAAAGTGAAATTTTAAAATAATCTTTAAAAATCTTCTCCTCCTGACCAAGAAGGCGTAGAGCCTTGATATTTTGCATGAAGCATCAGTATATTGACCTCTTCCAAAATAGCTAAAATCATGATCCTCGGATCCCCAGGGGCGGAGCCCCAGGGGGGTGGGGTTTATATAGAAATAAAGAACGATTTTTTAAATGACATCTCCTCCTAAACCACTGGGCCAATCTGAACCAAATTTGGCAGAAATGTTGCTTAGGTGGTCCCCTTCAAAAATAGCTAAAAGAATTGAAATCTGTTAAGAACTCTGGTTGCCATGGCAACAAAAGTGAAATTTTAAAATAATCTTTAAAAATCTTCTCCTCCTGACCCAGAAGGCATAGAGCCTTGATATTTTGCATGAAGCATCAGTATATTGACCTCTTTCAAAATAGCTAAAATCATGATCCTCGGGTCCCCAGGGGCGGAGCCCCAGGGGGGTGGGGTTTATATAGAAATAAAGAACGATTTTTTAAATGACATCTCCTCTCAAACCACTGGGTCGAATTGAACCAAATTTGGCAGAAATGTTGCTTAGGTGGTCCCCTTCAAAAATAGCTAAAAGAATTGGAATCCGTTAAAAACTCTGGTTGCCATGGCAACAAAAGTGAAAATTCAAAATAATCTTTAAAAATCTTCTCCTCCTGACCCAGAAGGCGTAGAACCTTGATATTTTGCATGAAGCATCAGTATATTGATCTCTTACAAAAAAGCTAAAATCATGATCCTAGGGTTTCCAGGGGCAGACCCGGGGGGGGGGTATAGACATGAAGCATCAGTTCACAGACGTCTTTCTTATTTCTGAAATTATAACCCATGGAAAAAGTTTTTTCCTTCTTTCAAATCAGCACTAAGGCCTTAGAATTTATCATTTAGACTTTTGGATCCCCAGGTTCATAGTCTTTATATGTAATTGTGGCCCACTTGTTTCATAATCCTAACCTTAACATGAAATTAGACTGTTGAAAGAAAAAGAGCCTTTATCTCAGGTGAGCGCCCCAGGGCCAATGGCCCTCTTGTTATCCGGTTCCATTCGTGTTGAACTTCGTTGTCTTATTTCAAGTCTCGTAACCCGAAATATTCTTGCTTCTGTTCTTTTTTTTTAAAGTTATAAACTGGCGTTTTAGTTACAACACCAGCTTAATCGCCCCTTTTCAGATGTTTGAAAGCATTGCAGTTAGAATTCTGAAAATTTAGAGCCAGATAAAGAGCCGATTGAGTAAATAAAGACCCAAAGCGCATAATCATACTCAAACCACAGAACAAATTTGGCATTAAAACTAAACGGACTAAATTAACTCTGGACAATCAATACCAAAAGTACTCAAACATCCCTAAAGTGTTGTGGACAGAGGGCAGCGTCCATATAGGAAAACATATGCTCAAACTAAATTGTGTTTAAATGCATCAAGCTACATCAGCCAGTGTGAGTCATCCACATCTTAAATGTCACTAAGCAAGTGCGTAGCACTTATTATATAATTTATCTATATGTTATAGAAAAACGTAAATTGAATAATGAATTTCCTAAAAATATTTCCGTTGCTTGACAGAAGCATCGCAAAAGCTTAATCAGCTTTTTGTTATTTTATGGTAGCCGCGGCCATAGCGCGTCGAACTCCTAATCAAGGGGTCCCGGGCTCGATCCCTGGTTGCATTAGATATCCTTTCCAACATATGTCTCCTACCAATTGGTGGATAATCGTTAACCTAAGTGGGATGAGCAGCTTGAGGCTCGGAAAGGATGATGTGGAAGTACTGGTGCCTACTATATGACTGAAATACTGTTATAAGTGGCGTTAAACCTTATTCAATCGTTATGTTTTGGTCCGGTACACATTTCGTCAAAATATACTTGGAAGGATACGAAGATTGGTAGATACTACGATTCGCCGTCGGGTGTGCAAAATGTCGTAACTATACCTTTATTCGAGCTGTAGTTACGACATTTGCACGTCTAAAGAACAATTGGTAAAGTGCGACATACAACAACTACGACAATATCTTTGTCACTCGGTAATGCTTGCAACGCCCACTGACTCCTACAGGAAACTCCACTTCGATTTCAAACTTTGTTATGCTGAACCCGGAATATTCCTGCTTTGGCAGAAGGCATAGACAAAGATCACCCTGCACATATGTGCAGTCTGATCATAGTCTGTGCCACCTGTTTATTCTTTTGAGGACACAATTGTCCGTAAGAAGGTATTCCATGCTAAATATTGACCCCAACAACCAGACCTACGGTGCCACCAGCCCTTTGATTTTAAAACCTTTTTGAAGAAGGATTTTATTCAGCATGATAAGGGTTAAAAGGCGTTATTTTCCCAAATATATAGCCAAGAAACGTCGTAACATACGTTTAACTCGCCAAACCAACAATAATGCTTCACAAAAATGTCAGTCGATGTTGGTGTCTAAGGTTTACTTCCGGTCTAAATGAATTATTTGATTAGTCGGGTTCGATCCCCGACGGCGGCACTCATCCTTTCCGACTATTTGTCTCTCACCAATAGGTCGATAATCGTAGACCTATGTGGGATAGCAGCTAGAGGCTAGGAAAGGATGTAGTGGTAGTACTGGTGTGAGAAATTCCAGGATTCCATTGCTAGGTGCTCCAGCCGCCGCGATATAACTGAAAGATTGTTGAAAGCGACATAAAACCCCGTTCAACCAATCAATCAATCAATCAATTAATTAGTCAATTGATTCTTTAATTGACATCAGCGATTGGTCAATCTAGGCGTTACACCCAAGACATTGAAATCGACATTCGTAATTCAGACTCGAAAATGAGAAAATATATATAATTATCGGTTGGATAATCAAAATCATTAAATTAGCTTTATTTTTTATTAAAAAAACTCTTTATAATTGAATTGGTCTTGAGTTAAGGTATCATAAGAGTGTATAAGCATATTTGACGCCACTGATAAACATGCTGATCCAAAAACAAACCCAATGAACTATAATGCAACTTATAAAACCACTTATAAATGAGCGCATGCGTGACATTTCCAACCATAACACATGTACGCCAAGTGAAGACTCAGATCAATCTGTGCAACCGCGCAGTCTGATCAGAGTCATCACTCTCCGCTCTGTAGATACATTATGACCTAAAGCTTCTTTAAACAATCAGCGAATATTCTAATTGCCCCGAATGGCTCTCCAGGGTGCTCAATGTGTGCGAGTCATGCACAGGCGAAATGGTTTGAAATGTCACGCATAGGCTCAAATATAACAACTACAACAATATAAAGAAACAACATATCCTGTCAGCACTAATTCTGCTGTTCGGGTAGTGTGTAAGTTTCTGTATATATAGGGAACATTTTTCTATTTGTTGTTATTGTGTTCGTGAATCGTATGTAGATGTTTTTATTGAATGAGACCGAAGGTCGAATCCAATAAAAGATACCTACACGCGTTTCGAGAACACGGTAACAACAATACGAAAAAGACACTGTTGTAATATTCCATTTATTATATACCTTTAGGACATGACATTAAGAAAATTCTCTTAAAGGGAGGTATCGATGTTCCTGAAACCTAGATAAGAAAAAATTGTCGATCGCCAAAAGATACGCCAAAACGGACGCTTAATACTTAAATTTGAGTCAGATATTGTCTTCGCGGTAATCTGATAAGCTTAAAGTGGCCATTTTTTGGTAATGTGGGAAAGGTTCAGCGGAATTCCAGGTTATTTTGAGATATCACGGAATTTGGTTGTCGAATCGCATTACTTCATTTGCATGTGACCCAAAGTCGAAGGAAGGTAACTAATGAGGGACATTCCCTTTGTCCTGTAACGATTAAATCAGAGATGTGCCAAAATGTACATTGGTCCTTTCACTTCATTACCTTTGTTTTTATCCTTGTTCAGTATGGGGAAGTTGCGATTTTTAATTGCCTTTTCTAGTTTTACTATAAATACAAATCTCTCGATGGTGCTAGTTTATGGTTCGGAAATAACATGGAAATGTATAATCAAGATGAAACGAATTTTCCAGCTCTAAAGTTTCCATTATACAGCTGATCTTAAAACCGGACAGTGCAAAGAAACCTTGGATAAAGTCCAAGTAAAACACTGGTAGGGACCAATATATATCTGGAGAGTATTCAAGAGAGATAACCAAAGAATGTCCCCCATTGACAAGCGAAACAATCATTGACCTAAATAATATCACATCAAATGGTTAGCACAAGACAACGGTAAGTGTCTATATACGTATTAATGCTTTTGACAGTTTTGTACTGATCTCTACAGAATTGAAGAACAGCTAGCGAACATAACTTCCAGGTGCGTTCTTTTCGTCGAGATGAAAAATCCCGCTAAATAAGATTTTTGAGACAATTTAAAGAACGATTTTTGTTATTTTCAGTGAAAATATTCGACGTCGTCAAGGCTACTTGTTTTAAGCCAATACTAAGTACTCTTTAATTCCTCATTAAGAATTCTTAAGATTCTTATTTAGCCGCTTAAAAATCTTAATCTAAAGAATGCTTTATCTTAAAATTCTAAATAAGAATCTTAAGAATCTCGACGAAAAGAACGCACCTCTGATGACGTTTTGATGACGCAGTGATGACGTTGTTTGAGCAAATTGAAATTCCAACACTTTCGGAACATCTCTCGGCCGATTTACGGGAATGACCGAGTGTGTTCCGATTGAATCAAACGGTTATACGCACCGCGTGAATGACCAATATTCTTCGCAACTGTCTCGGCTAAATCTAAAAATAGATCAATAGCCTACGTAGGCTATTAGGAAAATACCGTTGTTTTTTAAGATAAACGACCTCTGATTTAAGCAAAACTATTTTTCAGAAATGCTGTATAAGAGTAGTATAAGAGAGGGAATAAGAATAATCAAAATCTGTGAATCTGTGGCATGAAAAAAGCAACGATACCTACCTAGGTACCCCAGCCGCGCATATGGCTGAAATACTGTTAAAAGAGGCGTTAAACCCCATTCAAACAAATTTAACAAATCAATTCAGATTGTGATTATTAAGCTCTTAATACTCTATGTTTATGTGAGTGAACATATATGCCGAGTTTCACGTGAATGTGTTCAGAAATACCAGAGATGTTTGGACAGGAATTCAGATTCATATATATAGTCTAGTGCTTGTGATACCCGAGTAGAAATTTGTCCTTTTTTAGTTATTTTTATTGGTTAACAGTCTGATGCATCCAATCTACTTCACACTTCAACCTGTAGTCAATGCATTGTAAGTCGGCTGTTAACATATTGCTCACCTGGCAGCCACATTGATTTACAACCCTCACAGGAACCCATTTATACCCCCTTCCCCTCGAGCGGAGCAACCTTGAGTTAGGTTTTGGGCTTTTTTCTCTGGGAAAAAAACAACAAAAAAACAACAACAACAAAACAGTGTTCGGACTTGATTCGAACCCGTGAACTTCCGTTCTTCTCTCTCTATGACATGAAAGATGTATCAATCGGACACTCAAAATAATACGGGGATTTTCTTTTTAATCATCTCTCGAAACGCGAAATTTAACACGTGGAAAGACCGATATGGCAACTACATGACGTCATCGATGTCTTTGGTTCCGCAAGGATGACGTTTGCTCGCGCGAAACGACAAAAGCTCGATAATTCATCAGAAAGTTATAGAGAACGACTTACATCAGCTTCAAAGCACTAAACATTAAAAGTCGACTGATCAACCAAGGCAATCGTTCAGCCCAGATCTTTAATTCCCTGAACACTTGTAGACTTCCGGTAAAATGAAAGTTGAATACGGAAAACCACTCGAGTAAAGTGTTTAACCTATTCCCACAAAATCCAACTTTTTTACGTCCCTTAAGAAAAGGCTTTGGGAAACATTGTGTTTAATGAAGAAGTTGCTTGTTTAAAGCAGTTTCTTTATTATCCTCGATTTTTGTTATCCTGAAAGATAGAGTTTTTGTTTTAATTCACCTGCTTGGAATTGTTATCTGCAACATATCTCCATTTGGACCTGTTTAAATGTTTTCGTTTCTAGCTCACCTGAGCACAACGTGCTAAAAGTGAGCTATTGTGATCGGTAATTGTCCGGCGTCCGCCTGTCCATCTGTCCGTCTGTCCGTCCGTAAACAATTATTAAAGAATCTTCTCCTCCTAAACCATAAGGCCTGGACCTTTGATATTTGGTACATATCATCACCTATTGATCCTCTACCAAAATACTTCAAAGAATTACTGTAAAGTTAGCCCTTTTCTGTGCGATCCCTGATTTAACAAAGGAAATCTTTGAAAATCTTCTTCTCTCAAACGATTAGGCCTAGAGCTTTGATATTTGTTACATATCATCACCTAGTGACCCTCTACCAAGATGCTTCAAAGAACTACCGAACTCTGAAAATTAGCCCTTTCCTGTGCGATCCCTGATTTTTTCAAAGGAAAACTTTGTAAATCTATCCCTCCTAAAGTGTAAGGCCTAAAGCTTTGATATTTGGTACATATCATTTCCTAGTGACCTTCTACAAAAATACTTCAAACAACATCCGTACTCTGAAAATAAGCCGATTTCTGTGCGATACCTGATTTTATAAAGGAAATCTTTGAAAATCTTCTCCTCCTTAACTATAAGACCTAGAGCTTTGATATTTGGTACATATCATCACCTATTGACCCTCTACCAAAATACTTCAAAGAATTACCGTACTCTGAATATTAGCCCTTTTCTGTGCAATCCATGATTTTAGATAGTAATAAAGAAGGAAATCTTTGAAAATCTTCTTCTCCTAAACCATTAGGCATAGAGTTTTGATATTTGGTATGTGTTGATAGCTATTGACCCTCTAACAAAATAATTCAAAGAATTACCGTATTCAGAAAATTATCGCTATATGGTGGCATCATCAATATACATAGGATTTAAAGAGAAAATCCTGAAACATATCTTCTCCAAAATAAATAGACAGAGGGCTTTGCTATTTTGTTTATATCATATAGCCATGAACCATCATACTCAAGGGAGCGATTTGGGACCATCATGGTCCTCTTGTTTAAAGTTATGAAAACTGCACGCATATGAATTTATGGAACTCATCAACAACAGCAATGACATGTGTTAGGTCATACTTTTTCAAAATACTTCAGATAATTGAAATCGATGAGGATATGTGGTTGCCATGGCCATGGCGACCGAGTAAAAAAAAAGTATAAAAAATCTTCTCCTCCCCAACCTTATGGCCCAGAGCCTTAATATTTGACGTGTATCAATACTTATTGATCCTCTCCTAAAATACTTAAAAAAAAGTATTGCACTCTGAAAATTAGCCTTTTTCTTTGCGAGCCCTAATTTTACATAGGACTAAAGAAGGATATCTTTGACAATCTTCTGCTCCCAAACCGTAATGCCTAGAGCTTTGACCTTTGGTATAAACTATCATCTATTGACCCTCTACCAAAATACTTCATAGAATTAACGTATTCTGAAAATCTTTGAAAATCTTCTCCTAAACCATTAGGCCTAGTGATTCGATAATCGGTATGTATAAATGTCTATTGACCCCAACAAAACACTTCAAAGAATTTCTCCAAAAGTTAGCGTCAGATGGTGGAATCTTCATTATGCCTAGGATTAAAGGAGCAAACATTTAAAAATACTCTCCAAAATAATAAGGCGTAGGGCTTTGATATTTTGTGTATATCATAAAGCCTTGAGCCATCATACTCAAGGGAGCGATATTCGGACATCATGGGTTTCTTGTTTATACTGGTAGCCAGTAAGGTGCACCAAAAAATAAAACGGTTAATTGGCTGGCAAGCTAAAGCTATCCAGTTTGGCTTCAACAGGGTTGGGTTTGGTCCGACACCTACAGATGAGGGTTTAGGAGAGAAAACGCTTTCAGACCTATAGAATTTGCATACGATAATTTAAAGATGACAGGATTTTAAGCATTTATTTATCTGTCTATTTATCTATTAGATCAAGGACAGAAAAGTGTGTAAATAAAGATTTTCATGATACAAGCACTTTCGTGATTTTACACATTGATTTTCCGAACTATTTATTAACGATAGTACAAAAAAGGCGGGAAAAGACCGAAATAGGCGAAGATTAACCCATTACCCCACGAGAAAATTTAGACTGGTCCAATTTGTAAGAATTTGCTGACGACAATTTCAAGTTGGTGAAATTTTAAAAATATGTGTCTTTGGGGACATAAAACATAGTGGATAATGAAGAAATTGCTTGTTACAAGCAGTTTCTTCATTTTCCACGTTTTCTAGGCCTTTTTTTCAGGAGTGTCAAAAAGGGTCATCTAGTGGAAATTGGTTAATAGCATGTATACACCGAAAATCTCATTTAACCTAATACCACACAACAAAATTTTACACAAGTCCAAATACAAAGATGTTTCAGGTGACAAATTGAAGATGATGGAGGTTCATTTATCTATCTTTTTTTCGGAGATAGAAAACATAGTGGGTATTAAGGAATTGCTTGGAAAAGGCAATGTCTTCATTTTCCACACGGGTTCGATCGCCGGTCGCGGCAAATATCCTTTCCGATATTTATCTCCAACAAATTTGTGGATAATCGTTAACCAAATGGAACGAGTTGCTGGAGACTCAGAAAGAATTTAGCGGTAGTACTGGTGTGAGAAATACCAGGAACCGATGGTTAGGTGCTCAAGCCGCCGCGATATGACTGAAATACTGTTTAAAGTGGTATTAAACCCAATTCAAACAAATAAATCGTTTTCCACTTTGGCTGATAAGGTGTTTTTCTTGAGAGGCATGTAAAAAGATTTTATGACAAAGGGTTGAAATTCGACTTTAAATCGAGAATCTGAAAAAAATACTATTTAACAAATTAGTACATAAGGAAATTATTCTTCAATTTTTCATTAAGTTTTCCACGAAAAATCCCTTCTTTATCTATGTTTTAAACCATTCCCACACAATGACGCTTTTGGACGCCCCTCAAGAAAAGCACCTGAGAAAACATTGAGTTAAATGAAGAAATTGCTTGTAACAAGCAATTTCTCTATTTAACACAATGTTCCTGCCAAGAAAGTAGACAAATTCTAAAATGTGATAAACCTTAAATTGTCGTCTGCAATATATTTTCAATTTGTCTAAAATTTGTCGTCTGCTAATGGGTTAAGGGTATTTATGATAATTTGTTTACTTTTGAAATATCTTTGTTTTTTTTTTTTGTTTTTTTGTGTTTTTTTTTAATTTTAGACCGCTCCAATTTCAAAGGCTTTGCAGACAACAGTCGAAAGTCAAATTTAATCTAAAAAATAATCATTCAGTAGGGTAGAAAAATTGTGGGAAAATGCTTGTTACAAGCACTTTCTTCTTATCCCACAATATTTTCTCCAGAATTAAAACACAGAGACGTAAAAAACAGGGATTTAACTGGAAAGGGTTAAAGAGGCCCTTGAACAGATTGTAATTTTTTTTATAACCTCTATTATTTTTCGTCTGGTCATGAAATAATGCCGAAATTGCTTATTACGAGCATTTTTTTTACTTGCTGCTCTCTCGGACTGTTTTCTTTGTGGTAGTAAAAAGTGTGGAAATGGTTGAGCGTTGATAGTGTGTGAGTGAAAAAATGAATAAACTAAAAGAATTCAAAGAGAATAAAAAAAAGCCATTTAGAAAGAACCTGAAGACGAGAAGTTAAAAATGATTACAATGAAAAACTTATATAATATGAATAATGAGCCATTGTCATGCTGAATCTGGAATACTCCTGCTTTTGTAGGAGGTATTATAGCCAAGATCAGCCTGCACATGTGTGCAGTCTGATCTTGGTCGACACCTCCTGCTTGTCCCTTTTGAGCCAGAACTGTTTAAGTAATCAATTTTCAAAAGAAATATTGACCCCCATTTAGACCATCCAGTGATGTCAGTCATTTGATTTTAAAGCAATACTGTATAGGGTTTTAATTCAGCATGACAAGAGTTAATGTTCACAGGGAAATAATTTCTTTGTTATTTATTTTCCTTACTTTTTTCATGAATATATTTGTTTAGTTTAAACAAATTTTATTTATTGAATATTCCGTATTAACACTACAAATCAAAAGGATTTGAACGAAAGCAAAGCTTATATTTTTTCCTAGTCTTCATCGGGGGGAAAAGGCAGAGATAGCATAACATTTATGTACACAGTCCATTCCCATATAATCCCACCTTTTTACGCACCTCAAACAAGGATTTTAGAAAACACGGTTGAAAAATTCAAAAAATGGTGGAATTTCTTAATTGTCCACTATGTTTTCTTTTACAAAAGATCAAGAGTTTCAAAATACCATCAACTATATATAAATTGTCGTCTGCAACTTCTTTGAATTTGGACCAGTCTAGAATGTTGTCGTCTGGTAATGAGCTTATAAGCAAAATGGTGTAAAGATAAGAAATCTAGTGAAATAATGACAAAATGAAAAAAATGAGAGAAAAAAATCTTAAAAAGCAACGAATCACCCTTTCAAGATGAGTGGGAAAAATTAATATACATTGTATTTCAAATGGTTTAATTTTGAAATTCATTTCATGAAAAAAAAATTTAGTATAGGAATCTGATAAAGTTTGACTGCTTTTAACGCTTGCCATGCTGAATAAAATTCTTGTTCAGAATTGCATTAAAATCAAAAGACTGATAGCACTGTTGGTCTGAATGTTAGGTTTGTAAATTGATCGTATAGACAATTTTGGCATAAAATGGACAAACAGGTGGTGTATACTAAGAACAGACTGCACATAGACTGATCTTTGACTTTGCCAATATTCTGGAGTCAGCATGACAAGGATTAAGACATTGGTCTCTATGTCAATCAAAAAGTCGATCGACCAATCAAACCATTCATTTACATCGGAAATGAACTTTATTCCGTGAACTTATTCGAGATGTAGTTACGACGTTAAGGTCAGCAACAGACGATATTTGTCTTTTATTTTATATCCATTGCCACATGTTTTAGAAAAATAACGGTGCTTTACCCATTCCCACACAATCCCTCTCTTTTACGACCCTCAAGAAAAAAGCTTTGGAAAACATTGCGGAAAATGAAGAATTTGCTTGTATCAAGCAATTTTCTTATTGTCCACAAGGTTTTCAATGCAAAAAGATATATAGAATGGCCAATCCAATCAACTTGAAATTGAAATATGCTTCTTCAAATTTGGACCCGTCTAAACAAAGTGTGTGGGAATGGGTTAATATTCCAGTCGAACTTCCTGTCGGAGTTCAGCGGGAGTTACCAGCGATCCGTTTATTGTCCTTTAGAATACGTTGATTGATTTCCAATATCAAAGTTGTTTTCAATTTTTCACACAATAATTGTAAGAGCATAAGAATTGTTCCTTTTAGAATTGGATCCGATCAGTCAAGTAACACGAGAATATGGACCTTATTACTATTTCATATGAAAATACAAGAAATTCCACAAACTTCATCAGATTCTATTCAAACTTTATTAGGAACAATCATTACGATCGTTACTTTTAACATTGGGTCGGATCCGTCAAGTATCACAGGAAAATTGGCATTGTTGAAATATCACTGAAATATCCTCCTTGACACAGGAAATTCAACAGTTTTCAAACTTCCCAAAAAATGATAGTACCATCAAAAGAACCGTTCCTTTCGAAATTTGGGTTGATCAGTCAAGAATCATGGGAAAGGGGGCCGAATGAAAATTTCATTTAAAAGACCCCCTGAACACAATTAAGTCCACGTTTCTCATAGGAGTCTATTAATACTTTCACAGAATGATTTTACCATAATTAAGATCGTTCCTTTCGAAATAGGGTCTAATCTGTCAAGTTCTACGTGAAGGGGTGTTATAGTTTTTTTTCAAAAGTCCGCTTAACTCAATAATTTCCACATTCTTCATCGGATTCTTTTCAATATTTCACAGAATTATGGTACCAAGTACCTCGGGAGAGGGGGCCTTATCGAAATTTCATTTGAAAACCCTCGTTAACAAAATAAAGTCAACAGTTTTCATTGGGTCCTTTTCAAATTTTTACAGAACGATTGTAAATTCCTAAGGATTAATTCTTTGGAAAACGGGTAAGGTCCGCCAGGTATCAAAAGAAAAAGTTCTATGAGAGCTTTATTGAAATATCTTCGTCCACAGTCCACAGTTTCTATGAGCACTTGATTGAAATATCCGTGTTAACACAACTTAGTCCTCAGTTTTTATCAGATTTTTCTTCAAAGAAACATGGACTAATTGTGGCATCGGAAAAATGGGAAAAGAGCCTCATGGATTTCATATACATGTTGTATTAGATATTTAATCAAATATTAAATTAAATAAAGGGGAAACTTGATAGCCAGGAAAGCGTCTCAGACCCTTGTTGTCCTCTTGTTCATTTTTCTTTTTCTTTTTTTCTGTTTTATGTTTTAGCATTAAATTATACAACTTGAAGTGGAATATATTTTTTTCTGAGTTGCAGACGCCAATTTGAAGTATATGAAGTTTTAGATTTTTTGTAATACAAATCGATAGAAAACATTGCTTTACCGAATAATTTTCATTAGGGGTGTCAGAAAGCGTCATTGTGTGAGAATGAATTAACCCTTTCCTGTTTTACAAAATTTAGACTTGTCCAAATTCAAAGGTTTTGCAGACGACAATTTAAAGTCTATTTTATTTGAAAATAACCTATCAGTAGGGTAGAAAATATTGTTGAAAAAGAAGAAATTGCTTAGTACAAGCAATTTCTTCTTTTCCCACAATGTTTTCTCAAGTATGAAATCACAGGGACGTAAAAACCAGTGATTGTACGGGAAAGGGTTAAAGATGTTCCGTATAAAATTTTGAGTAATGATGTAACGTATATTCTCGTCCTTTCGTAGAAAGAAAATAAAATGGTACACGGACATTTTTGACTGAAGTGTTTAAGTGCTCATCCAATTCTTAGAATTCCGTATTCTTTGTTGGTACAGGAGGATCTATTGTCAAGAAGAAAAATTTATTTTTATGGAAATCGTAGATTTGATTGTTGGTATTGTCATCGTATTCGCAGAAAATCATTTTTCTCAGGCTATTATTTAGAAATGAAATGGTTGCAACATCGCAATTATGAATTGCTTAACCCATTCCCATACAACGACGCTTTAAGACGCCCCTCATAAAAGTGATCAGGAAAACATTGTGTAAAATGAAAAAATTGCTTTAAAAAAGCAATCTTTTTCATTTTACACAATGTTTTCTACCCAGAAATTGAAAAAATCTAATATCCCATTAGCTTTTAATTGTTGTCTGCAATGCCTTTCAATTTGGACCAGTCCAAAAAATTTTCATCTGGTAATAGGTTAAAGGATCTGCGCAATTACAAGGTGATGTCAAAATCTAACGAACTACTTTCTTAATGCATCCGAATAATTGGCTGGTTGAATATCCATTTTTTTTAGATATTACTACGCCGATTTGCATATTTGATGCTGATTCGTAGAATTTGCCATGCACTTCAACTTGATGTTTTCTGTGGAGTGAACATACACATTAACAGCTATGAGGATTGTGTTATTACTTGTTATTCTACTGTGCCTAACATGTAATTGAAAAGGTTAACCTATTCCCTCTCAATGACGCTTTTAGACGCCCCAAGAACAAAATGCTATCGGGGAAAATGTGGAAAATGAAGAAATTGCTTGTAGAAGCAATTTCTTCATTATCCACAATATTTTCTACCCAAAAAGTAAAACAATATATAATAAAATTTCATATGCTTGGTGTTGACGTCTGCAGCTTCTTTCAATTTTGATCAGTCTGAAATTTTAACGTCTGATAATGGGTTAATACAAATTCGATAGCCACCGCTGTCAATTTCTTCTCCGATCTATGGTCGATTTTTGGTAGGTCTGCCCACTTGTGCGCATACGGACACAGACTGCCCATATATATAAACTCTTCATTTTCTTTCTAAAAAAATGCCCCATTATCCAAAATACTTCTTGAAAATTATTATCAACAAAACTTTGTGTGAATTTAATCATTTAAATTTGAATAGCGATTTCTCCTTTTCTCATAGTTATTTTTTTCAAGCCGCGATACTTATTTCTCATTTTGGTGGATCTCGGCTGTCAACAGACCAATCAAATTATTCATATAGAGAGGGAGTGAACTTTGAACTTCAAAACCGGCCGACATTTTATGAAAGCATTATTGTTGATCGGACTTAAATGTTGTAGCTACAGTTTATTTATAATGTAGTTACGACGTCTAGGTCGCCAACCAACCGTTTGTACTTTTTGTTACATGTTACTGACCATAAATTTTGTAATATTACGGTATTTGATAAGCCAAAGATCCTGTCCGAGGAAGGTGGGCGGGACCAACGGTCAATCAATGTACACACACCTTTTTCATGTCGTACCTCAGGGAAGATACGGTTTTTTTTTTCCAGGTACTATAGAGAGTCGAAGGAGAAGATCTTCGCGAAGATCTTCTAGAAAAAAATCTTCAGAAGAAGAAGAAGATCAATCCGGTAGTGTTAGATCCAGGGGTACGTTCTTTTCTTCGAGATACTTGATAAACAATTAGTGTTTTGCAAAAATTTAGACCTGTCCAAATTCAAAGGTTTTGCAGACGAAATTTAAAGCGGATTTAATTCTAAATATAACCGTTCAGAAGGGTAGAAAGTATTGTGATAAAAGAAGAAACTGCCTGTTACAAGCAATTTCTTCTTTTCCTACAATATTTTCTCAATCACAGAGACGTAAAAACCAGGGACTGAACAGGAGAGAGTCTTATTTAGATTTTTCAGATAGAGCGTTCTTCATGAATATTTCCATTTAAAATAACAGAAAATGTTCTTTAGAGCATCGCATTTTTTGTTACATGGGACTGGCAATAACTCTTTCAAAATAACGCCGTTTAAAACGGAAGTGGAACTTCCTGTAGGAGTCAAAGGGCGGGGCTATCGAAGTAAGTGGGCAGGTCCAGTGATTGATCAATCAAGGCTACAGTTACGACGTTCAGGTCGCCAACCAATGATTCTCCTCTTATTTAACGTTCCCGTTTACATATACGTTTGTAAATCTGATGCCGAATTTTGCCGAGTGAGTTCGAAATAAGTTTAACCCATTCCAACTCAATCCCTCCTTTTTACGCCCCTCAGGAAAAAAGCTTTGGAAAACATTGTGGATAATGAAGAAATTGCTTGTATCAAGCAATTTCTTCATTATCAACTATGTTTTCTATCCAAAAAGACGAAAAAATTCAAAATTCCATCAACTTGAAATTGTCGTCTGCAGCTTCTTTCAATTTGGACCGGTCTAAAATTTTGTTGTGTGGGAATGGGTTAAAGTCCCAGAAATACTTGGATAATCGACCAATCGCGTCTGTCAATCAAGGAATCAATCGAGAAATCAAAGCATTTATTTAAACCCGGGCGAAAACCTTGAACTTCAACAATGTCCGTTATATATGTGCAGCATTTTTATTGGTTTGACGACTTAGAGGTCGTTAGTACGACTAAACCAAGCTGTAGTTACGACGCCTAGGTCGCCAATCAATAGTTTTACGTTTTTATTACCTTCCTTGTCATAAACTTTGCATGATAAATCCGATTCAGTTATCGAATTTGAACTTCCTGTCGGAGTCGTAGGGCTGGGCTAATTCAACACTAAACAATGAATGTAGTCTCAAAATGGTTTTTCCCACAGAACAAAATTTTGGACTAGCCCAAATTGAAAGAAGTTGCAGAAGACAATTTCAAGTTGATGAAATATTAAAAATCTTTATATTTCAAGTAACAAACAATTTCTTCATTTTCCACAATGCTTTCCAAGGCATTTTTCTTGAGGGGCGTCAGAAAGCGTCACTGTGAGGGAATGGGTTAATCGCTTGGTATTTCTTTTATGGGTTTATATTAAATTCTACCAGCTTTTTAAATTGAGTTTGGCCCGAACACTTATGGTCTATTTGTCATTTAGCGTATATCATGAGAGTTTTTGGATGCTTTTAAATTTAAGAATAAAACTCTTTGATACATTTTGATAAAACGTTGTCAATAAGACACGGAAATATTAAGTTTTGATAGCTCGGTATCTAATGAATACATAGTGTAAATGTACTTTTTTTATCTGGCAAAGCGTCAGCTTTGATAGCTTAAGTTAACAGACAAAATTTTGAGGTCATCTCAAAGTTCAACCAGAGCAAACTACCAACTTATTAATCCATTGAATGTCTACGCCATAAAAATAGCCCTTATTGCAAACTCTATGGAAATTGTTGAGAACTCTTTCAAAAGCATGCTGTTCACGCATCTTTAGCAAAAGGCTTTGGAAAACATTGCAGAGAATTAAGAAATTGCTTGTAACAAGCAATTTCTTCATTGTCCACATTTTTTTACCCAACAAGGGAAAGACTATCTACATTCAACTAACTTGAAATTGCCGTCTGCAACTTCTTACAAATTTAACCAGTCTAAGATTTTATCATTTTGTAATGGGTTAACTCCTCTCGTTTATTTATCATGGTAACCTTTAGCAAAGAAGATTACTTAAAAGAGCTATGCCTCGTTAGCTTGCAGTACTTTTAGTACATTTGATGATGTGTTATATGCGCGTATTTTACAGTGTTAAAGTGTCCCACCTGTAGTTATAGCAACATTGCCATTGACCCTTCAACTGTAGAAAGTATCTCTTTGTCTCCAACACCGCTGGGGAATCAGAAATGCGGCCAGGTGCTTACAGGACCAACACCAGAGGTATTAACCGATTACCAGACGGCAAAACTTTAGACCGGTCCAATATATTCAAAGAAGCTGCAAACGATAATCTCAGGTTGATTGAATGTTATTTTCTGTTTTGGAAGAAAAGCACCTGAGAAAACATTGAGTTAAATGAAGAAATTGCTTGTAACAAGCAATTTCTCTATTTAACACAATGTTCCTGCCAAGAAAGTAGACAAATTCTAAAATGTGATAAACCTTAAATTGTCGTCTGCAATATATTTTCAATTTGTCTAAAATTTGTCGTCTGCTAATGGGTTAAGGGTATTTATGATAATTTGTTTACTTTTGAAATATCTTTGTTTTTTTTTTGTTTTTTTGTGTTTTTTTTTAATTTTAGACCGCTCCAATTTCAAAGGCTTTGCAGACAACAGTCGAAAGTCAAATTTAATCTAAAAAATAATCATTCAGTAGGGTAGAAAAATTGTGGGAAAATGCTTGTTACAAGCACTTTCTTCTTATCCCACAATATTTTCTCCAGAATTAAAACACAGAGACGTAAAAAACAGGGATTTAACTGGAAAGGGTTAAAGAGGCCCTTGAACAGATTGTAATTTTTTTTATAACCTCTATTATTTTTCGTCTGGTCATGAAATAATGCCGAAATTGCTTATTACGAGCATTTTTTTTACTTGCTGCTCTCTCGGACTGTTTTCTTTGTGGTAGTAAAAAGTGTGGAAATGGTTGAGCGTTGATAGTGTGTGAGTGAAAAAATGAATAAACTAAAAGAATTCAAAGAGAATAAAAAAAAGCCATTTAGAAAGAACCTGAAGACGAGAAGTTAAAAATGATTACAATGAAAAACTTATATAATATGAATAATGAGCCATTGTCATGCTGAATCTGGAATACTCCTGCTTTTGTAGGAGGTATTATAGCCAAGATCAGCCTGCACATGTGTGCAGTCTGATCTTGGTCGACACCTCCTGCTTGTCCCTTTTGAGCCAGAACTGTTTAAGTAATCAATTTTCAAAAGAAATATTGACCCCCATTTAGACCATCCAGTGATGTCAGTCATTTGATTTTAAAGCAATACTGTATAGGGTTTTAATTCAGCATGACAAGAGTTAATGTTCACAGGGAAATAATTTCTTTGTTATTTATTTTCCTTACTTTTTTCATGAATATATTTGTTTAGTTTAAACAAATTTTATTTATTGAATATTCCGTATTAACACTACAAATCAAAAGGATTTGAACGAAAGCAAAGCTTATATTTTTTCCTAGTCTTCATCGGGGGGAAAAGGCAGAGATAGCATAACATTTATGTACACAGTCCATTCCCATATAATCCCACCTTTTTACGCACCTCAAACAAGGATTTTAGAAAACACGGTTGAAAAATTCAAAAAATGGTGGAATTTCTTAATTGTCCACTATGTTTTCTTTTACAAAAGATCAAGAGTTTCAAAATACCATCAACTATATATAAATTGTCGTCTGCAACTTCTTTGAATTTGGACCAGTCTAGAATGTTGTCGTCTGGTAATGAGCTTATAAGCAAAATGGTGTAAAGATAAGAAATCTAGTGAAATAATGACAAAATGAAAAAAATGAGAGAAAAAAATCTTAAAAAGCAACGAATCACCCTTTCAAGATGAGTGGGAAAAATTAATATACATTGTATTTCAAATGGTTTAATTTTGAAATTCATTTCATGAAAAAAAAATTTAGTATAGGAATCTGATAAAGTTTGACTGCTTTTAACGCTTGCCATGCTGAATAAAATTCTTGTTCAGAATTGCATTAAAATCAAAAGACTGATAGCACTGTTGGTCTGAATGTTAGGTTTGTAAATTGATCGTATAGACAATTTTGGCATAAAATGGACAAACAGGTGGTGTATACTAAGAACAGACTGCACATAGACTGATCTTTGACTTTGCCAATATTCTGGAGTCAGCATGACAAGGATTAAGACATTGGTCTCTATGTCAATCAAAAAGTCGATCGACCAATCAAACCATTCATTTACATCGGAAATGAACTTTATTCCGTGAACTTATTCGAGATGTAGTTACGACGTTAAGGTCAGCAACAGACGATATTTGTCTTTTATTTTATATCCATTGCCACATGTTTTAGAAAAATAACGGTGCTTTACCCATTCCCACACAATCCCTCTCTTTTACGACCCTCAAGAAAAAAGCTTTGGAAAACATTGCGGAAAATGAAGAATTTGCTTGTATCAAGCAATTTTCTTATTGTCCACAAGGTTTTCAATGCAAAAAGATATATAGAATGGCCAATCCAATCAACTTGAAATTGAAATATGCTTCTTCAAATTTGGACCCGTCTAAACAAAGTGTGTGGGAATGGGTTAATATTCCAGTCGAACTTCCTGTCGGAGTTCAGCGGGAGTTACCAGCGATCCGTTTATTGTCCTTTAGAATACGTTGATTGATTTCCAATATCAAAGTTGTTTTCAATTTTTCACACAATAATTGTAAGAGCATAAGAATTGTTCCTTTTAGAATTGGATCCGATCAGTCAAGTAACACGAGAATATGGACCTTATGACTATTTCATATGAAAATACAAGAAATTCCACAAACTTCATCAGATTCTATTCAAACTTTATTAGGAACAATCATTACGATCGTTACTTTTAACATTGGGTCGGATCCGTCAAGTATCACAGGAAAATTGGCATTGTTGAAATATCACTGAAATATCCTCCTTGACACAGGAAATTCAACAGTTTTCAAACTTCCCAAAAAATGATAGTACCATCAAAAGAACCGTTCCTTTCGAAATTTGGGTTGATCAGTCAAGAATCATGGGAAAGGGGGCCGAATGAAAATTTCATTTAAAAGACCCCCTGAACACAATTAAGTCCACGTTTCTCATAGGAGTCTATTAATACTTTCACAGAATGATTTTACCATAATTAAGATCGTTCCTTTCGAAATAGGGTCTAATCTGTCAAGTTCTACGTGAAGGGGTGTTATAGTTTTTTTTCAAAAGTCCGCTTAACTCAATAATTTCCACATTCTTCATCGGATTCTTTTCAATATTTCACAGAATTATGGTACCAAGTACCTCGGGAGAGGGGGCCTTATCGAAATTTCATTTGAAAACCCTCGTTAACAAAATAAAGTCAACAGTTTTCATTGGGTCCTTTTCAAATTTTTACAGAACGATTGTAAATTCCTAAGGATTAATTCTTTGGAAAACGGGTAAGGTCCGCCAGGTATCAAAAGAAAAAGTTCTATGAGAGCTTTATTGAAATATCTTCGTCCACAGTCCACAGTTTCTATGAGCACTTGATTGAAATATCCGTGTTAACACAACTTAGTCCTCAGTTTTTATCAGATTTTTCTTCAAAGAAACATGGACTAATTGTGGCATCGGAAAAATGGGAAAAGAGCCTCATGGATTTCATATACATGTTGTATTAGATATTTAATCAAATATTAAATTAAATAAAGGGGAAACTTGATAGCCAGGAAAGCGTCTCAGACCCTTGTTGTCCTCTTGTTCATTTTTCTTTTTCTTTTTTTCTGTTTTATGTTTTAGCATTAAATTATACAACTTGAAGTGGAATATATTTTTTTCTGAGTTGCAGACGCCAATTTGAAGTATATGAAGTTTTAGATTTTTTGTAATACAAATCGATAGAAAACATTGCTTTACCGAATAATTTTCATTAGGGGTGTCAGAAAGCGTCATTGTGTGAGAATGAATTAACCCTTTCCTGTTTTACAAAATTTAGACTTGTCCAAATTCAAAGGTTTTGCAGACGACAATTTAAAGTCTATTTTATTTGAAAATAACCTATCAGTAGGGTAGAAAATATTGTTGAAAAAGAAGAAATTGCTTAGTACAAGCAATTTCTTCTTTTCCCACAATGTTTTCTCAAGTATGAAATCACAGGGACGTAAAAACCAGTGATTGTACGGGAAAGGGTTAAAGATGTTCCGTATAAAATTTTGAGTAATGATGTAACGTATATTCTCGTCCTTTCGTAGAAAGAAAATAAAATGGTACACGGACATTTTTGACTGAAGTGTTTAAGTGCTCATCCAATTCTTAGAATTCCGTATTCTTTGTTGGTACAGGAGGATCTATTGTCAAGAAGAAAAATTTATTTTTATGGAAATCGTAGATTTGATTGTTGGTATTGTCATCGTATTCGCAGAAAATCATTTTTCTCAGGCTATTATTTAGAAATGAAATGGTTGCAACATCGCAATTATGAATTGCTTAACCCATTCCCATACAACGACGCTTTAAGACGCCCCTCATAAAAGTGATCAGGAAAACATTGTGTAAAATGAAAAAATTGCTTTAAAAAAGCAATCTTTTTCATTTTACACAATGTTTTCTACCCAGAAATTGAAAAAATCTAATATCCCATTAGCTTTTAATTGTTGTCTGCAATGCCTTTCAATTTGGACCAGTCCAAAAAATTTTCATCTGGTAATAGGTTAAAGGATCTGCGCAATTACAAGGTGATGTCAAAATCTAACGAACTACTTTCTTAATGCATCCGAATAATTGGCTGGTTGAATATCCATTTTTTTTAGATATTACTACGCCGATTTGCATATTTGATGCTGATTCGTAGAATTTGCCATGCACTTCAACTTGATGTTTTCTGTGGAGTGAACATACACATTAACAGCTATGAGGATTGTGTTATTACTTGTTATTCTACTGTGCCTAACATGTAATTGAAAAGGTTAACCTATTCCCTCTCAATGACGCTTTTAGACGCCCCAAGAACAAAATGCTATCGGGGAAAATGTGGAAAATGAAGAAATTGCTTGTAGAAGCAATTTCTTCATTATCCACAATATTTTCTACCCAAAAAGTAAAACAATATATAATAAAATTTCATATGCTTGGTGTTGACGTCTGCAGCTTCTTTCAATTTTGATCAGTCTGAAATTTTAACGTCTGATAATGGGTTAATACAAATTCGATAGCCACCGCTGTCAATTTCTTCTCCGATCTATGGTCGATTTTTGGTAGGTCTGCCCACTTGTGCGCATACGGACACAGACTGCCCATATATATAAACTCTTCATTTTCTTTCTAAAAAAATGCCCCATTATCCAAAATACTTCTTGAAAATTATTATCAACAAAACTTTGTGTGAATTTAATCATTTAAATTTGAATAGCGATTTCTCCTTTTCTCATAGTTATTTTTTTCAAGCCGCGATACTTATTTCTCATTTTGGTGGATCTCGGCTGTCAACAGACCAATCAAATTATTCATATAGAGAGGGAGTGAACTTTGAACTTCAAAACCGGCCGACATTTTATGAAAGCATTATTGTTGATCGGACTTAAATGTTGTAGCTACAGTTTATTTATAATGTAGTTACGACGTCTAGGTCGCCAACCAACCGTTTGTACTTTTTGTTACATGTTACTGACCATAAATTTTGTAATATTACGGTATTTGATAAGCCAAAGATCCTGTCCGAGGAAGGTGGGCGGGACCAACGCTCAATCAATGTACACACACCTTTTTCATGTCGTACCTCAGGGAAGATACGGTTTTTTTTTTCCAGGTACTATAGAGAGTCGAAGGAGAAGATCTTCGCGAAGATCTTCTAGAAAAAAATCTTCAGAAGAAGAAGAAGATCAATCCGGTAGTGTTAGATCCAGGGGTACGTTCTTTTCTTCGAGATACTTGATAAACAATTAGTGTTTTGCAAAAATTTAGACCTGTCCAAATTCAAAGGTTTTGCAGACGAAATTTAAAGCGGATTTAATTCTAAATATAACCGTTCAGAAGGGTAGAAAGTATTGTGATAAAAGAAGAAACTGCCTGTTACAAGCAATTTCTTCTTTTCCTACAATATTTTCTCAATCACAGAGACGTAAAAACCAGGGACTGAACAGGAGAGAGTCTTATTTAGATTTTTCAGATAGAGCGTTCTTCATGAATATTTCCATTTAAAATAACAGAAAATGTTCTTTAGAGCATCGCATTTTTTGTTACATGGGACTGGCAATAACTCTTTCAAAATAACGCCGTTTAAAACGGAAGTGGAACTTCCTGTAGGAGTCAAAGGGCGGGGCTATCGAAGTAAGTGGGCAGGTCCAGTGATTGATCAATCAAGGCTACAGTTACGACGTTCAGGTCGCCAACCAATGATTCTCCTCTTATTTAACGTTCCCGTTTACATATACGTTTGTAAATCTGATGCCGAATTTTGCCGAGTGAGTTCGAAATAAGTTTAACCCATTCCAACTCAATCCCTCCTTTTTACGCCCCTCAGGAAAAAAGCTTTGGAAAACATTGTGGATAATGAAGAAATTGCTTGTATCAAGCAATTTCTTCATTATCAACTATGTTTTCTATCCAAAAAGACGAAAAAATTCAAAATTCCATCAACTTGAAATTGTCGTCTGCAGCTTCTTTCAATTTGGACCGGTCTAAAATTTTGTTGTGTGGGAATGGGTTAAAGTCCCAGAAATACTTGGATAATCGACCAATCGCGTCTGTCAATCAAGGAATCAATCGAGAAATCAAAGCATTTATTTAAACCCGGGCGAAAACCTTGAACTTCAACAATGTCCGTTATATATGTGCAGCATTTTTATTGGTTTGACGACTTAGAGGTCGTTAGTACGACTAAACCAAGCTGTAGTTACGACGCCTAGGTCGCCAATCAATAGTTTTACGTTTTTATTACCTTCCTTGTCATAAACTTTGCATGATAAATCCGATTCAGTTATCGAATTTGAACTTCCTGTCGGAGTCGTAGGGCTGGGCTAATTCAACACTAAACAATGAATGTAGTCTCAAAATGGTTTTTCCCACAGAACAAAATTTTGGACTAGCCCAAATTGAAAGAAGTTGCAGAAGACAATTTCAAGTTGATGAAATATTAAAAATCTTTATATTTCAAGTAACAAACAATTTCTTCATTTTCCACAATGCTTTCCAAGGCATTTTTCTTGAGGGGCGTCAGAAAGCGTCACTGTGAGGGAATGGGTTAATCGCTTGGTATTTCTTTTATGGGTTTATATTAAATTCTACCAGCTTTTTAAATTGAGTTTGGCCCGAACACTTATGGTCTATTTGTCATTTAGCGTATATCATGAGAGTTTTTGGATGCTTTTAAATTTAAGAATAAAACTCTTTGATACATTTTGATAAAACGTTGTCAATAAGACACGGAAATATTAAGTTTTGATAGCTCGGTATCTAATGAATACATAGTGTAAATGTACTTTTTTTATCTGGCAAAGCGTCAGCTTTGATAGCTTAAGTTAACAGACAAAATTTTGAGGTCATCTCAAAGTTCAACCAGAGCAAACTACCAACTTATTAATCCATTGAATGTCTACGCCATAAAAATAGCCCTTATTGCAAACTCTATGGAAATTGTTGAGAACTCTTTCAAAAGCATGCTGTTCACGCATCTTTAGCAAAAGGCTTTGGAAAACATTGCAGAGAATTAAGAAATTGCTTGTAACAAGCAATTTCTTCATTGTCCACATTTTTTTACCCAACAAGGGAAAGACTATCTACATTCAACTAACTTGAAATTGCCGTCTGCAACTTCTTACAAATTTAACCAGTCTAAGATTTTATCATTTTGTAATGGGTTAACTCCTCTCGTTTATTTATCATGGTAACCTTTAGCAAAGAAGATTACTTAAAAGAGCTATGCCTCGTTAGCTTGCAGTACTTTTAGTACATTTGATGATGTGTTATATGCGCGTATTTTACAGTGTTAAAGTGTCCCACCTGTAGTTATAGCAACATTGCCATTGACCCTTCAACTGTAGAAAGTATCTCTTTGTCTCCAACACCGCTGGGGAATCAGAAATGCGGCCAGGTGCTTACAGGACCAACACCAGAGGTATTAACCGATTACCAGACGGCAAAACTTTAGACCGGTCCAATATATTCAAAGAAGCTGCAAACGATAATCTCAGGTTGATTGAATGTTATTTTCTGTTTTGGATAGAAAACATTGTGGCTAATGAAGAGATTGCTTGTAACAAGCAATTTCTTCATTTCCACAATGTTTTCCATAGCATTTTTCTTAAGAGGCATAAAATGAGGGTTTGTGTGGGAATGAACCCTTTATATGCTGAACACGGAAAAAAGCTGTTGAGAGCATAAACAAAGATAAGCCCGCAACTGTGTGCGGTACACCAAGTGTCAGTAACTTATAATCTCGAATTATTGAGAGAGAAAGCCTTAGAAAGAAATGTCTCGTATAAGCGATTCCAGTGATGCCAGCCCTTTGATTCGAATGTCTATTTTGAAAGAGGATTTTAATGTAACATGCTAGGGGTTAACCTATTTCCACACAATGACGCTTTTCGGCCCTCCCGAAACAGTGTGGAAAATTTCTCCATTATCAACAATGTTGGCTACCAAAACTAGAGGCGCTTTAGAGCTTGTATCGCTCCACAGGCATGAATGTACTGCTTAAGCAATTCCATGAATTTGATATAAATAGATATAAGGGAAATAATCTAAGTCACTGAAATCTTTGAAACACTTCTAGAGAAGAATTTCAACTTTTTCATTATTTTTAAAAAAGTCAAGTAAAGTTAGGTATAGTTCATTCACTTGGGAAGTTGAAAAGGTATTAACAATTTTTTTTTAAAAATCACTGTATACCATATATGGACAAAAGCCACAACCATCATAGCCAAGCTTTTCAACCAAACAAAATCATTTGACGGAATCCGACAAACAGTCATCTGGGGATCATTCTTGTGAAAATTGGTTGAAATCCATCAAAAGTCCATTTGCACTATATACCATATATGGAAATAAGCCATATCCATTTAAGCCATATTTTTTACTATCAAAATTCTTTTTGATAATCTGATAAAGAGTCACTAAAATATCAATTTGGTAAAATTTGGTTAAAATCCATCCAACTGGTTTCTGAGACAAAGAATTTCAAAGCTTTTACCAAATATGGAAATAAGCCCAACCCATTAAAGCCATGTTTTTCATTTGATCAGAATTCTCTGAAGGAATCTTATAAAGGGTCACCCAAGGATCATTTCTGTGAAATTTGGTTGAAATTATTCAACTGGTTTCTGAGAAGATGATTTTCAAAGCTTTCACCGTATATGGGAATTAGCCCCGCCTATCAAAACAATGTTTATCACCCGATCAAAACTTTTTGAAGGATACTAATGTTGACCCAAGAATCATTTCTGTAAATTTTGATTGAAATCCATATAACGGTTTCTGAGAAGAACATTTTTAAAGTTTTTACCATATATGGAAATTAGCACCGCCAATCAAAGCAATGTTTTTCATCCGATCAGAATTCTTTGAAGGAATTTGATAAAGGGTCTCCCAAGTATCATTTCTGTGAAATTTGGTTAAAATCCATTTAATAGTTTCGGAGATGAATATCTTTAAAGGTATTACCATATATGGAAATTAGCCCGCCCATTAAAGAATTGCTTCCATCTAATCAAAATTCTTTGAAGAAATCTGATAGAGGGTCACCCAAGGATGATTACTGTGAAATTTTGGTTGAAGTCTGTACAGTAATTTCCGAGGAGAAGATTTTTAAAGAAAAGTTTACGGACGGACGATCGGATGGACGGACGCACGACGGAAACCACACCATTATAATAGTTCTCTGGCTTTCAGCCAGTGGAGCTTAAAAAAAATATTTTTTAAAATTCCATCATCCTGAAATTGCCGTCTGTAATTACTTTGAATTTGGACCAGTCTCAAATTTTGTCATGTGGTAATGGGTTAAAGGCTGTCTGTGACATTTCCACCAATGGGTCGGGGCAGAGAATGACAGCTGCACAATGCATTGACTCTTGTGCTTTTATCGGGATTGAGGACTGAAAGTACTTGAACGCCAAAACTGTGGTTCAATTCTTTTTATGCCTACGTCATTTAATGGCGATGGACATAGAAGGTTACCTCTGGCCGCTGTGTGGGTGAGGTTGTTTGTTTGTGTGTTATTGTGTGTCAAATTCTTATCCAGAGAATGTCATGTAAATCAATTGATGGTTTACAAAATAACTTGGTACAGTTCTTCTCCTTGCGTAAAGGTATGTTGTGTACTTCCAAGCTCAATGTCACAAATTAAGGTCATATTACGAGCAGTTATGCGGGGGCATCTTTCTCTATGACCCATTTCTAGTTTGAACAAAAAAGATTCATATATAATTCTGATAAACCATACAAACAGGTGAAGTAGACTTTGAGCATGCTGCACGTTTGTTCAGGCTGATCATTGTCTATTTCTCTTACTAAAATAGGAATATTCCGGGCTCGGCATGACAAGAGTTAATAGCATTCGCTGATCTCTTAAAGCGTATCTTAAACAGGTTATGGATGAAAAACGTTGGCTCTCAATCTCTAACCTTCTAACTTTAATACTTTCAGATATTTGAAAGGGGGGAATTAAGCTGATTTTGTAATGAAAATGACAGTTCATAACTAGTTGGTGTAATGTAACACCAAATTAGTCAACTAAGTAAAAGCCAACTGGAGCCGAAAATGATCGGCAATTGTGGTTTCTATGACGCATTAATTACGTCTTTGGCTTCAGTCGGTATCGTCCGATAATTTCTGATGTTTTAACCCTTTCATGCTCAATCCCTGGTTTTTACGTCCCTGTGTTTTATCTTTGAGAAAACATTGTAGAAAAATAAGAAGAAATTGCTTTTTCAATATTTTTTTCTACCCTACAGAATGATTATTTTTCAACTAAAATCGACTTTTAATTGTCGTCTGCAAAACCCTTGAATTTGAAAAAAAGGAAAGTGTTAAAAGTAGGGCATTATCATATTGTAGTTTATATTGAATTAAGTATATATTTAACACGACGAAAGAACAATTATCGTGAAGTTGGCATCCAGATATACCTTTATTTTATCAAATTTTCATTAAAATATGTCAAAGAGCAGCTTTAAAGAAAGTGTAAGTCAGTAGCCAAAACTTGAACCAAGCAACCGTTGAAGGGACCCAAAATAGGTGGCCGCTTATGGGAAACGGTGGTTTATCCCTTTGCTGTTTTGCAAAATCTTAGACCTGTCCAAATTCAAAGGTTTTACAGACAACAAGTTAAAGTTAATTCTATTTGAAAAACAATCATTCAGTAGGGTAGAAAATATTGTGGGATAAGAAGAAATTGCTTGTCACAAGCAATTTCTTCTTTTTTTCACAATGTTTTCTCAAGTCTAAAATCACAAGGGCCAGGGATTAAACAGGAAAGGGTTGATAAATATAAGATCCTTTCGTAATTTTGGAATAGTCTCGGCTAGGGGATTCTGCTGAGTACATAAATATATAATTTAATTTTTAGTTTCGTCTATCAATAAAGGGTTTATTTCAGAGATGAAGAGAATATTTTTTGTTTTCATGGAGGTATGAACCGAAAAGCCTAATCACACTGTATGAATACGCGAAGCGGATTCATACATAAATGTGATTAGGTTTTTCGGTTCATACCTCCACGAAAACAAAAATTATTCTTTTCATTTCTTATCATTTAATAGCATCGAGCGAAAAATACAACAACTTTACAAATTTTGATGCCTTTTTGTATGGAATTATTTTGTGCGGAAGCATACAAAATGACTGCGTGCTCAAAATTTTGTTCATGGAGGTATGAATTAAATTTTTCGACCAATCAGATCGCTCGTTTTTGATAGACGAATCTTTTCCAAAAAAAACTCAATTGAATTATCGTATGCGGAAAATTAGCCCCTTTCTGTGCAATTCCTAGTTTAAGAAATGAATAAAGAGGGGTATCTTTGAAAATCTTCTCCTCCGAAATCATTACACCTAGAGCTTGGATATTTTGTATGTATCAATGCCTATTGACCCTCTACCAAAATACTTCAAAAATTACCGAACTCTGTAAATTAGCGCTATATGGTGGGATCTTATATTGTAAAGGTGACTATCTTCTCCTCCGAAATAATTTGGTGTAGGGCTTTGATATTTTGTATATATCTTAAAGCCTTGAGCCATCATGCTACTCCTACTCTCAGGGAAGCGATGTAGGACCATCATGGTTCTCTTGTTTTATCAACTGTCTCGCCATACATTCTCTCTCCCTCTAATAACTTCAGACTCAATGCTTCTGAAAGCGGACAACAAATAATTTTAACCCATTATCCAATGACAAGGTTTCAGACCGGTCCAAATGAAATGAAGTGTTCAGTTGACACTTTCAACGCAATTAACCCATTCCCACACAACAAATTTTTAGACTGGTCTAAATTAAAAGAAGTTGCAGACGACAATTTAAAGTTGATGGATTTTTTTTTTCGCCTTTTTAGGTAGAAAACATTGTGGGTAATGAAGAAATTGCTTGATAAAAGCAATTTCTTCATTTTCCACAATGTTTTTCCAAAGCTCTATAATTGAGGCGCGTAAAAAGGAGGGCTTGAGTGGGAATGGGTTAAATTTACAATGAGATGCCTTTTGGGACAAAAACGTCGTGAAAATTTGAGAAATTGCTTGTAACAAGAAATTTCTTTATTTTTCCATTGATATTTCTTTAATGTCGTGAAAAGTGGCTTATGTACATTGTGTGGATTTGTTTGTTTGTTGTTTGCTTAATTGTGTTTTCAACCTGTTTTGAACATATTTTCAACTATATCACGGCGAAGATCACTTATTCATGTACAACTGTACTTCCAGGGTATCAGCAGTACTAGACTGGGCTCTAAAATGTCTTTGCCCATGTATATACTCACATGACAAGCTTCACTGTCGGAATTCGAACCTACAACTCTGGACTTTCTTCAGATTACAACTCCGTCGCAATGTCCACTGACACGGAGCCACACAGGACCCCTGGGATTGTGTGTGGATAGACTTTTGCACTTTATGGGGCCTGGGGGTCGTCCAGGCTTCTCATAGAAATTTAGAAATTTTGGACGAAACGTCCATAAGTCGTCTCTTTCTTGTATCCTTCGTGCAACACAGATAAATAGTTCATTTCGTGAACAACACGAGTGGAATTTGAGCTTTTGTTGTTCACCCAATAAAAGAAAAATCGGCATTATATTAAAATTAACGATGATGCTTTATGAGGATTTAAGAGATTTCTTGTTGATTTAACACACGATAATTCTCAACACCCCCCCCCTCCAAAAAGTAAAAATAAAGATAAAAGCTTCAAAATGATAAAATAACTTTTTTGGTTGATATAGCTGTGAAAGAGAGAAAAAATTCTTGAATTTAAAAAGGTTTTTAGTATGGTGGCATAGAACTGCCACCACTTACCATACAAAAATTGAGGATAACGCATTTTGTACTTTTTCATTAAAAAATTTCGTGTATTGAATTTTATCATGATATTTTTCTACTGTCCGTTAAGAAACCAGATATCAAGTTAACAGGTATTCTGTCGTGGTAATGCTCTTGAAATTTTTCGTGTAAGTGCTCTGGAACTGCCACTACTTACTAGATAATTAACGCGAAAGGAATGGCGGAAAACTCGTAAGTTTTAAATTTTTATGAAAACTATGCAAGTTTACATGTCCGATAACATGATATCCGCCATTTTTAGCCTTAGATTGCGTCAGCAATCTGAGGCTGAAGTTACAATGCTAAAAATTCAAACCCATGCAGAGTTTAAAGTGAAAACCTAATATAAAAACTTCTACCGCAATCAATGAGATCTTCTGTCGCTTGAAAAGTAGATCGGATCTGACCATAAATTAATACGCCCGATAGAGGCGAGAAGGACGAAGGCGAGATACGACTCATTGAAAGCTGTCGGCTTGATGTACAGTAATTTCGTGTGAGTGTTCTGAATTTGGCATAATTATCAAAACTTGACGAATGAATGGAAAGAAAGAAAGGAGATTTATAAAATATATTGGAAATTATTAAACATATATAATCATTTCATATTGTTAAGAAAAAATAAGGTGTTTGTTTCATACCAAAATAATATTACTTATTCTAGAGTAACAATGTTAAAACGGTCCGGTTAGACGAAGTTGCTGTATAAAGCTGATAAGTAAAGCTGTCGGTTTTACGCACGATTGGAATGTTTTGTTTAACAAATTAATTGGTCATTCATAGGATCATATTCGCACTGTCTGAAAACAGTTTGGTCGTGCTCTGACTTTGTGTCTATATATTTTTACCTCCACATTCTACCCAAAGGATGCAACGTCTACATACCGCTTTTGAGAGTTGTAAATAATCGTGTTAACCTGGTAAACGACCGCCCGTCATCTCTCGCTCTCTTTATCTGGAGATTATAAAGCGCATATTTACATAACGAAATTGGTCTGTGTGGTAGAGTATAGAATACTCACATCACACGCAAGAGGCTCCTAGTTCGAACCTGGCTACACGCTCCATTCCCCTATCTCTCTCACTCTCTAGCTCTCTCTCGCTAGCTCCACTGGCTGAAAGCCAACGAGCTTTTGTCATGATGTGGTGTCTGTCATCCGTCCGTCCGTCCGTCCACTTTTACTTTAAAAATCTTCTTCTCAGAAAGGACTGAACATAATTCAACCAAACTCAACCAAAATTCACAGGAAGGATCCTGGGGTGGCCTTTATCAGATCCCTTCAAAGCATTTTGATCGGGTGAAAAATATGTAACGATATATATACATGTAAATATATCGTTACAATACCTCAACGAGATGAAAATTATTGCGGGCAGGTTGTGTCACCTAGCGCACAAATTGGCAGATCTGCGCATAATCGGCAGTAGATTTGGGTAGAAAGTGGCACCTGCGATAATCCGACCAACAAACTTTTTTCTGTCCAGATTATATATCTCCTGTATACATATCTCAGGCTTTCAGCGCTTTGATTTCTAGTTATAAATGTGGTAGGTGGTAGCAGTTCCTGAGCACTCACTCGACAAAATTCGTGTTAACTTTATTATGTGATATCTTCTAAATTTGAAGTTTTCGTGAAAAAAACCATGATATCCGCAAGTCTTTTGTGTTAATTCATGTGGTAAGTGGTGGCAGTTCTATACCACAGTATTTTAGATAAGGTGAAAATAACGAAGTGTATTCTATGTAATGACGTCATTTTACTAACTAATACTATAAATAGTATATAAAATGTGTGTTCATAAAATACCGAATCTATATATAAAACCCTTGATTTTAGCTTGTCAAGCGACTGCTTTGATAGCTTAACTTAACAGACAAAATGTTGAGGTCTTCTCAGAGTTATATGAGCACAAACTGCCACTGGAGGCTTAACAACTAAATCCATTGAGTGCATACGCCATAAAAAGTAGTTCTTGTGTATTTCAGGAATGTTACAAACTCTTCCTGCAAGTTCATCTCCAAGGTATTTTCTTGCTCACTTGAGCATATCGTGTTCAAAATAAGTCTGATCAGAGTCCTCATGCGCTCTGCTTTGTATGGCCACATGAATAAACTTTGTTCAAACCTTCAAAAGCATGATATTTAACTATTGACGAAGAAGATTACTTAACAAAACCAGGCTTTGCTAGCTTACAGTACTTTCAGTACTTTGATTATTCGTTTGTAGATGACTCGATTGATAAATTCAGTACTTCATAACCATTCATTCAATAACCTTTACTTACAGATACCAGAAGAGGAGTGTGTCAAGGGTTTGGCCTCTCTTTTTAGCATGTCCGTGTCGAGATGTATTTGGTATAATGGCACTCTAACTATGACATCAGGTGATGAAGGTATGTCACACTTTAACCGTTGTCGTGCAGAATAAATTCAAAGAACTGAAAGCATTGAAAGACCCTGATTGTGGGTCAATATTATTTTTTTTCATCTTTTTATTCATTTGATTTTTAACATTGTTTTTAACGTTTTAAAATTTTTGACTCAATCCATTACCAGACGACAAAACTTTAGACTGGTCCAAACTAAAACGAGATGCAGAAGAGTGGGCGTTTAAAGGTATCATTGTGTGGGAATGGGGTTAAAATGGCAAATGTGTGGTAGAGACTAAGATCAGACTACACATATGTGCAGGCTGATCCTAGTCTTTACCTCCAGCCATAGCAGAAATATTTCGGTTTCAGTGTGACAAGAATTAGATTGTATTTGTGTCTCACCAAAAGAATAAAGACCCCTTGGTTATTTCGTAAAATATTATTCTTGTTAAGTATCGTGGTAAACGCTGCTTTCAACAGTATTTCAGTTTTATAGCGGCAGCTGGTGAACCTTACCATCGCTTCCTGTCATGTCTCACACCTGTTCAACCGCAATATTCGATCCCAGCCAGTAGCTGCCCATCTCACTTAGTCGCACCATTCGCCTGCGTAACACGAATAAAGAATTTGGACAGTGGTGGATTTTATTAATCTAGTAAAATATGCATATACATTCCACTCTAACAAAATCGGACACGCTAGAAAAAAATTGTATCCAACAGTGTCAAATACCGTTCAACGTAAGGTAAACTAAGATGGCGTCATTTTCATTCCACATATGACGTCATATTGCAAGTAAACGTAATCAGAACGAAAATACGTGAAGAAATACAAATATTTTTTAGTATTTCATCAAATTTATCTTATAAAATCAGGTATCCAATGAATGGAATATTATGTTACGATTGCGATACGGGAACTTGTATTTGCTTCCCATTTCAACCTTCCCATTTCAACCTTCCCATTTCAAAGCAAATATAAGATGTTGTATCTCTATCGTAACATAATATTCCCTAAATATTTAAAAAAAAAAGAAAAAAAAAATGGGTGTAAATGTCTTGTTAATTTGTTTTGTTTGTTTGTTTGTTTTGGAAGGGGACGTTTAATAGAGGTTGCCTTACTAAAATGGTCGCTTAACCTGTTAACACACAGTCCCATTTTTTCATTCCCGAAAAACTACGATAGGCCTAATGGAAATCTTTGCCGGAAAGGCGGACATTGCTAATTACAGTCAGTTTCTCCTTTTCTGACACTGTTTCTATCTTAATTTTCTCTAACTTCCCTATTATATCCGATTATAACACAATTTACTATGACGTCTCTAACTACTTTCGAGTTGGATCAGTCTAAATTTTGTTGTCTGATTACGGGTTAATAATGGTGACCAACTTTGGTTACATAATAATCAAACTAACTCCAAGTAAAAGTAGTTTATTCTTGAGACTCGACTATTTTGTTTTATTATATCAGCGATCGTTTAAGAGACTTGTTACAAAATATTAGAAACAAAATTTGAACGTGCGTACCTCGATTTCCAAAAGGTTAGACAAACAAAGAATGTCCTACCATATGATTATTACAATAGATATTGAAACTCAGGTCAAAAATTTATTCAAAACCGAATTGAAAAGAGAATAATCAATTCGCTTCTTTTGATTATGTTCAAGCTAAGGTTTTTCCAAGACAAGATATACCGAATTGTTTGTGCTACTATATTTTACGCAACGCATATATATTCTACGTCATAGACGATATTTAGTATAATATAAAATATAGGCTTTCGGGTCGTTATTGCCATGCGATAACGGATAAAACAATGGCGTTAACGGCGGGGGACGTATATCAAACAGTAAATTCACGTGCCGTAAACGCCCGGATTTTCACTTATCCCAGCAACAGACGGCAAAATGATCGACTGATCAAAACTGAAAGGGCTTGCAGATGACATTTCAAAGTTTATAAAAATTTCGAATTCTTAATTTTCTAGGTAGAAACCATTGTAAAAAATGAAGAAATTGTTTGTAGCTAGCAATTTCTTCTTTTTACACAATGCCCTCCCTTTTTTTTTTGGAGTGGGGGTTAAAGAGTCATCGTGTGGGAATATCCCCGATCCGGACCACTGTATTGTACAGTATATATCCGTTTCGTGGAATATCATAATTCGACGAATTCTATTAATTCTTAGTGATTTATTACAAATTTAAGGTCATATCATAAATAAAATATTTAATTCGTTTTCATATAAACCTGAATTTATCAAACTCGTCATCTAAAACAGATAAAATTTCGACAGAGCATCGTATATGTCTGTTTTCCAATGAATGCGGTTTTCCATGACCAAATATTTGATATCCTCTATACCCCATTGTAGCACAATCGGTTTATGTATCTGTGCATTTCGTAAATATACAAAATGTTATTGGTCGACTAACGGATTAAAACTAGATTGCCGGAGACAATCAATAAGAGAGTAATCATGCAAAATGAGATTAAGGCCCTTCATGTCGAAAAAAAAAAATTACTATATGAGCGCGTGCGTGACATTTCCAACCATTACACATGAGCGCCAAGTAAAGACTCAGATCAGTCTAAGCATCCGCACAGTCTGATCAGAGTCTTCACTCTACGCTCTGTAGAAAGATACTGACCCGAAGCTTCTTTAAACAATCAGCGAATGTTCAAATTGCCCTGAATGGCTGTCCAGGGTGCTCAATGTGATCGAGTCACGCACATGCGAAATTGTTGGAAATGTCACGCACAGGCTCATATGTTTAAATTCAATAATAGTTGACTGCGGCCATAGAGCAGTTGGTAGTGCATCGGAATTTCTTTTATGAGATCCAGGGTTCGATCCCTAGTCGCGGTAAATATCTTTTCCAACTTTTGTCTCCCAACAATTACGGGGGGGGGGGGTAGTCATTAACCTAAGTGGGATGAGCAGCAAGAGGTTCCGAAAGGATGCATTGGTAGTACTGGTGGGACAAATACAAGGAATCCTGTTCAACCCCTGGATTTTACTTCCCTGTACATTTATAATTCAGAACACATTGTAGATAATGTAAAACCTTGAATTTGGACAGGTCTAAAATTTTGCAAAACAGAAAAGGGTCAAATGAAGCACATTCTCGTTAAATTTTGCTGTTTTTTATTATTATTACAACCTCAGAAACGTAATTAACCCTACGTTCATTCATTTCAGAGATACCGTTTCATGTCAGTAAGCGGGGCTGTGTTGACAAAATCTTTCCAATACAGGGGTGCAGCAGTTTGACCGATTTTGACGATATAAAGTCAGATTTTGAAGACATAACTAGCTCCCTCCCAAACAGCCTGAGCGTGCACCAATTCCAAGGTCAACAATGCATTTATGATGGAGATTCGGTATATAGCTCAGCACCATACATTCACCAAGGGTCGGGAGTCTATTTAGTTTGGAAGATCATATGTATTCTATTGTTCAGATATATGTAATTTTCTTCCGAAAGTAGCTGTAGTCCGTATGCAATTTTGGGAATAAATAAAAACACTTTGAACTCCAACATTTACCGTTTGAACTCCAGCATTTACCGACGATTATCACTCGAGTATCTGGTGGCTAACCGTCACCTCTTGTTGTGACGGCGAATCGTCACACTGTAATTATTCGAAATCAATAAAGATTACCCTTCATCAAAACCCCCGATCACGTTCCTTTTGGTGTGTATGTGAAAATCCATTAAACCGGAATCAAAATCCTGCTTCATTTCATCGCCAGACATGAATTTTTGGCTAAAACATTGAGCAACACATCTTTGTAAGGTGTTAGCCCTTTCATGTTTTATAAAATTTTTGACCTGTCCAAATTCAAAGTTATGAAGACAAAGGTTTAAGCTGATTTGATTTGAAAAAAAAACAACAACAACAACACACATTCAATAGGGAAGAAAATATCGTGGAAAAAGATGAAATTGCTTATCAAAAACAATCTCTTCTTTTTCAACAATCTTTTGTCAATTATAAGACCCAAAGGGGGTAATATTCAGAGATTGAACGGTAAATAGTTAAGAAAATACTTTGAATTTCAAAAATTACCATGGCATGTAAATAAAAGGGGTATGTATACTATGTAATTCATCGGTACAGTTCATGTGCACGCAATGCAGTAATACAGTTTTTAGAATCGTATCACGGTTTTAATTTTTTCCAAAACTTTCAGAATTCCTATACTTGTGATAAATGACCGTCACATTTTTTCTTATAAATGTCAGACTGTCATCATCCTTTCTAATGCCATGTGAGTTTTTTGTTTGTTCTATATTGATTTAGCAAGTGACGGTTGAGCATCACGATGAAAGGGGAAGTGGTAATGAGTATCCATCACAATGAATGTTGACAGCTGACCGTCAGATTCTAGACTGTTTATTTGAAGCACTTTTGGTGTTTTGTCGATTTAAACATCGAAACTGTAACTTATTCAAGACATTAATGTCGCCGAACAAACCATTTTACTTTTTTGTTACATATCAATGGCTAAACATTTTTACAAATAACGCCGTTGAATATCTAAGTGGAACCTCCTGTCGGATCTCAGTGGGCGTGGTAAGCGATCCGTTAATTAGAGCCTTTTAGTTAGCGCGCAAATGACGTCATGACGCATTGTGTGATGTCATTGTACAAACGGCGTCTTTCATGAATGTTTAGCGGGATTTCATTAGTCGATAAATAGCCAGAGTTTTTACGTTTCATCGAAAAAGCAATGTCAAATTATGAATAAACAGTCAATTTCGTGTTCACAAAATACCAATTTATTAACGTAATCCAAATCATCTGATTTAAAGCATTCAGTAGTTCATAGCTAGTTATTCAATTGACCAATCGCTGGCCCCGCCCACTATAACCATAGGCCACGCCCCTCGACTCCGTCAGAAAGTCCTGCTTCGATTTTAAACGCGTCTTTATTTTTCATTATTTATAGCCAGTAGTATATAAAAAGGGAGAATGGTTGGTTGGAGACCTAAACGTCGTAGCTAAAGTTTGAATAAGCTGTAGTTACGACGTTTAAGTCGCCGATCCAACAAATATGTTTAACAAAAATGCGGCCAATATCGGAGTTCAAACCTTAATTTTGGTTTGAATGAAAGATTTGATTTGTCCATCGATTCCTTGATTGAAAGTCCCGATTGATCAATTGTCATCTGTTAGATTTACATTTTTTTAGTTCAAAATTTGTTAGCTTGTATCACAGGGACTCGTCACAATTGATTTTTTTTACACTGGATACATAAACATAGACAAGGGATTAAACTTGACAAAAATTACGAGCGTACCTGATAAGAGTGAAATCGACGATTTCATTTATATCGGAGATGATCGTACTTTTTGTCAAGTTCAACCCTTCGTCATATTGTATCAGCCACGCTTTAGATCGTTTCTTACCCTTACTCCTAGCTTAACGCTCACTTGCTTCGTGTGTAAATGAGTGGAAGATTCAATACAGACAAAAAGGTTAGCTTCTACAAAAAATCAAATCAGTTAACCCATTACCAGACGACAAAATTTCAGGATGGTGCAAAATTGAAAGACATTGCAGAAGACAAACAAAATTGTGTGTAAACAGAGAAATGACCGCAACATTTTGGAAAAAGAAGAAATTGCTTTTGACAAACAAGTTCTTCTTATACCACAATGTTTGCGAATAAAAGTAGTCATAATGGTAAAGAAGAAGGGAATTACTTGTAGAAATGTATCTTTTTTTATTATCTTATCGAATTTATTGAATAAATTGTAGGTATATAATAAATGGAATATTACGTTAAATTTTGAGCTGCGATGGAAAATGTTGATATTTAACGAGACTGGAGGTCGACAAGCAAATACAGGATGTTGTATCTCTATAGTAACATGATATTCTCACTGTATCCGACGATTTATAAAATGATTGTTTGGATAGTGTTAAAATATTGACCTCTATTTCGTCGACATCTATTCTAAACACAGCCAAATACCTTAGGGATTCATTCAAATTACGTAATAACACACTACAGACCAATTTGCCTACATGATTATTAATAAAGTTTGAATTGATTGCATTTAAATAGTCTTCATTGTGAATATATGATCTTGTACTTGATATGTATTTATGTATGTAATATGCTATATGCCACATTTATATTGTTATTTGCCAGAAGCACTGCTAGTGCTGATTTGCTGAATAAATTAAATGAAAAAATGAAACTGTAATTTTTTATGGCTGCGTCACATGGTTTAATTTCGTGGGATAATCACAGAAAGCATAGGACTATTGAAAGAAACGGGCTAAAATGCCCAATGGGACCCCTGTGGGTTCCATATTTGAAATTCGCTAAATGATTGATCGTCGCTGTCAATCAAAAACTTGATTGGGCAAAAGAATCAATCATTAACTGAGACGGGATGTGAAAGGTGAATTTCGAGATTAATGCAAGCATTTTGTTGGTTTGACCACTAATACGTCGTTACTACCTATTTAAAATGTAAATACGACGTTTTTGTTGCTAACCATAAATTTGCCATTTGTTTTATATTCAAGACCATATAGTTTGCAAACTAACATTCTTTGTCAACTCAGTCAAACTGCTTTGTCGGGGGTCAGTTGACGTAGCGAGCGATCCGTCGCTTCTCTGACGTTATTTAAGACGTTTCATGACACTTTTTTGTTTGTTTGGTACTTTTTAATATTTGTTGTTGTTGTTTAAGAATTGCTCTTCAAGCCTTGGGGGTTTCATTCTTTTTTCTCTTATTGCATATTATTAAAATGTATCTACATCTTTTATTGTTGTTGTTGTTGTTCTGGGAGAAATTCTTAGTTGTCCTAAAGCTGAAGATATGTTTTAAAACACCATACAATGGAAAGTAATAAAAATACACATCGTCTGTACGCGACCAAAATGTCGTAAATACAGCTTAAATAATAATTTATTTACCACTGGCATTTTAGTCACCCACGTTATGTAATACCAGGGCCCTGTCTCTGCATAAAGGTAAGATAGAACGGTTGCAAAATCAGATACCTATACTGGTAAGCGTGTAAGTAATTTGAAAAACAACATGGGGAGAACGACCTTGAGCAGAAAACATCCCTATACCATAAGACTTCCCTCGCCAATTCTGTCCATCTCTCGGTATCGGGTCCGTTCGCCCTAAATATACTTTCGCCCCGGGTCCGTTCGCCCCGGGTCCGTTCGCCCCAAAAGCGGGTCCGTTCGCCCTATTTTTCTATGTTCGCCCCCTTTTTAAAATGAGTTAGAATGAGTATAATTGTTTAGTGTATGTTTGAAAATTCACTTAAATGTTAACTTTTTTTTAAATGCTTTGTCATACAGTTAAATGACTCGAACGTTGTTCGAAATTGCATATTCCCGATGTTATTGAAAGTTGCAACTCGTCCGAGTTTTGTATTATTCAATTACATCGAACACGCTACAATATCAATCAGAGATTAATTAACGTTAAAGCAGGTAATTATAAATTTAGTTGTTTGAAGTCAAACACGGTCATTATGATATAAGAAGCTTGATTTCTTTCGGTTATCAACGAAATAATAGTGGACTTTGCCAAATCCAAAGACGTTGCAGAAGATGAAATAACATAAAGCGATTTTAAATTCGAACAATGGACCGAGAAATTTAAAAATATAGTTAGAAAAGGAGGACCTGCATTTTATTTGCAATCTCTTCTTTTCTCACTGTGTTATTTTAGCCCGTAAAATGCGAGTTTTAGTCGTAATTTGTAAAGACATTATGAGTTTAATATTAGGTATATTCTTTCACAGAGATGAAACTTTTTTAGCTGTAAATGAGATGTTTTGCCCAGCAAAAATGTATTAACAAGGTAATCACTTCTGAATCAAAATCACGTAACTACAATTATGGTTTAGCTGTAAATACGTTGTTTTGCCCAACAACAATAAATTAACATGATAATATATTGTAAAGCAGAAGCTTGTAACTACAATAAAGATTTAGCTGTAAATACGATGTTTTGCCCATAAACGAGGAATTAACAAGATATTTCCAAAAATTGCAATCTTTTGCAATCAGAGTATTTGTATTTTTTCTTATTTTTTCAAATTCCTTTAGTTCATTGAACGACGATCCCCCCCCCTTTCAGAAGAAATCCCAACTGGGAATACCACTATACATTATAAAGTACTCCCTCCTGGTAGCAAACGTGGTTCTCTTTAACCTTATTATGTACTTTGAATCAATTTTCGCTCACTTCAAATTTAGACCAGTCTGAAATTTAGTCTAGATATGGGTATAAGTGGAAGAAATTAACTCAATTACAAAACCTAAACATCTCTTATAGAAAAATAAATGTTAACCAGAATATTTCCTTGGCATCTATAGTATAAATAAAAAATAGGGCGAACGGACCCGGGGCGAACGGGAATTAGGGCGAACGGACCCGATGCGAACGGGAATTAGGGCGAAAAGTAATTAGGGCGAACGTGATTTAGAGCGAACGGACCCGGATTCCCATCTCTCTGAGGCACGCTTAAGCACGACGTTCTCCAGGCCTGTGGAACAAAGTACCCTGTCATCAGCAATCCGCAATGTGAATCGCTATTCTTCACTAAAGACAAACGAATTCCATTCCCTTTGACTGAACGTAGATGTCGTGTGTCCAATGTCAATCTGTTATGATAAGGTGTAAAAATCGGTCCATTATGTGGCCTTCGGGCTAGAAGTTTAGCTGCTCACCAACGGGTCTCTACAATTTGGGCTGTAACCCTACCATCAAACAATGCGAGATTAATCCATTACCGGACGAAAGATTTTTAGACTGGTCGAAATTCAAAGAAGTTGCAGACGACAATTTTTCTGTGATGAATTCTTTTGTATTTTGGGTTGGAAAAGATTTTAGATAATGAAAAAATTACTTGTCACAAGCAACTTCTTCATTTTCCATAATGTTTTCAAAAAAACATTTTTCTTGGGGGCGTAAGAAAGCGTCATTGTGCGGGAATGGGTTTTATAAACAAATAATTAAAAAATCACGAAAAGTGACTCTGAAAGATCGACATTATTCCCAAAGCAGACAGTTGATAGAATTCACATGTATATGAATTATATCCCTGTACAAGTTCAAGCCATTTGTAAGTTTTGAATTAAAAAATAGATTCGATAAAACGACTTGAAGGGGGAAAATCGTAAATTCCAGTAAAGATGTCAACTAACTTTTGCCTTTTCTGTACATAATACGATGTTGGCGAATCCGGCATGAGATAGTTTATGTGAGGAAACTTTTGTGAGAAAAAGATGAAACACCCTGCTTTTTACAGGCACATTCTTCTTTTCTCATAGTTTTTCAAAAGCTTTATTTCTTCAGCGCATAAAAATGCGGGGTTGTGTAGTAATGGGTAAAAGGTAACACTAGTCACAGTGAGCTAGCTAAAAAATCGCTCAGGGCAGTGGCCGACACTAACTTTGCTTTAGTGGGATCCCGCAGGAATCCCTACCTATTACTTCAGGGTCCCCTCCAGATAATCAGGAATCCTCCTTGATACATAATTCAACTCATTCACATGCAATCCTGTACTTCTAAGCCCAACTTGACAGAAAAGCTTCGGAAAATATTGTGAAAAATGAAGAAATTGCTTATTACAAGCAATTTCTTCGTTATTCACAATGTTTTCTACAAAAAAAAAAAAAAAAAAAAAACAAACAAAAAATCAGGAGTATTGATACATTAAGTTCTATTGTACTGGAAAAATAAAGATAGATCTTGATGAAATCCCTAGTCTGAGATTGCTGTGGTCCCTTACAATTTTCAGGGATCCTCATGTGTCCGGGATACTGTTAATGTCGAACCCCGCAGCGTCGACACTAAATCCGGTCTCGTAATAGAAGCAGGAATTACGTCACGTAAGAAACCATTGCATAAATACGTTGCATTTTTTATTTTTTTTCCAACTTTCATTTTTGTCCTTCTTTCAGTCCTTTCTTTTTCGTATCTATCTATCTTTATTTCTTTTATATATATATCCATCAATCTATCTATTTTCGTACATTTCTCTGTTTCCACTACTTTGCGATACTCTATGGGCTTTGATTAGCGGTGTAATTCACACGAAAGTGATTATAACGCACGAAAAAAGAAAACGTCTGAAATCGATAATAAACAAATTTTGGAACAAAAAACTTTATTTTACTGAAAGTGTACGATATGGTAAGAAAAGTATATCAGTAAAGGAGAATTTATTAGTTTTCAAATGCTTGTCAGTCACTTTAGTCAGTTTTGAAATATACTAAAGGCACTAAAGCAACCTGATTCCTTCATCCGAGGATATAACCAAAAAGCAAACTAACAAGAAGCATCGAATTCATTATGTCACTTAATCGAAGTTAGTGAAATATGAATATATTTATATACCTAGATCATTATAATAAATGATATTAGCAGATTGCCTTGCTCAAGAATGATTGTTGTGGTTTGACTGAACTGATTCAACCGTTGTCTTGGGTCATACTTAAACTACTGTAGATCTACTGGTACTGGTTGTTTCATACTAAAATAAGCCCTATGAGCAGAGCCTTTTATATATAAAAAATCTGGCAAAACGCTGGCAATGAAAAATAAGGTCCGAGGAAGCAAAATTGATTTTACAACAAAGTATAACCCGTGCACCCAAAGTTTGTGTCAGACTGCAATCAAGGCAGATTATCATTATTATAGGTGTTAAAACGGTGACAATCGTGTTGAATTTCAACATGCATGTCAGTCAATAATCAAAGTGTGACAAACACTTATCAAATATATGTATGACCTACGATACAGGTGACAGTTTCTGACCATGCCGAAGAATTCTTAAATGATAACTTATGTTACATAAATTAGATTCAACAAATCAAAATCAGAAAATCTTACTTCAGTGGGCTTACAACAATCCAGAATTCATGTCCGACAAAAAAATGTAGAATATACAAATGACTAATTTTCATGCACAAATTTGAGCCCAAATTCTACTCTGGGGAAATTGGGCAACCCTCTCAAGGCTGTCTTATCGGTCTCTTTGATGTACGTCACAACCCTATGCTCCCTTGGAGTTGAATGTTGAGACCCAACATTTTTGTTACATCAGCTTTGTTTTTCCTTCAACAGAGAAATATTTGAGCGTAACTGGTTGATAGAAAAACGCCATGACTTTGATCTCCGTTAAAGTAAATCACTGGCCTTAAAAAACACTCTGGTTAAAAAGTGTAGGAAAAGAAATTTACAACAAAATTTAATGTTATTTTATCTCCAATACACTTTATAAATTTGATCGATTTGATGCTTGATAGGGTTGAGAACAGTAAAAGACAAACTTGTTTGCAAGTATCTGTGGGTGGGTGGGGTACTGGTAGTGGGATACGAAATTTTAGTGAAATATCCTGAAATTGCTTGAAAAATTTTGGCTTGTTGGATTGAATTCAAATGAAAAAGAGATATTACAGGGCTCTGCAGAGTGGGCGACTCAGGCGAAAAAGTCGCCTGGTTTCATAAAACTTCGCCTGATTTGCTGATCAAAGCGAAGTCAAGTCGCCTGGAATTTTCGGGAAGTTGCCTGGATACGATAGGTGATACCAAATCTGGCCCAGTGGCTATAAAAATAGGGGACAGTGTGCAATTATACATCTGTCTGTCTGAAGCCCTTTGATCGTAAATCAAACGTGTATCGATAGTCGTGAGGCCAGCAGATTATCAAAAAGAGGGACCCGTATGTTCTGGCAGCTAATAGACAACATGCTTGCTCCATTCACACCTACCCTGATTGGTTTCAGCAATGCTGTGTATACTATCGGCACTAGAAATCTTTATTTAAAATCCTTTCCCTTCTTAAGTTTTAATTATTTCTGTAAATTAAGTTATCATCTGTCTACGAGATTTGTTGCTTACTTTCACAAAATGAGAATAATTGCGGACATTTACGGACGCCGTGTCATTTACCAGAAGTCAAAATTTTGTTAAAAATTTGAAATCTTGATGAAAAAAAATTCTGCTGAAAATCTACGTAGAGTAAATTCATTTTTCATTAGAATCCTTCAATTTGAGTGATCTGCTTTAATTGTAACAAGTGAAGAAAATTATGGCAAACAATTTAAAGGCTGCTACGATCTTTTCCGGAGATTCTTGTTATGATACATTCTATCTAAAAACTAAATTTCACTTACTTGTGTTGGTAATAATTCCTTTTGATAACATGTAAACCAATGAAATGGAGCAAATTATCCTGTGTTAACTTTAAACCTCTGCATGTACACTGTCTGTTTTTTTGTACTCAGCAGTAACCCTTACCCTTTACACACTATAACTGACTTAATCACAGAGGATCTTTTTTTGACAAATTAGTGACAATTTTATCCATTTGTTTGTTATCAGGCTTTAACTCATTACTACACAATCCCCCATTTTGACATCTTGCATTGTTTTTATAGGAAACTGTGGGAAAAAAAGGAGGAAATGATTGCAGCAAGCAATTTAGTGAGAAGTGACTACTCCCTGAATTCTGGGAGTCTGCAGAGCCCTGAAAGCCCAAAGGAATTTGTATACGACCTATGAGTATTGGAGCTTTAATCATCAATCATGTTTAGTTTAGATGATTGGACTTTACATTTTTCTTCTTATTTCAAAATATTTTAGTGAATTTTGCATATTAGCGGTTGTTTTGACAATTTATTTGCTGCCATCTACCAGAAGTATTTGTAAACCACCCTACCTTTTAAGTGGATGCCCTTTTGCTCTATAAGCAAATTTCTTTTAAATATTTTTAGATATTTATTATCCTTGCAGGGCTCTGCAGACTCCTAGAATTTGGGGAGAAGTGACTTCTCCCTAGTCTGAGAATTGGGAGAAGTTTTTCAAAATAGGGAGAAGTGGAGAGACTTTCAGAAGTAGATCATGTTAAAAAGCATTTTTGCCCGTATTGCTTATTTCTATAGGAAAATAAAAAAGAAAGCTTTACAACCAAGTACCTGCATATTTTGTTTTATATAGTATGCAATTAATATTAAAGTATTTCTAATCCTTTCTTTCAGTCTTTATTACAGAGATTTTATTCCTGTGAACAAATATATTTGTCTTCTTTCTTCAGGTTTGAGAATATGGGAATCTGATTCTGAAATTATTTTCTCAGTATTTTATTTTCTTGAATATTTTATATATAGATGGTATTATAATCTTAATTATCAAAAGTTATATAATAATCAATAATTTGAAAAGAGAGTATAGGTGATCTAAACTTACAGTCAAAGGACTGAAAGTCCTGAGAGCAGTTTTACTGGGTTATCATCAAATTGCACTCAATAATGCCAGCATGTGTCATCAATGTGAGTAACTTAATCGTGCACCTAAGTGGGATGAGCAGCTGGAGGTTCGATAAGGATGTAGTGGTAGAACTGGTGTGTGAACTACTAGAAATCCGTGGTTAGGAGCTCCAGCTGCCCCGATATAACTGAAATACTATTAAAAGTTGTGTTAAACCCTATTTAAAAAATCATGACCCCTTACTGTTTACCGAAATCGCTATTTTGATTTAATCGTAATGTTTTCTTTAATATTATTTCATCAGTGCGTGAAAATTTGTGGTTGTGTGGTAAAAGGTTAAATGATAAAATGTAAAGAAATCAAAGCTAACATTCAATTCTTTTTTCGTTGAGCAAATTATTATTAGATGGATTTCAACCAAATTTCGCAGGAATGATCCCCTGGTGATTCTTTTTCAGGTTCCATCGATTAATTTTGATTTGTTGAAAATATGGCTATTATGATTGTGGCTTATGTCCATGTTTGATATCCACTGGGTTTTTTTAGAAAAAATTGTGAACACCTTTTTCATCTGACTTGGTAAATGAATTGACTTTGTAAAACAATAAAAAGTTAAAATATATAAAAGATTTTATTGACAAGATTTATTTGCCACACATGGTGAATATGATTCCTGAAAACACCATTTGCTTAATCAGTACAATCAGGCCTATGGAGCAATACATGTGCCTCTAGTTTGTTATCAGTATCAACTTATGTTTGATAAAATTTTGAGATCAAGTTGGATGCATCCGATTTGGAAATGTTTTTGTAATCTTTGGATTTGGCCGTTATAAGCACAGGCACTGATGACTTAATTTTATGGACAATTTTTATAATCTCCGTAACTGATGGGACTTGTATGGTAGTTGTTTGAATGACTAGCAAAAGTGAAAACATCTTTACTGATGTGCTCATTTTATTTAACCCTTTCGTGTTTAATCCCTGGTTTTTACGTCCTTGTAATTTTATAAATGAGAAAACATTGTAGAAAAAAAAGAAATTGCTTGTAACAAGCAATTTCTTCTTTTTCCACAATGTTTTCTGCCCTACCAAATGGTTATTTTTTAAATTAAATCCAAAGTAATTTTTTGTCTGAAAAACCTTTGAATTTGAACATGTCTAAAATTTTTCAAAACAGGAAAGGGTTAACCCATGTCATGCTGATCCGGGGATATTCCTGTTTTGGCAGGCCCTTTGTGGTGAAAAGGCTTCATTCTAGTGACAAAATGTGTTTTTCTGTGACAAGAAACCTTTAGGCTGTTTTGGGTAATTAATCACATTTAATGACAGTCTAGTTGATTTCCTTGTGTTTTGGGGGGGAGATATGGCTTTGACTTAGACTGGAAGTACCGGTAATCTTGAAGACTAACATTATGTTATTGATTTTTGATTGTTTGGTGATTAAAATGTCATAACTACAGCTTATACACTCCTGTTGTTGTTGAGTGGGCATGGCCAGTGATCCATCAATAACAACAGGGGTCAGTCAAAACTACCCAAAAGATTAACATCAGGCAAACTCTAAACACATTGTGAGTCTAATAATCACAAAATATGAGACCCAATTCCACACAACAAAATTTTAGACCGGTCAAAAATGAAAGGAGTTACAGACAACAATTTAAAGTTTATAAAAATTCAGATTTTTCAACTTTTAGGGCTGAAAACATTGTTGAAAAAGAAGAAATAGCTTGTTACAAGCAATTTCTTCATTTTCAACAATGTTTTCTAACACTTTTTTTCTTCAGGGCATTAAAAAGTATCACTGTGTGGGAATGGGTTAAACGCCGGTAGTGGTAACGAAGCTACCAGATTATCATTTTCTACCTTCCTTTCTGCTTGTTACACTATAATACATAATGCCAGTTGAAAGAATTATGGAAATAAGCAGACTTAGAAACACACAGTCATTACCAGAAGAATCATATGATATTATACGATATCATCTATTCCTACTGATCTGGCTTAAGCACATATTATTTATTCATCTGAAATATATAAAAAGACTTTATCTATTTGGATGTCATAATCTGTGCCAACCTATTCTATTACAGATAAGTGACTGACATTTCTCCAAAAGATGTATAACGGAATAGGGCTACAAACTGCGAGAGGGAGTGGTACAAATGGTTATGTCCAGACAAACAAAGCGTTTGTGCGTAAACATCGTGATCGTGTTGATTACAAGTCAGAGGAGGAGATAAAGAAGCTGGAGTCTCAGTTGTTCAAACAGCCAAACAGAGAAATCCTGGACCATGAACGGAAAAGAAAAGTGGAACTAAAGTGCATGGAAATGGAGGAATTGATGGAGGAGCAAGGGTGGGTGTAAATCAGAGCTCATATAAGAGTGGAAGTCATTTTATCATAAGATTGTAAAATTTCATTTTTATTCCCCAGAAAAGCTTACGGAATGTCTTTGGTGACTCTTATTGAAAATTATAAGATTGTAAAATGCAGGAAAAAGGGTGGTAGCACAAAAGCAAATGGCTAATTTGACTCAAGAAAAAAACTACGGGTAGTCTTCTATTTTTACATTGAATTTGTCATCATTCAAAAAGGGCTCAATGTATTTAACTGTCATAGACCAATATGTTAACTGATCACCTCTGTATGCTCTAATGGCATAGACAAACTTTGTCATATGACTGAACAATAGTTGAAAACTCAATTCATCCAAATAAAGGCAATGGCGATCAATTGTTTCTTGTAAATATATGTCATATGAACACATAATGAATATGTTTATGTTTTATATAATGATAAATAAGCACTCTGCCATGTACCAAAGGAGATAGCTCACAATATCTTCCATGCAGTTATGATTTATACTATACTGGAATGCTAGCACTATCAGTCTATGAAAGCTTTGCATGGGATACTCAGATCCTCACTTGCCAGCAACAAGCTCAGAACAAATTATATGTCACAAAATGTGACATGTATTAGACATAATTGTCTGCAATTCTCTGATCCTCGCTCGTTAACAATCCAGCTGAGAACAAATAATTTGTCACAAAATGTGACATGTATAAGACATCATTGTCTACAATTCTCTGATCCTCACTCTTGAGTAATCAAGCTGATAATAAATAATTACTCACATATGTGACATGTATGTGACATCATTGTCGGCAATACTCTGATCCTCACTCATTATCAAACAAACTGAGAAAAATAATATGTCACAAAATGTGCCATAAATGTGACATGAATGTGAAATAATTGTCTGCAATTCTCTGATCATTGCTCATGAGCAATTAAGCTGAGAAAATATATGTCAATAAAAGTGACATGTATATAACATCACAGTTTGCAATAATCTGATCCTTGCTTGTAAGCAAACAATAAATAATATGTCACAAATGTGACGTGTATATGACATTGTCTGCTATTCTCTGATTCTTACTTGTGAGCAATCAAGCTGAGAATAAATAATATGACACAAAATGTGACTTGTATATATGAAACCATTGGCAGGAATACTCTGATCCTCGCTTGTGAGCAATCAAGCTGAGAATAAATAATATTTACCTACGTTTTTGGTAAGAAATCATATAATTTGACAAAATTAATTGCACTTAACAAGCATGATAGGTTCCCTTCGTTTTCAATGATCACGGTTACTCGTTTAACTTAAACATTAAAAATACTACTATTTTGACAACAAGTTATTTTATCTATAGCTGAAAAAGGGCAGAATGCATTTCAAGCTTTACAAATGCCATAAAGTTTTTTCAAAGTATTGGCAGCCGTTGATAGTTGCATTCCTCGGCGTAAAATAACTTCATCATCCGATTCTGAAGATGTTTGGGAATTGTTACAAAAAATTCTCCATTGAAATAACCTTCTTAGATTTTTTTGTTGATGAATAAGCAAACAGTGGAATACCAGGTATAATTATTTCTAAATGATAGAAAAAATGTATTTTTCACGGAACATATTATTATTACATATGGTGCATCGTTTGACAGTAAGGTGTCATAAACGGATTAACATGTCCAATGTGTGAAAATTCATTAAACATAGCAGCTTATGATTGTCAATCAAACCTTTGTTCGACTGTTCCAGATGAAATATATAGTGATTTGTAGTTTAGGACTTTGAAAAGAGTTCGAAAGTTTGACATTAGAGGTGTACAAGTTTTCTGAGGTCGAACACTATGAATAATGAATACTTTTTGAGGGGACCAAGTTTCTTGTTCGAAATTTCCTTTTTGTTAGAGAACTCCCATGTTCAAGTAAATGTTTGACTGTATGTCACAATATGTGACATGTATGTCATTATTGTCTGCAATACTCTGATCCTCACTCGGGAATAATCAACCTGTAAAAAATTGTTCTTTACAAATATGACTTGTATATGACATCTTTGTCAGCAATAAGTTGATCTTCACTTGTTTTCAATCAAATTATATGTAACAAAATGTGACTTGTATATGACATCATTGTCAGCAATACCCTGATCCTCCCTTGAGAGCAATCAAGCTTAGAATAAATAATATGTCCCAAAATGTGACTTGTATATGACATAATTGTTCAGAATTCTCTGATCCTCTCTTGTTATCAATCAAGCTGAGCACAAATAATATGTCACAAAGCGTGACTTGTTAATGACATCATTTTCAGCAATACTCTAATCCTCACTTGTTAGCAAACAAACTGAGAACAAATAATATGTAACAAGAGTGACATGTTTATGGCAACATTGACTGCAATTCTCTGTTCCTTGCTCATGAGCAATCAAGCTGAGAATAATTAATATGTTTGAAAAAGTAGCACAAATTTGACATCTTTGTCTGCAATACCCTTATCCTCCTTTGTCAGCAATCAAGCTGGAAACAAATAATATGTCACAAAATTTGGCATGCATATGACATCATTGTCTGCATAACTCTGATCCTCATTCCTAAGCCATTATGCTGAGAACAAATAATATGTCATAAGTGTGAGATGTATATGACATCATTGTCTACAATACTCTGATCCTCTATCGTGAGCAATAAAGCTGAAAATAAATAATATGTCACAAAATCTGACATGTATATGACACATTGTCTGCAATACTCTGATCCTGACTCTTGAGTAATCAAGATGAGAACAAATAATAGATCACAAAATGAGACATGTATATGCCATCATTGTCTGCAATACTCTGATCCTCGATCATAAGCAATCAAGAGGAGAACAAATGATATGTCCCTAAATGCAACTTGTATATGACATTATTGTCTGCAATACTCTGATCCTTGCTGTAGAGCAATCAAGCTGAGAAATAATAATATGTTATAATGTATGACATGTATATGACAATATTGTCTGCAATTCGCTGATCCTCACATGATTTCAATCAAGCTGAGAACAAGTATTATGTTACAATATGTGACTTGTTTATGACATCATTTTCAGCAATACTTTGATCCTCCCTTATGAGCAATCAAGCTGAAAACAAATAATATGTCACAAAATGTATATGACATCATTGTCTGCAATACTGTGATCCCCTCTTGTTATCAATCAAGCTGAGAACAAATTATATGTCACAAATGTGACTTGTAAATGACATCATATTCAGCAATACTCTGATCATCCCTTGTTAGCATTCCAGCTGCAAATGAAAAATATGTCACAAATGTGACTTGTATATGACATAATTGTCTGCAATTCTCTGATCCTCTCTAGTTATCAATCACGCTGAGAACAAATAATATGTCACAAAATGTGACTTGTAAATGACATCATTGTCAGCAATACTCTGATCCTTGCTTGTTAGTAATCAAGCTGAGAAAAAATACTTTGTCACAAAATGTGACATGTAAGTGTCACAATTTCTACTATATTCTGATCCTTGCTCATGAGCCATCAAGCTGAGATTAAATAATATGTTTAAAAAAGAGACACGTATATGACATCATAGTCTGCAATACTCTTATCCTCAATTGTGAGCAATCAAACTGGGAACAAATAATATGTCACAATATTTGGCATATATATGACATCATTGTCTGAAATTCTCTGATCCTCACTCGTGAGCAATCAAACTGAGATCAATTGATATGACACAACATGTGACATGTTTATGACATCATTGTCTGCAGAAATCTGACCCTCAATTGTTAGCAATCAAGCTGTGTATAGATAATATGTCACAAAATGTGACAGTATATGACATTATTGTCTGCAATTCTCTGATCCTCGCTCATTTACAATCAGGCTGAAAACAAATTAAAGGTAATAAAACATGACATGTATATGACATCATTGTCTGCAATACATTGATCCTCCCTTGTGAGCAATCAAACTGAGAACAAATAATATGTCACAAAAAACATATGACATCATTGTCTGCAATACTGTGATCCCCTCTTGTTATCAGTCAAGCTGAGAACAAATAATATGTCAAAAAATGTGACTTGTAAATGACATCATTGTCAGCAATACTCTGATCATCCCTTGTTAGCAATTCAGCTGAGAACAAATAATATGTCACAAATGTGACATGTATATGACATCATTGTCTGCAGAAATCTGACCCTCAATTGTTAGCAATCAAGCTGAGAACTAATGATATGTCACATTTTCACCTTGTCTAGCTGGTGGCTTATAAAGTGACGATGACTCTTCTAGTTTTCAAGAAGTTGGATTATATTTTGCATTTTGTATAAAATTAATTCATCTTTCAACCTGAACAACAAAAGTCATTTTTTCACTCATGGCTCTGACAAAAGGAAAAGGAAAACAGAGAAACATTTGCAGTTGATTGAATTTGTTGTAACTTTGCTCGGCCACCAATATAATCAGAATAAAACAAAAGACAATAGTATAACATGATTTACTGTAAATGGCCAGGGAGAAAGAACAATCTGAAAGTACTGTAAGCTTGCAAAGCATGGTTGAAATTAGAGAAAGAACTAAAAGCAAGTTGCTGGTGGTTGTCTTAAACATGATGACTACAATATTTAACCCATTCCCACAACTTTTATGACGTCCCTCAAAAGATAATAGGGAAATCATTGTGTAAAATAAAGAAATTGCTTGTAACAAGTGCTTAAGTGCTTTCTTCATTTCACAGTCTTTTCTACCCAGAAAGGTGAAAAAATCTTAAATTTCAAAACTTTTAATTGTTGCTTGCAAGTCCTTTCAATTTGGACTGGTACAAAATTTTGCAATCTGGTAATGTTTTTTTTTAAGCTGTTTGAAGCTTTAGTTATGACTTTTTAAACAGCCCATATATAAAAATATTAAAACTAAATATTGGTGTTAAAATTTTACTATGAGTCTAAATGAACAGTCTAAATGGTCAATTGTTTTTTTTATTTATAACAGCAATTTACTAATTGTAAAATGATATACTCCAAAATCTAATTGAGGGGCGTATGGGTCAGAAAAGTGTGGTTCAAGACTACAATTCCCCCCTCCCCCTTCCCCCCTCTGATGATCTGTCCAACAGTGTTATCCTTAACCCATTCCTACACAGTGTTGCTTTTACATTCCTCCCCAATATGGAACTTTGGAAAACATAGTATAAAATGAAGAAATTGCTGTTAAATTGATCTATTGTCATACCCACTTTAAGGGGAGATGATCACAAATCTCTCCAACAAGGCATTTTATTTGAGTTACCAACCATTAATTTGCAGTGTGTGCTCGAAGACATCTCAGAATTGATGGTAAGCAAAAAAAATGTGTTTGGTGACCCTTTATCAGATTCCTTCAAAGAAATTTGATCAGATAAAAAACATGGCTGTATTCAGTTGAACATATTTCTATATTATGATGAAAACTTTGAAAACCTTTTATCAGAAATTCAACTAGATTTACGAGGAAGGAACCTTGAGCGACCCTTTATAGGATTCCTTCTAAATACCATACTTTAATCAGGCAAAATCTTAGCTTTTATGGATGGGGCTTTATACTAACTTTTAAAACTTTTCTCTGAAACCAATTGCTGGTTTTCAACCAAACTTCACAGGAATGATCCTTTGGTGATCTTTATTCATCCTTTGGTGATCTTTATTCATTTTCCTTAAAAAAATTTGGAATAGATGAAAAACATGGTTTTAATTGGTGGGGCTAATTTCCACATGTGGAATATAGTTAAAACTGTAAAATCTTATAGAAACCAGTTTATAGGTTTCAACCAAATTACACAGGAATGCTTGTTGGTGACTATTTATCAGATTTCTTCATAGAATTTTGCTTAGTTGAAGAACATGACTTTTATGAGTGGGGTTAACATCTGCTTATGGATTGTACTGAAAATATTGAAAAATTTTGAGGATGGTTTTCAAACACAACATCAAGGTGATCTATTAATTATTTTTACACGAGTGTTATAGATAAAAAGGAAGTACCAGGTATGGTACCTAATGAATGCAATGATTAGTCTATCTATGTGTCAATTGATGGATTGCAGCTGTCAATAGAAAAATCAACTGTCCAATCAATTAATCCATTTAGACCTGAAGAGAATGCTGATCTCTGACATTTTTGTCAAGCATTTCTATTGGTTTTAGGATTGAAGCCTTTCTTGTACAAACCGAGGATTTTATGTCCCTTTAATTTTATACTTCAGAAAGCATTGTGGAAAAAGAAGAAATTGGTTGTGACAAGCAATTTCTCCTTTTCCCACAATATTTTCTATCACAAAGGATGTTGCATTTAGAATTGCATCCAGTTTTTAGTATCGTCTGCTACCTCTTTCAATATGGTCCAGTCTAAAATTCAAAAATAAAAAAGGGTTTAGTACCGTAATAACAGCTGAAGTGCCCATTATCAGGCAACAAAAATTTTAGAGTGGTCCAAATTGAAAGGAGCTGTAGACAACGATTTCAAGTGTATGAACATTTTAAATTTCTTTGTCTTCTAAGGTTGAAAACATTGTGGAAAATGAAGAAATTGGTTGTTACAAGTAATTTAGTCATTCTCCACATTGTTTACCAAGCTTTATTTTTCAGAGGCGTCTAAAAATGTATGGGAATAGGTTAAGGCTGAAAACTGGACATTTAGGTTGCCAAATGAAGATTAGCTTTTTGTGTTATGTTTCTAACCATATTTTATGTAATATAACATCATTTGATTTCTTATTCAATCCATCTTTTTGGAGGTCAGGTGGCATGGCCAGGGATGTTTGAAAAATCTTGTCAATTTCTACTGACAGGTATTCCACCGAGGAGATTGAAAAGAAAGTGTCCATGTTTAGAAAGATGTTGATAGATAAGGAAGGAGTAGTGGAGTCATCGGCTGTAGAAAAAGATGAATTTGGTCGACCAATGTAAGTTATTTCATTATTTATATTAACCCTTTCCTGTTTTTAGCTCAACTGAGCACAAAGTGCTTGAGGTGAGCTATTGTAATTGTGCAATGACTTCGTTTATTCTCGGATAACTCCTGGTATAATTGTATATTTTTGTGGCATTTTCCTCAGCAACTATTTATAGTATCAACTTAAAAATAGGTGTGGAGGTTCATCTTGGAGCCCTTCATTGGGCTACATGATATCCACTTTCTTTTTTCTGCCTGGTATAGTGGTATTCATTGCTTGATGTTGAGGTGAAGCTAGGTGTCCTTCATGGTGCCTCCTGAATATGTTCCATACAGTATGTGGGTGTATACTTTTTGAGTTTTTACTTGCATATTTCTTATTTTACATGCTGAAGAAAAATAACTGAGGAAAACATTGTGGAAAAGAAGAAAATACTGATAACCAGTATTTTCTTCTTTCCCACAATACATGTATTTCCTACCCTATCTGATACAATTTCCATGGATTAGGTCCAATTGTAATGTTATGTACAATGCCTTTCAATTTGGAACAGTCTACATTATGTGATTTTGTAAGTGGTAATCAATATTATTACACTTAGCCAAATTTAAAGAATCTTCTGCAATTTCCTACAATTTCAGAACAGTCTATAATATTTCACTTGTTTATGAGTCAATCAATAAATCTCAAACATAAGCACTCTTGTTGTGCCATTCTGGCCTAGCACCTGTGAGTGTGTATGTTTGTACCATTGAAGTCCCTCTATGGATATACAGTTGGGACGCGTTTTTACGGACGTCTTTAAACCGGATTTTCGCAAAATGGTAATATTTTGATGGGAACAGATTTTTTGTTCATAAATTGTACCTTATAATAAGAAAATTCACATTCTGGAACAGGACAGAAATGCTCGGGAATGAAATATTGAAAATCTGAATAAATATGAATCAATTATCCGGATTGAACCCATCTGAACGTATTGTTTTGATTGGACTATTGACACATGTGATTAAACAAAGTTGGCGTTTGTTCAAAGTTAATAGCAGACATTCACACCTTATACCCGGAATGCATGTCTAGGTGACGACCTGACAAATGTGTCGATACCTATTGAACTGTTCATCTAAATTATCCTTTTTTTTTCTTGAAAATGGAAACCAACACTTCTACAAGTAGAAAAAGCTTATCCATGGGGAAATAAAAGCTTGTTACCTGACAAACGAAAATTAATCTTAGGCTTTCTAACCAAACAAACAAAACAAATGAATATTTTAAGTTATATGAAGTAAACGATTTTTGGTGCAGTTTATTTTACTTCGGGGAGGAAAGACGATCAAAGGGGCCGCTGCCGCCAGATGTTTTGCTATTTTGGGAGAGTTGCCGGAGTTGACACGTACAAGACGCTTGCCCCATGAGAATTTTTTCCTTGTCATTATATATGATTTAATTGGCTGTCTGAACTTTTTTACATTACTGATATAATTTACAAAAAGATAAAATGGATTTGTTTTTTTCAAAAAGCAGGTAGGTTTTACTTTTCAAATCAAATGCGATAACAAACCATGACTTTCACTCATTGTCAGATTTAGTTGTTTTGTTTCAACCGAGAAATGTAAAACTGTCCTAATTGTCAAATACCATCATTATGGTTACGACAGTTTTCTCTTACCTGGGCTATAAAACAAACGCACATGAGGTCGGATGTTCATACAAAATTGCTTATCTGGAAATCTGGACAATACCTACGGAAACCAAAGTTTCTGGATTAACGCATCATCAGGGAAAAATACTAGCAGGGGCCCAGTCGCCCATGGCCCCTAAATATTTGGCTGGGCCCCTGAATTTTTGGAGAAAATGCTCATACTTATAATGTTATTATTGGTATTATTACAGCCTGAGCCCCCAGGTTCAAGTTGTTAGTCTTTTTCCCTGGTCATGACTGTATACGGACATATGGATAATGAGAGAGAAAAAAAAGTGGATGGAAAGAGATTGGAAATTGTAAGATTACTAATCTCACCCTCTGATTCTGTTAGTGACACCATTTCGATACGGTCTTTTGCACATAACTATGTTGTGTGCCACAATACCAAAAAATAGGTCCACTCTAAATTCTTACCTCAGCTGTTTTCAGGGGAAAACAAGAGGTTTTGTAATATTTCTGCTTTTACTGATTCATTCACTTGAACCTCAGAATATACATTTACTATCAAAGAGCAATCTATACCAGCAAGGGGGATAATTTTTAAACAAGTTATGCCCCCTTTTTCGACCTAGAAATTTTACCAATTATCAAGCACTTGAACAGCTGAGCGTTCCTTATGGCATGCTGTGCTCTTATTTCGCACACAATGACGCCTTTTGACGCCCCCAAGAAAAAAATCAGAAAATCATTGTGTGAAATGAAAAAATTGCTTGTAACAAGCATTTTCTTCATTTTACAACTCCTTTGAATTTGGACGAGTCTGGTAATGGGTTAAGAGATCTAATGGCTCAGTGGTATGTACCGGTACTATAGATTTGAGAGACGTTAAAAGAGCGGTAAAAAATTCTAAGTATGATCTCGTCCAAACACATGCCAGTTAAGTCCTGAAATGTCTCGTCAGTATGAATTAAGATGACTAACTTGTAAGATTTAGACCTGTCCGAACTAATAAGGTATCAACTTGTACCACTGTCGACTTCAACAAAGTCGGCAACATCGGTATACAACAACAATGAGTCTGTGAGATATTTGACTGGATTCAGAAATGTTCATTTTTCGGTAAAACGTCTAAACAAAGAGATTTGAATGATTATTCGGAACAAGCCGGGAAGTTTGCCATCTATGACAGATGTGGCATTTGTCTCTATTTTGCACAAATCGAGTAGAACAATGTTAATCTGTTGGAATTTGCGGATGCAGCATCATATTTCAAACAGTTTTCTCCTTTAGATACGTATGAAAAACTAAATAATACATAGCTAAAATTGTGTTTGTCAGGACAATTACTCCTACATTTATGGATGGATTTCAAAATAAATTGGCACAATCATTCTCCATCATGAGTAGATGTGCAATTTGAAAGAACTTTTTGGATAGCTTCAAGTTCAAGGTCAAAGCTGAAGGTCAAACACTATAATTGATAGTCACGGTCAAGTTGATGGTCAAAACTTTGTGGGCTCAACAGCAGTTGTTCTGGGACAACCATCTAGTTCATCATTACTACAGCTTGATAAGCCAGAGTTAGGATATTTAAGTCACCAAGCTTACAAAATACTTAGTATAAATATTTCAAATTCAACGTTCAATTCTAATCTAAATGAATTATTTTATTTAATCTACAGTAGCAATCCTTCAATCATATTCCATGTCATGTTGGAAAAAAAACAACTCTTTTTCAAAATTGATTAAAATCATAAGGCTGAAAGCACTATGTTAGAGTCAATATTTCTTTAAAAATTGAATTGATAATCAGTTGGCTTCAAACGAACTAACAGGTTACATAGACAAAGATCAGATTGCACAAATGTGCAGACTTATCCTAGTCCATATCATCTGCATAAAAAGCAAATTCAGGTTTTAGCAGGACAAGGGACATAATACAGAAATCAGAGCTGATGATGGGGGGAAAATTCAGAACTCAGAAAGTTCAAAATTGAAAATGCATTTAGAGCACTGATTTGTATCAAACTGCCCTAATACCCTGATTAGTAATAGTAATTTGCAATTGTCCTGTGAGATTATTTATATGAATGCCCATAACGTAGGGTTGAGTAGAAATTATTTATTCTATATTACATTACCCAATCTTTTTTACCAGTTTCTGATAAAATATGATTGCTTTTAGACAAGAATTTCCTTTTAGACTAGAAGTTTTCTTTTAGAGTAGAGATTTATTTTTGAAAAGAAATTTGCTTTTTTAACAAGAAATTGTTGAAAACATTATAAAATACTATTAACCCATTTCCACACAATCCTCCTTTTTAGCATTTTTTTTTAGAAAAAACCTGTATTTCATATCGATCAACCGGAAACAAGTTCTCACACATTATCGCTCATTTCCAGGCATGCTCATAAACGTGAAGTGAAAATCTATGTGATCGCCCCCATCTTGTTTCATCGCTGATTAAGAAAATAACTGACTTGCTGAATGCCAACAGCCTCCTTTTAGTCATGCATATCCAGGAAAATGGTTTAAAACTTAATATATCCTTCGTAAATTGTCTAATGAACTGTCAAAATGAGAGAAATAATTTCCTCGCATTTCAAGATAGAATATAGGTCAGTGGTTGGTGGAATACAAGGGGATACATGTAGCTGGGCAAATTTACACCCCGCATACACAGTATATGTAACACGTTACAACCCTGTTATAGAGGCGATTGAAACGCCTATTAACCCCATCGAATAAAACACCCTTTATATAGCCTCTCGAATTCGACCAAATCTTTGAAACGTAACTACTTCAATTGTGATAATAATATGCTCAACGTAAAAAGAATTGAATGTTAGCTTTGATTTCTTGACCTTTTATCATTTAACCTTTTACCACCCAATCACAAATTTTCACGCACTTAAGAAGAAAACGTTGCGATTAATTCGAAATAGTGATTTCGGTAAACAGTAACGTGTCATGATGGATTGAATAGACTTTAACGCATCTTTTAATAGTAATTCAGATATATCGGGGCAGCTGGAGCTCCTAGCCATGGATTCCTGGTAGTTCACACACCAATACTACCACTACATCCTTATCGAGCCTCCAGTTGCTCCTCCTACTTAGGTGTACGTTTTACTCACTCATATTGATGAAATATGCTCGCATTATTGAGCGTGGTTACTGAGAACCCAGTAAAACCGCTCTCAGGACTTTCAGTCCTTTGATTTAATTCTGCCAAGAAAACAACTTTGAAAATCATTGTGGAAAATGAAGAACCTTCTTGTTAGAAGCAATTTCATCATTTCCCACAATGTTTTCATGTCACAAAGACCAAAAAAAGAATTTTTTTTTGCTAACTTGGGATTGTTGTCTGCAACATGATTTAACCCATTCCTACACAATGACACATTTTTATGCCCTGGAGAAAAGCAACTAGAAAAACATTATGTAAAATGAAGAAATTGCTGAATGTTTTCTATGCGGATAGCTTAAAATTCTAAAATTTCATAAATTTTGAATTTTGATTGTAAATTTTAATCTTTACAACCTTTCATTTTGGACTAGTCTAAAATTTTGCTGTGTGGTAATGGGTTAATGTTGACTGGTCAGAATTTTGTTGTCTTGGAAAAGCCTAAAATGTATTTATTGGAAAAGAAAGGTTTTTGAAAAAGATACCCTGTGCACTTTGATGACATTGGAATTGATTTGTCAGGCCATATGTGATTAAAAACCATTCTGTGCAACAACTAATACATTCTGTCAACAAAGAAAGTAATCATGGGGATTTGTGTTCAGTCTGAATCTGTAAAATTAACTCTTTATTTCGTGGTGTCATCCAAGTGGACCGTAACTTGAAATGAATAGAAGTGGGGGAGGAATGAATTAAAAAATTACAGCAGAAATAATTTGATTATCTTCTGCAGATTGAACCTAATGATCCTTTAAGGCATTCTTATTTCTTTCCCAGTAAATTTTATGTTCTCTGCATTGTATAGGTGGTAGGGCTTATGTATGTCAAGCTTTCTAAATGTGCTGAGACCAGTTAGCTAGGTTGGTAGGGCACTATGCTCTCAGTGCTGGGGTCTTGAGTCAAATACTTCTAAGCAATTTCTTCATTTTCCACAGTGTTTCCCAAGCTGTTTGCTTGAGATGTTTCAAAAACTTGGAATTCGTTGGAATGGGTTCAATAAAAACATAATCAGTTACAATGCTCACTTTTGGCTTGAAGATTCTTTTAATGTAAATGTCTCTTAGTTGTGCCGTCTGGTAATGGGTAAATGTCAAGAAAATGATTATTCATTAACCCTTGTCATCCTGAATAAAATCCTTTTTAGAATTTCTTAAATTCAAAGGGCTGAAAGCACTGGAGCAATAGTTGTGGATCAATACTTTGACATTTATTTCATAAAATAGTCTGGCTTGAAAGGGACAAACAGGTACATATTTGCAGGCTGATCTTTGTCTATACCTCCTACCATTCCTCCTAAAATATTTTGGGTTCAGCATGAAAAGGGTTAAAGTCAGGTTTTGAAAAAGATTGCTGTCAAGCTGAATTAGTGTTTCACAGACACATTTTGATTATGTTTCCCCCACTCTTTGGAAGACATATTATTTTGGCTTGATTCATCTGTCTACCAAAATATCATCCAAGATCAGGCCGCTGCCATAGCACAGTTGGGGACTCCTAATCTTGGGGTCCTGAGTTAGATCCCTTACTGCTGCAAATGTCCTTTCCTACATTTGTCTCCAACACACCAATGGATAGATAACTAAATGTAAATGGGATGAGGGGCTGAAGGTTCTGATATTGCAGTAGTACTGGTGCTCAAGTTGCTACGTTAAATACTGTTGAAAGTGGCGTTAAAACCCATTCTATTGATCAATTCATCTAAGGATCAGCCTGCGCAGCCTGATAGTGTCCAACACATTTTGCACCAGCAAGAAGGTTGCATAAGGGGCCACATTTGTCCAGAAAAGTGTTCAGGAAGCTATCAATATTATCTAGGCATCAATTATTTTGTGAGAGCTGTAAAAAGGTACATTGGAAAAAGATTATTGGGTCTGGCCAATGTTTCATCTGATTGGGTTATGATGGAAATTCTCACTGAACCAGTCTGCTGTTCTCATATTTCTCATCAAATTCACTGAAACCAGTCTAAGGTCAGAGATCATTAACTCATTATTCCATTCCCACACAATGACTGTTTTTGACGACGTCTTAAGAAAACAAAATTGAAAAAAATGTAAAGTTTCAAAAACTGTTGTCTTCATCTACTTCACTTAAAGTGATTAATCTATAATTATGTTGTCTGGTAATGGGTTAACAGGGCACCCATTACTGACCAGACTCTGATTGGACAAGACATGTTTTGACTTGCCGACACAGAGCCCATGTTATAAAATAAGGAAATGAAATGGTGAAACCCTTAGCATGCTTAACCTGGAATATTCCTGTCTAGGAAGGAGGTATAGCCAAAATCCTCGGATTAAAAGAAGGGAAGAGCATGCTTTGTTACTGACTGGGCAAGGCTCTTACAAAACTTGGAAAGAAAGACTTTAAAATTTATCAGTTAATCAAAAGAACTTTCAGGCGACAGTAATATTATTTCAAGTTGATGAATTGTTAGCTCAGCTGTTTTCACCTGAGGTTTTGCTATAGCTTTGGTGTCGTTGTTGTTGTTGTCATCATGTGAAAACTTCGACATTTTGTGATATCTCTGGTTCTACTAAAGGCATTCACTTGAAACTTGGCACACTTGTTCACTATCAAAAGCGCAACCTCTACTATCAAGGGAGATATCTCAAGATGCATTTTGTGCACTATCCAGCACCCAATAGCCGAGTGTAGGCACCCGTAGAAGGTGCTCTTGTTAAAAATCTTTGTCTCTCTAAGTGGAAAACATTTGGGGAAAGAAGAAATTGCTTTTTGCAAGCATATTATTCATTTTCCATAGTTTTCCTGTTAGCCTGTTTTCTTGAGGGGGTATAAAAATGTTAGATTCACAATGTTGTAATGGGTTAATTGCTGTGGTCATGTTAGATGCCAATTTTCTATGAAAGAAGACGCAAGGTTGAGTGACAGAGGGAGATTCAAATTAAATCAGTAAAGAATTCTCAAAGGTTACTTTTCAAAGAGAAGTCTCTGGACAGTTTCATCTCTAACTTTACTGTTTCTGTGGGGGATAAGCTTTTTTTGCCAAATATGGTAATAATTGGATTTATGTAGACAGATTTGTGTCTGATGTCTTTCAGCTGTAAACCTTTGAGCTGTTTTCTATTTCATAAATTTAAGGCAATGCCAGGCTGCAAAATTTGAGACTGGTCTAAATTCAAAGAAGTTAACTTGAGGATCATAATTTTGTAGTGCATGAAATTTTAGAAATCTTTGTCTTGTGGGGTAGACAAATCTTTTTTATTATATACCTATAAATATTTCTAATAAAACACAGACAAAATCAGACATGTTAGAAAATAAAGTGACAGTGTTAAATAAGGTTCCATATAAGGTAGTCTAAGATGACGTCATTTGCATTCTGTACATGACGTCAAAATGCAAATACACATAATCAGAACTTGTAGAAATGCAGATTGTTTTTTTTTTATTATTTAATGAAATTCATTAATAAAAAAACCCAGGAATATAATAAATGGAATATGACATTGATATTGCAATACAATATCTTGTATTTGCTTCTTGCTGCAGAGGAAAATTTAACCCTTGTCATGCTGAACCCGGAATATTCCGGTTTTGGCAGGGGGTATAGACCAAGATCAGCCTGCACATAAGTGCAGTCTGATCTTAGTCTACACCTCCTGCTTGTATTTTTTCTGCCAGAGTTGTTCATGAAGTTGATTTCTAAAAAAAATATTGATTTTTGATCAATCAGTTCTATCAGTTCTTTCAGCCCTTTGATTTGACAGCAATTAAGTAAGGCAATTTATACAGCATGACAAGGGTTAATATTCCACTTGACCTTTGGTCTTGTGAATTATCAAAATTTTTCTCTGCAGCAAGAAGCAAATATAAGATGTTGTATCTATCGCAACATAACTGAACTTTAGACTATGACATTCACATTGGTGTAAAGGATTTTTGTATCTGCCACAGCTTATTCAAACTGTGTTTACTATGTTTAGGTCGCCAAACCTACCCTTTTACTTTTGTGATCACCTTTAAGTTTGTACGGCGTCTGTCCCCATGCATCGTGCGTCATGCGTTGTCTGTAGTCAATCTCTTTAAACATCATCTCCTCCCAAACCACTGGGCTAATTTGAACCAAATTTAGCAGAAATGTTCCTAAATTAAAAAAGCTGAAAGAATTTGATTCCATTGGAAGCTGTGTTTGACATGTCAACAAAAGTAAATTATTGATATGATCTTAGAAAATCTTCTCCTCCTGACCCAGAAGGCATCCATATATTGACCTCTTTCAAAATTGCTAAAATTACTACCCTTTAATCCCCAGGGATAATACATAGAAATAAAGAGCAATTTTTAAACTACGTCTCCTCCCAAACCATTTGGCCAACTTGAACCAAATTCTTCCTTAGGTGGCCCTGTATTAAAATAGCTAAAAGAGTTTAAGTCTGTTGAAAGCTCTGGCTGCCATGGCAACTAAAATGACATTCTAAATCATCTTTTAATAATCTTCAGACACAGAAGATGTAGAGCCTTTCTTTTGCATGAAACAGCAGTAAATTGACCTCTTTCAAAATTGCTAAAATCATTACCCATGGGTACCAAGGGATTGGGGTTTATAAAAAAAATAAGAACAATTTTTAAACGACATCTCATACCAACCTAATGGACCAATTTGAACCCAATTTTGGTTGGTTTTCTTTCACAAAAATTGTTTTCATTTCAAAACAAGAATTAAAAGTCTTAGCCAGCAAGAGTTTTCAAATAAGTAGAAAATCATTTGGCTCTGAGTCAGAGAGAGTTTTCAAATAAGTAGAATATCATTTGTCTCATAAAATGATATAGGAAACAATAATGTCTTCAATAGCACCATACACTCGGAGATTATTGTTTGTTCTCAGTGGGACTTGACAATTTTATTACTTTAAAACAAGTTGAATGATTATTTCTTGCAAGTCAGAACCTCCAGGCTTCAAGCATATCATTTTACCAGAATTTTTATTTTTTTTTCATTTATAATCATGGGCTGCAGAGAGCAGAACAGAGATGAGTTAGGAATTGTTTTGTATTATTCTCCTCCAAGACCTTTAACCCTTTCCCGTTTTTGGAAATTTTAGACTGATCCAAATTGAAAGAGGTTGCAGATGACATTGAAAATTGGATGCAATTTGAAATTAAAATGTGGTAGAAAACATTGTAGGAAAAGAAGAAATCACAGCAGTGTAAAATCCTTGATTTGTACAGGAAAGGGTTAACCCATTCCCACTTAATGACGCTTTTAGACGCCCCCCCCCCCGCCAAAAAAAAAAAAAAAAAAAAACCCTTTTCAAAAACATTGTGGAAAATGAAGAAATTGCTTGTTACAAGCAATTTCCTCATTTTCCAAAATGTTTTCTAACTAGAAAGTTGAGAAAATCTGAAATTTCATAAACCTTAAATTATCGTCTTTCAACTTCTTTCAATTTGGACCAGTCTAAAATTTTGCCGTCTTGTAATTGGTTAAGGCAGATGTAATTTTTGAATAGGCCCATGGTCAGAATTCCTTGAGTGTCACTCATTGTTTTGATTTCACCAACCAGTATATTCTTCTATGATGAAATTGAAATGTCACTTATTATACTCTGGAAATTTTGAATAGGGGGTATATAGCAGTCAGCGTGTGGATCTGTCCATTGGTCAGTCGGTTGAACGGTTGGTTGGTTTGTCTCTCTATAGCCTTTTCCTGTCTGCTCTGAATGCCCAGAAACTATTGCATGGATTTGATTTAAACTTTGATTTACACATAGACTTGGTAATAAGTTCAAATGTTCATATTGTTATTTGGTTGTGGTGGATGTACTCTTAATAGAGTTATGGCCCTTTGATGAAAATTCTTGTCCGCTTATTTCCTCTTACTACAGACCCACAAAGAGGTTGAGAATGAAAACCAATTCCAAATCTTAAGGCAAAGAGATACCATTCTCACAGAGCAAGATGAGACTGTCATATCCCTCTTGTTGCAAAAATTATGTCATCAGTTTTATGTTCTCACCTTAGAAGCTAGCACTTTCATCCAAGAATTAATGACATGCAAACTGTTCTACAAATGTAATAAAAGCACAATTTTATTATAATACAATGGACAGATGAAAAGTCTGGTAGAATTTTTGTAACTGAATATTGTACTGAAGATATCTTATAACAAAATCTGCAACTGTCTTGATGTTGGGTAAGATTTCCAATAAAAGGCGTTTTGTCTAGTGATGAGTGACATTCGTTAGACTGTTACATGTCACCCATCGTACATGATAATCCTCGACTAGGAATTAATTCTGACAGGCTGTGATCCTTATATGGATATGCTGTTAACCCATCACCAGACCAAAATTTACAATGGTCCAAATTGAAAAAGGTTGCAGAAGACAATGAAAATTGAATGCAATTTGAAATGAAACCATCCTATGTAAGAGAAAATATTGTGGGAAAGGAGAAATTTCTTTTGTAAAGCACTTCTTCTTTTTTCACAATGTTTTTGCAAGTATAAATTGATAGTGACGTAAAATTCTGGGTTTGTACAGGAAAGGGTCAACCCGTCATCAGACCAGAAAACATTGTAGATGAAGAAACTGCTTATTATCCTCCACTATGTTTCAAAGTTTTTTCTCGTGGAGCATTAAAAAGCAGGATTGTGTGGAAATGAGGACCATAAAATATATTGTGATTTTGCATTTAAACCTGTTACCAAAAATTCCAATATTTTGACGCCTTCCTAAAGGATAATATTCAGGAAAACCTTGTGAGAAAAAGAAAGACTAGTGGTGACATTAGTCTTTGATCTTTGTGGGGGTCATTTTTCTAAAAGAAAGGGCCACCCATTACTGTATGTACAAATTTTTATACCCCCGCAAAACAAATGTTTTCAGGGGTATTCTGGAATCAGCCAGTCTGTCCATGTGTCTGTGTGTCCGTGAGTCTGTGTGTCTCGAACTCCTCCAGTTTTGCTTCAATACCATTGAAACTTTATACAAACATTAACCACATGTTGAAGTTTTGCAATACAAAATTTTGAAGTCTAAATTACCCAAGATTTTAGAATTATATCCCCTTGAACTTAGACATTATTTATGCTTTGTAGACATATACAGCTAATTATACTACTAATTTTGTGTTGCGAACTCCTCCTTTAGATTTGCTTCAATACCATTGAAACTTTAGACAAACATAAACCACATGTTGAAGTTTTGCAAGATGCAATTTTAAAGTCTTTATTTCCCCAGGTTTAAGAATGATCTCCCCTTGAACTTAGACATTATTTATGCTTTGTAGACATAATACAGCTAATTATACTACAAATTCTGTGTCGTGAACTCCTTCAGTTTTGCTTCAATACCATTGAAACTTTAGACAAACATTAACCTTATGTTGAAGTTTTGCAAGACGCAATTTTGAAGTCTCAATTCCACCAGGTTTAAGAATGATCTCCCCTTGAACTTACAACATCATTTATGCTTTGTAGACATGCACAGCTAATTATACTACCAATTTTGTGTCATGAACTCCTCCTTTCTAGAAAAGCAAAGTCAGTAGCTATGTCCTTGTATTGTTAAAGCTCTCATTACACTGAAAGCTTTTGCAGGGGTATTAAGTCACATACTGTGACAAGTTCTTAAGTTTGAAACGTTAAAATGTCAAAAATGACGGGGTTTTTTTTCATGGAAAAAATGACTTTTATCATTCCAGACCTTTACAGTTTATTAAAAGAATAAGATGTAATCCCATATTTATTTGTTATACCATTATACAGACTCTCAACTAATTCCCACTCAGTGATGCTTTTTGATGCCCCTCATGAAAAACAATTAGGGAAACATTGTGTTAAATGAAGAAATTGCTTAAAACAAGCAATTTCTTTAGTTTTCCACAATGTTTTCTACCCAGAAAATTGAAAAAATCTAAAATTTCAGAAACTTTGAATTTTTAGGTCACCTGACCGAATGGTCATGGTGACCTATTGCGATCATCGTTTGTCCGTCGTCGTGCGTCGTCCGTCGTCCGTCGTGCGTCGTCCGTTAACTTTTATACATTTTCATCTTCTTCTCAAGAACTACTGGGCGGATTTCAACCAAACTTGGTAGAAAGCATCATTTGGGGATGCCAATTCAAGTTTGTGAAAATAGGGGTTCTGGGGGTCATAGGGGCCCAAATAGGGGCCAAAAAGGGGTAATTTTTGGTACTTCTTTAAAAATCTTCTTCTAATAAACCATTAATGCCAGAGCTTAAATATTTTGTGTGCATGACAACTAGGACTGGTTTATTATAAATTGTGAAATTCATGCCCCTGGGGTCATGTATGGGGCCACACCCAGAGGTCAAAGTTCATCATGTTAAAAAATTCACATTTTCATCTTCTTCTGATGAAGTACAAAGCCAATTTCAACCATTTCAAACAAACTTGTTGAAAAGCATCATTTGGTAATGGTTATTTGGATTTGTGAAAATAAAAAGGCTTGGGGGGTCAGGGGGCCCTAAAATGGGGACCAAAAGGGGGTAATTTTTGGTAACTTTTAAATATTTCATCTTCTTCTCAAGAACTACTGGGCGGATTTCAACCAAACTTGGTAGAAAGCATCATTAGGGGATGCCAATTCAAGTTTGTGAAAATAGGGGTTCTGGGGGTCAAAGGGGCCCTAATAGGGGCCAAAAAGGGGTAATTTTTGGTACTTCTTTAAAAAAATCTTCTTCTAATAAACCGTTAATGCCAGAGCTTAAATATTTTGTGTGCATGACAACTAGGACAGGTATATTATAAATTGTGAAATTCGTGCCCCTGGGGTCATGTATGGGGCCACACCCAGAGGTCAAAGTTCATCATGTTAAAAAATTCACATTTTCATCTTCTTCTGATGAAGTACAAAGCCAATTTCAAACAAACTTGTTGAAAAGCATCATTTGGTAATGGTTATTTGGATTTGTGAAAATAAAAAGGCTTGGGGGGTCAGGGGGCCCTAAAATGGGGACCAAAAGGGGGTAATTTTTGGTAACTTTTAAATATTTCATCTTCTTCTCAAGGACTACTGGGCGGATTTCAACCAAACTTGGTAGAAAGCATCATTGGGGGATGCCAATTCAAGTTTGTGAAAATAGGGGTTCTGGGGGTCAAAGGGGCCCTAATAGGGGCCAAAAAGGGGTAATTTTTGGTACTTCTTTAAAAAAATCTTCTTCTAATAAACCGTTTATGCCAGAGCTTAAATATTTTGTGTGCATGACAACTAGGACAGGTATATTATAAATTGTGAAATTCATGCCCCTGGGGTCATGTATGGGGCCACACCCAGAGGTCAAAGTTCATCATGTTAAAAAATTCACATTTTCATCTTCTTCTGATGAAGTACAAAGCCAATTTCAAATAAACTTGTTGAAAAGCATCATTTGGTAATGGTTATTTGGATTCGTGAAAATAAAAAGGCTAGGGGGTCAGGGGACCCTAAAATGGGGACCAAAAGGGGGTAATTTTTGGTAACTTTTAAATATTTCATCTTCTTCTCAAGAACTACTGGGCGGATTTCAACCAAACTTGGTAGAAAGCATCATTGGGGGATGCCAATTCAAGTTTGTGAAAATAGGGGTTCTGGGGGTCAAAGGGGCCCAAATAGGGGCCAAAAAGGGGTAATTTTTGGTACTTCTTTAAAAAAATCTTCTTCTAATAAACCGTTTATGCCAGAGCTTAAATATTTTGTGTGCATGACAACTAGGTCAGGTATAATTATAAATTTTGAAATTCATGCCCCTGGGGTCATGTATGGGGCCACACCCAGAGGTCAAAGTTCATCATGTTAAAAAATTCACATTTTCATCTTCTTCTGATGAAGTACTAAGCCAATTTCAAACTAACTTGGTGAAAAGCATCATTGGGTACTGATCATACAGATTTGTGAAAATTAAAAGGCTGGAGGTCAGGGGTGCCTAAAATGGGGACCAAAAGGGGGTCATTTTTGGTTACTTTTAAACATTTTCATCTTCTTCTCAAGAACTACTGAGGGGATTTCAACCAAACCTTTTTCTAATACTTTTAAACAAAATCACTTGTCTTGGTGCTCTTTTACTCAGGTGACCGTTAAGGCCCACTGGGCCTCTTGTTGTCAATTAGAACCAGTCTAAACTTTTGTGCTGTGGGAATGTTTTAAAAGGAAAATATGTGATCATATAATTATTTATTTGGTGGAATGGCTTCTATCAAGATTAGACTTCAGATCTAGAACATGATAGAGTGCACCCTATGAGACGAGTCTTAACCCACTCCCTCACAGTGACGCCCCTTAAGAAAAACAATTAGGAAAACATTTCAACAAGCAATTTCTTAATTTTGCACAATGTTTTCTATCCAAAAAGTAAAATCAAACAATTAATAAGTTTTAAATTGTTAGCTACAACTCCTTTCAATTTTGTCTTGTGTAAAATTTTGTCGTCTGGTAATAAGTTAATTTGTTCAAAATAGGCCATGTTTAGACCCCATGCATGTTATTGCTTAGCATTTGTTACAAATTTCACAAAGACTTGTTCTCGGAGAAATGTATGAAAATTGTGTCCAACAAAATACTCACCTATTTGGAGGTCTTGAGAGCCCATAACTGTTAATTGCTCTCATTGACTTTTGTTGCAACCAACAGACAATTCTTGATTGCATTTCCATGGCAACTGATTTCTATTTTGACATGACCAACACTGAAATTAGGAAAGGTCTTATGTGCAAATCTCATTAGTGCCGTTGTTTATTGATTGTTACATCCAGCATGATTTCATATGATGTTTAGAAAAATGATGAAAAACATGTGTAGGGCACCCATTAAAAAGTCTTTGCAGGGACACATAACTGGTTCCTGCAGGTCTTGGATAAAACATTGAATTTATATAATCCCTTTCATATCAAAACCATTGAAAATGAGTAAGAGCCTTATAAAATCCTAGTACAGAACATTGTGAATTTGACAATCAGATTGGAACAATGTGATTAAACACTGAATGCTATATGATCGTGATTGAATGATTGTGACGGAATGCTGATCACTTTTTCGTCCTGAACTGATTGAACGCTTTTTAGGCAAGATGCGAGAAGGGTTTCATTCCATCACTACAACATTGGTAATCAACAGAAAAAAAATATCAATATTATAATTCAAATTTAAATCACCAAAATTAATCCAAAGAAAATTTTAAGAAACTACTATAGTGATTTCAATTTGGGAATTTGTGGAAGTTGTTGATTGAAGGCTTTTGTTTAAGGATTGTTTAATTGCAGATTGGAAAAGCGTGATTGCTACCAGATTGAATACTGAATGGTTGCCTGTGATTGCCAAGATTGTGATTGAAATGATTGCTAAATTAACAATGTTCTGTACTTAGAAAGACTGAAAATTCTCCTAAAACTTAAAAGATTTAATGTTAAAACTCTGCCTGTCAAGTATCAAGAAACCAGCAATTTCTCCTTTACCCTCAATGATTTCTCTGCTATAACACACTGTCATGCACAATTTCCTGATTTGTTTTCTGAGAGTATTTTATGCTTTCCCATTCTTTTTCAAGAAAATAGTTTATCCATGCTTTGGGACCTTGAAGGAGTAGTGAGTTGTAAAGATTTTTAAAATATTCTCCTTTATTTTCAACAAAGCTAAACGGTCTCAGGTCTTTCACAATAAACTGTTAGATTGATTTCAAAATATATTGCGCACTTTGATAGAAAGCTGGGACATAATTAAAAAAATATATATATTTTTTTTCTCGGATCTTTTCACATCTGACCAAAAATGGGTTTTTGAAACTGAAACCTAGGATGAGTCATCATCAAATGATCTTTAAATTTGAGTTGTTTTCACTTTTACATGATTTTAGTTTTGAAAACTTCTTAATTTTCTTTTACTAGGCCAAAATGCTGCCATATTGCTGATTTTGTATTTTAATTTGTGACGATTTTGAATTCATTTTTCTGTTCAGCCATGTTGTTTACCTTCACAATGTCTACTAATTGACCAAATTAGTGGTATCCCTCTGGACAGAATTGATTCGATCCTATTATTAGAGGTGCTCAATTATCAAGAAAAGATATGATAGTCAAACACTTATGTAACTGGGAGGATTACTAGGGAATACTAATTTTAGACCTACAGTTGAACCTCTTTTATTCGAACTTCTCTGGTTCATTGGTATGTGTTTGTTCGTATACTTAACATGGTCTCAATCTTTTTCTTCTTTATCTTTGTTAGAAAACTCTGTCTAATTCGAACGTCAGTGGTTAGTAGTTCATAGGCCATTTCAAGTCCCAAAAGCATGATTATACAGTGCTCCAGATAAGGTCCATTTTCCGTAATTTACATACGTAAATTGGCTGGCAGATTTTTTCTTCTGTCCCCAAATGTAATGAAAGTCCTAGCACTAGAAAAGATTTATCAACTGTAATTATAATTAGTTTATTTCTTTTCAAGTAATTTGATCATTCTGTCCCTAGATAAATCATAATGTAGCTCTTTCCGAAAAATTGTTTAAAATTTTGATTTAGTCATTTACATAATTGAACCTCCAAAATTCTAAGTGACCCCCAGAAATGAAGACAGGGGTCACAATGACCCTGGAAAATTGAGCCTGGCAGAAACACTGCACACAGGTGTTTAACCCAATATTCCCACTCAATCCCCCCTTTTTATGCCCCCATAGAACAATGTGGAAAATGAAGAAATTGTTTGTTACAAACAATTTCTGCATTTTCCACATTGTTTTCTACCCCGAGAGACAAAGATTTAAAAAAAACAACAATTTGAAATTGTCGTCTGCCACTTTTTTCAAATTGTGCCAGTCTAAAATTTCACCATGTGGGAATGGGTTAAAAGAACTTTGATGTTATATTATATAAGCTGCACTATTTTGTACTTCATATTCTAGTAAATTTTGCTTTTAACCCTTTCCTGGATAAACCCGGGATTTTACGTCTCTGTGATTTTATACTCCAGAAAACATTGTGGAAAAAGGAGAAATTGCTTATATCAAGCAATTTCTCCTTTTTCCACAATGTTTTCTACCACATAGGATGGTTTTATTTGGAATTGAATCCAATTTTCATTGTCGTCTGCATCCTCTTTCAATTTTGACCAGTCTAAAATTTCAAAAACCAGGAAAGGGTTAAGTTCCTGAGGCATAGTCGGTTGTTAAAAGCTAATACACCATAATAGCTATTTCAGCAGATTTAAGGCCAATTTTCTGCACCAAACTGTGCAAATATAGATAATATTTCCATCAATTTTGCCTCTTATAGGCGTGATGGGGTATTTTGTAAAACAGAGTCTTGGATAAGAAGGTATAATAACGATATTATCTTACATTGTTGCTGAAAATTGAATCTCATTGACAGAGTTTTCTCTGGTTGTTTGGCCAAGTGGTAAGCATATTAGGATGGTTGCCGGTTCCAGTCCCTCTAGACGCTAGTAGTGTGTATTTGAACTGGACTCTTTACAGACAGGATCCCTGGGTCCAAACAGTGTTAAGTTATAATATGTTGCCTCTTCCTTAAGTTCACATGGTAAAAGACAAAATGATCCAATGCATACATAGACCTTGATAAGACAGCCACCTGTTAAGGACAGCAGCTCTGAGTTAGTCTTTGGATTGTCTGTCTAAGATAGGGTTTCCTTTAGAACTTAAAATGTAACATTAACCCTTGTCATACTGAGTAAAATACTTTGAGAAATGTTCTAAAATCAAAGAGCTGAAAGCACTAGTTGTTGGTCCATATACCTTCATAATCAACTCTGACTTGAAGGCACAAACATGATGTGCAAACTAAGATCAGACTTCACATTAGTGCAGGCTAATTTTTGTCTATACCTTCTGCTAAACAGAAATATTCTGGGTTCAGCCTGAGTTGGGTTAAGTACAGATTCAGTGAAAATTTAGATTTTAAAAATGAAACTTGCTTACTTTGTTACAAGTCATTGTAAAATTCACAGTTTGACAGCCTTTGAGGTTTCTTTCCTGTCCTGTTCAATTCCTGTTTTTTATGTTACTGTATTTTTATACTTGGGGAAAAAAAAAACTTTGTGGAAAAGAAGAAATTGCCAACAACCAATTTCTTTCAAAATGTTTTCTACCCTCCTAAGTGATTATTTTCTTAATAAAATCAGCATTCAATTTTCATCTGCTGAACCTTTGAATTCAGACAAGTCTAAAATTTTGCAATACAGTAAAGGGTTAATTGTGTCTACATTCCTAATAGATAATGTCATTTTCTCTTCTTTTTTGGTTTCTTTTTAAGTCTGTTAAATGTAAAGACTTTTAAGGACTTTTAAGTTTTTGACAGTTTCAAGAGTACCAAGAAATTGCCTTCAATTACAGCTTTCAGGTTTTGTCTGTAAAATCTTTAGGTCATGCCCTATTCTGTCAACATGCTTTGGGTTAGGATTTTTATCTTTACTATTCAATGAATAAGAGCTATCCCAGTCACCAAAATGTCTACATTGCCATAATGCTTTTGCCAAAGTTATACTTACAAATGTGATATCTCTCTCTGCTACTACTAATACTATGGCTCTGAAAGTTTGCCTCTGCTTTTGAAACTCCCTAGGCAAAGATTGAATACTGTATCATTCTGACATTCATTTTAGCTGAAATCAACCCCTTCTCAACTTAGAAATTTCTGGTTTGTTTTAGGTGCACATCAGTGTGTGTCAATTGATGTCTGTAACTTAATTCAAGCCTTTTCTTTTTAAATCTTTACACATATTTTTAGACTTTCTTGGCAAAGACTCATTAGATTTTTTTAAAATGAATGTAGAAGTTCAACTTGTCTCTTGGCCGCAGCCATAGTGCAGTTTGTAGCATGTCAGATTCTTAATCATGAGGTCCTGGGTTCAATCCCTGGTAGCTGCAAATATCCTTTCAGACATTTGTCTCCCACCAATTGGTAGATAATCGTACACCTAAATGAGACGAGCAGCTAGAGGCTCCGAAAGGAAATAGAGTTGGTACTGGTGTGAGGTGTGAGGAATCTATGATTATGTGCTCCAGCAGATGAGATATAACTGAAATACTGTTAAAAGTGGCTTAAACTCCATTCAAAAAACAAATCAACATGTCTCTTCTGGTCTAGATAAACAATTTGATTTGTTGATGGATTTTTTGATTGATAGTGGCAATTCATCCTTTAACACATTCTCACTCAATCACACCTTTTGATGCCCCTCAAGAAAAACAATTGGGAGAATATTGTGTAAAATGAAGAAATTGCTTGTCACAAGCAATTTCTTCATTTTACAAAATGTTTTCTAAACAATAAGTTGAAAAATCCAAAATTTCATAAACTTCATAACTTCTTTGAATTTTTACAAGTCTAAAATTTGCTGTCTGGTAATGGGTATAAGGTCAAGTCACAAGTTGAACATTAATTTTCTTTATTTCACAATATCACTCTTTTTAATGAAGTTTACAACCTGCAAATTAATGAATTAATATTTGATAATCTGTCCATAATCTGTCCAGAAGTTCATCATAAATCCATGAATTGTTCATGAACTAAAATTACTTTTGAAAATTGTTCATGAATTCAAGCACTTCTGTTCATGTGGGGTACTATGGTGTATAATTTTTGTTTTTACCCATTCCCACACATTGGCGCTTTTTGATGCCTCTCCAGAAACACCATGTAAATTGATGAAATTGCTGGTTTTCTATCCAGGAAGTTGAAAAAATATCAAATTTCATTAACTTTAGTTTTCTGCAACTCCTTTCAATTTGGACCACTCTAAAATTTTGCCTTCTGGTAATGGGTTAAGTGGTCTGAGCATAAAGAATGCGTGAACACTTAAATGATATTGATAAATCTGTTAAATTTAAGCCCGTGCGCTTATTTTTGAAAGTGTGCATGTAAATTAGTGTTTGCAGTTTTAAAATATGAGCATGTACATGTAAAAAGTAAGCACTTTCATATTGTGGGTACACTTGTAATTTTATGGTGCATGCATGTTTGTTTCTCTTGAATGCTAAATATTTTAGCGTGCTTACCTCAAATTATAGACACTTAGGATGTTTTTACACTAAGCTAATGACCTGCTATATTTATGCATACACATGTTTATTTTAGCCTTTACCACCTAAAAGGGATTTTTGTCCAATTTGGTGCATCATAGGATTTACATCAGAAATGAAACCTTGTATTTCTCTGGCTGAAAAAAAAGGTAATGAACCAAAAGTGGCAGACAAGTTAATGGGTTATGATGTATTGAGATAATTTTATTGTCAGTTTTATCAGCAGTCATGTTCTGTTTTACATCTTGTGATAACAAAATGACTATCTGTTTATGAGAAGTTCATGCATCATTTTCACAATATTCGAACATGATATTCTATGAGCAAAAGAAAAAAAAAAGCTACAGAATGAGCTGATTTTGTATTTGTTTGGTAATATACTATAGCACCTTGAAATGATGGGTGTACACTTACCTTATTTCCCCTAAGAACGTTCCTAAAGTACAAGCTCAACTAGATCCAACTTCATGAAGCTTTTTAAAAACTACTTTAAAAATTTCAAAAACCGATTATCAAACTATATCTAGTGTCCATCACTAGCTGGATTAGTAAAGGCTGACAACACATCTTCTTTGTCACATAATGTGCAGGCTGATCTTTGTATATACCTCCTGCTAAAACAGGAATATTCAGGGTTCAGCATGACATAGGATTTTTTTTCTGCAATTAGAAATAAGTTAATTTTCATTCAAGAAAAATAATAATGATCAGAATATTCTTATCTAAACCCTTGATATATTCCTGTTTTTTCATGATTTGTAGACTAGGGGTCATCTGCACATATTTGCTGTCTAATCTTAGTCTACACCACCTGTTTGTCCCCTTTTAACCCAAAGTTGTTAATAGAAATTAATTTTCAAAAGAAAATTTAACCCACAAAAAAGTCATCCAGTGCTTTCACTCAGTCCTTAGCTTGTCCCTTCAGCCAGGGTTGTTGAACCACAACTTAACCCTTGTCATGCTGAATCCAAAATATTCCGGTATTGGCAGGAGGTGTAGACAATGATCAGCCTGCACATAAGTGCAGTCTGATCTTGATCTACACCTGTTTGTACTTTTCCCCTTTCAGAGTAGTTTATGAAATTGATTTTCAAGTGAAATATTGATTATTTAACAACAACCACTATCAGTGCTCTCAGCCCTTTGATTTTAATGCAATTCAGTGAAGGATTTTAGACAGCATGACAAGGGTTAAATAAGTACTTTCAATGCTTTGAGTACTTTGATTTAACTGCAATTCAGGAATTAAAATCTTCAGTATAGCAATAGTTAAAATCTAGATAATTATGTTCACAACATCAAAAGAGCCCATGTATTTGATCAAGAGAAATAACTCTGCAATTGATATCATTTAACCCATTACCAGATGGTAAAATTTTAGACTGGTCCAAATTGAAAGGAGTTGCAGACGACATTTTAACATTTATGAAAAATCAAATTTCTTCAACTTTCTTGATAGAAAACATTGTGGAAAATGAAGAAATTGCTTGTAACAAACCATTTCTTCATTTAACATAATGTTTTCCTAATTGTTTTTCTTGAGGGGCGTCAAAAGCATCACCGTGAGTGAATGGGTTAATACAATCCCTCTCAGTCCTGCTTTTTTATGTCCTTCAAGATAAAGGTCAGGAAAATGTTGTAGAAATTGAAGAAATTGCTCGTTACAAGCAATTTCTGCATTTTCTACATTGTTTTTTCTACCCTGAAGAGAATTATATCACTTTTAATCTGCCATTCTTCAATTTTTACTGGTCTAAAATTTTGTTGTTTAGTATTAGGTTAAGAAATAAATTTATTAACTTAGATTTTTAATCAACTCAACAGTCCTGCTTTGAGTGATGAATTAGACGTTTGCTCTTGTTAACCTTTGTTTCATTATAATAACAGTCCTGACCGAATTCGTCTATTTTTGCCTGGTAGACCTTCAATCTCTACATATGTCACTTCTAATATATTTTTTCATTTGTTAAAAAAATAAAGGACAGGGTAAATTAAATTTGATTGTATGATTTCCTTTGAGAACCGTAGCTGAAGATTAGAAAAATAAGGAGGGTTTTGAATTAAAGAATTGAGCTGCCAAGACACATAACGACTTGATAATTTTGATTCATAACTGATTATTTTTCACTTGATTACAAAAACAGCTGAATTGTTCTAATACCTTCTTGTGATGGACGTTAACGTTTGTCATGTTGAACCCGAAATATTCCTGTTTTGGCATAGACAAAGATCAGACTGCACACAAGTCCAGTCTGATCAAAGTCTTTGGCTCTTACTTGTCCCCCTCAAGCCAGATTTGTTTCTAAAATCATATTTCAAAAAGAAGTTTTACCAGCAGCTGTCTAGTGCTGGCAGGCCTTTGATTTTTATGCAAATTCAGAAAGGATTTTATCCAGCATGACAAGGGTTAATCCAAAATGTTTGTTAGCCTGCAGAAATTTTAACCCATTCCCACTCAACAAAATTATAGGTTAGTCCAAATTGAAAGAAATTACAGAGGACATTTCAGGTTGCCCTTAGATTGGAATATAAGAGCCAAATATGGTAGAAACAAGCAATATCTCCTTTTCACACAAAGTTTTCCATAATTGTATTTCTATGGGGTTCCATTGTTTGGTAATGGGTTAACCATTAACTATAAACATGAGAAATAAAAAAGTTAACAAGAAAATAGTTTTGACATAAGGAGAAATTGCTTGTTATGAGCAATTACTCCTTTTACCTCAATGGTTTTATCTTGTATGACTCCTAATCTTTTCAATTCTTACCAGTTTAAGACCTTTGAAATTCAAATCTTTCCAGTCATTCTTGAGTTATCTTGAATTATCTGCCCTTGAATTGAACGAAAAACACTGAATGTCTTGTATGAACATCTCATCCTACATTTTTCATGGCAATGAGCTTAAATTCTCCACAATTAGTCTCTATGATGTGTAGTTGTGCATAAGGCCTTTGAAATTCTAATCACTCCAGTTGTTCTTTAGCACAACTTCTCCTACCTTCTGAATAGGAATGAACTGAAACTTGCTACAATGACTGTGTGTGATGTCTACTTGTCCTTAGGACAAGTTAATCTGGTAGACCTTCAATCTCTACATATGTCACTTCTAATATATTTTTTCATTTGTTAAAAAAATAAAGGACAGGGTAAATTAAATTTGATTGTATGATTTCCTTTGAGAACCGTAGCTGAAGATTAGAAAAATAAGGAGGGTTTTGAATTAAAGAATTGAGCTGCCAAGACACATAACGACTTGATAATTTTGATTCATAACTGATTATTTTTCACTTGATTACAAAAACAGCTGAATTGTTCTAATACCTTCTTGTGATGGACGTTAACGTTTGTCATGTTGAACCCGAAATATTCCTGTTTTGGCATAGACAAAGATCAGACTGCACACAAGTCCAGTCTGATCAAAGTCTTTGGCTCTTACTTGTCCCCCTCAAGCCAGATTTGTTTCTAAAATCATATTTCAAAAAGAAGTTTTACCAGCAGCTGTCTAGTGCTGGCAGGCCTTTGATTTTTATGCAAATTCAGAAAGGATTTTATCCAGCATGACAAGGGTTAATCCAAAATGTTTGTTAGCCTGCAGAAATTTTAACCCATTCCCACTCAACAAAATTATAGGTTAGTCCAAATTGAAAGAAATTACAGAGGACATTTCAGGTTGCCCTTAGATTGGAATATAAGAGCCAAATATGGTAGAAACAAGCAATATCTCCTTTTCACACAAAGTTTTCCATAATTGTATTTCTATGGGGTTCCATTGTTTGGTAATGGGTTAACCATTAACTATAAACATGAGAAATAAAAAAGTTAACAAGAAAATAGTTTTGACATAAGGAGAAATTGCTTGTTATGAGCAATTACTCCTTTTACCTCAATGGTTTTATCTTGTATGACTCCTAATCTTTTCAATTCTTACCAGTTTAAGACCTTTGAAATTCAAATCTTTCCAGTCATTCTTGAGTTATCTTGAATTATCTGCCCTTGAATTGAACGAAAAACACTGAATGTCTTGTATGAACATCTCATCCTACATTTTTCATGGCAATGAGCTTAAATTCTCCACAATTAGTCTCTATGATGTGTAGTTGTGCATAAGGCCTTTGAAATTCTAATCACTCCAGTTGTTCTTTAGCACAACTTCTCCTACCTTCTGAATAGGAATGAACTGAAACTTGCTACAATGACTGTGTGTGATGTCTACTTGTCCTTAGGACAAGTTAATCTGGTAGACCTTCAATCTCTACATATGTCACTTCTAATATATTTTTTCATTTGTTAAAAAAATAAAGGACAGGGTAAATTAAATTTGATTGTATGATTTCCTTTGAGAACCGTAGCTGAAGATTAGAAAAATAAGGAGGGTTTTGAATTAAAGAATTGAGCTGCCAAGACACATAACGACTTGATAATTTTGATTCATAACTGATTATTTTTCACTTGATTACAAAAACAGCTGAATTGTTCTAATACCTTCTTGTGATGGACGTTAACGTTTGTCATGTTGAACCCGAAATATTCCTGTTTTGGCATAGACAAAGATCAGACTGCACACAAGTCCAGTCTGATCAAAGTCTTTGGCTCTTACTTGTCCCCCTCAAGCCAGATTTGTTTCTAAAATCATATTTCAAAAAGAAGTTTTACCAGCAGCTGTCTAGTGCTGGCAGGCCTTTGATTTTTATGCAAATTCAGAAAGGATTTTATCCAGCATGACAAGGGTTAATCCAAAATGTTTGTTAGCCTGCAGAAATTTTAACCCATTCCCACTCAACAAAATTATAGGTTAGTCCAAATTGAAAGAAATTACAGAGGACATTTCAGGTTGCCCTTAGATTGGAATATAAGAGCCAAATATGGTAGAAACAAGCAATATCTCCTTTTCACACAAAGTTTTCCATAATTGTATTTCTATGGGGTTCCATTGTTTGGTAATGGGTTAACCATTAACTATAAACATGAGAAATAAAAAAGTTAACAAGAAAATAGTTTTGACATAAGGAGAAATTGCTTGTTATGAGCAATTACTCCTTTTACCTCAATGGTTTTATCTTGTATGACTCCTAATCTTTTCAATTCTTACCAGTTTAAGACCTTTGAAATTCAAATCTTTCCAGTCATTCTTGAGTTATCTTGAATTATCTGCCCTTGAATTGAACGAAAAACACTGAATGTCTTGTATGAACATCTCATCCTACATTTTTCATGGCAATGAGCTTAAATTCTCCACAATTAGTCTCTATGATGTGTAGTTGTGCATAAGGCCTTTGAAATTCTAATCACTCCAGTTGTTCTTTAGCACAACTTCTCCTACCTTCTGAATAGGAATGAACTGAAACTTGCTACAATGACTGTGTGTGATGTCTACTTGTCCTTAGGACTAGAATTTGTTTGAAATGTCAAGTTGTTTCTGAATTATCTGCCTTTGACTTAACGAAATAGCTTCAATTTACATTTAATTTTGTACAAAACTCCTACAATTTACATAGAATTTAACAGAAACTGGCCACAATGTATCTCTATGATTTCTAGTTTTGAATGATCTACCCTTGACTGAACAAAATAGCTTAAATTGACATTTTACAATTTATATAGGGTTTCAGAAACTTACCACAATGTCTTCTACAGTTTCAATATGATGGAACTGAAACTTGCCATAACGATTCTGTCTTATGTCAACTTGTGCATCAGATTAAAGTTTTTGATATACTTTCCCTTTTACATTTTATCTGAAGTGTGTACAATATTATTCAGGTAACAAGATCTTTCTATTGATAAAATGCATGAGCTATCATTCAAGCTAACATAACTGACAAAGCAAGGTTACTGATGAGCCCCTTCAGACGTATTTTTGCCGCTCTGCGAAGCTCTTGTTAAACTTTTTATTCTCCATTAACCAATAACCTGTCAAAATTCAAGACTGGTCAAACATCAAAATTCAAAGAAGCTATGAGTATGTGAAATTATTTTTTAGCTCCATTTGCTGAAAGCCAGCGATGCTATTGTCATGGTGTTGTGTCCGTCGTGTGTCTGTGTGTGGGTGTGTGCATCCATCTGTCTGTAAACTTTCACTTTAAAAATCTTCTCCTCAGAAAGTACTGAACAGAGTTCTACCAAATTTAACAGAAATGATCCTTGAGTGACCTTTTATCAGATTCCTCCAAAGAATTTTAGGTCACATGAAAGACATGGCTTTAATGGGCGGGGCTAATTTATATATATGGTGAAACCTTTAAAAATCTTCTTCTCAGAAATCAATTGATGGATTTCAACCAAATTTTACAGAAATGATCCTTGGGTTACCCTTTATCAGACTCCTTCAAAGAGTTTTGATCAGAAGAAAAAATGGCTTAAATGGGCGGGGCAAATTTCTATATATCACTGGAATGATCCTTTGGTGACCCCTTATTAGATTGCTAAAAAAAAGAATTGATTGGCTATAAATATTGCTTTAAATTTAACCTTTTCCCATTTTTTGAAATTTTAGACTGGACCAAATTGAAAGAGGTTGCAGATGACAATAAAAATTGGATGCGCCTTCAAATAAACCCATCCAAAGTGGTAGAAAATATTGTGGAAAAAGGAGAAATTGCTAGTTACAAGCAATTTCTTATTTTTCCACAATATTTTCTCAAGCATAAAATCTGAGCCACGTAAAATCCTGGGTTTGTACAGGGAAGAGTTAGTGGATTGGGCTAATTTCCATATATGGTTATAAGTTTCCAACAAAATTTCACAAAATGATCCTTTGGTGACTCTTTGTCGGATTCCTTCATGATGAAAAATATGGCTTTTATTTGGGGGGAGGCTTGTCTCCATATATGGTATATAGTGAAACTTTGCAAATCTTATTCTTGCATACAGCAGGATGGTTTCAACCAAATTTCTCTGGAAAGTAAATTTAGGCCGGCTGGGTGAATCAGACTCTGAAGCAAGAGTAACTTAAACTAATCACACTGTATGACTCATAAGTATGATTAAGTTTTTTGGTTCATACCTCAATGAATACAAAGAATATTCTCTTCATTTTCTGATAATTTAATAGCATCAAGCGAAAAGGGCAAAACTTTACAATGTCTGTATTCTTTTTGGATGGGATTCTTTTTGTATGGGACTATTTTGTGCTGAAGCATACAAAATAGCTGCATACTAAGAATTTTGTTCATTGAGTTTGATTTTTTTTTCACCAATAGACGAAACTAAAAATTAAATTATTCAACAATGTTATTCAACTATATTATTTTGTTGAATTATGAGCAACGCCTAACAGTAACAATTTTGCCATTATTGTATGGAACATACCCCAAGACAATTGAATTCCCTTTTATCTCATTTGAATATGTCTGGTCAAAATGAAATTCCATAAAGAAATAATGAAAAGCTCTTGGTATTTAGGAGGAAACATAAGACTATTTTCTGTTGATTGTTTGCATGCTATTACATGCAGACACCTTGATATGAAAAATCTACATAATTTTCTATGTGTTCTTTCTCACAATTTGCTTATTGTCTGTGGTATTCCTATTCAGGAATTCTTGTAACCTTCTCACTACATAACCCTTTCCTGTTCAATCCTTGGTTTTTTACTTCCCTGTGATTTGTAATTGAGAAAACATTGTAGAAAAAGAAGAAAATGCTTGTTACAAGTAATTTCTTCATTATCCATTATTTTTTCTACCCCAGAAGTAAACAATCAAAGTACTGAAAGTACTGTAAGCTAGCAAAGGATGGTTTTGACAAAGGTTACCATGATAAATAAACGCGGTTAACCCTTGTCATGCTGAATATAATCATTGTCTGAATATACATTTAAATCAAAGGCCTGAAAGCACTGGGAGCACTAGTTCATTGTCAAAAAGTATTTTGAAAATCAAATTTATAAACAACTCTGAATTAAAGGAGTCAAACAGGAGATGTAGACTAAGATCAGACTGCACTCATGTGCAGGCTGATCTTTGTCTATATCTCCTGCCAAAGCAGGAATATTCTTGGTTCAGCATGACAAGGGTTAAAGTAACCCAGTAGTTAACCCAAAACGAGAGATGCTTAAGAAAGCAGAATTGAGTGGGAATGGGTTAGAAAGCATGCTTTGAAAGAGTCCACTGCAATTTGTAATATTCTTATTATACACCAGAGCTACTTTTTATGGGGTATGCATTCAACTGATTAGTGGTTAAGCCTCCAGTGGCAGTTTGCACTCATTGAACTTTGAGATCACCTCAAAATTTTGTCTGTTAACTTAGCTTTCAAAGTTGAAGCTTTGCTAGCTAAAAATCTCAAATTTCATAAGCTTTAAATTATCGTCTGCAACTCCTTCCAATTTGGACCAGTCTAAAATTCTGCTATCTGGTAATGGGTTAATCAAATAACATGCAGTTTGACAAACTTGCTTACATAATTATATCTTATAATATCTAAACAATTATAATTCAATAGCAAGAACTTTTTTGTATAGATGTTTTTATCATATCATAGATTTTAATTATTCTCCTTGAGGCCTTTCATACACTATTTTGATGAAATATTCTGAAAAGTAGTTTTGCAAAATCAGAGGTCATTAATCAGAATGAACAGGGGTATTTTAATAGACTGTTAATCTATTTTGAATATTGGGTCATTTACATGTTGTTTATTACCATTGGGATCCTGTATTCAGTTTGCATTTGCTCAAACCTATATCATCACTACGTCATCAGGAGTTATATTTGCTAGCCAGTCTTCAATTTTATAAAGACCAGTCCAAAACTGTCGTAAGCTTTATTATCAATATAGGCACTTACCCTAGTTTTGGCTATACCATTTGATGTGATATAATTTAGGACGTTGGTTGTTTTGCTCGTCAATTTTGTTACGTCCCATTGACTTTTGGTCATTTACAAAAGAGGTCATGCGGTGTCAACAGCCGAATTCTATCATATCTAAAAATAACCTTAAATTCCGCTGAATCTTTCCTATGTAACCACAAAAAGCCACTTTAAGCAAGATTGACATAATCTTTAAGTCTTTTCATTTTTTGGACAATCAGATTACTGCAAAGATAATATTAGACTCAAATTTAAGTATTAAATGTCCATTTGAGCATATTTTTTGGAAATTTTTCCTTATCATGGTTTCAGAAACATGGATACCCCCTTTTAACCCATTCCCAAGATTCTCATTTTTACGCCCCTGAAGAACATTTTTACGCCCCGAATAAATAATCATTGTAAAACATTGCTGACAATGAAGAAATTGCTTGTAACAAGCAATTTCTTCATTGACCACAATGTTTTCTACCCTCAAGCGTAAAGAATTTTCAAATTAAATCAGCTTGAAACTTTTTTCTGCAACTCATTTCAATTTGAAGCGGTCCAAATTTTGTCTTTTGGAAAGTATTCAATGATTTGAACTAGCGACCTACTTTTTGACCCAACATAAACCAATATTGAACTGGCCAAGATATTACAAAGACAAATCGTCGTCGTCGTTCTAAAACGACGTAACTACAGCTTGAATCAAGCTGTATTTACGTCGTTTTAGAACAACATCGACGAAATATTATGATTAAATATCAAGAAATTTTTGGAAAAAAATGACCTTAAGATTGCACACAAGGTATCTCTCAGATTTGACCGTAAGTGACCAAATTTCAAGCTTGACCAAGATAATATGAAAATGTCCCCTCATCCAAGCTTTAGTGCAGGATGAAGGGCATTATTCGAGTAAAGCCGGAGGCCGAGCATGTATACACTAGCATGTCGTCCTGACGCTCGCGCTATTTAAAAAACACCGTGATTTAGTCTATACCCGCCCATAACCGGAAGTCCGGAATACCACATGTTTCACACTTTAAAGATTTTGTTGCCGATCATATAAACAAGGGCTGGGTCAGGAATCTGAATACCTACATCATAATGTTATACCTAATAGGACATGGGAGGGTGTATACACGCTCGGCCTCCGGCTTTACTCCAATAATGCCCTTCATCCTGCACTAAAGCTTGGATGAGGGGACATTATTTTCGCAAAGCCTTCGGCTTTCGCATGTATACACTAGCATCTTTAAAGAAAGGCAACAAAAAGAACCTTTACCACTGGAATGTAATCTATTAACAGAACATGGAATTCATAAAGCTTACTTGTTCCTTACTAACAACATCTCTATAGTAGAACTTATAGAAGTTTTTATCAGATGACCAATCTACAGTTTTTAGAATGCTATTTAAAGAACATCCAGAAGACATAGCAGCTGATACAGCTGCACCTCTATAAGAATGTGCTTTAAAAACACCTGTATCAATACCTGCTTCCTGCAGGACCAGTTTCAACCATCTAGCCAAAGTACTAGTTGTGACACTATCATGTGTAACGTACGAAATAAACAATTTATTACTCTTCCTACAATCTCTAGTTTTCTCAATATAAAACAGAACTGTATGCATAGCACACAGCCTCTCGTCCCTGTAATGTTTAATCTTAAAAATTGTGCTTTTCTTTTTAACAGTGCTAGTCTTTAACAATACAGGGAACACAAAAAAGATACTATCACTTCCTTTCTTCATGTAATCTAAATCAAGAGAGGCTAATGTTTGCGCCCTTGGTGCGGTAGCAAGAGCTACAAGTGCTATAGTCTTAAACGTCAACATTTTGAGAGATAAACTATCCAAAGGATGCAATGTTCTCAAGAAATTCAACACCACAGAAATATCCCACATAACACCATACCTTGGTTTAGGTTGTACAGAGTTGAAAACACCTTTCATATATCTACAAATAAGAATATTGGAACCTCGACACCAGGAATTGCCAAAAAAGGGGAGAGTCTGCAAAAGCATAGCTTTGTGTGTATTAAGCACTGAATAGGATTTGCCATCTTTGTATAAACTATGTAAATAACAGATTACCTTGTCTTCAGATGATGAAAAGGGACTGAAACATTTCCTAATACACCAAATATACCACCGTTTCCATGCTGAGTTATACTGTTTCCTAGTTCCACTTCGCCATGATTTGATGATGATTTCTGTAGCTTCTTTAGGAATAGGAGACGCCTTGAAGAATTTCCGGATACACACACTGCGATCAGTCTCAGGGACTTGCACAAAGGATGAGGTTGATTGTTGTGTACTAGAGTCAGCAAATCCCGGTGTCTTGGCAATCTGACAGGAAAGGAAACAACATTAGCCAAGACCAAAGGAAACCATGGCTGTGATTTCCATAAAGGAAAAATCATTAAAGCCAAGTCTACCTTATCTGACAAAACTTTATTCATCACCCTCCCTAACAAATGAAAAGGGGGAAAAATATAAGGCTTAAGGGAAGACCATGATAAAGAAAAAGCATCATTTTTCCATGCACCTGGCTCAGGAAACCAAGTTACAAAGCCTCAAGCTGTCTGTTCAAACGTGAGGCAAACAAATCTACATCTGGTATGAAGAAATGGAAACAATGTCTATCAAAAATATCTTTCTTCAACATCCATTCTGTTGAATCAGAGAAATCCCTTGAATAGAAATCTGCAGTGCAATTATCAGACCCTGCAATATGAGTTGCAGAAATATAAATGCTTCTCTCTATGCACCAGTCCCATATCTTGATAGCCAAAAGATCCATTTCTTCTGATACCATACCCCCCATATCATTAATGTAAGAGACAGCCGATGTGTTGTCACTTTGAAAAGAAATATGGGCATCTGTTGTACTGGAAAAAGCTGCTCTCAAAGTTTTAAGAATAGCTAGCAGCTCTAAGAAATTGATTGAATGCACAGCTTCACTAGGTGTCCATTTGCCATTTCCACACTCACTTGTAGAAACCACAAAAAAACCAAAACCATCTAATGAAGCATCAGTTCTACAAACAATATCAACTGGTCTAGGTCTGATAGGCTTACCATTCTTTGACACAACATTATCAAGCCACCAATTAATCTGATTCCTACATGAGGCACTTAAAACAACTTTATGGTCAAAATTTGAATTATGCTCATACAGGGCCGAAACCTTATTTCTTTCCATGTCTGGATAATGCATAGGTGCTTCCAAAACTGCATAAAATGCATTCACAACTAAGCCTATGAAAGATGCTAAATCCCTTATACAGACTCTATCCACATCTAAAAGGCCCTGTGCTTTAGATATAATCTTTTGTACCTTTTCCTCAGTAAGAAAAACCATAAAGAGAACTGAATCTAATAAAAAACAAAAGAAAACAATTCTTTGGGATGGCACAAAGGTAGATTTATTCTCATTGTTAACAAAACCCAAAGATTTCAATGTATTGCATAGAGTTTGATTGTTGTCAGAACACAAAGAACAAGATTGTTCCATGTTAAGTGAATCATCAATATAATAAGCACACCTTAAACCTATATGTCTAAACCATGCATAAAAAGGTTTGAGGATCTTTGTGAAAACCCTGGGCGCAGAGCTGAGCCCAAACGGTAAGCACACATAATGATGAAGGGTATTATTCCACAAGAACTTAAGGAACTTTCTACTAGACTCAGCAATAGGTATAGTAAAATATGCATCCTGCAAATCTATAGAGGTAAAAAAGTCCCCTTCTTGAATAAGCTGCAAAACAATTGTAAAATGTTCTTGCTTGAAATGCTCATAATGAACAAATTTATTCAAATGTTTCAAATTAATAATGGGACGGAACTTGCCATTTGGCTTGGGCACCACAAAAATGTTAGAAATGTACTGCCCTTGTTCCCAAGAGGACTTAACTATTGCTCCTTTATTCAAAAGCTCATTGACCTCAGCATCAACAACCTGCCTCTGGTCTACTGGAAAATTGATTTCTTTGGGATAACTTGATTGGACAGGCAAACAATCAAACACTATGCAATAACCCTGAACTATTTGTAAAATCCAAGGATCATTTGTAAAATTTTCCCAAACATGTAAGAAATGTTTCAACCTACCAACATTACTTACATTAATCAGTTCTCGTTTGGGGCAGTGCTGGTTGCTGTAGCAGTGTGTGGTTTCCTACCATAGGAATTATAACTGCCTCTCTGGGCATTACTAGAAGTCTGGTTTGACTGTCCTCTGCCATATGGCTGATATCTAAACCTTCCACGGCCCCGCCAATTACCACGGCCTCTCATAGGTCTTTGCTCATAGTTGAATCTGTCTTTTGCTAAAGAAATACCAGCTTCACAATTTTTAATCTCTTTCATAACATCATCCCCAAAAAGGGAAGTAGTAATAGGAACATTGACATTACACACATTGAAATACTTCTTTTTCAAATTTGGGCGAATCAAATATCTCCTTCGTAGAGAAAGATTGTATTGTATTTGTCCCATTAAAGTTAAAACATCACTTAGCATTTGCTTTGCCTCATTATTAGCAATTATATGTGGCTTCAGAATCTCTGCCAATTTAATAACAGGCACCATGCCTGCAGTGACTAAATTCTGGATGTCAACGAAAGCACGGTCATATGACCTGGCTCGTTTGTCAAGAATTTTCCAGACCTCATTATTTACGAGAGGAGGTACAAGCTTATCACAATTTTCCGGGACCTTGTACTTGGAGACTAAGCCATCGGTATCAACCTGAGATGTACAAGACAAATTAATCAGAGACGCCAGGGACTGAGCAATCGGTTTATCCTTTTCAACGGACTTAAGCTTAGGCAGACCCCATTCGTCCTCAGAATCGGAATTGTTATCATTCCCAAAAAGAGCATCAATAAGATTGCTCTTGGCAGAACTATCATCACGAGCCCTACGTTTTTTAGGGGCAATATTTTCTTCATCAGATAACTGAATGTCACTAGGGTCAACTTCAACATGAATCTCAGGCATATTACCCATGTCAAAATTACTTTGGGGTTCCACAAGTCCCAATCTTTCCCGTAAATTCTGAATGTCTTTTGAAGACAAATTGTTCAAATCTATTGTGCTCTTTTTAGGTTTAGTCACTTTCTTTTTCTTTTTATCTTTCAATTTTTTGCCTTTGCTGGCACTCGGGACAGTTTCAGATATACCAGGGTTCTTGGTCTGAACTGTTTCTTCCGCTGCTACCGGCGGTATGAAATTTGTGTCTCTTATATCGCTCGAGTCAAAACCCGAGAACTCTGACTGCTCATAATCAGACACAGAAACCCTGAGGACATCATCCTCGGCACTGCTCATCATTAAACTTGCAAAAAACACAAGAAATGAGTCGACAAAAGGTCGGGACTACGTCCACGACTGAGCAGTTTTACAATAATACGGTAGAAAATACCTGTCAAAACCGAGCAGGACTACGTCCGTGCTTCCAGGCAAGCTGTCTGTAATGATAAATGACCAGGACTGCGTCCTCGGTACAAACAAAATTATTATTTCAGCTTACCGATGTTGACATGGTGAACGCCAGAACAACTGTAAAACATGTGGTATTCCGGACTTCCGGTTATGGGCGGGTATAGACTAAATCACGGTGTTTTTTAAATAGCGCGAGCGTCATGACGACATGCTAGTGTATACATGTGAAAGCCGAAGGCTTTGCGAAAATAATAAGATTTACACTCAATATTGTTTTCCCAGGTGTTAATCCCACAGTATTGTATGCTCTAACTCAATCTTACCTTCTTTGCTCTTTTATTACCTAATAATCAATGTACTATTTATGTGATAAGGATTGTTTCTGTGAATATGTGCTGGTAGGGGTATAATCACATTTAGTGATAGCTCTAGCTGGTTTGGGCTTTGACATTAAAAAAAGAATGTTGATCTCAGACATTTTGTAAACTGCCATGGCCTTTAGTATAAAGTAGGTATTGGTTGTTATATTATGACCTTATTAGTGACAAAGATTCCTCGACATGATTCAATAAATTCCTCCCTGGACTAGATTGGTCAGGATTTGGTCAAGTGGTTGGAAAATGCACGTAACCCGTAATACCATAAAATCCCACATTTTTATGAGCTAAGGAAAAATGGGGGTTCTAAAACAATCAGAGAAAAGGAAGAATTATTTGTCACAAATAATGTCTCCTTTTCTCACAATGTTTTCTACTCTAATTGGCACTTTCTTTTCTGTTTTAGAGCATTCAACCCATTACCAGATGACAAAATTTTGGACTGGCCCAAATTGAAAGAAGCTGCAAACAACAACTTAAAGTTAATGAAATTTTTTATTTGTTCAACTTTCTGGGTACAAAACAATGTGGAAAATGAAGCAATTTCTTCATTTTCCGCATTGTTTTCCAAAGCTTTTTTCCATAGGGGCGTCTAAAGGCGTCACTGAGTGGGAATGGGTTAATCTTTCATCAGAAAATCTTTGACCTTGGCCAAGTCCAGACTCTTGTCGTCTAGTAATGTGTGACAAAAATCCATCAATGTCAGTTAACCCATTAAAAGATGACAAATTCTTGGACTGATCTAAATCGAAAGAAGTTACAGACTTTAACCCATTACCAGATGACAAAATTTTAGACTGGCTCAAATTGAAAGAAGTTGCAGAGGACAATTTAAAGTTTATGAAATTTTGGATTTTTTCCACATTTTGGGTAGAAAACAATGTGGAAAAGGAAGAATTTCTTCATTTTCCATATTGTTTTCCAAAGTTTTTTTTCCTGAAGGCGTCTAAAAGCGTCACTGAGTGGGAATGGGTTAATTTTTAGTTGTTGAAATTTTAAGTCTTTGACTTTTAGCGTAGAAGATACTGTAAATAATGACTAAATTGCTTGTAAAAAGCAATTTCTTCATTTTCTACAAAATTTTCCAAAGGATATATCTTGTCGATGTCAAAAAGTTACATTGAATGAGTATGGGTTTAACCATTACAAGATAACAAAATCTTAGACTGGTCTAAATAAGAAAATTGCAGACAACAATTTGCAGGTTGATGAAATTTGATAAAAGATCTTGAGAGATTGAAGTATTCTTTTGAGAGAAATATCTGGATCTTGATAACCCTTGTCATGCTGAATAAAACCCTTTTCAGAATTGTATCTGACTGAAAGCACTGGTAGTACTTGTTGCTCAATACTTCTTTTGAAAATCAATTTCGTAAACAACTCTGGTTTCAAAAGGTCAGACAGAAGATGTAGACTAAGATCAGACTTATGTGCAGGCTGATCTTTGTCTATGCATCCTGCCTTAACAGGAATACTCCAGATTCATCATGACAAGAGTTAAGATTAGGTGTTCAAGCTGGCATAATCTTGCTACAAGTATTTTGATATTTAATGCAATTAAATTGTGATATATACAATAAATTGTCTGTTTGATTACGCTGTGAGGGTTCTATTAAAGATATCCTTGTTATTAATGTATCAAGCCATGGTTATTGGAAAGTTGTTGCTTGCTCTAATGGCCAACAAGTTCACCGATGCTGTGGTGTGGTGTTTCGGGATATCGGTAAAACTTTGGAAGTATTGTTTAACTATTGGAGAGGAGTTTTGTAGGATGGAAGAATTTGTGATTCTTAATTAATGCAGTGATTTTTCGGAAAACATTTAAATGCAATATTAATAAATGTATTATTGTTGATCTTCCATCATTAGAAGACTTAATTTAGATCATTTTTACTGTGAATCAAAAATATTCTTCACTTAGTACTATATTTTTTATCTTCTTCAAAGTTATTTTGTACATAATATTCATATTTCATATTTCTTCATTTTCAAAGTTTGTAACTTCTTTTCAAATGAATGCAGGTTTTGAACATCTTTGAAAATATTTGTTCCGTGATATTGTTGGAAAAGAAGAAATTGGTAGTGATATGCAATCTCTCATTGTGTTACAACCTCTTCTTTCATGCAAGGTATGTTTGCGATAACTCACCAGACAAATAATGTCCTGAACGTCAATGTGTTGAGCTGTGATTGACTTAACCCTTTCCTGTTCAATCCCTGGTTTTTACGTCCCTATGATTTTATACTTGAGAAAATAGTGTGGGGAAAAAAAGAAATTGCTTGTGAAAAGCAATTTTCTTTCTTTTCCACAATATTTTCTAACCTGTATGTTGGTTACTTTTTAAATTTCACCCAAATTTAATTATTCTCTGCAACATCTTTCAAATTGGACCAGTCTAAATTTCAAGAAACAGGGAAGGGTTAAACAATCAGTAGGGTTGTAAATATTATGGAAAAAGAAGAAATTGCTTGTAAGCAAACAATTTCTTCTTGTTAACCCATTATCGGATTGCGACATTTCATACTGGTCCAAATTGAAAGGAGTTGCAAACAAAAATTTAAAGTATATGAAATTTAAGATTTTTGCAACTCTCTGGGTAGATATGATGTGATGTGATTGTGTTTCCTGGGGGGCGTCCAAAGGCGTCGCTGTGTGGGTTAAAAGCAATTTCTTATTTTTCAACAATGTTTTTTCAATTATAAAATCAAAGGGATGTAAAAACCAGGGATTGAACAGGAAAGTGATAAACTTGTCAATCTTAGATTATAATCTACAATTGTACAATAACAAAAGAGTAAATATACTTATATTCCCCCAAAACTGTGTTTGGAAGGGGGGTATATAAGTCCCCTGGTCTGTTGATTGGTCCATCAGATGGTCAGGCACGGCAGGGTTACATAGTCTTTCCGACAACTGTCTCTTACCAATGGATGGAAAATTGTTAACCTACTCGGGATAGCAGCTGGAGGCTAGGAAAAGATATAGTGGTAGTACCAGTGTGAGAAATACCAGGAATCCATTGAAATATTGTTAAAATCGGTGTTAAACCCCATTCAATCAATCAATCAGATGGTCAGGCTGTCTGTAGCTTTTTCTTGTCCCCTCATAACTTCTAAACTAATAGTTGAATTTGACTCAAATTTTGAACAAGCACTTATTATCAAGCAAAGATAGTGCATACTATTTTGGTTATGTTATATCAATTCTTCTCATAGTTATGGCCTTTTGTTTAAAAAATTGTCGATTTATTTTCTCTTCAACAACTGGATGGATTTTATTCAAACTTCACATGTATACAAATGTTCAAAATTCATCCAGTTAAAACTAGGAGGCTAGGTTGAAAGTTTCTACATTCTCTAGGCTGCTATCTGTTAGTGTGCTGATCAGTGTCAGGTTGTGAGACATAAGGGAATGAAATGTAAATCATAAGTGATAAGCCTTAGTTACTTTCAAACCAACACTTTCTGAGAGGAGATAGGCTTCCAGGAGGCCTATATATTTGAAAAAATTGACCAATCAAGTTATTCATTTAGACGGTAAATGCAATTCTGACATCAATTTTACATAACACAGTTTTGTTTTTGGCAACTTGAATGTCATAACTGAGCTTATTCAGTCTGTAGTGTGTTATATTTAACCTATGCCCACACAATGATGCAAAGCAATATAAGATATATCAGACAAACTGCTTCGAGGAGCAATGCGGGCTTCATCGGTCTTCAGCCAACAGGCAATCTTCCATTGTTTTCATAACTGTTGGTCCCCGACGGCGGCACTCATCCTTTCCAACTACTTGTCTCTCAACAATGGGTTGATAATCGTAGACCTATGTGGGATAGCAGTTGGAGGCTAGGAAAGGACGTGATGGCGGTAATGGTGTGAGAAATACCAGGAATCCATTGTTAGGTGCTCCAGCCGCAGCGATATAACTGAAAGATTGTTGAAAGCCGCGTAAAACCCCATTCAAACAAACAAACAAATCATAACTGTTAGTCCATGGAATTGTCTAAAATTTCTAATTACATACAAGTTGAAATGAAGGGTAGATAAGTTAAGCTGGTTGTGTTAATTAGATAAACCTAATCAAAGTTCATTGATCAGACTGGGAACTATTTTCAGAAGAAACAGCATTACTGTAATCTCGAAACAGGTTACTGTTTTAGGTATTGGGATTAAAATCTCTCACTTCCTAAATTTGTGATTCAGTTCTTCTTCTTATCCCCTGTAGGCAATTGTTGTTATTTTACAAACTTGACACAAATTCACCCAATCCCACACAATGACACTTTTTGATGACCCCAAGAAATAAGCTTTTGAAAACATTGTGGAAAATGAAGAAATTGTTCGTTACCCCAAAAGACAAAGGTTTAAAATTTCATCAAAAAAAATTTGTTGGCTGCAAACTACTTTGAATTGTGACCAGTATAGAATGTTTTCGTCAGGTAATGGGTTAAGATCGAGGGCTTAAGTTTGCTCGACTGTTTGGTTACTGGAAAGTTCAAACCAGCTGTGAATAATTGCACAATTACCTGATGTAAGAATAAATATACTATGTTTTACTTTAACCTACCACCAGATGAAATATTTATACCTCCCACCTACTAAAGAGAGGAGGGTATATGTCTGCCTGTGTCTTTTTCTTTATATCTGTCTGTCCACCTGTCTGTCTTTACACTTTTACATTTCTGTGCTCTATGTCTAACTCTAAAAGCAATTGACCTACAACCATAAATCAAACAGTTGCGACCAATGATCAAAGGAAGTGCCCTTTTGTTTTGGGATCATTAAGATCAAGGTCATCATTGAACTTTAATGGAAAAGATGGTTTCTGTGCACTGACTCCTAAGCCATTTGATCTGGAAGCTTAAAACTTGGTACAAATGTCATCCATGACCCAAGGATCTACTTGAGACTTTATGTTCTACAAATTACTGTTGGAGGGTATAAGTTTGCTTTGCAACTATTGTAAGATTTTGTCGTCTGATAATGTGTCAGGCAAGTTGTCTTACAGAGGCCTAGAAGAAGCCAAGTGAAACATTAATTATCAAATGTTGGTTACATCAGAGACAGTCCACAGCAACAATGAAATTAATGTCTTACAGACATTGGCTGTTTTAGAGCATTATAATTATTCTTTTATCCATCTTGTAAAGGTTCTCAGGATACATAAGGAAGTTTATGATCAGAATGTTTGTTTTATACAAGTTTTGCATTTGGCTAGAGTTGGGAAAAAAAACCAAAACAACAACAACGACAACACCCCCCCTCGCACATTTGAATGATATATATGCATTATGTACTAACTGATGAATTATACCATATAAGGTCTTGATTTAAACCATTGCAGTTTTTCAAAATTTTAAACCTGTATGAATTCAAAGGTTTCGAAGATGACATTTCAAAAATGATTATATTAAAAAGGTAATCATTCTGTAGGGTAGAAAGATGTGGAAAAAGAAGAAATTGCTACAAATAATTTCTTCTTTTCCACCAAGTTTTCTTAACTCTTGTCATCATGAACCCAGAATATTCCTGTTTGGGCAGGAGGTTTAGACAAAGATCAGCCTACACATAAGTGCAGTCTGATCTTAGTCTACAAGTCTACACCACCTGCTTATACATATTAGACAGCATTTGTTTGTTAAATAGAGTTTCAAAAGAAACACAAGCCATCTGTGAGAGCTTTCAGTGCTTTCATTGCTTTGATTTAACAACATTCTTGACAACAGTTTTTATTCAGCATGACAAGAGTTAAGTATGAAAACACAGGGATAAAAAAATAGGGATTGAAACAGGAAAGAGTTAATTAACCCATTCCCACCCAATTCTGTCATTTTTACACCCTCCAAGAAAAAAGTTTGAGAAAAATTGTGGAAATAAAGAAATTGCTTGTTTCAAGCAATATCTATATCATCCACTAGGCTTTGAACTCATTCACCCTTTACCACACAAAACTTTGTAGGAATTGGAGAAATTGTTTTAATGAGCAGTTTCTCCCTTTCTCACAATGTCTTTACTCTAGGTGGCACTTATTTTCCAATTTTTAGCACAATTTGAAATGTCGTCTGTAGCTCGTTTCAATTTGGATCCTTTACCACACAATGATGTCTTCCGATGCCCTGAATAAATCATAAAAAACTTTGTAGGAATTGGAGAAATTGCTTTTACAAAGCAATTTCTCCCTTTCTCTCAATCTCTTCTACTCTTTGTGGCACTTTTTTTCCAATTTTTAGCACAAGTTGTCTGTAACTCGTTTCAATTTGGACCAGCCTACAATTTCTTTGTCTGATAATGAGTTTAGACAAAGATTTTTTGCTTACCTGAGCGATAAGTACTCTGGGTGAGACATTGTGATCAATCATTGTCCAGTATGTGTCTGTCTGTTTGTCCGTCTGTCTGTTCACAATTATAAAAAAATCCTCTCCTCCATAACTTAACATGGAATTTCAACCAAACTTTACAGAAATAATCCTTATGTCATGCTCTTTCAAACTACTTCAAAGAATTGATATCCATGAAGAACTTTGGTTGCAATGACAAACGAGTTAAAAACTTAAAATATCTTCTCTTACCAAACAATAAGCCTAGAGCTTTAGTTATTGGTATAAATCATCACCTATTGATCAAAGTTTACCAAAATACATCAAAGAATTACCGTACCTTGAAAACTAGCAAGACCTTTTCTCTGCAAAATCCCTTATTATATAGGAACATTTTTCTCTTCCCAAACCATAAGGCCTAAAGCTTTGATATTTTGTATAAATCATAATTTTTTCCTTTATCAAAATACTTCAAAGAATTACTGTACTCTGAAAATTTTAGCCCTTTTAATTGTGCAATCCTAATTTTGCAAAGGAAAAAGAAGGAATGTTTGAAATTCTTCTTCTCCGAAACCATAAGGCCTAGAGCTTTTATATTTGGTATTAATCATCATCTTTTGTCCCTATAACCAAATGCTTCAAAGAATTACTGTACTCTTGAAATTGGCGCTATATGACGGGATCTTCAATTTATCTAGGTGAAAAGGTGAAAATCTTTAAAAATATCTTCTCAAAATAATTAGACATAGGGCTTTGATATTTTGTATATATCAGAAAGCCTTGAGCCATAACACCTAGGGGAGCGATATAGGACAATCATGGTCCTCTTGTTTCAAATTTCACCAACTGAAAATTGTCATTTGCATCTTCTTTCAATTTGAATCAGATTAATATTTTGTCATGTGGTAACGGGTTACAGTAACTCTAAAAAGGGTATTATTTGACATTGCAAGTGTGAAAATGAAGGTTTTTGAGTTTCTTGGAATTGGACCCATCAGTTACAATATCCGAAATTGAATAGGAGAAAAAACAACAACTGATAAACAAATATTTCTTGGTTTCCCAAGGTAGCGTTGTAGAGCCATTAATCCAACTGGGGTTGTCAAGTAGGGTGTTTTTTGTAATTAAAAGAAAATCTAAGAGCGATGGGCTTTACTACGTTCCCCCAAAAATCAACATTGCATGCAAACATTGATTAGATTTCCATAGAGCAATTATCCGACAATCTCAAGATTATGTTATTTGAAGACAAACATTAGAATTTGGTCACAAGTTTTTAGCTTGGCCAAAATTAACCCTTTCCCGTTTTTGGAAATTTTAGACTAGTCCAAATTGAAAGAGGTTGCAGACGACAATGAAAACTGGATGCCATTTGAAATGAAACCATCCTATGTGGTAGAAAATATTGTGGAAAAGAAGAAATTGCTTGTTACAAGCAATTTCTTCTTTTCCCACAATGTTTTCTCTAGTATAAAATCACAGGAACGTAAAATCCCGTATTTGAACAGGAAAGGGTTAAGAATGTAATCTTTTCCCTGTGTACTTAGAAGTTCATGATTAAAAGTGGTTCTTTCATAGATTTTCATGAAAATTTGATAAAGGAAACATATCTGCTTTGTAGATAGTTATTTATTTCATTTTTGCAATACATGTTCTTTCATGGTGTTAAGTCCAATAAATTCACTATATAATTTAATTTTATGTAGTATACTGACCTAATTCACTACTTTGAAACATTTGAATCTATTGGTCAAGGTTTCTGAGTCATTGGATGAAGTTGATAATGACTGAATCGCTAAGGGAAGCCAATGACTTAATTCATATATCACGGGATCCACAAATCATTTAAACAATAACATATTTACTCAATTAATTCCAGTTCAATTTGGGTTGTAATTTGTTGACTAAAAAGATTAAAGAATTACACGAAAATCTTTGGGGAGCTACTTTTATTGAGGGTTCTTTAACCAATTACTAGACATCAAAATTTTAGAACTGGTCCCAATTCAAAGGAGTTGCAGAGGACAATTTAAAGTTAAATAGGTTAAGTTTATTAATTTGGTTTTTTTATCATTTTAAGCTCGACTATTCAAAGAAAAGGGGGGCTATTCCAGTCACCCTGGTGTGGGTGTCAGCAGTGTTGGCATCGGCATAAAACTTTTTACATACTAGTCTCATATCTTTGTCTCTACTACTGCAATAACTCTGGAACTTTGCACTTGCCTTTATGACCATCATATCATCCCGTAGGCAAAATTGATTACTCTGAACTTTTTCGATGTAGAGCTTCATGGCTAGTTTTATGGGCAGCTGACTAATCTCTGTTATATATCTGTCTCTACATGTCCTTTTGCTCTGAAACTTAACATGATTATGCTTTTTTGACCATAAATATCAACCCCAAGGTAAAATTTATTACTCAGAAATTCAATTTGGTGGAAATTTGATCCTTTTTAGCTCACCAGAACACCTTGGTATTTTCATGAAACTTGGTATCTTGACCTTTCAAAATATCTAAAATCATTAGTCTTGGGTCCCCAAGGGTGGAGCCTGGGGTTGGTATATAGAAACAAAGAAGGATTTTTAAACATCATCTCTTCCCAAACAACTTGGCGAATTTCAAACAAATTTTGGTAGAATTGTTACATACTTATGTGGTTCTCTTTCACAACAGCTAAATGAATCTTGACCTATATTTGTATAAAGTATAGTTTGGTCCACTTGTAACATATTCCCAGTCTTAACATTAAATTTCAGTTTTGAAAGAAAAAGAGCCTTTATCTCAGGGCCAACAGCTCAAAGACTTGTTGACTTAGAATCTTTTGGCTCAAGTTTTACATTCAACTGTCTAATCTCTGTTCCTACTAGTGCCACTGCTGTGATTATGCCCATGCCTGTATGATCATAATATCAACCCCTTAGCAAATACTCATTACTCTGATGTTCAGTTTATTAGAGCTTTAACCTTTTTCACTATGGTTTGAAACTTTTGGACATATTATCTTCAGAGTCATCATTTAAACAATTACTCATCATTCTGACATTCATTTTGTGGAATTATGCCTAATGTCTATATTGAATTGCTGTTCCAGCACAAAGAATATTCAAGCGTTGCTGTCCATTGACGGGTCTTGTTGCTCTTCTTTAAAAGTTTGACTGCAGAATGTTATTTCATGAAATTGTGAGAACATTTCCATTTTCAGGGGGTAATTTTGTAATTTTTCAATCCCTCATGATTCAAAAAATGTTTGCATAGGACGGAAATCATGCATGTTGCATATTAGCCTCAGAAAATATTAGAGAAAATTAAATTGGATTTTTTATGGCTGTCCAAAAAACTTCCACATTGGTTCATTGAATGAACAAAATTAATAAAATCCAAATGTTTGCACAGGCTTGAACAATGCAGTACTTTTTATGCGCAATAGTTTGGTCGTAACCCTAATGTCATGTTGAACCTGATGGATTATTCCAGCTTTGGCAGGAGGTATAGACAAAGATCAGCCCACTTTTAAGTGCAGTCTGATCTTAGTATACACCGCTTGCTTGCCCCTTTAAATTCAGAATTGTTTTAAAAATTGAATTTTTAAAAAATGAATTTTTACCCAAAACTAATACTGTCAGTGCTTCGTTTCACTTCATTTTTAAACAGCGTTATGTTGCAAAATTCTAAGCCAATAGCATAAAAAGAAGAGAAATGGTTAGTGGGCAACCTAAACGTCTTAACTACAGCTTGAATAAGTCGCCAAACCAACAAGTATGTTTCATAGAAATGGCTGCCAATTTCAGAGCCTAAAGCTCAATCCCCTGCTTTGATTATATTGGTCAATTGATTCCTTGATTGACAACTGCTATTGGCCAGTTGAACAGGGCCTGTGCTAGCTTTTAAAGTTTAGGGGTCATTGACTCTTTGAGCATGAATTTCTAGGGGTCAAAACTGATTTTTAAGGAGTCAAAGCAATCAATCAAAAAGCAAATCATGAGAATGAATTTGAGTACCTAAGTGCCAACTGACCTTTTCTTGTAAAGACAGCTATAAATTTGTACAATTTTCAATATTACCCAAGATACATCATTAAAAAAATGTTTTGGCCCATAGAAATTTCTAAAAAAATATCTGGAAAGTGAAGAAAATTCTTGACACAAGTGAATTCTTCGTTATAATCCACAATGTGCTCTATACTAAAAGACCCAACTTTTAGAATTTCATTAACCCATTCCCACACAACAAAAATTTAGACTGGTCCAAATTGAATGGAGTTACAGACGACAATTGGAAGTTAATGAAATTTTAGATTTTTAGCTAGCAAAGTGTCAGCTTAGATAGCTTAACCCTTGTCATTCTGTATAAATTTCCTCACTGAATTGCTGTAAAATCAAAGGGCCGAAAGCACTGATAGAACTTGTTCAATAATCATTATTGCTATTAGAAATCGATTTCATAAACAACTCTGGCAGAAAAAGTACAAGCAGGAGGTGTAGACCAAGATCAGACTGCACTTATGTGCAGGCTGATTTTGAGCTACACCCCCTGCCAAAACCGGAATATTCCGGGTTCAGCCTGACAAGGGTTAAGAAAACGGACAAAATTTTGTGGTCTTCTCAAAGTTCAACCAGTGCAAACTGCCACTGGAGGTTTAACCACTAAATCCTTTGAATGCCTTCGCGATAAAAAATAGTTTCTGTGTTTTTCAGGAATATTGCAAACCCTGTCTGCAAGTTTATCTTCTAGGTATTTTTAACTCGCTTGAGCGTATTGTGTTCAAAATGAGTGATCAGAGTCTTCACATTGCGCATTGCTTTGTATGGCCTCATGAATTAACTCATTCCAACTCAATTCCGCTTTTTTAGTATCTCAAGAAAAAGCTTTATTAAATATTGTGGACAATGAAGAAATTAATGTGAAACAAGCAATTTCTACAATGTTTACAATTTTTATACCCTACAAGGCAAATATGTTATAAATTCTACCCACTTGAAATTGTTGTCTGCAACTTCTTTTAGTTTGAACCAGTCTAAGATTTTGTCATGTTGTAAAGGTTACTCTAACCTCGTTTATTTATCATGATAACCTTTGACAAAGAAGGCTACTTAAAGATAACACGCTTTGCTAGCTTACAGTACTTTCAGTACTTTGATTTTAACTTCCTGGGTAGAAAACATTGTGTAAAATTAAGAAATTGCTTGTCACAAGCAATTTCTTCATTTTGCACAATGTTTTCCTAATTACTTTTCTTGATGGAGTCAAAAGGTGTCATTTTGTTGAAATAGGGTAACAGAAAATAGTAATCTGCAGCTTAATCCTTTGAATTCGGACCAATTTAAAATTGTGTCATCTGCTAAGGGGTTAAGAGATAGAAGTTGGATATTTTAACACGATAATGAAATACCTAATGAAGGTCTAAAACTGGTGATTTAAATAGAGAAAGAAGCTTTTATGCTGATTAGTCCCAAATTACATTTTGTTGCCTGAAGTACTTTCCATTTTTGTAAATTGGTTTTACACAATGCAGCACCAAACAGTTTTTGCTGTACTGATTCTCTTCAAACTATCAAAGAATGATTGTACCATCATAAGGATTGTTCCATTTGAAATTGAGTCAGATACGTCAAGAAACATAGAAAAAGGGGACTTATGAAAATTTGATTAAAAAAATATATCAAAATGGACAAAGGAGCCCTTATGAAAATTTAATTAAAAAAATCCTCCTAAACACTCTAGATTTCAGAGTTTTTATCAGATTCCCTTTAAACTTTCACAGAATGTTTGTTTAATAGTAAGGATTGTTCCTTTTTCAAAGTTTGGTGACAATCTGATCAGTCCAGTTTCAGGGGTAAGAGATAAGGGGCCTAAAGGGACCCTATGAAAATTTAATTAAAGAATCCTTGTTAACACTCCAGAGTCAAAAGTTTCCAACAACTCTCTTCAAACTTTCACAGAATCATAAGGATTGTTCTTTTCAAAAATATGTCTGATATGTCAAGTATCACAGGAAAAGGGGCCTTATTAAAACTTAATAAAAAATCCTTGTTAACACAATGATGTCCCCAAATTTACTTCAAACTTTCACATAATGATTGTACCATCATAAGGATTGTTCCTTTCAAAATTTGGTCTGATACGTCAACACAAGACGGGGCCTGAAGATTTAATTTGATAAATCTTAGTTATTGCAATTAAGTCCACAGATTTCATTGGAGTCACAAAATAATTATACTATCATAAGAATAGTTCTTTTAGGAATAGGGTCTGATCTATCAAGTAACATGGGAAAAGGTGCTGCATGAAAATTTAATTAAAAATTCCTTGTTAACGCAATAAAGCCTACAGCTTTGATCTGATTTATTGAAACTTTCACAGAATGATTGCAAGGTCATAAGTATCATTCTTTATGATATGGGGTCTTGAATGTTAAGAAACATGGGAAAAGGGGCCTTAATGAAATTTCATGTAAAAATCCTTGTTATCAAGTCTACAGTTTTCATCAGATTCTCTTCAAACTTTCACAGAATGATTCTAGATTAATTATGATCATTGATGTTGACATTAGACATGATCGGTCAAGTATCACAGGAAAAGGAGCCTTATGAAAAATGTCATTTCAAAATCCTTGTACCACAATAAAGGCAAAAGATTGTTGAAAGCGGCGTAAACCCCCATTCAAACAAACAAACCACAATAAAGTCAACAGTTTTCATCAGATTCTCTTGTTCACAGAATAATTTTACCATCATTAGGATTTTTCTTTTACAAATTCTGTCTGATCTGAAATTTGGTTAACTCTGTCACGTATCACGGGAAAAGGGGCTGTTCGAAAATTTCATCCTTGTTAACACAATTTAGTCCACATTTTTCATTAGATTCTGTTAAAACTTTCACAGAATGTTTGTACCATTACTGGGATTGTTTCTTTCCAAATAGGGTCTGACCTGTCTAGTATCACAGGAAAAGGGCTGTATGAAAACTTTATAACAAAATCCTCATTAACACAAGAATGTCCTCAGTCTTTATCATTAAAATCCATTCAATCAATAAATTAATCTTTATCAGATTCTCTTGAAACTTTGATGGAATGATAATACCATCAATTGGATTGTTCCTTTATAAATTCGGTCTGATCTATTAAGTTTCACAAGAAAAGGGGCCTTATGAAAATTCTATTACAAAAACATTGTTATCACAATTAAGTCCTAAGTCTTTTTCATTTTCTTCAAACTTTTAGAATGATTGAACTATCATTAGGATTGTTCCTTTGTAAATTGGGTTAAATTGTTAAATTTCATGGGAAAGGGGCCGTATGAAAATTCTGTTACAAAAATTATTGACACAATCCAGCCCACTGTTTTCATTGATTCTCTTTAAACTTTTACAGAATGATTGTATCTTCATAATAGAATTGTTCCTTTTGAAAACCAGTTTGTTCTGTAAAGTATCACGAGAAAGGGGGCCCTATGAAAATGTCACAAAAAAATCCTCATTAACACAATAAAGTCCACAGATTACACAGATTTATTGTACCATCATTTCAATTGTTGATTTTACACACAAAAAATGGGCTTTATGAAGAACTTATTCAGATAATTTGGGTAACACAAAAAATATACCTAGATTTCACTGGATTCACTTTAAACTTTCACAGAATGATTGTACAATCATAAAGAGGATTCTTTTCAGGATTGGGTTCAATCCGTCTAGTATCATGTACATTTTATTTAAATATTCTTGTTAGCATAATGAAGTTCCCATATTTAATCGAATTTACTTTAAACTTTCACTGAATGATTAAACCATCATTAGGATGGTACTTTTTGAAATTGAACCTGATCAGTCGAGAATCATGGGTAAAGGGACCTTATGGAAATTCTATTACAAAATAAAGTCCATAGTTTTCATCGAATTCTCTTCAAACTTTCACAGAATGATTGTATAATCCTAAGGATTTTTTCTTTTTTAAAATGGCTAAGGTTAATAAAATATCACAGGGAAAGGGACCTTATGAGAACTTGATTGAAATATGCCTGTTAACACAATAAGAAAATCCACAGTTTTTGTTGTATTCTCTTCAAACATGCATGGAATAATTGTGTTATTTAAAAACAAAGGGAAAAGGGGCCTTACAGATTATCATTCAAACATTCTTGTTTACTTGATGAAGTCCACATTATTATCAGATTGTCTTTATAATTTCACAGGACGATTGTAGGGTCGTCTGAAAAGTTCCTTTTGGAAATGAAGTGGATGCATCAGAAAACACAGAAAAAGGGGCCTTATGTATTTTCATTCAAAAAATCCTGTTTACAATTCGATAAGATTCGTTGAAAAAGTTATGAGCACTTGAAATTATTAATTTAGTTTTTGTAAGATTTTTTAACCCATTCCTACACAATCCCACGGTTTAAAAGCCCAAGAAAAGAGTTTGAGAAAGAAAGGGAAAATTATGAAATTGAATGTTTAAAAAAAGTTTCAACATTTTCCACAGTTTTCTTTACCCAGAAAGACCATAGTATCTTTCAAAATCTATCAACTTGCAAAATTGTTGTCATCAAGGTCTTTCAGTTTGGACCAGTATTATGTTTTGTCTTTTGGTAATGGGTTTAAGGGAGGAAATTGATGCTGCTTGACTGAATCTTAGTGCTTCCCTTGTTGGTTCAAGGAAAGCAATTTTGGGGACATTTTTTGCATATGTGACTTGAAAAAGATTTAATCATGCTCCTTTCATCAGAAAATTAAGGCCTTTCGAGCATTAAACTCGAGCATACCTGGTTGAGAAAATTGCATGTCGTAAGATATTTCTGATACCTCCCTATAAATCTGGATTACTTTATATCAGAATATTAACTAAAGGTGTTAAATGAAAATGTAACCTAAATGAAATTACAGATAAAAAAATAGAAAAATTATATAAGTTATTATAACTTAAAACTATAGACAGACAGTAATTGGTTCAAAGCTGCAATATACAAAGGAGCGCCATGGAGAGTTGGTTCCCTAACCCTCAGACCAGTTTCACTGGGATGAATTCTGCATACAATCACTGTGACAAAGGTGTGTTGATACTCCAAAAAGTGTCCATGGCTTGTAACAAACAGTGCTTGAATAATGTGGATTGCTCATACTCCAGAACAAATCCATGCCATAGTGGGGTTGATTTGGTTCAGCCATACAGAAGACAGAGATGTGCCAAACGCTCCATATTCGATATCTTCTGGGAACAGTTTCATGCGCCAAGAACTGTGAACCCGGATCGAATTGCTCAATATGGACATGAAGAACATGTTTACTCAGTTTCTAATCAACCATTTGGTATTCCTCTAGGATGCTACAATGTCTATCTGTAAGTATTATATAATGTGTTGTATGAACTCTTTACTAGATCACACATTTTAAGACTGGTGAAAATTAATGGTGAGCTGGCCACACCCACAAAGCTCCAACAGCATTTATCGAAAAATTTATGGCCAGTTACAGGTAATATGAATCGCTACCTAAACATCATAACTACAACTTCAGTAAACTGTTGTTATGATATTTAAGTGGCCAAACCAACAGAAAGCTTCACCTAAATGTCAGCCAATTTCAGCCAATTTCAGAGTTCAAAGTTCACTTCTAGACTAAATTAAATTGTATATTTGTATCACCTTCTCCATCTGTCTGTCCAATTTCTTCTTAACATATCTACATTTATGGATGAATTTGAACAAAATTTTCAAAGAATGTTCATAGTCACCTGACCTTTCACATATTGTTTGGGTTTGATATTTTAGGCTTAATGCAAAATTTCTTGTTCACACATCCCCTCCTACTTTTATGGAAGAATTTGAAAGAATTTTTTACAGAATGCTCCTAATACCCTGACTTTACACATTTTGTCATGGTTGTGTCACAGAAATAGGGGGCTTTATTGCAAAAATTCTTGTTAACACATCTCCTCCTTCATTTATGAACAAATTTGAATGAAATTCTCATAGCAAGTTTTTAGTCTTCACGGTGACTTGACCTTGTGCATATTGTCAGGGTTTTGTCATTGTAGGCTGTGTCACATTAAAAGGAGGCAAAAGGGCTGTGTATATTGTAACTATGTCACTTCTGCTGCAGGGGGAGGTCAACAGTCAAATTTTGATGCTATTATGTTTGATTGTATATATAGCCAGTTGCTATGAGCCAGTAAAATGCTATTATTTGGATTGCAATTAAATGGATTCTTCTGTATATTCAGCAGCAAAAGGGTTGATAGTTGTAAGAGAACGTTTTCATCAAACCTTGCCATGCTGAACTAAATGTTTTTTTTGGAGTTTCTTAACCCATTCCCACTTAATCCCTCCTTTTTACGCCCCTCAAGAAAAAAGCTTTGTAAAACATTGTGGAAAATGAAGGAATTGCTTGTATCAAGCAATTTCTTTATCATCCACAATGTTTTCTATCTAAAAAGATGAAAAAAATTAAAATTCCATCAACTTGAAATTGTTGTCTGCAGCTTCTTTGAATTTGGACCAGTCTAAAACTTTGCTGTGTGGGAATGGGTTAAAAATTAAGGGGCTGAAAGCATTGAAAGGATCAATGTGGGTCAATTATTTATTTTGAAAAACAATCGCATTTAAACTACCCAAGTTTAAAAAGGACAAAAATGTGGTATACACTAAGATCAGATTGCATATAATGTGCTGGCTGATCTTTGTCTATACTATATGCTGATAAAGCAACAACAGGAATATTGGGGTTCATTATGACAAGGGTTAATTTCTACGTTCATTTGTACCAAGTAGTTTCTGCATTCTTGTAGAACCTGTAATGTTGCAGGCAAATTTCATGTAGTAAATTGGATTAGTGGGCTATAGACTGTATTTACGTCATAACATGGTGTGAAGAGCCTAATTTGTACCTCAAGTTCTGAAGGTAATCAATAGAGAAAGAAAATATACGGCCTATTTACTTTATGCATCTAACAAGAGAAATCGAAAAAAGGTGTACAGGCATTCTGTTGTATCCCGGCTGTTTTGGTGGAACAAAATGTTCTCACATTAAAGTGGACACCCCCTGTGCAGGTTTTCTTGGCGTAGGTATCTATGACTTGAATAGAATAGTATAACCAGTGGTGTCAATACATTGGAATCCTCTTAATTGCATCTGTGATAATAGCAAGTTACTGCTTAACCCATTCCAACTCAATCCCTCCTTTTTACGCCCTTCAAGAAAAAAGCTTTTGAGAATTGCTTGTATCAAGCAATTTCTTCATTATCAACAATGTTTTCTATCCAAAAACGTGAAAAAATTTAAAATTCCATCAACTTGAAATTGTCGTCTGCATCTTCTTTCAATTTGGACCAGTCTAAAATCTTGCCAAGTGGGAATGGGTTAATTGCAAATTGACTTTATGCACCAACATTTGATTTAAAGACATTATAGCTCCTTTTAATAGTAACGTCTGGCTAACTGCAAATTGGTGTTGCAATTAACAGGATTTCACTTTATATAGGTTATTATACATAACACTGGTCAAAACCTACAGCCAACTGGTGTTACTAAATTTAAACTTGGTCATACTATGCATACCTCTAGTATTTAACTCTTGTCATGCTTAACTTGGAATATTTCTGCTTTGGCAGGTGGTGTTGGCTAAGATCAGCCTGCACATAATGTGCAGTCTGATCTTAGTCTACACCACCTTTTGATATTTTAAGACAAGACTTTCATGTAGAATTAATAAACAAAAACATTGACACACAATATCAAGGTCCTTGGAAGACCTTCATAACTGCATTACAATCGAAGCGCTGAAAGCATTGGAATCTTTCAGTGCTTAGATTGTAATGCAGTTTTGAAGAAGGATTTTATTCACCTTGACAAAGGTTAATATAGTAATAGTATTGTACTTTTGACAAGTTCTAGAGGTTTGACAAAAGTTCTAGAATCTCAAAAATGTTCTTGAAGTCTTAGAAAATTTCTAGAACTAAAATCCACTTTTTGAACTTTTTTGCAGAGGTGCTTTTTTGAGAAAACTTCAATTATCAAAAGCCAGTTATATATTAAGAATGTTTTCTGATACAATTGACATGTTAATGTGGAACAGTTAAACCTATTCTGTATGTTTCTTTACCCATTCTTACACAATACAATTTTGGACCAGTTAAAATCCAAAGAAGTTGCAGACAACAATTTAAAGTTGAAATTCTTTGACTATTGGGATAGAAACATTGTGGATAATGAAGAAATTGCTTGTAACAAGCAATTTCTCTTCATTTTCTACAATCTTTTCAAAAACTTTCATATAGAGGGGTGTTTAAAAGTGTCATTGTGTAGGAAAGGTAAATCTTTGTTGGAAGGAAAGACTTAATTTGAAGCCCTTTTAATCCTACATCACACAACAAAATTTTTCATGTGACCAATATGAAAGAAGTTGCAGACGAAGATTTCAAATTCATGAAGGAAATATTCATTTTGAGGAAAATAAGAAATTGCTTGTTATAATCAATTTTGCCTTTGTCCAGAAGGTTTTCCAAAGCTATTTTCTTGAGGGGGCTTAAAAAAGCTGGATTTTATGGCAATGGGCTATGTGACATTATCATTATGTGTTTGAAACTTCCAACAACACTTTAATGTTGGTCTATGGTGATATAAAAGTGTTGTGTTTTGGCCTACAAAAAGGAGATTTGATGGCACCCATGTACAGCTCCCCAGAATGGGTAATGAATTGTGTGAGACTGGTGTGCTTATTTTCGATGAAGCTATTGCTCCGCTGGGTGTCATTCTATCAACAAATTGCTGTAAACCTCATTTTATGAGGGTCATTGATACTTGAAACTTTTCTTATGTTTCTTCATCATTGCTGCTTTAACTGAATAAATTCCTGTACAGAATTGCTCGAAAAATCAAAAGCGCTGACAGCACTGTAAGCACTTACAGTGGGTTAATCCTTGTCCTGCTGAACCCGGAACATTCCTTTTTTGGCAAGAGGTATAGACGAAGATCAGACTGAACATATGTGCAGTCTGATCTTAGTCTACACCTCCTGTTTGTCAAGTTCAAGCCTGATTTGTTTATGAAATAGATTTATACAAGAAATACTGACAAATAACTAGTGTTCCCAGTACTTTCAACCCTTTTATTACAATGCAAAAGTTCTGAAAAAGGGTTTAATTCAGCATGACATGGGTTAATAATTATTTTTGATATTCATTTCATAAACATCTCTTGCTCAAAAGAGACAAACAGGTGGTGTAGACTAATATAAGTTTGTTTTGTTTGTTTGATTGGGGTTTAACGCCGCTTTAGCAATGTATCAGTCATATCATGGCGGCTGGAACACCTAGAAATGGATTCCTGGTATATCTTGCACCAGTACCACCATTACATCCTTTCCTAGCCTCCACCTGCTATCCCACTGAGGTTTACAATTAATCACCCATTGGTGAGAGACAAATGTCGGAAAGGATATGTGCCACCAACAATGTCTCTAACTAATCAGACTGCACATATATGTAGGCTGATCTTTTTCCATACCTCCTACCTAAACAGGAATATTTGGCATTCAGGAATAGGTATATGAATAGGATTAGGTTATGTTTTTATTGTGTGATGATGAAATTGAATTAAGCTCTAAGGTTCTATAGTAGCTCACTGATTTCAACAAATTGTCAGTCTACTGCCAATATTTCATAAAGTTTTTTAACTTATTCAATAAAAGAGTTATGTTACATATAGCTTCACAGGTGTCTGTTGTGCATCAGTGCAGTAATAACGTTCCATTTCTCTAAAAATCACTGGAATGAATTCCTGTAAACTTTTTAAGCTCATCGTGAGCTTTTGTGATCGTTGAATGTCTGTCGCCCGTCAACAATTGAAGTGTTTACACTTTAGAGGCCACAGTTTTGACCCCATTTTCATGAAACTTGGTCAGAATAATTGTTAGGTCATGAGGATGAATCCTATTGATTATGGGAGGGTTCTATTTGAAAATACAGGAAAAGGGGCCTTAATGACAATTTCTTTGTTTACACTCTAGAGGCCACGATTTTGGCTCAATCTTCATGAAACTTTGCCAGAATAATATTAAGGTCATAAAGATAAACCCTATTGATTATTGGAAGGATCTTTCGGAAAAACAGGAAAAGGAGCCTTAATGAGAATCTCTTTGTTTACATTCTACATAGAGGCCGTTATTTTGGCTTAATCTTCATGAAACTTGTTCAGAATAATTGTTTGGTCATGAGGATGAACCCTATCGATTGTGGGAGGATTCTTTTGGAAAACATGGGGAAAAGGGGCCTCAATGACAATTTCTTTGTTAAAGCTCTCTAGGCCATATTTTTGGCTCAATTGTCATGAAACTTGGTCAGGATAATTGTTAGGTCATAAAGATGAACCTTATAGATTGTGGGAGGATTCTATAGGATAACACAGGAAAAGGGTCCATAATCACAGTTTCTTTGTTTACAATATAGAAGTCACAGTTTTAGCTCAATCTTCATTAAACTGGTTATAGTTATTTGTCTCTAGTTGCAGTTTTGTTAGCAGCAGACAATTCAGGTGAGCGATCTAGGACCATCATGGTCCTCTTGTCCTTAAGAGTTTTCTCCTCAGACACTGTAAGATGAATTTTATTCATTTCACAATTTTTCCTTTTACCACAATATTTTCTACAACATATGATGGTTCCATTGACATCTGCAACTTATATCAAATTGCACCAGTATAGAAATAAGGGAAATGGTTAAGAGCCTCTAGTTTGGTTACCTTGTGTCAGGCCATTTTCCCTCCATACAAATCATTTGGATTCTTGATAATGAAGTGATCTTGAGAACATCTGTTTAGTCAGGGTTATAAATAATTTAAATTGTCTACAACTGTCATGAATTTTAAATGATCCTCTATATGGCTGTGTGCTGTGATATGAAATAATAGGTTTACAGAGATGGGATTAAGACTAGATATTTCAATAAACCCAAGATTTATAACTTACATGGGTGGAATGAAGATGAATTACTTGTAAACAGAACATATAAACAGATTTCAACCCATTCCCACACAAGATGTTCTTTGACACCCCTAAGAAAAAAATGCATTGGAAAACACTGTGGAAATGAAGAAATTGCTTGTTACATGCAATTTCTTCATTATCCACACTGTTTTCTACTTCGAAAGACAAAAAGATTTAAATTTAATCATCTAGATGATGTGATCTGCAACATCTTTGAATTTGGACCAGTCTGAAATTTAATTGTGTGGTAATGAGTCAACTATTTCTCACACAATCCTGCTTTTTCACGTTTCAAAGGGAAAAATCTTTGACCCCCCACCCCCCAAAAAAACACAAAAAACAAAAAATCTGGGAAATGTGGAAAATGCATCTAACAAGCCATTTCTTCATTTACCACATAGCTATCTAGCTGGAAGGGCAAAGATTTTTTAAATTTTATCACCTTGCAACTTCTTTCGAATTGGACCTGTCTACAATTTTTTTTTCTAGTAATGGATTAAAACTGGTTGATATTCCATGCTGATGGAAATATATCAAATTCCCTGATTTAATAGTACCCAGTAGACCTCATCATATTTGCTAGAGTGTTCTACTAGGAAATTGTAACTACAGACAATGCAGCAAAAGAGTTTAGCTATTTTGATAACCTTACAGCATTTGTTTCCACAATTTTGCAAAATATCTGGAGGTCTCAAGGTATCTCTGATTGGTTAACCCATTCCAACTCAATCCCTCCTTTTTACGCCCTTCAAGAAAAAAGCTTTGGAAAACATTGTGGAAAATGAAGAAATTGCTTGTATCAAGCAATTTCTTCATTATCCACAATGTTTTCTATCCAAAAAGGTGAAAAAATTCAAAGTTCCATCAACTTGAAATTGTCGTCTGCATCTTCTTTCAATTTGGACCAGTCTAAAATTTTGTCAAGTGGGAATGGGTTAAGGGCAGTGGCCATAGCCCAGTGGTAGCTCGTTGGTCTCTCAATCATGAGGTCCAGGGTACAATCTCTGGTTGCGGCAAATACCATTTCCAACATTTGTCTCAAACCAATGGGTGGCTAATTGTAAACTAAGTGGGATCATGAGCAACTGGAGGTTCAGAAAGGTTGGAGTGGTAGAAGTGGTGTGAGAAATGCCATTAATCCATGGTTAGGTACTCCAGCCCCTGTGATATGACTGAAATACTGTTAAAGGTGGCGTTAAACCCCACTAGTTGATAATTTCCATGCTCATCGAAATTTATCAAATTCCTTCATTTAATAGTACCCAATAGACTTCATCATTATTGCCAGTCTTCTACCAGTAAACTATAAATAAAACTAAACAGATTATTCTGCAATTTCTGTCACCTTGAAACACTTTGTCTCCTTGACCTTGCAAATGGAATGGACCCTAGACTCAGATGTTGGGAGATTTGTGGGTTGCTCCCAAACTTCTCAATTAAGTCAATGACCCTTTTAGATGCCCCTCAACAAAACCAAATGAGAAGACATTGTGGAAAATGAAGAAATTGCTTGATGCCAGCAATTTCTTCATTTCCCACAATGTTTTCTACCCAGAAAGGTTACAAAGTGTAAAATTTCATGAACTTTGAATTGTCGTCTACAACTCCTTTCAATTTGGACAAGTCTAAAATTTTTGCTATCCGGTAATGGGTTAAACCAAGACCCTTGTTTGGATGTAAAACTCCATACAAACTATCAGAGCTTGCACATTGTCTAGATATTTGTCATCTTGAAAGAACAATCTAATTGGTAAAGAGACTTCATCATATTTTGTCATGCTAAACCCTGAATAAGCCTGATTTGGCATAAATGTTCCTTAGGTAGTGCCCTTTAAAAATAGCTAAAAGAATTGAAATCTGTTGAAAATTCTGGTTTCCATGGCAGCAAAAGTTAAATTTAAAAAAGATCTTTAAAAATCTTCTCCTTCTGACCCATTAGGCCTAGAGCATGAAACATCAGTATATTGACCTCTTTCAAAATACAAATGTAGCTCAAATCATTACCCACCATTCCCCAGCGGCAGATTCACGGGGGGGGGGGGGAATCTATATATACAGAAACAAAGAAAGACTTTTAAACATCTCCTCCCAAACTACTAGGCCAATATCAACCAAATTTGGCAGAAATATTTTGTAGGTGGCCCCCTTTAAAAGTAGCTCAAAGAATTGAAAATCAGTTGAAAACTCTAGTATTATAATCTTAGCCTGTACATTGAATTTGACTATTGAAAGAACAAGAGCCTTTAACTCGGATGAGCACACCAGGGCCTTCTAGTAATAGTAAGAAATATTGACCAACAACTTGTGCATTCAGCCCTTAACCCATTCCCACACAATAACTGTATTTGACACCCCAAAGAAAAAGCTTTTGAAAACATTGTAGACAATGAGTAATTTCAACAACAAAAAATTGTCATCTGCAACTTGTTACAATTTGGACCAGTCTAAAAAAAATTTGTGTAATTGGAATTGGTTAAATTGAACTAAAAAAATTATTTTATTCAGCATTGCAAGGGTTAAATTGTCTTAAACTGTAATAAATTGAAAACTATGTTTCATTTGGTTATTGACTACGATATAAAATTAGGATTACCAGATGGCAAAATTTTAGACTAGTCCAAATCGAAAGCAGTTGCAGATGACAATTTTAAGTTTATAAGATTTTAGATTTTTTCAACTTTCTGGGTAGAAAATATTGCATAAAATGAAGAAATTCTTTCTCTTCAGTGCCGTCAAAAAGTGTCATTGTATGGTAATTGGTTAAGGTTTACAGAGACATTTGACATGATTCATTTGAATTTTAAAAAAGGATTTTATTCAGCAAGACAAGGGTTTAATTTTTTCCATCTATCATAAATTTCAAATGATATTGTCTACAATGTAAAATTGAGATGTAAGGTTTACAGAGATACTTAAAAGACAAGATTCCTAAATAATCCATTATTTATAACTTACATGGATGGAATGAAGATGGATTACATATAAACAGAACATGCTTACAGCTTCTAACATTTCTTGATATTCCATAATGACGAAAATATATCAAGTTCCCTGATTCAATAGTACCCAAAAGATTTCATCATCTATACCAGTTGACTACCATTATATTGTAACTACAGTTTATACAAGCTATAGTTACACTATTTTAAAAACTGTTGCTTAGAAAAGTTGATGTGTCTTTTAGTGCTTGCAAATCATTCAAATCAGTTACCGTGTTACCCCATGGAAAACTGAGACATGGGAGATATTATTTGAAACAGTCCCCTTGTTTTTAGCTCACCTGAGTGCAACATGATTTGCAAATGGAAAGCTGGTGACTCTCTACCAAAGTAATGTCAAAATAATGCTCCTGGATCCTTTTAGTGCGTGTGTTAGTGTTGGGAGTATATCCTTTACATTAATTGATCGATTTCAAAATCAAATTAACTTTGCATAGTTGTTCCCCTTGAGTACTACTGTCATTTGTAAAGTTATGTTGGATGCTTCCAAGTTCAAGGTTAGAAATTAAGGTCATGTGACAAGAACTGAAGTAGGGGCAGTCTATGACCAATTTCTAATTTATGTATTAACTTAATATTCTCAGAATATTTTTTCTATAAATGTATGTATGCATGAATAAAAAAACACTATAAGCTATTAACCCTTGTCATACTGAGCCTGGAATATTCCTGTTTTGGCTGGAGGTATAAACAAAGATTAGACTGCAGATGCGTGCAATCTAATCCTAGTCTACACTACCTGCTTGTCTCTTTTATGCAAGTTGTTTATAAAATAAATTTTCGAAATAACCATGAACCCGTTCACACACAATGTGGCTTTAAAAGCCCTTCAATATGAAAGCTTTGGAAAACATTGTGGAAAATTAAGAAATTGCTTGTCACAAGCAATTTCTTCATTATCCACAATGTTTTCCATCAATACAGAAAAAGATTATAAACATTTCATCAACTTAAGATTGTCGTCTGCAACTTCTTTGAATTTGGACCTAAAATAAGTGCATCCAGTGTATAAAATCTTAATTTCATTTACTTCAAATTCTCGTCTGCAACTCCTTTCAATTTGGACCAGTCTAAAATTTTGCCAGCTTGTAATAGGCAGCCTAGTACTTGTGATACCTAGGAAGATGAGGAACAATGAACTTTGCCATCATGTAACTGAAGATTGTCCAAAATAGAACCCAGTTGAAGGATTGCTCTCTCCACCCTTTAACCCATTCCCACACAATGACGCTTTTAAACACCTCTCAATCCAAAAGCTTTGGAAAACATTTTGGAGCACAATGTTTTCTACCCTTAAAGGAAAAAAAATTGAAGATTTCATAAACTTAATAATCATTCTCCACAATGTTTTCTACCCTTAAAGGAAAAAAATTTGAAGATTTCATAAACTTAAAATCGTCGTCTGCAACTTCTTTGAATTTGGACAGGTCTAAAATTTTGTTGTGTGGGAATGGGTTACTGACACCAACAGGAAGTTTCAGATAGATGATAAAAAATTTCAAAAGTTATGCTCAGTATAATGCAACAAAAAGTAAATGGTTTGTTGGCGACCTAAATGTCGCCATTATAGTTTTGATAAGCTGTAGTTATCACATTTATGTCGCCAAACCAACACAAAGGCTTCACATAAACATTGCCCAATGTCAGAGCTCAAATTTCACTTCCTGTCTAAATGAATGATTTGATTGGTTAATTGTCTAAATGAATGATTTGATTGGTTAATTGTCTAAATTAATGATTTGATTGGTTGATTGATCCTTTGATTGACAACAGTGATCTGTCATTTTAATATTTCTCTCCGTATCACAGAATATCATCTTGTGGAGACAGCAAAAGTTCTTGTTTATCCCTAAGCTAATTTATAATGATGTCTAGGGTAAAACTAGGAAGATGCAAAACTAAGTGAGAATTGATTATCGTCACCAGAAGGCAAACGTCTGTAATTTTGGCTAACAGTATGTAAGTTAAGGAAAATGACTGGATTTAGCTCCAACTCTTGGTGTGTTCTACAATATGCTTTTAACGCATGGTAAAAAAAGCAAGCTAATTAAATGTCAGAAGTCACAAATTTCAGACTTACAGTCTATTAACCAGATTACAGAATTTTAGACGGGTCAAAATTCAAAGAAGTTGCAGAAGACAACTTTAACTTGATGCAATTTTAGAATTCTTAGTATTTTCAAACACCATATCTGCAATTGCCATCTTGCATAAGCAATCATCAAAATTCAGGTACATTTGAATCATACTACAACATTAATTTTCCCACAGGAAAGCAGAATTAAAACTGTTAAAAGAAACACATCATTTATTTTTTAAAAACTCCACTGGCTGAAAGTCAGCAAGCTAGTTTCAAGGTGTTGAGTCTCTTGTGTTTGCATGTGTGCATCCGTCAGTCCATAAACTTTTACTAAAACAATCTTTTCCTGAGAAAGTAATGAACAGAATTCAACCAAGTTTCACAGAAATGATCCTTGGGTGACCCTTGATCAGATTCCTTCAAAGAATTTAGAGTGGATGAAAAAACATGGCTTTAATGGGCTGGGCCAATTTCCATATATAGTGAAACCTTAAAAAATCTTCTCAGAAATCAGCAAATGGATTTCAACCAAATTTCACAAGAATGTTCCTCAGATGATCCTTTATCATATTCCTTTAACGAATTTTTTTAGATGAAAAGCATGGCTTAAATGAGCGAGGCTAATTTCCATATATGGTAAAAGCTTTGAAAATCTTTTCCTCAGAATCCAGTTGATGGATTTCAACCAAGTTTAAGTGGAGTAATCCTCTGGAGTCTCTTTTTCAGATTCCGTCAATTAATTTTGATTGAGTGAAAACATAGCTTTAATGGTTGTGGCTTATGTCCATGTTGGTAAACATTAAATGTTTTCAAAAATTTGTTAATACCTTTTTCATCTGACTCAGTAAATAAACTGACTTTTGTGAAACAATGAAACATTTGTTTGAAATATTAAAAGATTTCATTGACAAGATTTAGTTGCCACACATGGTGAATTTGATTAGGTTTATTTTGAATTCCTAAAAAAAAAAACCATATAGTTAATCAGTGCAATCAGGCCTGTGGATTGATACAGGCGTTCAAGCGCCTCTAGTTCTTTATTTAGCTTTCAACTTTTGTTAACTTGTTTTCCTGCTTTTGAGGCTTAAATTAATAGTCAATGTTTGTCTAAGGTGTGAAACTGCAGCATGTCACTGTCAAACTGTCTCGGGTTCTCTAACAAATAATATGATAAATACAAGCTATGACCATAGCAATATTGCCGCATTTTATTCAAACCCGACTTCTGGTAAAAAAATCCCGATTTGATAGCAGATTGTTAGATTGGCTGTTCTCAAAGAAAATCAAAGTTATTGTTAAGGCCAGGTTGTTGTCTGTGTCTCAGCAAGTGTCGTCACAGAAACACAGTCATTCACTCGAGACTTGTAATATATGTTCACTATCAAAAGGGAAATACCAACAAGGGAGATAACTCAAGGCATCTTCTTAACAAATTATGCCCCTTTTTTAATTTAGATGTTTTTACCCTTTACAAAGCATTTGAATTAACAGCCAAGAGTTGGCATTTGTATGCTATGGTCTTGTTTTATCTTTGAACCTTTGGGTTACCTTTGGGTTACTAAGTAACAATTCATTATAATTTCATGTTGTTGTCAAATCTGTTTAAAAAAAGGGAATATTAGTTATGGAACATTCTCTATTGTAACATTTAAAATCTAAAAAGAAAAAAATCTCTCCTTAAGTAAAGCCTGTCAAGTATCAAGGTTGCACTGAAATCAAATATCTCATAGACCAATATATCATTGTTACTGTCAAAGTATTCAAGTCATTTTGAAAAAATAATGCATCTTACGATTTTGAGAGATTTTTTTTAAACCTTTACCAGATGATAAAATTTTAGACTGGGACAAATTTGAATGAAGTTGCAAATTAAAATTTGAAGTTGACAAAATCTTATTTTTTATTTTTGGGATAAAAACATAGTGGAAAATGAAGAAATTGTTTAATACAAACACTTTCTTCATTTCCCACATTTTTTCTGTAATCTCTATTTTTCTTTTAGGGGCAAAAAAACCCCAGGGTTTTGTCGAACCCTCAACTAGTGCTTGTCAATTGATAGAATGCCACTTTTAATTGAAAATTCAATTGACGAATTAAATCACTGCTATGTTCCAGAGCAGCAATGTTTACTTCTGACCTTTCAAAGGACCATTTTGCCAGCAGGTGGCCATTTCTGTTAGTTGGCTGCCTCGTAAGCTCAATTTATAAAGCACTTAATCTCAGTCCTCAAGAATGCAGGTTAAAGCCACAGGTCTACTCAACTAACAAACTATTTTTCTTTCGGATGAGAAATTAAACTGAGACCTGTGTGACTGTGCTTTACTCCTAGCATGTTAATGACCAGAGTAAAGTTCCCAGGAGTTGTTGGCCTGTATCCTTACACTATCCCCCATAATTACTGACCATTTCCTCAGGGTGTCCCTCATGATGGGTAAATGCTACTCTGAGCGGCAATACATAATTGAAACTACTTAACTGAAAGGTTTTAAGTGCTGTAGACTAACATAAGACTGCATATATTGTACAGACTGATCTTTATCTATATAATGCTTTCTGCCTAAACAGGAATATTCTAAGTTTCATAAGCTTTGCTTTGTGCTGTTATTGTCTTGAGAAGTAAAAATATGAATATTTCAAGACATCATGACAACCTTAGACATTCACTGCATAGGTCTTCAAGTGTTAAGTGAGGGCAGTTGAGAGAAATATAATACTTAAATCCATTACTAGACAACAAAGTTTCAGATTGATTACAAGCAGTTTCTGCATTTTCAACAAAGCTTTCCAAAGCTTTATTCTTAGATAACATCAGAAAGTTGGATTTTGTGGGAATAGGTCTAATTATTAACCCTTTTTATGCTCTAACCAGAATATTTTGGTTTGGGCAGGAGGTATAGACAAAGATCAGCCTGCACATAAGTGCAGTGTGATCTGAGTCTACTTCTCCTGTTTGTACTTTTCCTGCGAAAGGTATATATAAATTAATTTTCAAATGAAAAATTGATCATTGAACAACAAGTACTACCAGTGCTTTCAGCCCTTTGATTTTTAATGCAATTTCGAAAGAGTTTTTATATAGCATGACAAGGGTTAAAATCTAACTATCTAGACTTTTTTTTAAGGATTATTGTTGAAGCCTTACTACTGAGAGAGTGTAGAAACAGTAATTCAAAATTAGAGAAACTCATTTAAGATGGACTTATCTTGGGAATCACTGACACCTCAGTTTCTGTGTACAAATTGACTTTTCTGGACATAATTAATTCATAACAATTTCATTTAGAGTCTGGAAACGAGAATCTTGTCAGGGTGTCTCAGTGCAAACCATCATGCTATGTGGTCATTTTTCCTGTCCATAGTCTATAATCACTATTTCTATAAATTCAAAAGTCTCCAACAATTTGTGTTCCCTGTTAGGAATGCCTAGATAAATATCTGGATAAACCCATTCCCAGTCAATTGCGCTTTTACACGCCCCCCCCCCCCCCCCTAGCTTTTGAAAACATAGTGGAAAATGAAGAAATTGGTTGGTACGAGCAATTTCTTCTTTATCCACAATGTTTTGTATCTCACAAGTAAAAATTTCCAAAATTTCATGTTTTAACCCATTCCCACTCAGTGACACTTTTAGACACTCCCCCCCCCCCTCCCCCCTCAAGGAAAAAAGCTTTGGAAAACATTGTAGAAATGAAGAAATTGCTTGTTACAAGCAATTTCTTCATTTTCCACAATGTTTTTTACCAAGAAATTTGAAAAAAATGCAAATTTCATAAACTTTAAATTGTTGTCTGCAGCGTCTTTCAACTTGGACTAGTCTTAAATTTTGTTATGTGGGAATGGGTTAAATAGCTTTAAATAGTTGTCTGCATCTCCTTTCAATTTGGACCAGTATAAAATGTGGCCATCTGGTAATGAGTTAAATCCAAATCATGATAAACCTATTACCTTACAACGAAATTTTAGACTGGTCCAAATTCAAAGATTTAAGTGCAGGTGACAAATTTAAACTGGTTAAATTTAAAGAGTCTGACTCTTTAGAGTAGAAATAATTGTGGAAAATGAAGAAATTGCTTGTTACAAGCAACTTCTTCATTTTCAACAATGTTTTGTAACTTTTTTTCCTCAGGGGCATGAAAAAGCCAGATTTTATAGGAACCCTTTAAATAAGCAAACTATGGATCTTTGATTGTCAATCTGTAAAGAGAAAAATTATGGATCTTTTAGTCATCTTATTTATGTCCTTAGCAAGATGTGGACCTTTAGTAGAAAACAATTATGTACCCTTATTTAACCCTTTCCTGTTCAATCCATGGTTTTTACATCCCTGTGTTTTCAAACTTGAGGAGACATTGTGGAAAAAGAAGAAATTGCTTGTAACAAGCAATTGTTTTCTTTTTACCACAATATTTTCTGCCCTATTAGATATATTTTTTTTTAATAGAATCGACTTTGAATTGTCATCTGCAAAACCTTTGAATTTAGTCTTCAATTTTGCAAAACCGGAAGGGGTTAAAAATTATACAAAATTGCTTCTAGCAAACCTCCATTATTCGATCAGTGTACCTGTATGTAAGATATGCTGTATGATTGAATGTCAACCAATGTACACCTAGAAATATATTGATCATAGGTTAATTCTTATAGTCCACCTATGTTGTCGTTAGGCATAAAAAATGTGGTAAGTACATCTTGAATAAAGTTGTAGTAAGGACATTTTGCATATCCAATTATGATATGTATCTAGCAAAATTAAAGAATCTTTTGTAGTCAATTTATATTACCTTACAAGTCTTTGATCTTCAATAGCCTAAGGATGAAAAAATGAGTTATTGCCCCCCTTTATAATAATTTTATGAATATGTACAAGTTATGGTTCTTAAATAACCAAAGGATGAACATTTTGTGCATGGGAATCATATCTCTTACTAATGCAATGAATGTTATGAAGCTTTATTAGCCCTTGTCATGCTGAGCCCGGAATAATCCTGTTTTGGCAGGCAGTATAGACAAAGATCCGCCTGCCCATGAGTGCAGTCTGATCTTGGTCTACACCTCCTGGTTGTCTCCTTTCACCCATAGTTGTTTAAATAATCAATTTTCAAAAAGAATATTGACCCTCATTAAGACCTTCCAGTGCTATCAGTCCTTTGATTTTAAAGCAACTCTGTGCGAGATTTTAATTCAACATGACAAGGGTTAATTATACCACCCTCACTACCCACTAACACTTCCTAGAGAGGAGTGTTTTGGTTTCATTATCTCTTGTCTGTCTGTCTGTCTGTCCATTCATAGACTTGTGCTTTAAATCTAGAACCAATTTACCTGTAACCATGAAACTTTATATACTTGTTGCAAATGATCCAGGGAAGTGCCCTATCATTTTGGGGTCAAATAGGTCAAATTTCACAATTGAATTTCGATTCAAAACCTCTTCCATGATCTAACTCTAGAATCAATTAATTTACAACCTTGAAAATGCATACAATTGTTATCAATGAACCTAGGAAGTGCCTTAATGTTTATGGGTCAAGGTTACAATTGAAATTTGATTGCAACCATTTCCATGTTCTAACTTGTATGGCATTTGACCTAAGACCTGGAAATATTATACAAAATGTCATCCATTACCCAAGCCCTTCTATTTTAGGGTAATGTAGGTCAAAGGTCAACTGTTCTGTTTGAGTGACTGAGTACTGATGGGGAGTTTGTCTCTCACCAATGGGTCGATAATCGTAGACCTATGTGGAATAGCAGTTGGAGGCTAGGAAAGGATGTAATGGTATTACTGGTGGGAGAAATACCAGGATTCCATTGTTAGGTGCTCCAGCCGCCGCAATATAACTGAAAGATTGTTTAAAGCGGCGTAAAACCCCATTCAAACAAACAAAAAACTGATGGGGAGGTATAAGTCCCCTTTGCATTGATTCTAGTTTCCTCTGGTGCAGGCTTTTAATGTGAGTAGGAAGGTAATGACATACGTTTTTGCATAGCACTTGTTTTACAAGTCATCAAAAAGAAGTGGGCAAATATGGAATTGCTACACCAATTCTATGTTCAAGAAATTGAAATGCATGACTGATTAAGAAGTTGGAAATTCTTTTGGTCTTAAGTAGACCCCAAGGAGACAGGCTAACTACTATTTCAAATAATTCAATAAGGTTTCCATGCTTCCACTTTGTACAAAAGGGAACTGTTCACGCAGAAACAGACATCCTCATTTATTATAGTTATTGTTTGCATTTCAAAGACCAATTTTGGTTTTTAACATCTCCACTGCAAAAAGATACAGAGTTGTACAATTGATATGTGTAGTAGTTCTAGAACTAATTCTCTAGCTCTAGAACTGCTCTACTTATGCAGTTCCATCAAGAAATTTTACTTATTGCCTCTTAACCCTTCCCACACAGTGACGCTTTTGGACGCCCCTCGAGAAAAAAAAATTCGGAAAACTTTGTGTAAAATGAAGACATTGTCAAGCAATTTCTTCATTTTTCACAATGTTTTCTACCCAAAAAGATTAAAAAATCTAGAATTTCATTAACTTTAAATTGTCATCTGCAACTTCTTTCATTTTGGACCAGTCTAGAATTTCACTGTGTGGGAATGGGTCAATGGACGTAATATATTCCCACACAATGATGCCTTTTGACACAATTCAACAAAATAGATTAAAAAACATTGCGGAATATGAAGAAATTGCTTATAACAAAATTGAACTGAATAAATGATGAAAATTATAAAGATAATTAATAAACAAAAGAAGGGGAGACCAATGAATTCTTTAATTATTTCAGAGAGAGTCTTGGGTCATGAACTATCAGTTCATGAAATGATATCAGTCTTTTTCATGAACTGTTATTAGTAGCTCATCAATGCTAAGTTCATGAGCTCCCAATTCAATAATTTGAGCATTCAAGAAATTATCATGCTTGAACAGCTCATATACTGAAATACTATACCATGAACTGTTCATGAATTGGAGAACTTATTTTCACAAAGGAAGTTTCCACAGCTAAAACTGTTAGTATGACATACAGGTTACCATGGTAATTGAGGGTGATGCATGACCCCAAATTTCATGAAACAGATAAGATTTCCATCAGATAGTAGTTGTTTGGCATGGACCTGTCAATTGGAAGAGCTTGAAAGACCCAGGGGAAATAAGCAAAAATTGAAATAATAAACACTAATGGGCACCAGTTTGTGAGCATTAACACTTCCAAATGAGGACACGCATAGCAGACCCTTTAGGTGACAGGATGTCTGATGACATACTATATGTATTTCTGTTGCAGAGGTTTTTCCTAATATTGGTCTAACTTTTACGGATAGATACATGTAACCTTTTTACAGAGAAATACTTTGAAGTGTTCAAATTATTTATGTTAAAATGTTTGGTAGTAAAGTCTCATTAGGGAAAGAGTTGAAAAATAGAAAGAATGGGGGGGAAAGTGACTATATTTGTGACGTTAAAAGTTTCCTGGTTATCATGTGAAGGATCTTTTCGAGTAGAATATTTAACCCATTACCATATGACTGGTCCAAATTGAAAGAATTGGCAGATGACATTTCAGATTGCTCTAAAATTGGAAATTAAGTGCTGAATAGGGTAGAAAAATTGTGAGAAAATTGGAAATTGCTTGTTACAAGCAATTTCTCCTCTTCCCACAAAATTTTCAATGATTATATTTCTTCAGGACATCAGAAAGCGTCATTGTGTGGTAATGGGTCAACAAAGACAAAAAGAAGCTAAAGTGGAAAAACTGTTTACCGCTTTGTTTTTTTTCCAGTGAATTATGTCTTCCAAAGCCTTTTCTCTTTAGAGGTGTCAAAAAGTTGGATAGTGTGGGAATGGGTTGAGCAAAACTGGCACTCCTTCCAAAAGCTGAACTCCAAATATGGTCTGACTCTTCCCTCTCTAATTGTACAGATCTTGACTGCAGGATAATAAATGTGAAAGAGAATTAGATTTTAGAGCCCTGAAATCTCTTAGTATTGAAAATCCCTCAGGACTTGTAGCTTCTTCAAATAAGAAGTTTGGCTGTCTAAAATAAAGGTTTTTATCTATGAATGGTCCAAATGGGATATGAATTTTTGATAGGGCATAAGTATAGGTCAAAAGTAATTACTAACTTTTTTGTAATCGCATGCTTGCTTGCAGTTTTGTAAGTCCATCCATCCCCACAAAATCCCTCCATTTCACACCCTTCAAGTAAAAAGCATTTGAAAAAAAAAATTTTTTGGACTTGAAACAGGCAATTTTCTTTTTATCCACAATTTTTTCATTTAAAAAAGACCTCTAAAGTTTTATCAAATGAAAATTGTCATCTGCATCTTCTTTGAATTTGGAAAAGTTGAATTTAGTTGTCTGGTAATGGGTTAAAGGAAAATAAATAAGCTTGGTTTACCTTGTATCAGTGGTGTGGAAATACAGATTTGTTCTGCTTGTACACAGACAAGTAAGACAAATTTATGTTTGTCAAGAATTAGAATTTGTCCACAAAAAAGTGAAGAAATAAATTTTGAGGAAACATTTTCATTTATGAGCCCCAGCATTTTCTTCATGTACCATCCTTCTGAATAAATAATCACTTTCCATTGTAAAATGAGTTATCTTTGAGACTTATTCTACTTGTTCGAAGACAAGTGGCCTTGAAAAATGAATTTTTATGCATATTTAAAGGCCATGTCAGGCATATTGCACTCTTGTTTAACATTGAATTCATAAAGATAGAAGAATACCATCTAACTTTTGGCCCTAAGCTGTGAATAAAAGCTTCTTATTACAGTGTTGATTGCAAAGAGGGTTGAATTATTTCTTGTCAATGATTATTTTCTATTGAAACTAAACCAATTATTTGAATGGAAAACTCATTTTGCTTGTGTAATAAAGTACTTTCAAGATGTTGGAGTGCTAGGAATGAGTTCTGTTATTGGGGCTTTAAAGTTTTATTGGATTAGAATTCCTTTCAATATGCCTATGGTCATCCATAATTCAAGCAGATCAAAATATTTTATAACAACATAATTTCTCCGAAAGTAGATCTATCATTTTGATTTAAAGTTATTAAGTTTTCTTTATATGTTTTCGAGTGGATTATTGAGCTATCTTGGTGGGTTATCACATGATAATTTCATGGAAAAAACAGTGGTATTGCCAAAATGATGAACTCACTGTTTTGGTAACATTAGCCCTGCTTTTGTTTAGACTTGTCATGCTGAATTAAAATCCTATACAGAATTGCTTTAAAGTCAAAGGTCTTATAGCACTGGAAGGTCTTAATGAGGATCAATATTTCATATGAAAATTGATTATTTAAACAAGTTTAGCAGAAAAGGTGTAGACCAAAATCAGTCTGCACTTATGTGCAGGCTGATCTTTGTCTAAACCTCCTGCTAAAACAGGAACGTTCTGGGTTGAGCATGACAAGGGTTAATTTTGTGCAACTGAACGTCATCTCAATGGGACAAAGTTGTGATGATGTCATTAGGTTGTAATGTCAATCATGTACAAAATTACACAATTTTCAGAGATTTTATTTAACCCTTGTTTTTCGTATAATAACAGTATATCTTTCATTTTTTTAAAAACAAAAGCTATTTTCACTTGTGGCTTTACCAATTTAGCTTTTGTTGTTCACTCATTGAAAGATCAATTAGTTTTACACTGAAACAAATAATAATCCTCTTATTTATTTTGGATTTACTGGTTTTGTAAAATAGGCTTGAAAAGAGAGAGAAAAAAAAAAAAAATAGAATTCCTTGATGGTGTAAAAATATCTTGATTTTGTCATAATGAAATTCTATAAATACTTTTTCGTGATCATTTACAGGAAAGTGTCCTCAGTTTAGATAGAAATGGATGATTTGCACATACTTGTTGCTCATAAATTTGGGACAAACTAAAAGCTGTCTCTTTAAAGGAGTCCTGTGTAGTGTTTATTAGGGTATTTAAATAAAGTTTTACATCTATTTTCAGAGCCAAAGAGACACACCAGATAGCCGAAGCAACAGCAGAGAAGAATGCCAAGCTACGTGAAGCGTTTGGTCTCAGTGAAGATTATGTGGATGGAAGTTCATTTGATCCAAACAGGAAAGCCAAGGAAGAGGCAGCTAAAGCCTTGGCCATGGCACAGAAAAAGTACTCGTAAGAAATTATCTTTGTTCATTTGTAATTTTTACCGTAGAACTCTTGTGATAGTGTGAAAAAATTATGCACAAGTGTTAATCCATATGTTACCATATTAATTCAGAAAAAAGACCACTGACACTCGGAGCCCCAGGGGGTCGGGGTTTATAAAGAAATAAAGAACGATTTTTTGAATGACATCTCCTCTCAAACCATTGGGCCGATTTGAACCAAATTTGGCAGAAATGTTGCTTAGGTGGTCCCCTTCAAAAATTGCTAAAAGAATTGAAATCCGTTAAAAACTCTGGTTGCCATGGCAACTAAAGTGAAATTTTAAAATAATCTTTCAAAATCTTCTCCTCCTGACCCAGAAGGCAAAGAGCCTTGATATTTTGCATGAAGCATCAGTATATTGACCTCTTTCAAAATAGCTAAAATCATGATCCTAGGGTCCCCAGGGGCGGAGCCCCAGGGGTTGGGGTTTATATAGAAATAAAGAACGATTTTTTGAATGACATCTCCTCCTAATTCACAGGGCCAATTTGAACCAAATTTTGCAGAAATGTTCCTTAGGTTGTTCCCCTTAAAATTAGCTAAAAGAATTGAAATCAGTTAAAAACTCTGGTTGCCATGGCAACAAAAGTGAAATTTCAAAATAATCTTTAAGAATCTTCTCCTCCTGACCCAGAAGGCTTAGAGCCTTGATATTTTGCATGAAGCATCAGTATATTGATCTCTTACAAAATAGCTAAAATCATGATCCTAGGGTTTCCAGTGGCAGACCCGGGGGGGGGGGGTATAGGCATGAAGCATCAGTTCACAGATTTCTTTCTTATTTCTGAAATTATAAACCATGGAAAAAGTTTTTTCCTTCTTTCAAATCAGCACTAAAGCTTTGGAATTTGTAATTTAGACTTTTAGATCCCCAGGTTCATAGTCTTTATATGTAATTGCGGCCCACTTGTTTCATAATCCTAACCTTAACATGAAATTAGACTGTTGAAAGAAAAAGAGCCTTTATCTCAGGTGAGCGCCCCAGGGCCAACGGCCCTCTTGTTTAGATAAAAAGAAGGAGGTGATCTAAATTGTTTTCTCTCAGACAAGAAGGCTTAACCCATTACCAGATGATAAAATTTTAGACCAGCCCAAATTCAAAGAGTTTGTAGACTTTCTTTTATTAATGAAATTGTGAATCTTTGTCTTTTGGGATAGAAAACATTGTGGCTAATGAATAAATTGCTTAAAACAAGCAATTTCTTCATTTTCCACAAAGTTTTTTTTCTTGGGGCCTCTAAAGTCATCATTGTGTGGGAATGAGTTAAAAAACTGATAGTTTGTATGAAACATTTTCTTAGTTTTGTCCATATGATGTCCCTGGGTCAAGGAGAGTTTTTAGCTCTAGTGGGTCAAGGAGACATCACCTGGGTCAAGGAGAGTTTTGTCCATGTGATGTCCCTGGATCAAGGAGAGTGTTGTCCATGCAATGTCCCTGGGTCAAGGAGGAATTTTTCCATGTGATGTCCCTGGGTCAAGGAGGGTTTTGTCCATGTGATAACCCTGGGTCAAGGAGAGTTTTGTCCATGTGATAACCCTGAGTCAAGGAGAGTTTTGTCCATCTTATAACCCTGGGTCAAGGAAAGTTTTGTCCATGTGGTATCTCTGGGTCAAGGAGACTCCTCAGGTGAGAGATTTAAGACAATCATGATCTTTCTTTGGTATGTTTTGCAGAATTGTTAAAGACACAGACAGTGAACCAGAATCCTCTCCTGAGCGCTCAAGAAAACGCAAAAAAAAATCTAGGTATGTAAATGAAAAATTCATGACTCTGTAATTTTATAATTGAGAAAACACTGTAATAAGCAATTTCTTCCTTTTCTACAATGTTTTCTACCCTACTGAATGGTTATTTTTCTAATTAAATCCACTTTAAATTTTCGTCTGCAAAACCTTTTAATTTTGAACGGTCTTAAATTTTGAAAAACAGGAAAGAGTTAAGAGAATGGTTGCTTGATACATTTTTTTGTCACATATATGAGGGATAGTTTTTTATGTATACGTAAATTATTGCAGCATTGTCTCTTAATTCTGTGTTGTAGGAACTCATAAAAATTGTATTATTGAGATGATTCTAATAAGATCCACCAACATAGGATTTAGTTTTGATAGAAAATTTTAACAAAATGTCTAATTATGATGATCCCTTATTTTGGGATAGGGAATTTTGATGTTGGAAGCTTAATCCTTTCCCATTTTTTAGAATTTTAGACCTGTCCAAATTGAAAGAGTTTGCAGACGACAATGAAAATTGGATGCAATTCAAAATGGAACCATCCTATGTGGTAGAAAAAATTGTTGGAAAAGAAGAAATTGCTTGTTACAAGCAATTTCTTCTTTTTCCACAATGTTTTCTCAAGTATAAAATCACAAAGACATAAAATCCAGTGTTTGAACAGGAAAGGGTTAAAAGAGCAAGATTGCCTGTATTATCTAACTCTTGATCCTAAGTCATTATCATTTGACAAAATTTAAGACTGCTTCAACCCTTTCCTGTATTATCTCTTAATTTTACGTCTCTGTGGTTTAATTATTGAGAAACATTGTAGAAAAAAGCAGAAGTTGCTTGCAACAAGCAATTTCTTCTTTGTCCACAATATTTGTCTAACCTACTGAATGGTTATTTTTCCAATTGTACCCACTTCAATTTTTAATTCAAACCCTTTGAATTTGAACAGATATAAAATTTTGCAAGACAGGAAAGATTTAAATTCATAGAACTTCCAGGCAAAATTTTTTGCGTTTAACCTTTTTCTGAACAAACCTGGTTTTTCGTTCCTATGATTTTATACTCAAGAAAACATTGCAGGAAATGAAGAAATTACTTCTGTTCCAACAGTATTTTCCACCAATAGGTTGGTTACTTTGCAAATTGCCCTCATTTTTTAGCTTACCTGTCACAATGACAATTTAGTATACATGCTGCCCCTTGGGTCTGTTAACGTCAATCCAATTTGTCCAGAACATAACTTTGATAATCGTGTAGGGCCCGTTAGGGATTCACATGCCCAACTACATGTAGTATGACATTGGACAAGTAAATACATGTGCAAATCTCGGAATAGTACAAAATAGATCTCAAAGATTTCGAAAGATTTATTATCCTAATGTTTATATAATGATGCGATAAATTTGAAATGTGGAGTCCTATTTTTGGGTTGGTAAGCCTCTGGATTTGACTCAAAGTTGGGAGTCAACATAGGAACACCGTTGGCTCTACCCCATAAGGGGAGGATACTGGAAAACAAATAGTTTGCCCGGTTTACCACACTTTATTCAACAGTCAAAATCGAATGACAAGAACATATATACAAAATGTAACTTGCTGTGAGCAACCTGAGAGGGGCATGTATTCAGTGATGCAAAACAGAACAAATGTGGGGAATTAGGCTCTGTGAGAGGTACACAAGTACGCATCATATTTGCATCCCTGGATACATGATCCAATCTATTGTCACAACAAGTTATTAAAGCATAGAAAACACAATGTTGAAGATAGAAGATCATCATATTTAAAACATTCAAAATTATTGAAGTTGCACACCATTGTAGTAAGAGGAGAAACACATTACATGCAAATATGCAGGAATAGTGTTTCACCTAAATAACTACATGAACATAGAATTCTTAATAAGGACAACATTCTGCAATCTCCAATCAAGCCTAGTACATATTATTAGTCAAATATCAAATTTAGTAAATAATTAGGGAAAAGGAGAAATTACAAATAATCTTTGAAAACGATAAATTATGACAAAATAGTAAACATGTTATAAAAAGGAGTAATTTAGAATAGAGTCAAAATATCAGTGAATCAATACAATAGCGAAATTGAGCTTTACCACAACATTGCAAGAAAAGCATAATTGTCTAAAATGTAAGAACAATTACTCTCATTCTCACAATGTATGTTTAGTTAAACAGACAAATAGACAGACAGACAAATTCCATTTCTAAGTGGAGCAGATATGCCTTTATTCACAAAAAGCATTCATGTAGCTCAAAGTCAAATTTGGTTCAAACATTAGTTTGACCAACAGACAAAAAGCCAAAATAACAATCAGTTAGACTTCAAAGTTCAAAAATAAATATCAATAATTATTTCAAGAGAAGATATTTAAAATATAAAGAGAAACATAAATTTGACTTACCTTGAAAACAAATAGTTTGCCCGGTTTAACACACTTTATTCAACAGTCAAAATCGAATGACTCTCTTGAAAAAGTCTGTGGCTTTAAATGGGCAACCGTTTCCAGGTGACATAATTAAGCAGCTTGACAAACAGATTGAGAATTAACTTTCATGTCAAAAAGGTAATAATTGGTCATAAAGACTTCAAACAGTTAGCTTGATTGCTTAAAACCTACTTGAGACAGTTAAGATCAAAAATAGTCTATTGACATGTGAGGACCAATTCAAAGAAAAATGGATTGGAATGTTGTGCCATTTGTTGTCCAAACAAGATCAAGGTATATGATTTTAAAGGTGTGAAAAACAATATCCTAACTACAACAAGTGTTACATTGAAAATCACCTTACAAAGGCTCAAAATATAAGTTTATAAATATTAACCCTTTTTCAGCCAATGTTTGAAACACAAAAAGATGTAAAAATTGCAAATAAATGATAAAATATTTCTCAAAAATATGCAAAAATATGGATCATAATAATTCCTTCCATACTCTTTTAACTTTGGTCCCCAAAGTTATATACAAAGAATATGGATCATACGGAATCATCATGATTCATATAAAACATGAAATGATGACAGTATATTTACAATGGTCGACCAGTATAATGAAGTTTTAAATATTTATTTGTGCACACATTTTTAACAAAGACATTTTTCGTCATTTGTAGTTGTCCATTGACCGAAGCAACATTTCTTAACAAAGCCATTTCAATTATTTGTAGTTCTTCATTGTTCGAAGTAACATTTTCAAAGATAACAAATAATATATTACACTTCAAATAAACCAAATAGCATAAAACTATTGTTAAAGTGCATAACAAGTTCGTTACATGTGTAAGATATTCTATTGTAAAATAACAAAACAAAAAGTATCATAGATAAAAATATAAGAAGTTGATACTAGAACAGCTGTTAAGTGATCATTTTTGTTGTTGTTGTTGTTGTTGATGACAAAATTGGAAGACTTTTGTATAATTGAAGTAGCACATTACAATTCAAAATCATACTGGAAAATACCCATTGCATATTGTAACAATGGTTTCCTATGAATTTGAATTGAATACAGACAGAAAACTTCCATGCAGATGCACATACTCAAATGCAATTCAAAACGGCGTCAGTGTTTCCAGTCGGTTTTCTGCGAGTCATTAACAGGCTAAGCTTGTTACATAGACAGAAATTTATACAAGCATGTATTTTTACAGCTTCTTCTGTATGAACATTACTTAATTATCCCTGTCACAGCATAAACTGTATAATTATGAACTCACTAAGAAAAATTGCCCAATTCTGAAAACTTGCTTAAAAGCACATATAAGAAGGTAAAAATACTTAAGAAAATAAACCAGTGCATTTTGCCACTGTTCCCAAATTGTATTAAGCCTCTTACAAATACACCTAGTTATTTGAAAAAGCATAAAGTAGTGAAGAGATGATAGAAGAGTATATTTCACTCAGAAACTGAATTTTTAATCAAATGTTTCTGTATGATATATAATTCAATATCGCATGTAAAAGTTACTGAATGCAAAATGGATCTCAACAGTTGCCATTCAGCAATTGCATATTGCATTTTACAAATAAAGTTAGTACCAATGTTTTAAATGATGATATAGTAATTAACATGTACATTGGATATATGTTATAAAAAAATCCCAAGATGATCAGCAAATATCAGCCACAAGCAGCAAAGAAGAAACAAGTTGTTCTTCAAGGAAACCATTGAAAAAAGAAAAGAAAAAAAAATAACCCAAATGAGAGTCTAGAAATCTCATATATGGGGAAAATTTTGAAGTTTTTGATGGACCCGCCTAAAGAAACAATGGTTCATCAAAGAAGTATTTATTTCAACCCAACATAGCTTGCGGATCAAGTAGTAAGACCTAAGAAATGCCAATGAAATTACCAACACATTTCAATTTAGAATTTATGTCTCAAATTTTCTGTATGTGAATGTTTACTTAAGTTTGTATATGCTTCATCAATTCGTTAAGCTCTGTTTCTTTTCGGTAAAAGGCGCAGTTCATCAGGCACATGGTTTGTTTTTAAGTCCAGTTGTTTGGGTGTTCCATATGTTTGTTCGAGGGCTACATCCTGCGGATTTCTTCAAGGTACACAATTCCAATTGTACTAGGTTCACATTTGCATGTAAGATCGTCATTCTCCACCAGTTATTATGATGCGATAATTTTTAAAGTTGGATATCCCTATTTTGGGTTGGTAAGCCCTCTGGATTTGACACAAAGTTGGGAGTCAACATAGGAACACTGTTGGCCCTACCCCATAAGGGGAGGATACTGGAAAACAAATAGTTTGCCCGGTTTAACACACTTTATTCAACAGTCAAAATCGAATGACTCTCTTGAAAAAGTCTGTGGCTTTAAATGGGCAACCGTTTCCAGGTGACATAATTAAGCAGCTTGACAAACAGATTGAGAATTAACTTTCATGTCAAAAAGGTAATAATTGGTCATAAAGACTTCAAACAGTTAGCTTGATTGCTTAAAACCTACTTGAGACAGTTAAGATCAAAAATAGTCTATTGACATGTGAGGACCAATTCAAAGAAAAATGGATTGGAATGTTGTGCCATTTGTTGTCCAAACAAGATCAAGGTATATGATTTTAAAGGTGTGAAAAACAATATCCTAACTACAACAAGTGTTACATTGAAAATCACCTTACAAAGGCTCAAAATATAAGTTTATAAATATTAACCCCTTTTCAGCCAATGTTTGAAACACAAAAAGATGTAAAAATTGCAAATAAATGATAAAATATTTTGCACAAAAATATGCAAAAATATGGATCATAATATTTATATTGAAGGGTAGGAAATATCGTTGTTAATCAAGAAAATGATTGTTTTCTTCATTAACAACATAGTTTTCTCAAATTTGATCTTTTCACTTCTTTGCAGACAAGTTCGTTTTGATTCAGGACAAGTAGAAAATCATCTCTTACTGGTCTGGGGACAAGTGGAGAGAACCTGTATTTCCACACCTCTTAACCCTTTCCTGTTTTTCAAAATTTTAGACTAGTCCAATTTGAAAGAAGTTGCAAGCAATTTCTTCTTTTCCCACAATATTTTCTCAAGTATGAAGTCACAGGGATGTTAAAACCAGATATTGAACAGGAAAGGATAAATTGTGGATAGAATTTGTTGTAACTTGGCAGAATTGTTCTCTATGATGATTCTCATTCATAGGTGAGATGATGGCAAATGACTTTGTCAATATGGAAAAAAATGTTTGACGGTCAGAAGTTCAAATCTGTGATTATGAGCCCAAGGATTTAAGTTGCTTCCAACTAGGCCACAGCCTTGACATTTAAAAGTCCATTTAATGAATCATTTGTTTTGGTTTCCTTTGTCCGTCTGTCCCTCCGTAAACAGTTATTAAAAAATCTTTTCCCAAACCATAAGGCCTAGAGCTTTGATATTTGGTATGTATTGATGTCTATTGACCCTCTAACTAAATACGCCACCGTCATAGCACAGTGGGTAGCGTGCTAGACTCCTAATCCTCAACAATGGGTTGTCATGGGCTCAATCCCAGCACCGCACATATTCTTTCCGACATTTGTCTCTCATCAATGGGCTTATAATCATAAACCTAAGTGGGATAGCAGCCGGAGGCTAGGAAAGGATGTAGTGGTGGTACTGGTGTGAGAAATATCAGGAATCCATTGTTAGGTGCTCAAGCCGCTGCGATATGACTGAAATACTGTTTAAAGCGGCGTAAGGATCGTTCCTTTCAAAATTGGGTATGATCCGTCAAGAAACACAGGAAAAGGGGCCTTATGAAAATTTAACTAAAAATTCCTTAAAAAATCCTCGTTAACACTCTAGAGTCCAGGGTTTTCATCTGATTCTCTTCAAACTTTATCAGAATGATTGTACCATCATAAGGATCGTTCCTTTTGAAATTGGGTATGATCCGTCAAGAAACAAGGGAAAAGGGGCCTTATGAAAATGTAAGTCAAAAATCCCTGTTAACACTCTACAGGTCCAAAGTTTTCATCAGATTCTATTGAAACCTTCACAGAATGATTGTACCATCATAAGGATTGTTCGTTTCGGAATCAGATATGACCCGTCAAGAAACAAGGGAAAAGGGGCCTTATGAAAATTTTATTAAAAAGTCCATTTAAATCTTTGTTAACACTCTAGAGGTCCACAATTTTCATCGGATTCTCTTCAAACTTTCTCAGAATGATTTACCATCATAAGGATAGTTCCTTTCAGAATTTGATATGATCCGTCAAGAAACACAGGAAAAGGGGCCTAATGAAAATTTAATTAAAAAATCCTTGTTAACACTCTTGAGTCCACAGTTTTCATCAGATTCTATTGAAACTTTCACAGAATGATTGTACCATCATAAGGATTGTTCTTTTCGGAATCGGATATGATCCGTCAAGAAACAAGGGAAAAGGGGCCTTATGAAAATTTAATTAAAAATTCATCGTTAACACTCTAGAGTCCACAGTTTTCATCAGATTCTATTTAATCTTTCATAAATTAATAGTACCATCATAAAGATTGTTCCTTTCAGAATCAGATATGATCTGTCAAGAAACATGGCAAAAAGGGGCCTTATGAAAATTTAATGGAAAAATCTATAAAGAAATCCTTGTTAACACTCTAGACTCCACAGTTTTCATCGGATTCTCTTCAAAATTTCACAGAATGATTGTTTTATCATAAGGATCGTTCCTTTCGAAATTGGGTATGATCTGTCATGAAACACAGGAAAAGGGGCCTTGTGAAAATTTAATTAAAAATTCATTGTTTACACTCTAGAGTCCAAAGTTTTCATCAGATTCTATTTAAACTTTCACAGAATGATTGTACTATCATAAGGATTCTTCCTTTAGAAATTGGGTATGATCCGTCAAGAAACTCAGGAAAAGGGCCTCATGAAAATTTGATAACAAATCCTCATTAAAAATCAAGAGTCCACAGTTTTCATCAGATTCTATTCAAACTTTCACAGAATGATTGCACCATCATAAGAATCGCTCCTTTTAAACTGGGTATGATCCGTTAAGAAACACCGGAAAAAGGGCCTATTTTAAATTTAATTAAAAAATCCTAGTTAACACTCTAGATTCTACAGTTTTCATAGGATTCTCTTCAAAATTTCACAGAATGATTGTACAATCATAAGGATTGTTCCTTTAAAAATTGGGTATGATCAGTAAAGGACCACTGGGAAAGGGGGCCTTATGAAAATTTGATTTAAAAAATCCTCGTAAAGATTTTCATCGAATTCTCTTCAAACATTCACAGAATGATTATTACATTAAATCGATTGTTGCTTTCGGATGTGGGTCTGAACCATCAAGTTTCATGGGAAAAGGGGCCCTATGAAAATTTAATAAAAAAATCTTAGTTAACACATCATGACCCTAGATTTCACCTGATTGACTTCAAACTTTCACAGAATGATTGTACCATCATAAGGATTGTTCCTTCCAAATTGGGTCTGATCCATCGAGAAACATAGGAAAAGGGGCCTTAGGAAAATTCAATTAAAAAAATCTTAATTAATGCTTTTAAGTCCACAGATTTCATGGGGTTGTCTTTATACTCAAACAGAATAATAATACTTATGTAAGTATAGTTCCCTTTGGAATTGGTTCAGATCCACCAAATTACATGAAAAAAGGGTCTATATGAAAATTTGATTAAGAAATTCCTGTTAACACAATGAAGCCCACAGCTTTGATCAGATTTTGTTGAAACTTTCACAGAATGATTGGAAGGTCATAACTATCATTCTTTTCATAACAGGGTTTGAACTGTCAAGAAACACGGGAAAAGGGGCCTCATGAAAATTTCATTTATAATTCCCTGTTACCAAGTCCAGAGCTTTCATTTGATTTTCTTCAAACATTCACTGAATAATTGTACAATAATAAAGACTGTTGATGTTGACATTAGACCTGATCCGTCAAGTATCACAAAAAAAGGAGCATTTTGCAATTAATTTCAAAATCCTTGTACCACAATAAAGTCAACAGTTTTCATCAGATTCTGTTTAAACTTTCAAAGAATGATTGTTCCATCATGAGGATTCTTTCTTTTCTAATTAGGCCTGAGCTGTCTAGTATCATGGGAAAAGGGGCCTTTTGAGAATTTTATCTATAATCCTTGTAGCCAAGTCCAGAGCTTTCATTGGATTTTCTTCAAACTTTCACAGAATCATTGTACAATAATTACAATTGTTGATGCTGACATGAGACCTGATCCTTCAAGTATCACAGGAAAAGGAGCCTTATGAAAATTTTATTTTAAAATCTTTACACCAAAATATAGTCTGCAGTTTTCATCGGATTCTGTTCAAACTTTCCTAGAATGTTTGTACCATCATAAGGATTGTTTCTTTCCAAATTTGGCCTGATCCGTCTAGTATCATAGGAAAAGGAGCTGTATGAAAAATTAGTACCAAATATTCATTAACACAAGAATGTCCTCAGACTTTATCAGAATCTCTTCAATCTTTGATAGAATGATTGTACCATCATTTGGATTGTTCCTTTGTAAATTGGGTCTGATTTGTTAAGTGACACAAGAAAAGGGGCCTTAAAAAAATTTTATTACAAAACAGCATTATCACAAAAAAGTCCTCAGTCTTTATCATTTTCTTCAAACTATCTATCATTAGGATTGTTCCTTTGTACATTGGATGTGATTTGTTAAGTTTCACGAGAAAAGGGGCCTTATGAAAATTTTATTACAAAAAATTCTTGACACAATTCAGTCCACTGTTTTCCTTGATTCTCTTTAACTTTTCAAGAATGATTGTACCTTCATTAGAATTATTCCTTTTGAAATTTGGTATGTTCTGTAAAGTATCATGGGAAAAGGGGCCCTATGAAGATTTCACTATGAACTCGTTAACACAATAAATTCCATAGATTACACAGATTGATTGTACCATCATTACAATTGTTGATTTTGACAGTGGATCTGATTATGGCAAGTGTCACATAAAAAAACTTTCATAAATATTCTAGTTAACACAATGATGTCCCTTGATTTTACCGGATTCACTTCAAAATTTCACAGAATGATTGTACAAATACTTAGATGGTTCTTTTCAGAACTGTGTACAATCCATCAAGTATCATGTAAAAAGGGGCCTTATGATTTTTTTTAAAATATTCTGGTAAACATAATGAAGTCCCAATATTTCATCAGATTCACTTTTAACTTTCACAGAATGATAAAACCAACAGTTAAATATCCCTGGAAAAGGGGCCTTATGAGAACTTGATTTTAATAACTTTGTTAACACAATGAAGTTAGCAGTTTTTATCGGATTCTCTTCAAAGATGCATGGAATAATTGTGGTATTCGAAACACAGCAAAAGGGGTCTTACAGATTATCATTCAAGACATTCTTGAGTATGTGATGAAGATCACAATCATTATCAGATTGTCTTTCAAATTTCACAGGACAATTGTAGGGTTGTAAGGAAAGTTCCTTTTGGAATGAAATTGATCCATCAGAAAACACAGGAAAAGGGGCCTTATGGATTTTCATTCAAAACAATCCTGTTTATGTGATAAAGTCCACAATTATTGTCAGATTCTAATGAAAATTTCACAGGATGATTGTAGGGTCATAAGGTAACTTTCTTTTGGAAATGGAGTGGATCCGTCATGAAAGAAGGGAAAAGGGGCCTTGAGGATTGTTGCTCAAAATAATAAAGGGGATAAAGTCATGTTTTTTTTCTTTATGCCTTCTTCTTTGAGTAATTAACTTCCTTAAATATCAGATTTCTTTAACGGAAAACTTGATTATTTGCAACCAGTAGAGCTTCTCAGACTCTCATGGCCCTCTTGTTTTATTTTTAATTTGGAAATGTCCAAATTCAAAGAGGAAATAATAAAGTGAAAACAATTCAAAAAGAAATAAAGCCGTTGAAGGATATCAACAAATTTTACAGGAATTCACAGGAATTTCACAGTTCCTTGAGGAACCCCTAAAAAAAACTTTGATCAGATGAAAATCATGGATTAAATGGGCGGGGCTAATTATATTTGGTGAAAGCTTGGAAAATTTTCTTCTCAGTTGATGGATATCCACCAATTTTCACAGGAATGATCCTTGGGGAACCCTTTATCAGATTCCTTTAAAAAAATTTGATCGGATGAAAAGCATGACTTTAATGGGTGGGGCTAATTTCCATAAACATGTATGGTGAAATCTTTAAATATCTTTTCCTCAGAAATTAATTGATTTCAATCATATTCTACAAAAATGATCCTTTGGTGACCTTTTATCAGTTTATTTAAAAGAATTTTGATGATGAAAAACATGGATTTAATGGGTGGGGCTATTTCCTCAGAAACCAGTCAGATTTGATTCAACCAAATTTCAAAGGAATTTTATCAATATATAATCCTTTTGAGACCCTTTATCAGATTTCTTGATTGAATGAAACCCATGAGGGGGGGGGAAAGGGGGAAGTACACTAATTTCCATAATGGAATATACTCTGAAAACTTGGAAAGTCTTCCTGTAGATGGATTTCAACCAAATATTGAAGGAATGATCCTCAGGTGACTCTTTTTCAGATACCTATTCATAATTTTGTTGAAAACCATGGCTTTTATTGTGTAGCTTATGGTTATAATTATATGGTCTGCAGTAAAAATTTTGTTAATACCTTTACATTACTTGACTTGACTTTTATAAAACAGTGAAAAGCTTGAAATGCTTCTCTAGAACTATTTAAAAGATTTCAGTGACTAGATTTATTTGCCAGAGATGGCAAAGCTTTAACCCATTCTCACACGGTGAAATTATAGATTATAGACTGGTCCAAATTGAAAGAAGCTGCAGACGACAATTTCAAGTTGATTGAATTTTGAATTTCTTTGTTCTTTTGGATGGAAAACATTGCAGATAATGAAGAAATTGCTTGATACAAGCAATTTTTTCATTTTCCACAATGTTTTCAAAACATTTTTCTTTGAGGGTTCCAAAAGCGTAATTGTGTTGGAATGGGTTAAGAAGATTCAATTTATATTGAATTTCTGAAAACACCCTTTTCTCAATCAGGCCTGTGGAGCGATACAGGCACTCAAACACCTCTAGTTTTACAACCCTAAAGGAAAATGTTGGACAAAACAAGTAGGGAAATGAAGAAATCTCTTTTTGCAAGCAATTCTATTTTCCATCTTGTTTTCTAACTGTTAAAGTTGCGTTAAATCCCAATCAATCAATCAATCAATCAATCAATCAATCAATCAATTGTTTTCTAACCAGGAAAGCAGAAATAATGATAAGAAAGGCAATTGATATTTATCATCTGCAACTTCTATGAATTTGGACAAGTCTATAATGTTGCCATGTGGTAATTGGTTAAAAGAAGAGCATTCATGTACAAAGGCACAAAAGTTGTATATTCTATAACTTCTTATTTAGAATTTGGTTTTTCCCAGCACAGAAAAATTGATTCAAGTTGATCCCCAAGAATAATCTTTTTTACACTGAAACAGTAATTAACTTGTCCAAATTAATCATTTGTAATCTTAGAAGAATGCTACTGATTGCCTGTAATGTCTCTTAGACTATTCTTGGTATACAATTAGGATATTAATCTTTTTAGCCCATTACCAGACAACAAAATGTTAGACTATTCCAAATTGAAAGAAGAAAAAATTAGCTTTGCATTATAAAGTGCATGCAAAGATAATAAAAAAGAAAAGAATATTTAACCGCCTATTTATAGAAGTTATACACTTACTTCATTTGAGAAGCCGCCGTCATAGCGCAGTTGGTAGCGCGTCGGACTGTCAATTTAGAGGTCCCAGGTTCGATCCCCGGCAGCAGCACTCATCCTTTCTGACTATTTGTCTCTAACCAATGGGTCGATAATCGTAGACCTATTATGGATAGCAGCTGGAGGCTAGGAAAGGATGTAATGGTAGTACTAGTGTGAGAAATACCAGGATTCCATTGTTAGGTGCTCCAGCCGCCTCGATATAACTGAAAGATTATTGAAAGCGACGTAAAACCCCATTCAAACAAACAAAACAAACAAATCATTTTGAGAGGATTCATATAAGTATCATAACAACAGGTTTGTTGTTTAAAGTTTTACTGACCAAAATTACTCTCTCTGTAGCAAACTCAAAGTCGTCTTTTATTCCCCAAATATCGGGGGTTAACCCTTTCCTGGACAAACCCGGGATTTTACGTTCCTGTGATTTTATACTTGAGAAAACATTGTGGAAAAAGGAGAAATTGCTTGTAACAAGCAATTTCTCCTTTTCCCACAATATTTTCTACCTCATAGGATGGTCAGATTTCAAATTGCATGCATTTTTCTTTATTGTCTGCAACTTCTTTCAAATTGGACCAGTCTAAAATTTCATAAAACAGGAAAGGGTTAAAGTACATCCAAGGCCATTTTCCAGCTTTGATTCAGTGTAAGTGTGAAAATGATCTTATTAACTTGTCAAGGAGGAACAAATGGGGGAAAATGGGATAATTTATTGAAAGCAACAATAATAGTAAGATGTTTGGACAGCTTTATCTATCAAGGGACTTCATCTTGCTATTTTGAATAAACATTAGTTACATTTATATGTTTAATTCATTTCCCTGGGCATATTTCTGTTTTCTATTAACACCAATTCAGATTATTATGTAAATAGTCTGATTCTAAAGATCTAGGTATCTTCCTTGGTTTTAGAAGGGCTGGTTATGGAGAAAAACAGAGATTTTTGCATATTTTTTTTGTCTACACCGTGGCCATTATACCCATCAACCCTCCCAAACTATGTTAAATGGGTATATAGGAGTCAGTCTTTTGGTCTGTTGGTTGGTCTTAAGCCTTTTCATATGCTATTTTCTGCTAAACTACAGGTTGGATTTTATCCAAATTCCAAAGAAGCACTCAGCATCAAACAGAATTTACACACGCTGTTTTGGTTACATTTCAGTCTTTATCTCTATTGGCCAAAGGCCAGAAGAGCTATACCAATTGAGTTATCTTGTCCAGCGCCCATCTGTCCGCCGGCAACTTTTCCTTGTCAACATTCTAAAGCACACAGTATTCATCAGATTCTCTTTAAACTTTCTCAGAATGATTGTACCATCACAAGGATTGTTCCTTTGGAAACTGGGACTGATCCATCAAAAAACACTGGAAATGAGGCCTTATGAAGTTAATTTAAAAAATCCTCATTAATGCTCTAGAGTGCACAGTTTTCTTTGGATTCTCTCCAAACTTTCATAGAATGATTGTACTGTTATAAGGATTGTTCTTGTCGAAGTTTGGTCTGATACGTCAAGAAATATGGGAAAAGGGGCCTTACGAAATTTTGATTGAAAAATCTATTAAAAATCCTAGATCATTCCTTTTGAAATTTGGTCTGATTTGTCAAGAAACACAGGAACAGGGGCCTTATGAAGATTTAATAAAAAAATCCTCGTTAACACCCAAGAGACCACAGTTTTCCTCAAGTCCTCTTCAAACTTTCACAGAATGATTGTACTCTCAAAAGGTTTGTTCCTTTCAAAATTGGATCAACTCCCTTAAGAAGCACGAGTAAAAGGGGCTTATAAAAATTTAATCAAAAATCCTCATTAAAACTTTAGAGTCCACAGTTTTCATCAAATTCTCTTCAAACTTTCACAGAATTAATGTACCATCATTAGGATTATTCCTTAGGTTCTGATCCTTTAAGTATCATAGGAAAAGGGGCCTTATGAAAATTTATTAAAAGATTCTAGTGAATACAATGATGTTCACAGATTTCACAGTATTCACTTCAAACCTTCACAGAATGATCGTACCATCATAAGAATTATTCCTTCTGAAATTTGGCCTTATCCATCAAGAAACATAGGAAAAGGGGCCTTATGAAAATTTAATGAAACAAATCTTAGTTATTGTAATAAAATCCACACATTTCATTGGGTTGTCTTCATAATCTCACAGAATGATTATCACAGTGAGGATTGTTCCTTTCGAAATTGGGTCTGATCCATCAAGTAATATGGGAAAAGGAGCTGTATGAAAATCAGATTAATTTAAATATCCTGATTAACGTAATAACAGAATGATTGTACCATCAGTCAGATTGTTCCTTTACAAATTCTGTCTAATCCATCAAGTGTCAAGTTAAAAGGGGCATTATAATAATTTCATAAAAAAAGATCCACCTTAACATATTTAAGTAAACTGTTTTCATCTTATTCTTTTCAAACTTGCACAGGATGATTGTACCATCAGCAGAATTGTTCCTTTTTGAAATTTGGTTTTTCCATCAAGTATCAGGAAAAGGGGTTGTATGAAAATTTCAACATGAAATCCTTGTTAACACATTTAAGTCCAGAGTTTTCATCAGATTCTGTTCAAACTTTCCGTGAAAGTTGTACCATCATAAGGATTGTTTGTTTCCAAATTGGGTCTGACCTGTTTAGCATCACAGGAAAAGGGGCTGTACTATAATTGCATTACAAAATCCACATAACACAAGAATGACCCCAGTCTTTATCAGATTCTCTTTAAACTTTGTTAGAATGATTGTTCCATAATCTAGATTGTTCCGGTTGGTAGGGCGTCGGACTGTCAATCTAAAGGTCCTGGGTTCGATCCCCGATGGCGGCACTCATCCTTTCCGACTATTTGTCTCCCACCAATGGGTCGATAATCGTAGACCTATGTGGGATAGCGGCTGGAGGCTAGGAAAGGATATGATGGCGGTACTGGTGTGCAAAATACCAGGAATCCATTGTAAGGTGCTCCAGCCGCCGCAATATAACTGAAAGATTGTTGAAAGCGGCGTAAAACCCCATTCAAATCAAACTAGATTGTTCCTTTGAAAGTTGGATCTGATCTGTTAAGTTTCATTAGAAAAGGGGCCTTATGAAATTTTTCTCAAAACATGTCATTATCACAATAAAGTCCTCAGTGCTTTTCATTTTCTTCAAACTTTTAGAATTGAATTATCATTAGGATCTGATTTGTTAGATTTCACGGGAAAGGGGGCCTTTGAAAATTTTATTGCTAAAAATGTGTGACATAATTCTGTCCACTTTTTCAATTTATTCTCTCAAACTTTTACAGAATGATTGTACCTTCATTAGAACTGTTCCTTTTGAAGTATGGTTTGTTCTGTAAAGTATCAAGGGGAAAAGGCTCCTTTTGAAAATGTCACTAAAAATCCTCATTAACACACTAAAGTCCACAGATTACACAGATTGATTGTACCATCATTATGATTGTTGATTTTGACAGTTGATCTGCTCCATTTATTTCACACCAACTGGGGCCTTAAGAAAAACTTATCTAAATATTCTAGTTAACACATTGATGTCCCTACATTTCACCAGATTCACTCCAAACTTTCACAGAATGATAGTACAATCATAAGGATGGTTCTTTTCAGAATTGGGTACAATGCGTCAAGTATCATGTAAAAAAGGGCTCTATGAAAATTTGTTTAGATATTCTAGTTTACACAATGAAGTCCCGTATTTCATCAGATGCTCTTTGAACTTTCACAGAATGGTTACACCATCATTAGGATGTTTTTTTTTGAAATTTGATCTGATCAATAAAGAATTATGGGAAAAGGGACCTTAAGGAAATTCAATTCTATTACAAAATGAAGTTTATAGTTTCCATTGAATTCTCTTCAAACTTTCACAGAATGATTTTATAATTTTAAGAACTGATTCTTTTTAAAATTGGTAAAGTCAATAAAGTATCACGGAAAAAAGGGCCTATAATGAGGACCTGATTGAAATATCTTTGTTTACACAACAAAGTCCTCAGTTTTTATCGGATGCTCTTCAAAGATGCATGGAATAGTTGTGGCACTGGACATACAGGAACATTGGCCTTACAGGTTATCATTCAAAATATTCTTGTTTATGTGATGAAATCCACAATTATCATCAGATTGTCTTTAAAATTTCACAGGATGTAAGGAAAGTCCAGAAAACACAGGAAAAGAGGCCTTATGGATTTTCATCCAAAACAATCCTTTTAACCTGATAAAGTCCACAATTATTGATGAATTCTATTGAAAATTTCACAGGATGATCGTAGGGTCATAAGGAAACTTCCTTTTTGAAATGGAGTTGATCTGTCATGAAACAAGGGAAAAGGGGCCTTAAGAATTTTTGCTCAAATAATAAAGGGAATAAAGTCCAAGTCTTTATTTTCATTTTATGCATTCTTCTTTAAGTTAGCAATAAACCTCCTTAAATATCAGATTACTTTAATGGGATACTTTAACTTGATAGCCAGTAGAGCGTCTCAAGCCCTCATGGTCTTCTTATTTTTCTCAGAGTCATGGCCCTTTGTTTAACACATTCCCAGTCAATCCCTCTTTTTTCCACTCTCCTCAAATAAAGATTAGGAAAACATTGTACTTGTTAGAAGCAATTTCTTCATTTTCCACAATGTTTTCCCAAGCATTTTCATGTTAGGCATAAATAGTGGGACTGTGGGAATAGGTTAAGAAGACAAAATTTTGGACTTGTCCAATTTGAAAGGAATTGCAGAAGACAAAATCAAGTTTATGAAATTCTAAATTTTTAGGTAGTAAACATTGAGTAAAATGAAGAATTGCTTGTCACAAGCAATTTCCTCATTTTACACAATGTTTTCCCAATTGCTTATCTTGAGGGGCATCAAAAAAACTTCATCGTGTTGGAATCAGTAAAGCTATTTTTCATCCACAATGCTTTTCTAAGTTTTTTCTTGAGGATCATGAAAAAAGCTGGAACGATTTCGAATGGTTAGTCAGTAAATTCAAGCCTGTGGAGCAATAGAGGCACTCATGTTACAGGATGTAAAATTAGGTTAAAAAAAAGTTGGTTAACCCATTTCCACATGACAAAATAGTAGACTGGTCCAAATTGAAAGGGGTTGCAGTCGATAATTTCAAGTTATTGAAATTTTTGGTTTGTTTAACTCGGGTAGAAAAAATTGTTGAAATTGAAGAAATTTTCCACAATGTTTTCTCAATTGTTTAATTTGACGGATGTCAAAAGGCATCATTGTGTGGGAATGGGTAAATGAAAAAGCTCTTATATTTTATAGGGATAGGAGCATCAGTCCAGACAGAAAAGAGAAAAGAAAGAAGAGTAAAAAACATCGTCATGAACGGTATGTGAAGAAAACTGCAAGTTGAAGTGGGTAAAAACTACCCATAGTGACATGTGACACTTTGAATTTAGATTTTATTATCAGAGATTATTTTTGCTTGTCCAGAAAAACTTTAAATCCAAGGAAATGAAACTAAAATCTGGTAAAATTGAAATAGTAGATTTAAGATAGGCAAAGAATACTGACAATTTTGTCGATTTCTGAAGGTTTTATATTGAAATGACATTAAAACTCAATTTCTAGTCACCCTATTTTGTCATTTTCCCTTTATACCTTTGCAACAAGAATGTTTTGGTGTAAACTGGAATCAGTCTGTCTGTCTTTTTATCTATGTATAATATACCATTCAGCTTTGCGTTATGAATTCCTACAACGGTTTTGCTTCAATAGCACTGAAATACGTACATTGATCAAATAATGGAGTTATGCTAGAAACAATTTTGTACAATTTTTAAGTTCAACTGCCCTTGGTTGACAAATTTAGACATTTATTATGATTATGAGTGATTTGGGGTTGAAAATCTCAACTTCAATGAGGAATCTATTATCTTGAAATCCGAGGAAACAATAATCAAACATTGAAGTTTCCCCTAGTGACCATAACCCATTTTGGAACAAAATTTAAGACTCGTGTCCAAATTTAAAGAGGTTACAGACAACAATAAGAATTGAGTGTAAATTCAAAGGGAAAAAAATGGCCATATGAGGTAGAAAATAATGTGAAAAATTAGAAATTGCTTGTTAAAAGTGATAAAGTAATATCTTCTTTCCTAAAAATGTTTTCCAAAGCTATGTTGCTATGATGGGTAAAAATGCAGGATTATGTGGCGATGATTAAATGAAGAATCATCTCCCTTTTTAAAGGCTTTTCAGAATTGCATCACAATCAAAGCACTGAAGACAATAGATGCATCATTTGTGGGTTAATATTTACATTGTATTTTACAGATTTATCTTAAAATTAACTTTAATTTAATTCATTCCCACACATTTATACTTTTTGACACCCCTCAAAAAAATAATGATAGGAATAAAGTGGGTAAAATGAAGAAATTGCTTGCAATAAGTGATTTCTTCATATTCCACAATGTTTGCGACCAAAAAGTAAAAAATATCTTAAATTTCATGAACTATAGATTGCCGTCTGCAACTCCTTTCATTTTGGATCAGTCTGAAATCTTGTCATCTGGTAATGGGTCAAGTCTCTTTCAGTAATTAGCTCTATATAATTCTTTGCCAGAATTCATACATCCTTGCTCTAACTTGTAAAGTATGATGGAATCCTCTTAATGGCAACACTGATAATAGCAATTCACTGCTTAATGCGACAGACTTTATTTAACCCACTGAATTATTATTTTTCAAATGAAATCAACTTTAAATTGTCGTTTGCAAAGCCTTTGAATTTGGACCAGTCTATAATTTTGTTAAATAGAAAAGGGTTCATGAATAGATAGCTCCTTTTGATAGCAACTTCTGGTTGAAAAAGTGTTAACAAATTGGTTTTACAATTAAGTGTAAAATTATGCTTTCTAAGAACCCAAAAGTTACATAGTGTAGGAAACAAGCTATCTTAATAGCACACTTCGTCAAGCAAAAATGTGCATAATGCTATTTTGGTTATGTTCAGTTTGTTGTTGTCTTGAGTTATCATTCTTTGAAAAAAAAATCTTGTCAGCTCATTTTGTCTTCAATAACTAAGTGGATTTGATTCAAATTACACAAAATTAATGAACTCAGTATCAACCAAATATGTGCTTGATATATTTTAGCTATGGTCTATTTATTATTTTCAGAGTTATGGCCCTTTACTTAAAAAGTGCTTTATTCTAGTTACAATATTTTCGGGGGACAAGGAGATGTTTATGGGGGGTATTAATCATTTTCATAGTCTTTGTTACAAAAAATGTATTATTTTCTATAGCAAGGAAGTTAAGAAATGTCATCTTGTATTAAACTTTTTTTTTTTAAAACCAATTACCTGACGACAAAATTTGAGACTGGTCCAAAATGAAAAAAAATCTGCAGATGACAAATTTTAGCTCGATACAAGCAATTTCTTAATTTCCCACAAATTGTTTTCCCAAGCCTTTTTCATCAGAGACAGGAAAAAAAGAGGGTTTGTGTCTGAAAGGATTACTTAGAAAAACATTTTCAAAAAGCCCTGATTGTTCTTAGTGTCCTTTGATTAAAATTTGTGCACTGTAACCATGAAAAGAACTGTTTTTCTTATAGAAAATATCTTACTACACTATGTTATCCTGTTTTTGTCTCCACACTATTGGAGACCTATTGTTTACCATTTTTATGCCCCTTCCATATAACGGCAAAGTGCATAAAGAGTTACCTCTGTCCATGTGTGAATGTGTATAAGTCTAATTCTTGTCCAGTGTATATCTTTTTAACTCAACACAAGACAACAAAATTTAGACTGTTCCAAGGTAAAAGTTTTTGCCGACAACAATTTAAAGTTGAATTTTAGATTTTTTCAACTTTCTGGGTAGAAAACATTGTGGAAAAAGAGTTTCTTCATTTCTGATAATGTTGTCCCAATTATTTTTCTTAAGTGATGTCAAAAAGTGTCATTGTGTGGGAATGGGTTAATTGATTGTTGGATTTCAAAGCCTGGCACAGTTGTACCCCTTGAAGAGTACTAGTGTCATGTGTAAAATTGTGTGGATTCTTTCTCAGTTCAAGGTCACAACTGAAGGTCATGTGTCAAGCAATTATTCAGATGTATCCATGTCTGTGACACATTTATGTCAGCCAGTGCTAATAGTGTGTCACTAGTGTGTGATACTCTTTCATTCATGGATGTAAATGCAGATTTTTTTGTTTTTGTTGAAACTGTTACCAGACATCTATAGACATTTTAGATTTGTTTAAGTTAAGTCAAACTTGCAGATGAAAAGTAGAAAGAATTCCTATTATTTGTTATTTTTCCATACTGTGTTCCTGAACTATTTGATTTAGGGTAATAAAAAAGCGGGAAAATCAGGTAGAATATTGAAACTCTGTCATTTTTCTACACTGTTAACTTTTTTAGGGGATCATAAAAAAGTGGGAATAGATAATGTCAAAATCTAACTTGAAAGGTTAGACAGTGTTTCTCTTTGTGAAGTATCTATTTTCATATGTGGCCAAAGGTGGACATACATCGTGTCATCTTCTCCACCTGTCTGTCTGTCACAAACATCTTGTTAACACATCCACTACAGTTATGTAGGAATTCGAATGAAATTTTGACATAATGTTCCTAATCACCAGACCTTGTGTGTATTGTCAAGGTTTCGCCACTTTATACTGCTTCACAGAAAAAATGTTGGGAGGGCTTAATGCAAAATTTCGTTAACTCCTACTCAATTTCCAGATAGATTTGCATGATTTTTTTACAGAATGTTCCTAGTCACCTGACATGTGCATATTAAGTTTTGCCATTCCAAGGAGCCTCACAGAAAAAAAGGACATTAATGATTGTAGCACTGTATTTGTGACTATGGCAATCTTGTTCAATTTAATGTAGATATTTGGGGATTAAATGAATGGAATGATTTAGACATCAGCACTATTTAAGCCTTGATGAATGTTGTGTGTTCAGTTTTGTGTGAATGATCTTGTTACATCATTATGTATTAGTACAACTGCATTAATCACTCTTTTTGTTTTTATTATACGCATAATAACAATATGCCGGCATAGAACAGACAAGGTAAAGTTCCCTTTTTACACTATCTTTCATTAAAGTAAAGAACCTTTTTGTAATCAATGAACAAAAGAATGAAAAAAAAAAAAAAGAAAGAAAAGAAACTGTCATAATGATAATATTCAATATTTACTAGTCTCAGATTCAATTTCTGTTTATAAATTATTTAACTATAAAAGAACAAAATGTCTCAAATGGATGACTTTATGATCATGATGATATGTCAAAGTTAACAAAGTTAAATGTTTAACCCTTCTCTGGTCAATACTGATTTTTATGTCCGTGTGCTTTTATACTTGGAAAACATTGTGGAAAAGAAGAAATAGCTTGTAACATGCAATTTCTGCTTTGTCCACAATATTTTCTACCTTACTGAAATATTACTTTTCTAATGAAATCAACTTTAAATTGTCATCTGCAAAACCTTTGTAATTGGACCAGACTGAAATTTTGTAAAACAGTAAAGGGTTATGCATAAGTCTGCATTGAATGCATTCACTAAATCCCTGCATGTTAGTGCCACAATGAATTGTGTATTTATGTTTTTACCGATGAACTTTGAAAAAACATATTGAGTATTTACCTTTTTCTAGATGAACTTTGAAACACAGTCAGTCAACGCTTCATAAGTCCTTTAATCAAAGTTCAATTCTATGTATAATGAGTATTTAAGAAATGGTCACAAATTAGATTAACAAGAATTAACTAGATTGGTTTGATTTTTTCATGCTGCATCATTGTTATTATTTTGACCTCATTTTAACATTACAACCTCCTTTTTTCCCTGCTTATCATTGCTGAAGTTCTCACCCATATAGCGTGAATAGAAAAGGTAAGCTGATTGGCACGTGTTCACCAACAGTTTAACAGATCTGGTTATTGATTTGTCATGTAAAAAGGGACCAACATGGAAATCAGTGAAACAAACATCTGAAAAAGAGATCAGATCTATCACAGGTCAGTCAGGATTGGTTTTCAAAAATGAATATAAAGTCAGGTTGAAAAACTATCTGAAGTCAGAAAATATGCCAAAAGGGAAAAGCTATAACTCTTGTCAGCCTGCGCATATTGTGCAGGCTGAAAATGGTTGATTCTTTTTTAACTTTTTAGATGGTCCCTGTTTATTTGATTGGTCAAATTTGTGTACATTGAAATATGAAATTCTTTGAAGGTTGAGTAGACAAGCTGAACCAAGGTGACTATTCATTGTCTTTTTTTGCTCACCCTAGCACAAAGTGCTTTGGGTGAGCTACTGCGGTTCTCTCATTGTCCCTATGTCTGTCCTTAAAAATTAAGCCTTTTCATGCTCAATAAAATCCTTATTTAGAATTGTATTAAAATCATAGGGCTAAAAACACTGGAATCCACAGATGTTGTGGGTCATTATTTTGTGTTAATCAATTCTATATACAACTCTGAAATTAAAATGCCGAGCAGGTGGTTTAGACTAAAATCAGACTGCACATATGTGAAGGCTGATCCTAGTCTATACCTCCTGCCAAAGCAGGAATATTTAGGGTTCAGCATGACAAGGGTTAACAAAAAAAAATCTTTTCCTTTCAAACTAATCAGCAGAATTCACTGAAGTTCACGGAAATGATTTGTAGGTCATACTTTTTCAAAACATTTTTAAGAAATTCCATTTAAAAATCTATTCCTGCTAATTTATAAGCTAGAGCTTTCCCAAAACCAAAGGTCCTAGAATTTTCAAACTTTTAATGCGTTAAATTAGCCTCATGATACTCTACAAAAACACCTAAAATACATGCACTAGGATCAACATAAGCCCTATATTGTGGGTTGCTGAATTTTAAAAAAAGAAAGAAATTGTCAAAAATCTTTGGTGGTTCACAGATTTTGCATAGAGATAAAGAAGAAATTCTTTTCCTCCCAGACCAAAAGGCCAAGAGCATTGACAAATCTTGCATGCAGTGTTACCTTATAGAAGTGCTTTACCAAAATGTAAAGAATTACTTCTTTTGGATCCACATAATTCCAATATTGTTGGAACTTGGATTTTACACAGAGAATAGACAGAAACTTTGAAAATCTTGAACATCTCCAAAGCCATTAATGGGCCCTAATTGTCCAGCTTTCAAATTTTGTTAAGAGTATTGCCTTACAATAGTTTTCCAAAGTTCTATGAACCATTACAATAGAGCCCTGATTTATAATAATCTGGTGAGTGATATAGGACCATTATGGACCTCTTCTTTATTTATTTAGTCACATTAACAAACTTGGCTAGCCCTTGTTAAGATGTGACCTGTCATGCAACCTGGGACCTCCTTGGAACTCGGTAAAATAAAAATTTGACAAAAGATTGGATCAAACAGAGGTCAAATAGATATAATATTTCAAGAATAAACTTAATATACAGTACAAAACAATCATTTTACCCCCCAAAATATATTTGGGGGTATATAGGAGTCAGCTTGTTGGTCGGTCGGTCAGCCCGTCCGTCTATCTGTAGCTTTTTCATGTCCGCTCAATTTCTCGGCAACCATTGGACGGATATGATTCAAACTTCACTGATATAATCAGTATCAAGCAGAGATGTGCATATTCCTTTTTGGTTACAGTCTATTGAATTTTGATTGAGTTATGGCCCTTTGGTGAAAAATTGTGTCCGCTCAATTTCTCAGCAGCCATTGGACGGATTTGATTCAAATTTCACAGAAAAACTCGGTATAAGTTAGACATGTGCATATCCTATTTTGGTTATGGTCCATTGATTTTTGACTGAGTTATGACCCTTTAATTAAAAAGTCTGTTTTTTCTTATGGCCCTTTAGGGGATAGCACTTGTACATGGACAAGCGCTGTTGGGGGGGATTAGTCTGCTTTGTGACGATGTTTAGTATCATGTTCAATCACTGTTCAGCATTTTATCTGGTAGCAATCATGGTTTTTCAATCTTCGATCAATCAATACTTTAACAAAAGCATTCAATCAACAACTTTTAATCATTCTGATAATTAACATTGCCATAGTCAGCCCGATTAGCTCAGTTGGTAGAGCACTTGACTTCAAACCTCAAGATCACGGGTTCGAGCCCTGGGCTGACCATATCAACTAACAAACTAATTGTCTTTCGGATGAGACGTTAAACCGAGGCCCCGTGTGATGATGCTATCCATCGAGCATGTTAAAGAACCAGGCGGAGCTCTCAGCAGTTTCGTCCTGTATCCTTGCACTATCCCCTGTTAAAACTAACCGTCTTCTGGGGGCGTCGCCCATATGGGCATGTGCTACGGTGGCGACGATAAGTAAACGGAAATACACACACAACATTGCCATATTAGTTTCAGCAATTAAACTTTTTGCTTAAATTAATTATATTTGATTATTCATTTAAATTAGAATAAAGATTTCGTTTAAATCAATTCCTGATGTTGTAGTGATTAAATGAAACATTTCATTGATTGAATGGTGGCGTCTTGCCTAAAAAGTGTTGAATCCATTCATAACGGAAAAGCGATCAGCATTCAATCACAATCATTCATCACGATCATGTAGTGTTCAGCATTCAATCATGTTCCAATCTGATTGTCGAATTCACAATGTACTATACTGTATTGTATAATGACCATTCTAAACCCTGAAATTAAATCAAGAGAGAAAAGTCTTTCAACGGTGGTCAGTCTGCACACCCCCTGGAGTCTGACCATGGTCAATACTTTTCACACTTGCAAGGAGGTCCTTATTTGCTTGATGGGTCATAATGATAGTTTTATTCTTGCCGAGGCTGAATATTTAATAGCCAAAGTGGCATTATTTGCATTGCAAGCAAATGTTGTAAGAAAAAGTCTTTCTTTCTCAACCAATTTCTTTTGCAGAGATAGTTAACTTACAGTGGGAGTTATTAAAAATTTGGTATATTATAGTTTTTGGTAATGGGTGAAGATAAGTTAGCACATTATGGTAGAATTTAAATGAGACATAATCATGCAATTATTATGCATCAAAAGGGGGCATATTGGTTTACTATTGTCTATCTGTCGGCAAAACTTAACTTAAGGTTATTTATCAAAGTCAAACTTCTGCAAAACTTAACCAAGAAACTTGATATTTAAAATTACTATAAGCCTATTCAAGATACAATGCACATATTTGGTATGATGATAGATCTCATAGATCTCAGCCCGATTAGCTCAGTTGGTAGAGCACTTGACTTCAAACCTCAAGATCACGGGTTTGAGCCCTGGGCTGACTATATCAACTAACAAAACTAATTGTCTTTCCGATGAGACATTAAACCGAGGCCCCGTGTGACGATGCTATCCATCGAGCAAGAACCAGGCGGGGCTCTCAGTAGTTTCGTCCTGTATCCTTGCACTATCCCCCATAAACAACTAACCGTCTTCTGGGGGCGTCGCTCATAATTTATGGGCATGTGCTACGGTAGTGACGATAAATAAACGGAAATACACACACATCTCATAGATATGCATCTGCATAAACTTTTCGAGGTCGCTTATCAAGGACATATTTCTGAAAAAAAAAGGCCATTTTGGGGGCTTGGTGCTTCACAAGCTCATCTTGTTGTCTTGTTTAATTTATGTTGATTGAACTCAGTCTGTTGTTCCATATTGTAATTAGGGTGTGAGCTCAGATCTGCATCTGAGAAAGCATTACTTATGAAAGGTATTTGAAAAAACTTGTTGTAAATGCCTTAACCCTTTTCTGTATAATCCCTGATTTTAACGTCCCGTTGATACTATACTCAAGAAAACATTGCACAGTATTTTCTGTCTTATAGAATGGCTACTTTAATTTTACTTTTACTTATCATGTCATCTGCTACTCCTTTGTGTTAAGATATGTCTGCAATTTTGAAAAAAAGTAAAGGATTAACATTGATATACATAGGTGCTAGAAATAGTTTTGTGCTTTAGCCCCTTTACCCATAACCCCATAATTCCACAATTTTGATTCTGTGAAAGAAAATATCTTTGGGCATCATGAGAAAAGAAGGAATTGTTTATAACAAGCAATATCTTCATTTTTAGCTCAACTGAGCACAACGTGCTATTGGTGAGCGCTCTTTTGTGATTGGTAATTGTCTGATGTCTGTCTTTCTACCCATCTGTCTGTTCGTCCTGAACAATTATTAAAAAATCCTCTCGTCCTAAACCATAAAATTAGCGCTTTGATATTTGGTATATATTATAACCTAATGACCCTCTACAAACTACTCCAAAGAATTACCATACTCTGAAAATTAGCCATAGTCAGTGCGATCCCTGATTTTGCAATGGAAATCTTTGAAAATCTTCTCCTCCAATTCCATTAAGAGTAGAGCTTTGGTATTTGCTATGTATCATCACCTAATGACCCTCTACCAAAATACTTCAAATAATTGCTGTACCCATAAAATTAGCCCTTTTCTGTGCAATTCCTGATTTTACATAGGAATAAAGAAGGAAATCTCTGAATATCTTCTTCTCAAAAATCATAAGGCCCAGAACTTCAATATTTAGTATGCATCATCACCTAATGACCCTCTACCAAAATACCTCAAAGAAATATGGTACACGGGAAATTAAACCTTTTCTGTGCAATCCCTGATTTTACATAGGAAGAAAGAAGGAAATCTTTGAAAATACTCACCTTCTAAAAAACCTAAAGGCCTATAGAGCCTTGATATTTTGTATTAATCAATGTTTATTGACTCTCTACCAAAATGCTTCAATGAATTGCTGTACCCATAAATTAGCCCTTTTCTGTGCAATTCCTGATTTTACATAGGAATAAAGAAGGAAATCTTTGAAAATCTTCTTCTCTATAACATAAGGCCTAGGGCCTTGACATTTGGTATGCATTATCATCTATTGACCCACTATCAAAAAACTTCAAAGAATTACCATACTCTGAAAATTAGCCCATACCATGATGTCCCTGAATAAAGAAGGACTTTGAAAATTAGCCTTATGCTGTGCGGTCCCAGATTTATAAAGGAGTAAAGAAGGAAATTTCTAAAATTCTTCTCCAAAATCATAAGTCCTAGAGCCTTCACAGTTGGCAATATATAATTGCTTATTTACCCTCTACCAAAATACTTCAAAGAATGACTCAACTCTCAAAAGAAGCCCGATGTTGTGGGATCTTTGTTGTATAGGATTAAAGAAGACAATCGTAAAAAGTGTTCTCCAAAATCAATATAAGTAGACCTTTGATGTTTTGTATATATCATAAAGCCATCATATTCATTTGAGCTATATAGGACGACCAAGGCCCACTTGTTCACAATATTTCCCTCCTTTATGGTGCTAATTTTTCAGTTGATGCACAATTTCAATTCCAGTTTGCATTTTCTTTCTATATAGATCAGTCAAAAATGATGTAATCTTGTAAAAAGTTAAGTATCATGATTGTTTTGTTCCATTCCTTTTGAGCCAGCTACCAATGCCTCGTAACAACAGCTTGAGAAAGCTGCAATTACAAAGTTTTAGTATCCAAATACCAGCACAATATATGTTTCAGATTGGTTCTGCTATTATACTGTACAGTTCCCATTGTACTTTCTGTTAGAATATAGGGCCTTGGTCATAGCACTGTTGGAAGTGGGTAGTACTCCTTACAATGGGGTATCTGTTCTATCCACATCAGTGGCAAATATCCATTGGACTTAATGTCCAATGGGCGGATAATTGTAAACCTAAGTGGGATGAGGAGCTAGAGGCTTGAAAAGGATGTTATGGTAGTACTTGTGTGAGAAATACCAGGAATCCATGGTTAGACGCTCCAGTCATGATGACATGACAGAAATGCTGTTAAAAGTGGCATTAAACCTCATTTTAGCAAACAAACTATGGGAACATACAGTGTGTTCATTCATTGATCAGAGGTTTTAATTGGATTTTAATTAAATTACTGGCAAAGCAGTCTCTCCGCTTGTTACCATGCTAGGTAGATATAATGCTGTCTTTACTGTTTCATGTTATTGATTGCATACTCTTTCATGATGTGTGTGTAGGTGTACATTTAAACTTGTTTAATTAAGTGAAAACCTTGTAACTGCAGACAAAAACTCAAAAATGATGTCTCTACAAAGTTATTGGTCCTCTTTTACAATTTTCTTGTACTGTATTCAAAGGGAAAACTGTATTCAAAGGGAAAAAAAGCACAGTTTGAACTTAGTTTTAACTGTAGTCAAAGAGAAAAGATACTTGTAACTGCATTTAAGCTCTTACCAGAAAACAAATATTTAGGCTGGTCCAAATTCAAAGAAATTATAAAAAAAATTTTTAGATAGTGCTAAGATTTGAAAATAAATGCCAAATAGGTGAGAAAACATTGTGGGAAAAGAAGAAATTGCTTGTTACAAGCAACTTCTCCTTTTACCACATTTTTTCCCATTATCATATTTCTTAAGAGCATCAGAAAGCATCTTTATGGTTATCATGGTTCAGGAGTAAAATCTCAATTTAAGCCCTTACATTATTTCTCCCAATGATATACCCTCCCTTAATGTTATTGGTAGCTCCCTTGAGGTTTTCGTCTTATTTAGGGGGAATGATTCTAATAAACAATAATGAAAATGATTGTCTATAGAAAGGTTGATAATACCCAAATTTGAGGAAAATGAAACCAAATTATTGGTTAAACAGAATTATCACTTACAAAACTAAGCTGGATAAAATCCTGTATGAAGCTGCAGTAAAATCAAAGGCCTGAAAACACAGAGTGCTTTTAATTTGTGTAAAATTTACCTCACATACAATTCTGACTTCAATCCATTCCCACACAATCCATCCTTTTTACGGCCTTCAAAAAATAGCTATGGAAAACATTTTGAAACAGGAAGAAATTTCTTGTATCAAGCAACTATGTTTGGGGGGGGTATATAGGTGTCAGCTTGTTGGTACGTCTGTCTGTCTGTAGCTTTTATGTGTCCACTCATTTTCTTGGTAACTATTGGACAGATTGTTCCAAACTTCACTGATATAATCAGTGTCAAGCAGAGATGTGCATTTCGGTTATGTTCCATTGATTTTTGACAGAGTTATGGCCCTTTGGTGAAAAAATGTGTCTGCTTAAATTCTCAGCACCCATTGGACAGATTTGATTCAAACTTTACAGAAAGACTCGGTATAAGTCAGACATGTGGATATCCTACTTTGGTTATGGTCCATTGATTTTTGACAGAGTTATGGTCCTTTAATTAAAAAGTCCAAATTTGTTACATTTCTGTAGCTTTTTCATGTCGGCTCAATTTCTCCTGACCCAGAAGGCGTAGAGCCTTGATATTTTGCATGAAACATCAGTATAGTGACCTCTTTCAAAAAAGCTAAAATCATGATCTTCGGGTCCCCAGGGGCGGAGCCCCAGGGGGGTAGGGTTTATATAGAAATAAAGAACAATTTATTAAATGACATCTCCTTTCAAACTACTGGGCCGATTTGAACCAAATTTGGCAGAAATGTTGCTAAGGTGGTCCCCTTCAAAAGTAGCTAAAAGAATTGAAATCCGTTAAAAACTCTGGTTGCCATGGCAACAAAAGTGAAATTTTAAAATAATCTTTAAAAATTTTCTCCTCCTGACCCAGAAGGCGTAGAGCCTTGATATTTTGCATGAAGCATCAGTATATTGATCTCTTACAAAATAGCAAAAATCATGATCCTAGGGTTTCCATGGGCAGACCCAGAGGGGGGGGGGTGCATGGCAACAAAAGTTAAATTTTAAAATAATCTTTAAAAATCTTCTTTTCCTGACCAAGAAGGCAAAGAGCCTTGATATTTTGCATGGAGCATCAGTATATTGACCTCTTTCAAAATAGCTAAAATCATGATCCTCGGGTTCCCCGGGGCGGAGCCCCAGGGGGGTGGGGTTTTTATAGAAATAAAGAAAGATTTTTTATATGACATCTCCTCTCAAACCACAGGGCCGATTTGACCCAAATTTGGCAGAAATGTTGTTTAGGTGGTCCCCTTCAAAAATAGCTAAAAGAATTGAAATCCGTTAAAAACTCTGGTTGCCATGGCAACAAAAGTGAAATTTTGAAATAATCTTTAAAAATCTTCTCCTCCTGACCCAGAAGGAGTAGAGCCTTGATATTTTGCATGAAGCATCAGTATATTGACCTCTTTCAAAATAGCTAAAATCATGATCCTCGGGTCCCCAGGGGCGAAGCCCCAGGGGGGTGGGGTTTATATAGAAATAAAGAACGAAAAAAGTAGCTAAAAGCATTGAAATCCATTAAAAACTCTGGTTGCCATGGCAACAAAAGTGAAATTTTAAAATAATCTTTAAAAATCTTCTCCTCCTGACCCAGAAGGCGTACAGCCTTTATACTTTGCATGAAGCATCAGTTTATTGATCTCTTACAAAATAGCTAAAATCATGATCCTAGGGTTTCCATGGGCAGACCCAGGGGGGGGGGGGGTATAGGCATGAAGCATTAGTTCACAGACTTCTTTCTTATTTCTGAAATTATAACCCATGGAAAAAGTTTTTAACCTTCTTTCAAATCAGCACTAAAGCCTTGGAATTTGTAATTTAGACTTTTGGATCCCCAGTTTCATAGTCCTTATATGTAATTGTGGCCCACTTGTTTAATAATCATTACCTTAACATGAAATTAGACTGTTGAAAGAAAAAGAGCCTTTATCTCAGGTGAGCGCCCCAGGGCCAACGGCCCTCTTGTTGATGGAGTTATGGCCCTTTGGTGATAAATCGTGTTCCCTCAATTTCTCAGCAACCATTAGACGGATTTTAAATTTAATTTCACAGAAAAACTCGGTTTAAGTCAGACATTGGCATATCCTATTTTGGTTACGGTAAATTGATTTTGACTGATTTACAGCCCTTTAATTAATAAGTCCATTTTTGTTACCACCCTTTGGCGAAAGCACTTGTATATGGACAAGCCCTGTTTGGGGGTATTAGTCTGCTTTGTGACAAATTCTTGTTGTTTTTGTCAAGATTGAATGATGTTAATGGTCAAAGTTTTAAAAACTAAAAGATTATAGCATGTCACTGTCTAACTTATAGTTTCACTTGGAAATACAATTTTCAAAACTTAGAAACGGACCCTTCAATTTTGTAATGTTTTGAAATACATCAAGTACCCTGCAATCATGAAATATTTACTGCCATGAAATAGTCAAACCAATGCCAAGTAGTTGGGCATGATGTTAAACCATGTGATAACTAAAGATAACTCTACATGTAAAAATCAAAGTGCTGGAAGGCCTAGTTACGTGAAATATTGTTGTCTGGTAATAGGTTTAAAAAAAACCCAGTGTATCACATCCTAAGAAATACGCATGCCATGGTAACAAGTTTGCAGACATTGTTTGGGATTCCAAGACAGATATTTTACTCAAATTTCTGTTAAACCATTTCCAGACAATGAAGTTTCAGACTGGTTCAAATTGGAAGAAGTAGCAGACAACAATGTATAGCTGATAAAAATCTCTTGTCTTTTGTGAAGAAAATGTTTGAGTAATAATGAAAAAAGCAAAATTATTTTGGAATGGGTTAACTAGAGATTTTTGCCCACAAAAGTCAAATCAAGTTTCAATTTCCCTTTGAGAAGGGATATAAAACTATCATGGAACTGTTCAATATTTTACTCCAGACATATTTACAGCTATATATTTGAAATTAGAAAGTAGTTTCCATTGATAAATTGGTCTACACTTCACTGTATTGTGATACTTTTATTGCCAAGTAATTTTTCAACATTGTTAGTTTTCTCAGAAATCTTGAAAAAAATGGCGAAAACTTGTTCCCTTGCAGAATTTTCTGATCTGTGCTATCATGGTCCTTTTTTATGCTGAACCATTAATATTTCTGTTTGTGGCAGGGGTTATAGACTAAGATCAGCCTGCTTATATTATTATGCAGTCTTTTTGTAAGTCTACACCACTTGTTTGTTCCTTTAAACACCAGAATAGTTTATAAAATTAGTAAACTAAAGAAATTCTTATTCTATTACATTCAGTCCTTTATTTTTTATGCCATTCAGAATAAGAATTTTGTTCAGTAAGACAAGGCAAATAGAAGTTTTCATTAACAAAAATTGTCATCTGCAACTTCTTTGAATTTTGACCATTCTATAATTTTGTTGTTTGGTGTTGGGTAATGTATTTTATGAGGATCCTGCAAACAAGCTACAAAGGAACAATCATAACATTAAGAGGAGCAGATTTGGTCTAACGATAATGCACTAGCACTTGACTCCAGTTTCAGGGGCTCCTGGGCTATCCCTGCTTCTCCATTCATTCCTTGTTCGATCCCTGATACTGTTCTAACTGTAAATATAATGTATAGACACTTAAAACAGTATCGGGATAATATTGATATGACCTTATCAAATGTTGAGTGTTACAAAAGAGAACATACGATAAAAGTTGAAGGAAGTTGCTTGCTAGAATTTACTTCAGTGAAACTAAAAAAAATCTTTGTCTTGCAATGTTGCTACTAGCTTAAAACATTAAATGTTTGGTGTAGACTAAAATAAAATCAGACTGCACTTATGGCAAAGCCCAAGCAGATATAATTTGGATTTAACATGAATTAAAAAACATAGTAATTAGTAGAAATTTCATTGACAACATGAATTTTTAGCTCGGCTGTATTAGGAGAAAACCCGAGGTATTGCAATTGCCTTGGTGTAGTCGTTGTTGTCGTCGTGCGAAAACTTTGACATTTTGTGATATCTCTGGTCCTACTGAAGGCATTCACTTGTGTTCACTATTGAAAGAGGAACTTATACTATACAGGGGATAACTCTAGATGCATTTTGTGTGGATTATGCCCCTTTTGATGCCCCCCCCCCCGCATCGATAGATTGGGGGCATATTGTTTTACCGGTGTCCATCTGTCTGTCTGTCTGTCTGCAAAACTTAACCTGCCAACTAAACATTTTCCTATAACTTCAACCCTGATTAAGTTACAATGCTAATGTTTGGTATGTAGATAGGTCTCAACAAGGCGCAACTGGGGAAGGTCATTTCATCAAGGTCAAGGTCAAAATTTTAAACCTTTTCCCTACAAAAAAAGAAAAAGAAATAAAGATCAACCGTTTCTAAAGAATTCCTGTTTCAGGGGCATGTTGTTTCACAAACACAACTTGTTCGACTTAGAGTTTGTATCCACTATCCAGCACCCAACAGCCGATCGTAGGGAACCGTAGTCGGTGCTCTTGTATATCCATCTGATGACCACATTGATAGTGAATTACCCTTGTCATGCTGATCCATGAATAATCCTGTTATGGAAGGAGGCATAGACTAAGATCAGCCTACACATATGTGCAGTCTGATCTTAGTTTATACCACTTGCTTGTCCTTTTTAAGCTAGACTTTTCAAAGCACTAATTTCCAAACTAAATATTGATTTTGACAACCAGCCACCAGTCGCAATGAAATTGTTTAATACCCTTAATCTAGGCTTTTTAATTGAAACTTGACTTTGTAATAATTGTAGTTTCCTGATAAGTAAAGCGGGGAGTGGGGAAGGTAGAATGTCCCTGCTCTCTTTCTTCTTGAAAACTAGTTCCACAGTCATAGTGCAGTTGGTATCGCATAGGTCTCCTTATCATTTGGTCCAATTTCAGCGGCAGCCAATATCCTATATCACTTTTGTCTCCCAACTATGGGTGGATGATTGTTAACCTAAGTGGTATGAGCAGCTGGATGCTTCGTAAGGATGTTGTGGTAGTGCTGACGTGAGAAATACAAGGAATCAATGGTTAGGTTCTCCAGCTTCCATGATATGACTTAAAAGCTGTTAAAAGTGGTATTAACCCATTACCACACAAGAAAACTTTAGACTGGCTCAAATTGAAAGGAACTGCAAACGACAATTTAAAGTTTATGAAATTTTAGATTTTTCATTTTTCTGGTCAGAAAATATTATGGAAAATGAAAAAATTGCTTGGTTCAAGCAATTTCTTCATTTTACACAATTTTTAGCTCCACTGGCTGAAAGCCAGCAAGCTATTTTCATGGTGTTGTGTCAGTCGCGCAGTCTGGCTGTCCTGAAAATTTTACTTAAAAACTCTTCGCCTCAGCAAGTACTAAACAGAATTCAACCTTCACAGGATAATCCTTAGGTGACCCTTTATTAGATTCTTTCAAAGAATTTGGATCGGATGAAAAACAAGGCTTTAATGGGCATGGCTAATTTCCATATGTGGTGAAACCTTTAAAAATCTTCTTCTCAGAAACCAATGGATGGATTTCAACCAAATTTTACTTGGTTCTCAGAAACTATTCGATATATTTCAACCAAATTTCACTGGAATGATCCTTTGGTGACCCCTTATTAGGTTGCTAAAAAAAGAGATGATTGACTGTAAAAATTGCTTTAATTGATTTGGGTAACTTCCATATATTGTAGCCGCTGTCATAGCACAGTTGGTAGCGCGTCGGACTGTCAATCTAGAGGTCCCGGGTTCGAAGGCAGCACTCATCCATTCAGTCTATTTGTCTCTCACCAATGGATCGATAATCGTAGACCTATGTTGGATAGCAGCTTGAGGCTAGGAAAGGTTGTAATGGTAGTACTGGTGTGAGAAATACCAGGATTCCATTGCTAGGTGCTCCAGCCGCCACGATATAACTGAAAGATTGTTGAAAGCGGCGTAAAACCCCATTCAAACAAACAAATCCATAAATTGTAAACAGTGAGGACCTACAATCTTCTCAGATTACAAACCATCATAATTTTTCAACAAAATTTCACAAAATCAACCTTTGGTGACTCTGTGTCAGATTCATGCATAAATTATGGCTCAGATGAAAATTAAGGCATTTATAGGGAGCTTGTGTCCATATATGGTACATAGAGAAATTTTTAAAATCTTATTCTTGCAAACTGCAGCATGGTTTTCAACCAAATTTTTCAGGAATGATAAGTAAATTCAGACAGGTGGAGTGCATCAGGTGCCCAAGTGCCTCTAGTTACCCAATTGTTTTTCTTTAGGGGCATCAAAAAGGTCATTGTGTGGGAATGAGTCAAACCCCATTCAATCAATTTTTGAAAAGTAACTTGGGGACATGATTATACTTTGCTCTTGACTACCTCCTGTTGACCATATGACCTGGTCATACTTTCCTACTGCTTATAAACTTTTTGCATTAGCCCATTACCAGACAGCTAAAATGTAGACTGATCCAAATTGAAAGGAGTTGCAGATGGGAGATTGAAGCTTATGAAATTCTAGATTTTTTGTCACTCTCTGGATAGAAAACATAGTAGAAAATGAAGAAATTGCTTGTGACAATCAATTGCTTTATTTTCCACAATGTTTTCCCAAGTTTTTTCCTTAAGGGGCATCAAACAGCTTCATTGTGTGGGAATGGGTTAAAGGTCTTTCTAGAAAACAAAAATTTAAACAATACAAGTAATAATGTGCAAACATTTTGTATAGGAAAATATTTTTAATGAGTTATGTTTTCAGTTTACTCCAGAAAATTGATCAATCAAGTTGTAATCTTTGCTTGCCGAAGGATATTTTGTAAACTGTTATTGTTTTTCAAACATTGATATTTTCAATCAATATTGTATTGCCTTTGATTAACTTTACTAAGACAGATGAAAAAATAACCAAATTACTTTCTTGATGATCTTTAATATGCCTGAAGGGTTGAATTATGTTATGGCCTTGGTAGTCTGTCTCTCTATCAGTTGGTTAGTAATTTTTGTGTGTATAACTTCTACGATTTCATTTGGAATGAAATGAAACATGGCACATAGAATCTCTGTGTCTTGTTTTGCATGAGATAGAATTTATTTTGAATCCTCAAGTTGTCTTGGAATTATCTGCCCTTGACTTAGCAATATATCTAAAATTTGCAGTGTTTTGGTGAGTGCAGCTCTTCCTACATTCTCAATTTGAATGAACTGAAACTTGCTACAATGAATTTCTGTGATGTCTACTTGTGCTTAAAAACCCCTATTTTGTTCCCTTCGAGTCATTTTAGAATTATCTGCCCTTGACTAATCAAAATAGGGGCCACTGCTATAGCGCAGTTGTATTGTGTAGGACTCCAAGTCAAGGGGTCCCGTGTTCAATCCCTGGCCGTGACAAATACTATTTTTGACATTTGTCTCCCAACAGTGGTTTGATAATTGTAAATCTATTTCGGATGAATAGCTGGAGGCTGGGAAAGGATGGAGTTGTAGTGCTGGTGTGAGAAATGCCTGGAATCCATGGCTAGGTGCTCCAGCCACCACAATATGAAATACATTAAAAGTGACATTAAATCCCATTCAATCAATCAAAGGTGTAGAAAAGAAGGATTGTGTGGTAATGAGATAAAGAAACACAATTCATAAGATCTTAACCCATTACCAGACAACAAAATTCAAATTACTCAAAATTTAAAGAAGTTGCAGACAACATTTGAAATTTTGCCAAAATTGGGAAAAGAGTGCCAAATGGAGTAGAAAACATAGTGAGTAAAGGAGAAATTGCTTGTCACAAGCAATTACTCCTTTTCTCACTAAGTTTTCAGTGATTGTATTTCTTTCACTGTGTGAAAATGGGTTAATTCAAGGGTTCCCTTACAATTAAACGTTTTACATGTATACTTACTATTTTTATGCCTGTTTTTGTTATGTAAAGCAATCACATTTTGTGTTTCTATGTCATGGTGACATTTTGTAAAATCTGTTTAGTACAACAGCAAATATAAGAATTGGAGCCTAAACCTGATCAAAGGTCCCTTAACCATTACCATACATAAGAGAAAAAAGCTTTGGGAAACATTACAGATGATAGTATATTGTGTGTTCAGCTGTTTTCAACCCAGAAAGGCAAAAGAATTTTAGAATTTCCATCAACTTGAAATTGTTGTCTGCAACTTATTTCAATTTGGACTGGTCTAGAATGTTTTTGTGTGGTATTATCTAAGGAATATTATCCATATAAAAAAAAAAGCAAAACTGTTTTTTATGCCCCTGCATTGATAGATTGGGGGCATATTGTTTTACCGGTGTCCGTCTGTCCATCTGTCTGACTGTCTGCAAAACTTAACCTGCCAACTAAATATTTTCCCATAACTTCAACCCTGTTTAAGTTACAATGCTAACATTTGGTATGTAGATAGGTCTCAACAAGGCGCAATTTCGGAAGGTCATTTCATCAAGGTCAAGGTCAAAATTTTAACACTTTTCCCTAAAACAAAGAAAAAAAAAACCAATAAAAATCACTCATTTCTAAAGCATTTCTGTTTCGGGGGCATGTTGTTTCACAAACACATCTTGTTTTTTCCTGACACCTCTTCATTGTCCACATTCATTTGAATTTGAATGTATTTTGCTGTTTCACTTCAAGGAATTTAAGGCTTAAATCTAATATTAAAAGGAACAAAATGACAATTTGGGTGTCTTAATCAGCTTTTGTTTTGGGATTTTCTGAAGTTTTTAAGTTGGCTATTATTAACCCCTGTCATGCTGTATAAAGTCCTTATATAATGTGTGTAAATGTTAAAAGGCTAAAAACAGTAGTTGTTCAATATTTTTGATTTTATAAACAACTCTAACTGAACACTCGACTGTTTTGCAAAATTTTAGACCTGTCCTAATTCAAAAGTTTTCTAAACAAAGAAAAGTGGATTTAATTTGAAAAATGACCATTCAGTAGGGTAGAAAGTTGACCATTCAGTAGGGTAGAAAGTATTGTGGAAAAAGAAAAAAATTGCTTGTTACAAGCAATTGCTTCTTTTTCTACAATATTTCCTCAATTATTAAATCAAAGGGACTCAAAAAGCCAATTGAGGAAACATTGTGTAAAATGAAAACAATTTTTGCAATAAGAAATTTCTTCATTTTACTCAATGCTTTCTAACTAGAAAGTCACAACTGAAAGTCATGTAACAAGCAGTTAAGAGGGGGCACCAGTGTCTCAGACACATTTCTGTTTTCAATATATACATGTATTGTAAAAAAAAAGTACTGGGGATTACAAAGAAAAGTTGTCACAAAAAGCTTCAGATACTTCAATACTGGATTATACCGTATGTTTCCTAAAACACATTGCAAAAAACAGACGGGGGGATTTATTTTGTAGGGATAATTCTGTAAAACAGCTATTTTCTGTTTTGATTATTACCAATTGTGTGATGATTCCTCTAAACAATCACTGAAATTAAAGATGCAAGGATTACACGAAAATCTTTGGGGAGCTACTTTTATGGAGGGTTGTTAAACCCATTAATAGATGGAAATTTTTAGACTGGTCCATATTGAAAGGAGTTGCAGATGATTATTCAAAGTTAATGAAATTTTAGATTTTTCAACTTTCTGGGTAGAAAACACTGTGAAAGAAGAAGAAATTGCTTGTTACAAGCAGTTTCTTCGTTTTACACAATGTTTTCCCAATCCTTTTTTGTCAAGCCTGCCTATGGTGAGTGAGACAGTTGTCACTATGACAAGTTGGTGTAAATGCATTAGTGCCATAGTCTGTTAGTCCGTCTGAATTTGCTCGGAAATTACTCCTACATTTATGGATGGATTTCGAAATAATAATAAGTAGATGTGCCATTTGAAAGAATTTTTAGATAGTTCCAATGTCAAGGTCGCAGCTCAAGGTCAAACACTAAAATTGTGTTTGTCAAGAGTATTTCTCATACAATTATGAATGGATTCAAAATAATTTGGCACAATTATTTTTCATCGTGAGTAGATGTGCCGTTTTGAAAGAATTTTTTGGATAGCTTCAAGTTCAAGGTCAAAGCTCAATTTCAAACCCTAAAATTGTGCTTGTCCGGAGCATGATGCATACAAAATTTCTCGGGCTTGACAGAAGTTGTCCTGGGACAACAATCAAGTCTTTGGGGCGTCTACAAACGTCATAGAAGAAATAAGGTGCCTGTTTCAGCCTTTGTTTTCTGGTTAATAACTAATGGCTGTAATAAACTGTTGCTTATTTAGAGTACAGGGCTTATAATTGACCAGCTGATTTGAAATGTTGTACAAAGACAGACTGGACAAAATGTAGATCTTAACTAATGAGAGTGTTCGATTATGGAAACAGAATTAGATTGGTTGGCGGAAAAAGCTTGTAATGGAAAAAAGAAAGATTTAGCTTTACCTATTATCACACATACACCCATGCTTTTTGTAGCTTGACAGCTAAAAAAACCCCCAGACTATTTTAAGAATGTGAGAAAAAGGGGAAATTACTAGTTTGAAGCGTGTTCTTCTTTTCTCAAAATGTTTTCCCTCCTACTTGTCACTTAAATTGTAATTTCTATCCACTTTCAAATATACATCATCTACTTCACCTCTTTAATTTTGGACCAGTCTAACATTTTGTAATTATAGAAACTAGGCTTACTGTAGAAAATATTGGTTCTGTAGTGAATACCATTTGATATGATTTCTAAATAAAATGTTGAATAAACAGTCTGACCTTTCAGTCCTTTGATTTAAATGAAGTTCAGAAAAAGGCTGTATTCATCATGACTAGGGTCAAAATGCACAAAACATATTATAGTTGTAGTATATATTGCACTGTTAGGTCATTATAGTTCCACTATTGACCAATCGCAGCTGTCTTTCACGGAATCGATCGACCAATCAAATCATTAATTCAGTCTGGAATTGAGATTTGAGCTTCTACATTGGACACCATTTGTGTGAAACATTTTTGTTGTTTTGGCGAATTTAATGTTGTAACTAAGGCTTATTCAAGCTGAAGCCACGACGTTTACCAACAATTTTACTTTTCTGTTGAATTTTTCAAAGTGATGACGATAAAATATCTAAGTGGAACTTCCCATCAGGGCCAACAAGGGAACTTCCCATTAGGGCCAACGGAGAAAGTAGGTGGGCCAGGGATTGGTCAATTGTCTGAGTGTTTTATACATCTGAAAGAATATGTGTATGTCTCTTAGTTTTATCCTTCTTTCTTTTAGGTCGGAGAGTAAGAAGAGCAAGAAAAGAAAGCACAAGCACAAAAAGAGGTATGTTTCTTTCATAATTGACCAATCTTTTGCCCCGCCCACTGACATATTGCGATGGCTGGGGCACATAACCATGAATTTTGGTATTTCTTGCACCAGTACTTCCAATATGTCCTTTGTAGCATGCAGATGCTGATTCCACTTCGGTTTGGTATTATCCACCCATCGGTGGGAGACTAATAGTGGAAAGGATATTTACTGAGACCAGCCTTATTTCTGCAAGAGATATGCTTACAATCTAAGGGAGGTTATACTATCAAATTACTGCTGCATGATATGTCTTTGTATGTAATGTAAGATATACTTTCTTACATTTACTGCTGAACTTTGAAATTTTATTGTTGAAGTTGCCCTATCCTCTGCATAATCATTTAACCATATACCACACCATCCTGTCTATTACACACTAAAAAATATGCTTGTACAAGGAAAGCACTGAGAAAAGGAAGAATTGCTTATAAATAATTAAGGTTCATAGATTGAGATGGGCACTTAAGTGACTCCAGAGTTAAAAACATAGCAGAGGCTACAATTTTCAACAACCATAGATTGTTTGGATGCTGCAAGTATGAAGGCTCTTAACCCATTCTCACACAGTGATGCTTTTGGACGCCCCTCAAGAAAATACTTTGGAAAACATTGTGTAAAATGAAGAAATTATTTGTAACAAGCAATTTCTTCATTTTACACGATGTTTTCTACCTAGAAATTTTAAAAAATCTACAATTCCATAAACTCTTAACTGTTGTCTGCAAGTCCTTCCAAATTTTTCCGCCTGGTTTTGGGTTACTGAAAGAGACATTGTTGCTATGTATGTTTCAAGTGATTCTCAAGACAAGAAGAAGAAACATAAGAGAGCTCCATCACCAAGTTCCAGCTCGGGATCCAGCTCAGGAAGTGATACTGAAAATGACAGGTAGATGACCTTTAGTGAACTAACCAGTAAACAATCTTTTGGTCTAGCAAACTCTAGAAATAAGATTGGAATAATTTAGTGGGTTAACCCATTCCCATAGAAAATTACTTATCCACGACTTTTAACCCATTCCATCACAGTAACACTTTTGAATGCCCCTCAAGACAAACAATTGGAAAAAACATTTTGTAAAATGAAGAAATTACTTGCATCAAACAACTTCTTCATTTTCCACAATGTTTTCTACCCAGAAAATTAAAAAAATCTAAACTATAAATTGTCATCTGCAACTTCTTTCAAATTGGATTAGTCTCCAATTTTGTTGTGTAGTAATGGGTTAAGAAAAAGCTTAGGCAATTATTGTGAAAAAAAACAACAACCCAGAATTAACTTGTTACAAGCGAGTTCTTCATTATCCACAACGTTTTCTATCAAAAAAAGACAATTCTTTTCTAAATTTTATGAACTGGATACTGTGGTCAACTTCCTTCAATTTGGTCCAATCAAAAATGTTGTTGTATGGTAAAAGGTTAAGAAAGCAAAGTGCTATAGATATGTATAGGTTTGGCTGGTCGAAAGTCATAGTCTCTGGTGGTTCCATGTGGCTCAGGGGTTAGGGTTACTAACACAAGATCTGAGGAGAGATGCACCACAGGTCATACTGGTTTATCCTTTGGCATGACCTATGGTACCCAAGTCTAGTATGTGCTCATGGTATGCTTTTGTGATCGTTGAATGTCTGTCGTCCGTCGTGCGGCGTGTGGAGTCAACAATTTAAGTGTTTACACTTTAGAGGCCACAGTTTTGACCCAATCTTCATGAAACTTAGTCATAATAATTGTTAGGTCATGAGGATGAACCCTATTGATTATTGGAGGGTTCTATTTGAAAACTCAGGAAAAGGAGCCTTAATGACAATTTCTTTGTTTACACTCTAGAGGCCACAATTTGGGCTCAATCTTCATGAAACTTTGCCAGAATAATTATAAGGTCATAGACCTTAACCCTATTGATTATTAGAAGGATTTTTCCGAAAACACAGGAAAAGGGGCCTTAATGACAATTTCTTTGTTTACACTCTAGAGGCCACAATTTTGGCCCAATCTTCATGAAACTTTATCAGAATAATTGTTTGATCATGAGGATTAACCCTATCGATTATTGGAGGATTCTATTGGAAAACACAGGAAAAGGTGCCTTAATGACAATTTCTTTGTTTACACTCTAGAGGCCACATATATGGCTCAATCTTCATGAAACTTTGCCAGAATAATTATTAGGTCATAAAAATGAACCCTATTGATTATTGGAAGTATCTTTCCCAAAAAAACAGGAAAAGGGGCCTTAATGATAATTTCTTGGTTTACACTCTAGAGGCCACAATTTTGGCCCAATCTTCATGACACTTGGCAAGAATAATTGTTTGATCATGAGGATTAACCCTATTGATTATGGAAAGGTTCTATCGGAAAACACAGGAAAAGGGACCTTAATGACAATTTCTGTTTATGCTCTAGAGGTCATCATTTTGGCTCAATTGTCATGTTACTTGGTCAGGATACTTGTACGGTCATAAAGATGAACCTTATAGATTATGGGAAGGTTCTTTAGGATAACACAGGAAAAGGGGCCATAATGACAATGTCTTTGTTTACAATATAGAAGTCACAGTTTTGCCTCTATAATTAAACTGATTATAATTATTTGTCTCTAATTGCATTTTTTAACAGCAGACAGTTCAGATGAGCAATCTAGGACCATCATGGTCCTCTTGTTCATCTATCTGTTTATAAACAAATAAGTAGCTTAGTGCAAGAACATCATAAGTGTCAATACAAGGTAGACACTTATGATGTTTTTACACTAAGCTAACAAAATATTTTGAGTTTTTGCCTCTAATTGCTTTGCATCATGAGGAAATGCAGAGGTCACACTTCAGAGCTGGTTGATATATTTGAAGATAAATGCTAGGCTGATCTTAGCCTATACATCCTACCAATGCAGAAAAACTCTGGGTGCAGCTTCTGAAAGGTTTTAAATCTATACTACTTTTATTTGATAGTTTGTCAGATGTTGATAGCGACACTAGTGAGGTGAAAGGTCAGAGTAAGAAATCACACAAGTCAAGGTCAGATGAAAGGTCAAGACCACAACAAAAATCTGCTGAGTCAGACAGTTCAGTCGATTCAAAGTAAGAACCTGCACTTTTCACAAAACAGAGGAATTATAACCTTTGACTGGTTGTACTTGCTGGTAGAAAATATTTTGTGGTTTTGGGAGAAAAAAAACAGTACAAATTAAATTTTCAAGGATAGTGAATCTAAGTGATTTTTATCTTGCTTATTTTGAAACAAAAAGTGGATGATATTGTTATGATTTTAGAGTTGTAGATGAGAACAGTGATTTAACAAACTTTAACCTTGCACATATCTTGGTCATAAAAGCTTGAAAATCTTGTGGTAAATTAAGAAATTACTTGTGACAAACAATTTCTTCTTTTACTGTATTGATTTCTTCAGATGAAATATCTATCATAATGCAATTTAGAATATCTTTGATTCCGCTCCTTCCTCTTCTTTTGTTTGGATTTTTAGCTCCACTGGCTTAGCCAGCAAGCTATTGTCATGGCATTGTTTTTGTCGGGCGTGCATGCCTGCGTGCATGTGTTAGTGTGTCCATCATAAACTTTTGCTTTAAAAATCTTCTCCTTAGAAAGTACTGAACAGAATTCAACCAAATTTTACTGAAATGGTCCTTGGGTGACCCTTTATCAGATCTCAAAGAATTTTGATCCGATGAAAAACATGGCTTTAGTGGGCAGGGCTAATTTCCATATATGGTGAAACCTTTTAAAATTTTCTTCTCAGAAACCAATTGATGGATTACAACCAAATTTTACAGGAATGATCATTAGGTGACCCTTTATCAGATTCCTTCAAAGAAGTTTGTTTGGATGAAAAACATGGCTTTAATGGGCGGGCTAATTTCCATTTGTGGTGAAAGCTTTGAAAATCTTCTTCTCAGAAATCATTAGATGGATATCAATCAAAATTTCACTGGAATGATCCTTTGGTGACCCCTTATTAGATTGCTAAAAAGAGATTTGATTGGCTGTAAACATTGCGTTAGTGGATTGGGCTAATTTCCATACATGGTAAACAGTAAAAAACCTAAAACTTTTTCAAATTACAAAAGATCATAAGTATTAAAAAAAAAATCACAAAATGATCCTTTGGTGACTAGTTGTCAGATTCCTTCATAATATATGCCTCAGATGAAAATTATGACTTTTATGGGGGTGGGGAGCTTGTCTCCATGTATGATATATAGTGAAATTTTGAAAATCTTATTCTTGCAAACTGTAGGAATATTTTCAACAAAATTTTTCAGGAATGATAAGTAAATTGAGGCCCCGGTGGAGCAAATCAGGCTCTCAAACACCTCTAGTTTTATGACCTGTCTGTATAACGATATGATACCCCTGGTTAATAATCACCCTTTTAAAGACTTGTGGCTCTACACTACCATAATAAATGTTTTACAAATCTATCTCCATTTTCTTGGGTCAACGTTTATTGGATTCCTTCAAAGAATTTTGATTTGATGAAAAATATGGCTGTAAAGGGGGTGGATAATTTCCTTATAATGTGAAAGTTTTGAAAATCATCTTCTCAGAAATCAGTTGATGGATTTCAATAAAATTTCACAGAAATATTCCTTGAGTGATCCTTTATCAGATTCCTTCAGAGAATTTAATCAAATGAAAAAGATGGCTTTAATGGGTTGGGCTTATTTCCATATTTGGTAAAAGCTCTGAAATTCTTTGTCTCAGAAACCAGTTGGAAGGATTTTAACCAAATTTTACCAAATTGATTGTTTAGTGACTCTTTATCAGATTATCAAAAAGAATTTTGATTGTAAGAAAAATATGGATTAAATGGTTGTGGCTTATGTCAATATATGGTATCGGGTGAAAATTTATAAATGTTGTTAATACCTTTCCATCTTCCCCAGTGAATGAATTATACATAACTTAACTTTACTTTTGTAAAAACAATGAAATAGTTGAAATGCTTCTCTAGAACTATTTAAAAACATTCAATGACATAGATTTATTTCCTTATATCAGTTGATATTGAATTCATGAAAAATATGGTTAATTATTACATTGATGCCTGTGGAGCGATACAGGCTCTTATCCGCTTCTAGTTAAAGAAATGTAATATCTGATATTTTTGTTTTATTCAGTACATTCAAATACAAGAAAATGCCATGAAATATGAAGGAAGCCACTTTCCCCTTATCACACTTTTCTCCAAGATTTACCCCTGTAAGGGGCACCAACCCCTCCCCCAAAAATCAAGAAAAATCACTGTGTACAGTTCCATTTTCAGAAATGAGTTTACTTTATATTAGTCTCAGCTTGTGTAGAACAAACCAACAATTGATGGATTTCCAATGTCAACTACTAAAAAATAGATTGACCAATCAAAATATTGATTTAGACCAGGTATGAATGGTGACCCCTGACATTTATACCAATCATATTTTTTTTTTTACGAAAAAGTGTACCTAGAGCTTATTCAAGCTGTAGTTATAATGGCTAGGATGATCTACCTTTTGTTTATTGCCCTTATCTATATGATTTGCAAATAACTTTGTTTGATATCTTGGTCGAACGGCCTTGTCCAAGGTGAGAGGCCATAGCTATCAAAACCTCAATTGCACATCTGCATAACCTGATCAGAGCTTCACTATTCCATCTGAAGATAACTAATACAGACTTTTAAGTTTCTTTTCACCATCAGCAAATGTTGTAAATACATTGTTGTGATGCACAGGCTTGAATCAAAATTTTAAACTAATTCAAGCTGAAAAAAAGGTTTTGTAATGAATTTAATATGCGTTTTATCTTGAATAATAAGCGTTGTATGGGTTAGAAAGCGTCTTGAGGAAAGATGAAATTGCTTGTCACATTAGATTTCTCCTTTTCTCACAATGTTTCAGATAACTATATGTCTAGTTTAGCCCTTTACTAGTTTTTAGCTCTACTGGCCATAGGCCACTAGAGCTATAGCGATGGCTATTTCCCGTCCGGCATCGGTGCACCCATCCGTGCGTTAAACTTTTCTTTGAAACACTTGAAAAGTGGCTTAATTAAAACTTAATTAAAATATGCTCATTTACGCACTAGAGTCCACAGTTTTCATTGGATTCTCTTCAAACTTTCACAGGATGATTGTACCATCATAAGGATGGTTCCTTACAAAATTGGGTATGATCCGTCAAGAAACATGGGAAAAGGGGCCTTATGAAAATTCAATTAAAAATTCCATTAAAATCCTTGTTTAGAGTCCACAGTTCTCATCTTCAAACTTTCTCAGAATGATTGTACCATCATAAGGATTGTTCCTTTTGACAATGGGTCTGATCTGTCAAGAAACACGGGAAAAGGGGCCTTATGAAAATTTAATTAAAAAATCCTCGTTAACACTCTAGAGTCCACAGTTTTCATCAGATTGTATTTAAACTTTCACAGAATGATTTTACCATCATAAGGATTGTTCCTTTGGAAATTTGGTCAGATCCATCAGGAAACAGGAGAAAAGGGGCCTTATGAAATTTTAATCGAAACATCTTTTAAGAAATCCTCTTTAACACTCTGGAGTCAACAGTTTTCATCCAATTCCCTTCAAACTTTCTCACAGAATGATTGTGCTATTATAAGGATTGTTCCTTTCGAAATTGGGTATGATCCGTCAAGAAACACAGAAAAAAGGGGCCTTATGAAAATTTTAATAAAAAATTCTTATTAATAATCTAGAGCCAACAATTTTCAATGGATTCTCTTCAAACTTTCACAGAATGATTGTACCATCATTAGGATTGTTCCTTTCGGAATTGGATATGATTCCTCAAGAAACATAGGAAAAGGGGCCTTATTAAAATTTTAATTCAAAGATCTTTGTTAACACTCTAGAGTCAACAGTTTTCATCTGATTGACTTCAAACTTCACAGAATGATTGTACCATCATAAGAATTGTTCCTTTCAAAATTTGGTATGATCAGTCAAGGACCACGGGAAAAAGGGTCCCGATAAAAACTGGATTGAAAAAGTCCTCGTAAACACAATAGAGTCCATAGTTTTCAACAAATTCTCTTCAAACATTCCCAGAATGATTATAACATTAAATGGATTGTTCCTTTCGGAAGTAGGTTTGATCCATCAAGTTTCATGGGAAAAGGGGCCCTATGAAGATTTAATAAAAGAATCTTAGTTAACACATCATGGCCCTAGATTTCACCTGATTGACTTCAAACTTTCACATAATGATTGTACCATCATAAGGATTGTCCCTTTCAAATTGGGTCTGATCCATTGAGAAACATAGGAAAAGGGGCCTTAGGAAAATTCAATTAAAAAAATCTTAATTAATGCTTGTAAGTCCGCAGATGAGATGGGGTTGTCTTTATACTCAAACAGAATAATCATACTTTTGTAAGAAGAGTTCCCTTTGGAATTGGTTCAGATCCATCAAGTAACTTGGGAAAAGGGGCTATATGAAAATTCAATTAATGAAACCCTGTTAACACAATGAAGCCCACAGCTTTGATCAGATTTTGATGAAACTTTCACAGAATGATTGGAATGTCATAATTATCATTCTTTTCATAACAGGGTTTGAACTGGCAAGAAACACAGGAAAAGGGGCCTTATGAAAATTTCATTTATAAACCCTTGTTACCAAGTCCAGAGCTTTCATCGGATTTTCTTCAAACATTCAAAGAATAATTGTACAATAATAATGATTGTTGATGTTTGCATTAGACCTGATCCCTCAAGTATCACAGGAAAAGGAGCATTATGAAATTTAATTTTAAAATCATTGTACCACAATATAGTCAACAGTTTTCATCAGATTCTGTTAAAACTTTCACAGAATGATTATTCCATCATGAGGATTCTTTCTTTTCAAATAGGCGTGATCTGTCTAGTATCATGGGAAAAGGGGCTTTTTGAGAAATTTATCTATAATCCTTGTAACCAAGTCAAGAGCTTTCATTGGATTTTCTTCAAACCTTCACAGAATCATGGTACAATAATCACGATTGTTAATGCTGACATGAGACCTGATCCTTCAAGTATCGCAGGAAAAGGAACCTTATGAAAATTTTATTTTAAAAATTTTACACTGAGATCTGCAGTTTTCATCAGATTCTTTTCAAACTTTCACAGAATGTTTGTACCATCATAAGGATTGTTTCTTTCCAAATTGGGCCTGATCTGTCTAGTATCATAGGAAAAGGGGCTGTATGAAAAATTATTACCAAATCCTCATAAACACAACAATGTCCTCAGTCTTTATCAGAATCTCTTCAAACTTTAATAGAATAATTGTACCATCATTTGGATTGTTCCTTTGTAAATTAGGTCTGATTGGTTAAGTGACACAAGAAAAGGGACCTTTTAAGAATTTTATTACAAAACATCATTATTACAATAAAGTCCTCAGTCTTTACCATTTTCTTCAAACTATCATTAGGATTGTTCCTTTGTACATTTGGTCTGATTTGTTAAGTTCATGGAGAAAGGGGCCTTATGAAAATTTTGTTACAAAAAATTCTTGACACAATTCAGTCCACTGTTTTCATTGATTCTCTTTAGCTTTTAAAGAATGATTCTACCTTCATTAGAATTGTTCCTTTTGAAATTTGGTTTGTTCTGTAAAGTATCATGAGAAAAGGGGCCCTATGAAGATTTCACTATAAACTCATTAACACAATAAATTCAATAGATTACACAGATTGATTGTACCATCATTCCAATTGTTGATTTTGACAGTGGATCTAATTATGGCAAGTGTCACATAAAAAGGGGCCTTATGAAAAACTTTCTTAAATTTTCTGGTTAACACAATGATGTCCCTTGATTTCACCGGATTCTCTTCAAAATTTCACAGAATGATTGTATAATCACTTAAATGGTTCTTTTCAGAACTGGGTACAATCCATCAAGTATCATGTAAAAAGGGGCCATATGATTTTTTTTTTAAATATTCTAGTAAACATAATTAATTCCCAATATTTCATTGGATTCACTTTTAACTTTCACAGAATGATAAAACCAACAGTAAAATATCATGTTAAAAGGGGCCTTATGAGAACTTGAATTTAATATCTTTGTTAACACAATAAAGTCAACAGTTTTCTCTTCAAAGATGCATGGAATAATTGTGGCATTCGAAACACAGGAAAAGGGGCCTTACAGATTATCATTCAAAACATTCTTGTGTATGTGATGAAGATCACAATCATTATCAAATTGTCTTTTAAATTTCACAGGACAATTGTCGGGTTGTAAGGAAAGTTCCTTTTGGAATAATATTGATCCATTAGAAAACACAGGAAAAGGGGCCTTATTGATTTTTATTCAAAACAATCCTGTTTATGTGATAAAGTCCACAAGTATTGTCAGATTCTGATGAAATATTCACAGAATGATTGTAGGATCATGAGGTAACTTTCTTAGGGAAATGGAGTGGATCTGTCATGAAACATTGGAAAAGGGGCCTTGAGGATTGTTGCTCAAAATGATAAAGGGGATAAAGCTCTTTTTTTTTTCTTAATGCATTCTTCTTTGAGCAATTAACTTTCTTAAATATCAGATTTCTTTAACGGAAAACTTGCTAACCAGTAGAGCGTCTCAGGCCCTCATGGGCCTCTTGTCTTCATTCATTCTTACTGTTTCTTCATTTTCCACAATGTTTTCTACCCAGAAAAATATAAAAATTTAAAATTTCATAAACCTTTTATTGTTATCTACAACTTCTTTCAATTTGGACCAGTCTAAAATTTTTCCCTTGGTAATGGGTTACACTAACTCCCCCTGATGTGAAATTAGTAGAAATATATGGCTTTCAAACTCTCTTAAAGGAAGAACTCTGTTTTATACATGATTATTTTCAGATCCCGTGAGAGAGAAGAATCTTTGTCTTCCCTGACCCCGTCTCCGACACCATCACCCATCCATAAAAAACAGAGCCATGGTCACTCTCCAGTAGAGAAGGGAAAGAAGTCACAATCTCCTTCACAGAGACGGTCACAGAAACAATCAGAGTCACCAAGGGGTAGTAACTCAAGAAACAAGAAGGATTCTCCTTCAACAAAGAGGCAAAAATCTAGGAGGTATAAATTTTTGAAAATGATGGATTATGATTTATGGATATGGACACTGCTTTGACCATTCTGTAACGCTTGTCATGCTGATCCCAGAATACTCCTGCTTTGACATTTGCTTTGGCAGATGTATAGACTAAGATCAGACTTCACATCTGTGCACCATCTACACCATCTGCTTGTTTTTGTTGTGTTGAAGAAAATCTTTGAACATGACATCGATCAAAATATGTCCAAATTTTAAATTATCGTGAAAAGAGGACAAATATTCTGCAGGACAAGGGTTAAGTTACACCATAGCAGTTTTCCTGATTGTCATAAGATCAAGACTGGGGCTTTGAAATGCCTTGTCAAGGTATATATTCATGTGACAGTTTGCATGGTTTGGATATGAGCCTATGATAGTGTGTTGTCCATGGTGGAGTGGTGGATTGTAAGCATTTAAGCCATTCCCACACAATTACGCTTTTAAACGCCCCTCAATATAAAAGCTTTGGAAAACATTGTGGAAAATGAAGAGATTGTTTTTGTTTTTACCCCAAAAGACAAAGATTTTATAAATTTCATCAACTTGAAATTGTTGTCTGTAACCTCTTTGAATATGGACTAGTCTAAAATTTCACTGTGTGGGAATGAGTTAAATTCCTATTCCTGGAAGCAGCCCTTTGTTTAAAAATCTTGCCCACTTATTTTCTCTTAACTACAAAATGGATTTGATTCAAATTTCACATGTACTCTCAGTATCAAGCAAAGATGTTCATATTAGATGTAATTTTTGTTTCAAATTTACTTGTCTCAGAGTTATTGCCCTCAGTTGAAGAATCTGAAAAAGGCTTTATTCCAGTGACCATATCTAGGGGTTGACCAATTCCCACACAAAAATGCTTTTAAACGTCCCTCAATATGAAATTTTTGGAAACATTGTGGAAAATGAAGAAATTGCTTGTTACAAGCAATTTCTTCATTATTCACAATGCTTTCTACCCCAGAAGATAAAGTTGAATTTGTCGTCTGCAACTTCTTTGAATTTGGACTGGTCTAAAATTTTGTTGTTACGGAATGGGTTAATGTATAGACATTTAGAACAGTATCACAATTAATCCTTGATATGTTTTTCTGAGACATTTATCTGTGTGTTTTTTTGGTAGTGTTTTTTTTTTTTTTTGGGGGGGGGGGGGGTGGGTATCACTTTCAGTGATGGTGTCTTGTTGCCCTTAAATGTAATAGAAAGAATTTGGATTGTGAATTTAGAAATCTAAAGATGAAACCTAAGTTTAATCCATTCCCACACAATGACACTTTTGACTGTTAATTTTCGTCTGCATTTCCTTTCTATTTGGACTAGTGTAAAATTTGCTGTCTGGAAATGGGTTACTAAATTTCTCTTCAGTCGTAGCAGGTCAAGGTCAAATTCAAGAACAAGAAATTCATCTAGAAGACACAGATCTTCATCGCGCAGTAGAAGTAGGTCACATGATAGACAGTCTCGCAGCCCATCAATACGTCGAAGAAAAGGTTCTCCAAGTCATTTGGATCGCAGAAGAATTACTAGGTAACTTCTGTATCCATGTTGTTTTTATCTATCACACTTCTCAGGATATTGTATTGTAATAGATATTGTAGACACTTCTTTGTCCTTAAATCATATTTACTTCACTTTTTTGTAGTTTTACTACAGAGAACAATAAAAAGGGCTCCAGTGTAATTGAAGAGTTGTAGCTGTCAATAAAAAACGATTGACCAATGAAATCATTTATTCAGACTGAAAGTGATCTTTGAACTCCTGATGTTTATCTTAAGCATTTTTGTTTGTAAGGCGCCTAAAACATTCTAACTACATCTTGAATAATATTCAAGCTGTAATTACAATGTTTGATGTGCTCAACTAACCATTTGCCTTTTATTTCATGTCGCTGCTGTCAAAGCGCAGTCGGGTATCGCGCCAGACTCCTAATATTCAATCATGGGTGTCATGGGTTGGATCCCTGGCAGCGGCACATATTCTTTCCGACAATTGCCTCTCACCAATGGGTGGATAATCCTAAACCTATGTGGGATAGCACCTGGAGGCTAGGAAAGGATGTAGTGGTTGTACCGGTGTGAGATATACCAGGAATCCATTGTTAGGTGCTCCAGCCGCCACAATATGACTGAAATACTGTTAAAAGTGGCGTTAGACCCCATTTAATCAATCAATCAATTCATTTCATGTCCCTGACCACATATTTTACCAAATAATGATGTCTATTAATTCAGTCGAACTCCCATGTTAGAAGTGGGATAGCAGCTGGAGGCTAAGAAAGGATGTAGTGGTAGTACTGGTGTGAGAAATACCTGGAATCCATTGGTAGGTGCTCCAGTCGCCGTGATATGTCTGTAATACTGTTAAAAGTGGCGTTAAACCCCATACAATCAATCAATCAATCAACCCATGTTAGAGGTCAGGGGGATGTTACTAAGGAACCAGCAAATAGAACTCGATAAGATAGATTTTGACTTCTGAAATTTAAAGCTGCTTTGTAGTATTATTTTGAACAAGTATTTAATACATATTATGCCGAGTTAAATCCTTCTTCAGAATTGCATTAGAATCAAAGGGCTGAAAGTATTGTAATTATCGTTAATTCTATTTACAACTGTCAAATATCAAACAGGTGGTTAAGACTAAGATCAGACTGCACATATGTGCAGTCTAAACCTACCCTATACCTCCTGCCAAAGTAGAAATATTCCCGGTTTAGTCGGGCAAGTATTGATTTTTATTGTGCCCTATATTTTGTTAGGTTATTAGAAAGACTTTATGCTTTTTTACGTTTCCCAAGAGGGGTATTAGCCAATGATTTTAAGAAAATGCTAATGGATTCATGCAAATTATTCAAATACAGTTAACCCATTCAAACAGCAAAATTTTAGACCAGTCCAAATTGAAAGAAGCTGCAGACGACAATTTCAAGTTGATGGAATTTTGATTTTTTTTGTCTTTTTGGATAGAAAACATTGTGGATAATGAAGAAATTGCTTGTATCAAGCAATTTCTTCATTTTCCATAATGTTTTCCAAAGCTTTTTTCTTGAGTTGCGTAAAACGGAGGGCTTGTGTGGGAATGGGTTAACACTCGATATCTATATATTTGAACTATCTAAATGACTATGTAGAGGTCATGTTCAAGTCCCAACTATATCCATTCTTTATTTGATATATTCTTTTATCTTGGACCAATAAAATCTGCAATTCCTGTAATGTAGAATTTTGGGGGGGGGGGCCAAATTTCAATTTTAAAGTCAAAATTTACCTGATTAGGAGATCATATGACTAACAAAAACATTTTTACAAGATAATCGCATTCCCGATGAACAACCTTTGTTCCTTACTGGATAAGATTGGTTGTTGATGTTTGTCCAGGTCGTGAAAAACATGAAATTACTGAATAGATTTCAACCAAATTTAATAGAAAAGATTCTTGGGTGACAGGAATGATTCTTTGGTGACACTTAATCAGATTTCTTCAAAGAATTTTTTTCCAATGAAAAACATTGCTTTATTAGGCAGGGCAGATTTCCATATATGGTGAAAGCTTTAAAAATCATCTTCTCAAAAACCAGTAGATTGATTTCAACCAAATTTCACAAGAAATATCCTTTTTAAATCCTTTATAAGATTTATTCAATGAATTTCATTGGATAAGAAAACATGGCTTTTGATGGGGGTGCTAATTTCTATATGTGGAATATATTCTGAGAACTTTGAAAATCTTCTCAGAATCCTGTTGGTTGATTTCAACCCACATTCAAATAAATGATCCTCTGGTGACTCTTTGTCAGATTTCTTCACATAATTTTGATAGGTTAAAAATCATGGCTTTTATGAGTGGGGCTTATTTCCATATATGGTATACTGTGGGCTTTTTGTAAATGCCTTATCATTTGACTTAGTATATGAATTTTACATAACTCAGCTTGATTTTGTAAAACAGTATTATTTCAAAGATTTCAGTGACTAGAATTATTTGCCAGAGATGGCTAAGATGATTCAGTTTATATTGAATTTCTGAAAACACCATTTGCTTAATCAGTATATTCAGGACTATGGAGCGATATAGGCACTCAGGCACCTCTAGTTTAGCTTGACTGCTGAAGTAGAGATAATGAGAATTAACTGTACATTAGCTTGACAAATCAAACCCTCTCTCTCTTTTATAAGGGCAATTTAAATGTATATTTTGTTGATTTATTGTCGTAAATTTGGTTATTACATTTATTATTTTCTGTTGTCACTTCACACAGGTTCACTTGGTGCTGTGGTTTTAGTTGAATACTCTTTTTATGTTGTGTTTCATTTTGCTTTGAGTTCTGTTTTATTATATTTTTGTTTCCTGAAGGTCAAGGTCACCCAATAATAGAGATGATAGCAGCAGATATAGGTCAAGGTCGCCACAGAGGTCAACCTCACCGTACACACAGAAGAGCAGGAATAGATATTAAATGAGGATAAACAAATTGGTATAAAGTTCAGAGTTTTAAAGTTTAGAATGGATTTCAGATTTAACACTAACATACTGAGTTTCATCAATTTTACACTGTTTGAAAAAAGAGATGAATTTCACAAGAGTAAATTCTGAAGCAGACAACAAAATTCTTGAGTGGTCTGACTTTAACCCATTACCAAACAATGACGCTTTTTGATGCCCCTCAAGAAATCAAATGGGAAACATTGGGTAAAATGGAGAAATTGCTTGAAACAAGCTATCCCTTCATTTTCAACAATTTTTTTCAACCAAATAGTCCAAAATTTTGTCTGTAACTCCTTTTAGTTTGGCCAAGCAATTTGAACAAGCAATTTCTTTATTTCTGACAATGTTTTCTGTCCAGAAATACCAAGATTTTTAAAATTTCATCAATTTGAAAATGTCGTCTGTAGCTTCTTTGTTGTTTGGAAATGGGTTCAGAAAAGAAAGTGAAAAAATAAACCTTATGATATTCTTCTTTGAGTTATCTTCATGTACTGTATGTTAACCTATAGCCAGAAGACAGAATTTTAGACTGGTCCAAATTGAATGGAGTTGCAAACGACAATTTAATTTTCAAATTTCTTGATAGAAAACATTGTGTAAAATGAAGAATTGATTTTCTTGAGGGTTGTCAGAAAGTGTCACTGTGTGAGAATGGGTTATCATAAAACATGCTTTATCCAATGTGAAGTCTTGGCTTCAATTACAGTTCAAATTTTGCCTGAAAATTTTCGTTTCATAAGGCGCTAGTCATTTTTTCAGAACTATAACCATGACATTTAACCCATCCCTACATAGTGAAGCTTTTGGATGCTCCTCAAGAAGAAAAACAATTGGGAAAGCACTTTAAAATGAAGATATACTTGTAACAAGCAATTTCTTCAATTTACAGAATGTTTTCTACCAAAGTTGAAAAATTCATTCATTTTAGATTGTTGTCCTTTCAATTTGGACCAGTCTAAAATATTTCCATCTGGTAATGGGTTAAGGACTTCTGGATCCTGCTTGTTCATGAAAGATTCTAGTTTATACAATGTACTATGATTGATGAAATTTGGTGTTCTCTATTAACTTAACCCATTAAATGCGAATCTTTAAAAAGAACACATTTCGACAGGTTTGTTAAGTGTCTGCTGTATCAATAAATGAGTAGCATATTTCTTCTCCTTTTATTTTCTAGTTTAAGCCCATTCCCACACAATCCCTTCTTTTTGGGCCCCTCAAGAAAGAAGCTGTGGAAAACATTGTGGAAAATGAAGAAAATGCTTGTATCAAGCAATTCTTCATTATCCACAATGTTTTCTGTCCAAAAAGACGAACACATTTGAAATTCCATCAACTTGAGATTGTCATCTGCAGCTTCTTTCAATTTGCACCAGTCTAATTGTGGGACCACACATTCCCACTTTTTCATGCCCCCCTCCCAATACAAGGCTTTGGAAAATATTATGAATAATGAAGAAATTGCTTGTTACAATCCTTCATTATCCACAATGTTTTCTTCCCCAATAGAATGTCATCAGACAAAGATCTTTTAAATTTAATCAACTTAAATTTTTCATCTGCAACTTCTTTGAATTTGGACTAAGCTAAAAGTTTTGCGGTATGGTTATGGGTGAAAGGTAATGCATGACTTTAAGATAGCTAAGGTTCATGTCAAAAGTAATAAAAATTTGTTGAAATAGTGGATTTGACTGTGAGAGTCAATTTTCCCATGAGATAAGAATGATTGCTTGCAACTAATTAATTAGTGGAGAGAATTATTAAAATGTTTACAAGCATGTGAATTCTTTGAAATTTTCAATATTTGACAAAACAGATCAACCCTTGTCATGCTGAGTATAATCCTTATTCAGAATTGCAAAAAAATCAAAGGACTGATGACACTGTAGATCTGGTTGACAGGCTCAATATTTTATTTGGAAATTGATCATATGGACAATTCTGGCTTAAAGAGGACAAGCAGGTGGTGTAGACTAAGATCAGACTGCATATATGTGCAGGCTGATCTTTATCTATGCCTCCTACCAAAGCAGGAATATTCTGGGTTCAGCATGACAATGGCTAAAATCCATCAAATTTAAAGCTGAGAAGACTACTAAATTTTTCTATCCAATTAAATCTTTATCCTGCATTTTGACACACTAAGGAAAATAAGATAGGGGAAACATTGTGAGAAATGGAGGAATATTTTTTTACTCTATACTTTACTTATCTTTTCAATTCTACACACTTTTAATTTTGGTCTTCAAGCTTGTAATTGGTCAAAAGTATTCATATTAATTATTTTATTGTTAAAGAAAACATAAATTGAAAGTAAGTAAATGTTTATGCCTGTGTGGAAAAGTGTCAGATTTTGCAGTAATTTTAAAGGAAAAAAGAATATGAAAAAATCACTGTGTCCGGGTCTTCAAAAGAAATGACAGTGATGTTGAATTTAGACAAATCATACAAGTTTGCAGTTTGAGGAGTGAGAACAAGATTGTGTCTATATATTGTGTATACAGTCCACCCATAGCCTGACAATAAAATTTTGAGAGTGGTCCAAATTTCACCCATTTACAGGCAACACAATTTTATTTTTAAAATTTTCATATTGGAAGACGTTGAAAATGAAAATTTCAAGTTTATTAAATTTCAAAAATGTTTGTCTTACTGGGAAAAGAATAGCATGGAAAATGAAGTACATTGTGTGTTTCAGCTAATGGAGCAACACAGGCCTTCTTGATTGTCTTTTGGGGTAGAAAACATTTTTGGAATGAAGAAATTGCTTGTAACAAGCAATTTTTTCATTTTCCACAATGTTTTACTAACTCTCTTTTCCTGAGGTTCTTCAAAAGTTTGGATTGTATGTAAATGGGTTTAGGCAGTTATACACTGCCAATATCATTGGCATTTATATAGAGTCAATGTATTAATTTCAAATATCAATCACACACTTTCAATGATATTGTCAATTAGTTATATTGACTGTGAGTGGGTGATATTGAAGATGGTTCAGCAAATAATATCAATATTTTGTCAATAATATTCACAGTGTATTGACCCCTAAACCCATCACCACACAAAAGAGCTTTAGACTGGGCCAAATTAAAAAAAAAAGGTTAGATCCCTGGTCACGGCAAATGTCCTTTCCTACATTTGTCTCTCACCAAGGGTTGATGAACTAAAATGGGATGAGCAACTGTAGGCTCGGAAAGGATGTAGTGGTAGTGCTGGTGTTAGAAATACACAGAATCCATGAAAAGGTGCTCCAGTCACCACGATATGATTGAAATACTTCTAAAAGCAGTGTTAAACTCATTTCAAGCCAAATTGAAAATGTGGGTGACAGTTTTAAGTTGTGAAATTGTGAAACTTTTTGTGAAAAAATAATGTGATTAATGAAGGAATTATGAGTGACTAGTAATTCTTTCATTTTCAAAAATATTTTCCCAAGCTTTTTTCTTGAGGGTATAAAAAGGCAGGATTGGGAATGGGTCAAATGCCTAAACATTGTATAGACACTCCGTTCAATCTTGCCTTCAGCCCTATTTTGTGATATCAAAATGCAATTAGACAGTAAATGGTAGACAATCATTGGTTTTAGCTCAAAGGAACAGGGCAACTTGCATGTTAAGATTAAATCTCAACTAGAAATTGAAGTGTTATGCATGATTTATTTTCATAAGGGCAAGAGCTACTAACAAGCATTAAAATTTCATGATCAAGATGAGAGGGAAACAATTTTAAATTTTGCCACTTCTCAGAAACTTTTTCAGCGTTTCATCTACAACAAACTTTATCAAAACAAAACACAAAAAATTAATCTTGCTCCTTGAATTAATCAATTTCATCTTAACTTATAACCCCCCCCCCACCCCCAAATAAAATCAACTATTTTGTTTTCCATGTATTAGCTGTTTAATTTTGAGAAAACCATATTTATTCCTAAAGCCAATGCATGATAGTTTTCTCTGTTCAAAGACGCTGATGTTTTCTGATATCACTACTGTTTCATTGAAGATATCCCCATCAAACTTGTAATACATGTTTACCATTAAAAGAGCAATCCATTATTTCAAGGGAGTAAATCTAGCTGCATTTCGTACAAATTATGCCCCATTTTACTTAGATTTTCCACTCAGTATCCATGGAATAGATCTGTATTGGTGGGTGCACACCATGGTAAAAGAAAAAGTGCCAGAATGATGAAAATATCTTGACCCATTCCCACAACAGCTTTAGAAAACTTTTATGAAAATGAAGAAATTACTTGTCACAAGCAATTTCTTCATTACCAACAACGTTTTTTACCCCAAAAGATGAAGATTTTTAAGATTTCATCAACTAAATATTGTCTTCTGCAACCTTTTCAGATTTTAGACTACTCTAAAATTTGTTGTCTGGTAATGGATTAAATATAAAAGCAATTTTAGAAATGATTGTAGAATTCATGCTAGTTCAGTTTTGTTTGTTTTGCTTTTGTTTTTGCATGCCATTGCTTGCTTCCAATTCTGTACTGTATACTTGCTTAACTATTACATTTGAGAATGTGCATGATATTCCCAGCAAATACGCATGCGTGCAAAGCACCCACGCAGTCTGTTTAAAGTCGTCACTGTGCCCACTGAAGATAGGACTTACTAAACCTTTCCTGTATAAACCCTGGATTTTACATAACTGATTTTATACCAAGTCTTGAAAAACATTTGAAACTCTGTGAATCGTCTTTAGTGATTGTAATATTTCAAGTATTTTATTCTAAGTATTCAGTAAAAAGAAAACCCAGATAGTTCGCCTAGACTTTTATACTTAAAAAGACAATTTGTCAAAATATTTACTCTTTGCTAGTATTTTCTTGTTCTCTCAACAGTAGTGTATGATTGCATGGAAACTGGATATGTAAATTGCATTTACTTAACCCGTTCCCACACAGTGATGCCTATTGATGTGCCCCTCCCCCCTCCCCCCCCCAAAAAAAAAAGATTTGGAAAACATTGTGGAAAATGAAGAAATTGCTTGTTGTCTGGTAATGGGTTAAAGTGTCTATAATACTTCTTGGATCATATTGATCTTTGATGAATTGAATAGAAAAAAGAACCTTTTGCCTTGCTAATACTTTAATCTGTTATCAATAGTTAATTAACCAGCGCATGTGAAATCAACAATCAATCCAACTAAACAGACTTCATTATGCGTTAACAGTAAACCTTATCGTTGTTCTGGGTACTTAAAGGGCAAATCCATAGGGGTAACATAATTTCAATTTTCAAAATTCTATTAATAAACGAGTTTATTGATATTCATTGAATTTTCTTAAGAACGTTTCAAAACCACTTTATTGGAGTTTTTATTTTTACCTTTTCGTCTTTACGGCCTCGCTTACGTCCCTTACCTATTGGTTACACATGCTTAACTCCCCTGAATTGTGACGTCATAGTAGAAGTTTAATAAAAATGGACGTAGAGTATGAAAGCGATTTGAGCGATATTCCCGATGAGGAAATTGATGTTTCTGGTACTGTAAGGCCATATATTTACGAACCAGTTTGAAGGACAATCGCTCCGGAATCGAGAGATGGTGATGACAATAGTTCTTCGTCTTCTTTTTGTCCCGATTTTGACGATATGTCCCTGAGGTGTCAACATGGTGAGTGATTAATATTTGCGGCGAATATTGCCCTTATAAACATTTGAAACGTTATGAATTTAAATTATCCCCTTTTTAAACGTTTAAATCATAAATGATGCGTAGTATGAACATAAAACATATCTGTATTGACTTGAACAACGAATTTAAATCGAGATCCAAATGAGGTGACGTTTACGAATGGGACCCATTTTGAATTTCACGGAGATTATTAACACAGTAAACAAATACTCCCTCGGATTTTTTTGCCGTTACGATCAAACATCTCGTTTATGAATTTAAGACGAGAATAAGAAATTAAGTGCATGGCATTTCCAGTCGAATTGCCCAAACAGTGCATTAGATGATTATCTGGCTGTCATAAGAAACTTTCAGTCTGAGCTATCTACTAGGTACAAAGTGAAGCTTGATCAGACAGGATCATTTATGCAAATGTCAAACACTGTCTTAAATGGTTTTTGTTCCTTGAAATCAGTACTACATTATCAAATGTTTGAAAACAATTGTTGTTATATGGTTTACAATTGTACGCTATCTATACTGCCAAACACCCCTTTCGGGTATTACTGGCAGGTGAATAGGTTCTATTACCCTCATCAGATAAGTTACATTACTGTTTGTTTACTCTCTGTAAATATGGACAGTAAATTCTCAAATTTGAAAAATTCAATTTCACAGGTGTGAATATGCTATCTGTGACAGAATCCAAGTGCTGCATGACAACAAACATTATAGATGGGAGGGTTGAAGCAGAAGGATTGACGTGCATGACAGATCACATTGGATTCCAGGCCAATTTTCTGAACATTCATGTTTTGGAAGTTGCCTAATGACCATGTGTTAGACAGGCCCACTTGAGGGAAATCAAAGAAATCATGAGTAAGTGAAATATTTTCTTGTTTTGTTATCATGACCCTATATTGTTCTTTCCTGTTTTGAAAAAAAATTAGACCTGTCCAAATTCAAAGGACTTGAAGACGAAAATTCAAAGCGGATTCTAGTTGAAAACAACCATTCTGTAGGGTAGAAAATATTGTGGAAAAAAAGAAATTGCTTGATACAAGCAACTTCTCTTTTTTCCAAAATGTTTCTCATTCATAAATTTATAGGACCTTCAAATCAGGGATTGAACAGAAAATGGTTAAGGCAAGGAAACTGCCCCAAATTACAACATAATCCCATGTTCTGACATCCTGAAGCTATATAGTTTGCAAATGATTGTGTGGGAAAAGGAGTAAATGCTGTTAACATGCAATTTTTCCTCCAAAAGTGAACTTTGGACTGCGATTTTGGCCATCTATCATTTTCTTGGTATGTTCATCTTGACAGTGTAACTGCAGCTAATTCAATCTTTAGGTAAGATTTAGATCACCAGCCAACCATCTTGGAAATACTGTAGAAAAAGAAGAAAATGCTTGTTACTTGATTCTGCCTTGTTTAGACAAAGCCAGTAAAGTTCATCAACTTTATATTGTCATCTGCAATTTTTTAAATTTGGATCAGTCCAAACTCTGTTGTCTATTATTAAGTTAAACGTCACCAAAAAATTCATGGTGCAAAAGCCAAGATCTCTTTCACAATTTTCTTTTTATTCTAGGCTATACAGAAATCCGGATGATTTATTAGATGGATTTATGGACTGCTTGGGAAAGGATTGAAAAAATTGATTCCTCCATGTGTGGTGACTGCTATCAGAGGACTATAGTGCATTCAAATACCTCCAGTAGTTAACTTTATGATCTTATTTTGCCATGGAGAAAAAGTGTTCAATTCATTTCCATACAATCCCTTTTTTTCATGCTCTGAAGAAAACCAAGCTGAAGAAAATACACAGAGAAAAGTATCCATTGCTCAGGACATTATCTCTAAACTTCATACCTATTTTACACATACTTTTCAATTTTAACATACTGAATTTTTGCCTGCTATTCATGTTCTAGACCCGCCTTAAATTTGCCATTTTTGGTATGAACCCATTGGCACAAAACCCAGCTTTTTGACACCCTAAAGAAATATGGAAAAGCAGAAATTGTTAATGACAAACAATTTTTCCTTTCCTCTCAAAGTTTCTAGACTATGTGTCAACCTCAATCCTGTTTAAGCAGGCATTGTCAACTTTTAATTTTGGACTAGTGTAAACTTTTGTTATCTTGGCATTATAGGTTAAGAGCCCCTGATACAGTGGAATCCTTTCAGTCTCAACACTAGCATGTCAACTATTTTACTATTGGGAAGGTAGTTTTCATAGGCTTCTGTTAAAAAGGGGAAAAAAGTCCTGTAAATTTTGTATTTAATCCTTTCCTGTAAAAAAATGGGATTTTACGTAAATAGAGAAAACATTGTGGGAAAAGAAGAAATTACATCTAACAAGTCATTTCTCCTTTTCCTACAATATTTTCTATCGCATAGGATGGTTTCAGTTCTTACTGCATCCAATCTTCATTGTTGTCTGCAACCTCTTTCAATTTGGACCAGTCTTAAAATTCCAGAAAACAGAAAAGGATATGTCAGTTGCATATAAGCACTGAAGTGCAATTATCGGGGTTGTTATCAACCCCTTTCTAGATGATTTACCTGCCAGTAATACCTGAAAGGGGAGTTAGGCAGTATATAGTTAGATAAATTTTAGACTGGTGCATATTCAATCAATTTCTAAAAGGAACATGTTCAAGGCTTACAATGTGTTTTCATCCTGAGACTTGACAATTTCGAAAAGCTATTTTTTCACGTTGATTGAACTAAAACAAACTATAATGAAATGGCGAGATAAACTGATAAAACGGGACTTGGAAAATAAATAATATCTGCAAGCTTCATACGTTTTATTCTGTTTCTTATTCTGTTTCGCTTGAATTTTATGCAATGTTATTCTACAATTCATTTGAATGACCTACTACCATACTATAAGACACAAAAAATGAGACCGGTTCAATTTTAAGGCTACAGGTGACAATTCACAGTGTTTGGAGTGAAAATTTGGGTACCAAATATGATCTCTAATAACAAGAAATCTCTCCTTTTCCCACTTTCTTTTCCATTTTATAATGTTTTCACATACCAAATAAGAATTGTGTGTTAATGGGTTAAATGCATGTACAAAGAAAGGAAAGTCGTGTGTAATGTGAACATGGGCAAAATTTAAGTGTACCCTAGAAACAATAATTCAAAAACAATCATGGAAAAAGAAATTTTGGTTTTCAGAAAACCTTTCAGTTATTTAAATCAATTATTAACCAATTTATAACAACCCTCAAGAAAAGGCTTTGATTGACATTGTGGAAAATTGGAAAAATTCTTGTTACAATAAATTTCTTCATTTACCACAATGTTTTCTGCCAAGGAAACAAAGAATTAAAATTCTTGTCTGCAACATCTTTCAATTTGGACAAGTCTAAAACTTTGAAATTCAGTAAAAGGTTAATTATATGTCATCTACTAGCACTACCAGCATCAATCACAAACTTGTCTGAGACACCAGATAACTTTAATTCTTTGGCTGCTGAGAGCTAACTTACAAAGTTTGAGTTAGCTATTGGTGGAATGTTGTTAGTTGTCCATCTACAAAATCATTTCCCCCAGTTATGTGTTTGAGATTAACATCTGTACTCATGACCAAAGAAGTGATTTGATAGGCAATGATTTTTTGTTCACAATACGACATATCAAGCTCATATATATGACTTGTCAAGCAAAATGGGACTATCTGTCATTTAACAGAATTTTGATCAACAAAAACGTAAAAAAAGAGAGATTAGATACAGTACTGGTCAGTCAATGTTGGCTTGTCAGGCTTAGCTATGTAGATACTTATTTTTTTTTCCACTTTTTAAACTTGTCCAGATTGAAAGATGTTGCCAGCAAATCAATCTGAAGTCAAACATCCTAATAAGTAGAAAATATTGTGGAAAAGAAGAAATTGCTTAATATTTGATGTTTGTGCAGGAAAGAGTTCAAGTGATTTCAAGTAGGCCTCAATTTGCATGACTTGTTTTCTTAGTCAACGTGAAAACTTGTATTGCCTATTCCCACAGAAACGGAGAAGAAGAACCCTGGAGCTGGTGTTTTAATGTTTAACCCATTTTAATATAATGTACATGCGGTATAACAGTCATTTGCAAACTATTAAATTTTGAGTAAAAAATCGATTTTTGATTTTGATATTGTGTCCCTAGTTTTTCTCAGATGTCGCAAACTTATGAGCTATTATGAGACATTTGTCCCATACTTTTTTCTATCTTGCCAGAACACTGCAATTGGGCTTAACCCATTCCCACTTAGTGAGTCTGAAAGAGACACCCCAATTAAAAAAGCTTTAGAAGACATTGTGAAAAATGAAGAAATTGATTGTTACAAGCAATTTCTTAATTATCCTCTATGTTTTCTAAAAAGAAAGTTGAAAAAATGCAAATAACATTCACTTTGAATTGTCGTCTGCAACTTCTTTCAATTTGGGCCAGTCTAAAATTTTGCTGTCTGGTAATGGAATAAAATGATGGCTGCTGTTTATCTGTTTAATTGGTCTTTGCTTGTCTATTTGTCCATTGTTTTGTGCCATTGGTTGGTCGAATATCAGGGTAAGTTTGAAGTCAAATCTGCAAACCAAGTCACTGAACACAGAGATGATTGGCTAGTCTGTGAAGTTGTCATACTTGTAGCTGATGCAGCTGTAGTTGTAATGATTGTGGTTGTTAAAGCAGCTGAAGAGCTCACAGTAACAATTGGATAAAGTGGAAAAGCTTTGTAGACTTCTCCAAATACAGTTACTTCCTCATCCATGCATGTTCTGCTGTCTGATCTCATGTTGATGATAGTACAATTTATCTAAAATCAAAGAAAAAATACAATAACCAAACAGTTTAACCCTTTCCTGTTTTGAACATTTTTAGACCTGTCCAAATTCAAAGGTTTTGCAGATGAAAATTTAGAGTGGATTCAATTTGAGAAAAAACTACCCAGTAGGGTAGGAAATATTGTTGAAAAAGAAGAAATTGCTTCTTACAAGCAATTTCTTCTTTTTCCACAATGTTTTCTCAATTATAAAATTACAGGGACATAAAAACCAGTGATTGTACGGAAAGGGTTAAAAACAATTTTTATGCATGATTAGAAAGGCTGGTAATCCAAACAAGTTGTTTACAAGATTTTTCCTTTTTTAGTTAATAGTTTAAAAAAATGAGAAACTTTGCAAAAAAAGAAAATTTACCCTGACTTGTCTGGTGAAAACAATAGGTGGAGCTCAAAATGTAAAAAAGTTCAAACCCATTACCACACAATCCTGGTTTTTATGACCCTCAAGCTAAAAGCTTGGGAAATATTGTGGATAATGAAGGAATAGCTTTTTCCTTGTCTTCCAAACTTACTACTCCCACATAATTTTCTGTCCAAAATGAGACAAGGATTTTTTAAAATTTAAAAGAATTGTCATCTCCATCTTCTTTGAATTAGGGCATGAATGAAATTGAGTCCTCTGTTTAAACCCTTACTAGGCGACAAAATGTTAGACTGGTTAAAATTGAAAGAAGTAAGAGATGACAATTTCAAAGTGACGAAATATTAATTAGTTTTGTCTTTTTGGGTAGAAAACATTGTGGAAAATAAAGAAATTGCTTGTCATATTTCTTCATTTTACACAATGCTTTCCCATTTGTTTCTTTAGGGGTGTGAGAAGATGCCATTGTGAGGGATTGGGTTAACAGAAATCCTTGATCCGCCATTGTATGAGCTTATCCTTTATTGGGTTTCCTCCATGAAGGCTACAGACAGGGTTTAGTAACGACCCCTGCCCCCTTCTATGTGCAGACTTATCAATGTCTATATCCCGGTCAAAACAGGAATATTCCAGAATTCTTTGATATCCCAGATTCAGCATTATAAGGGTTAAATCTTTTCTAATTTTGTCATTCTAAAAGTGTCAAAACCTGTCATGTTTGTCTAAGTACATAATATTTCCAAGAATTGTTATAAGGGTGATAATGATTTTTTCATTGGGGTAATTGATATAGATTCATTAGTCAGTTTAACAAGTCAGTTTACTGATAATAATTTCAAACTTTCCAAAACTCAAATTACAGATAGAATTCTCATTCATATAAACAAATTAAGATTAATTCATACATGACATAAATCATGACCTTCTCTAGTATCATCTTTGCTTATTTCCAAAGCCATAATAAGTTGCAATAGAATATAAAGGGATTTAACAAAGGAGTTATACAGTCCTGAGGAAGAAACATAGATCACGGGTAAAAATTAAGGGTGCCATATACATCACTAGTTTGTCTAACATGAAAGGATGGTATATGCATCTGTTATGTAATCATTTCCTATATTGATTAAAACACTCATTAAGACATGACATGACCTTTGTTTACCTAGTGACTATTGAGATCTTATTAAAATATTAACATAATGATAGCCACTGTTTTCTGTTCAATCATCTGTCCTAGTTTGTACTCACAGTAGGAAATAGCTGTGACATATATTGCAGGAAAAGGAGAAACTGCTGGGGTCCCTTCCGATTTTAAGGGATCCCGGAACACTGTTAGTGTTGACCCCTTGTTGTGGCTGAATGGATTTGTTGGTGGTAAAAAAAAAGACAATACCTTCTAACAACTGTGTAAAAGGAACATTTTGAAACGATGTTGGAATTCTAGATAAACAGTATGTTTCAGGGGGAACTATGTTCATATCAATAATTAACACAGTTCTAAAGTAGTTTATAAGAGCAATTAAATTCAAAGCACCTCTTCTCAATTTGGACTAGTCTAAAATTATGTCATTTTTGAATGGGATTAATGAAAAATGAAGGTATGGCTAGGGTAGAAATTGGTGAGAATAAAGGGAAATGACTTATAATTACTAAGTTCTCCTTTTGCCACACAGTTTTTGTGAATATATCAAAATTGACCAATTGCTGGCTCTGCCCATTACTACTAAAGCTCCGCCCATTGACTCCGACAGGAAGTTCCGCTTTAATTTTTACAGCACTCTCTTGCAAAATTTTTGCCCAGTAGCATGTAACAAACAGTAAATTGGTGTGTTAATGACCTAAATGTCGTAGCTACAGATTAAAAAGGCTGTAGCTACGGGGTTTAAGCCGCCAAATCAAAAATAAAGGTAAAGAAAAATGGCAACCAATGTTAGATTTGATAAGCTTAGGTCCAGGCTGAATTAATTATTTGATTGGTCAGTATATTCCTCTATTGAAAGCATCCTTTTGTCAATTCAAAGGACAATATCCCAGAAAAAAGGGAACACTTTCATTTCTGCTGTCTTATGAAAATTGGTGATGAGATTCATTATTTTCTTTTTTTATATATATAATCCCCATCCCATAATATAATGGCCGAGATATCAGTTTATTCACCATAATGAACTAACCTCAGCCTCGAAATTTCCCTAGCTGATGTTCGGCATGTCGGTCCCTCTACCCGTCAGTTCCCCGGGTTAAAGATTGTTGGCACGGCGTCAGGTTTCAATCGGAGTCGAAAGTTCTCAAAACCAACGTCATTTACTAGTTTCGGGCTGATAAAAAAATTAAAGTGTCTGGCACAAAGCTTTGCATAACTCGATGGCTCAGAATTTGTCGTTGCTTGGTTCAGTTTATGAATCCACAACTTTTTTCTTTTAAAATCAATCGGAAACGTAAAAATGCAGGTCTTCTGAGTTCCCGATTCATCATTTCAACCGTAAGCATCACAGATCGTCATTATTCTGTTTTAAAATTGTTTTTTTATGTATTATCGCCTGTATTTACTACAGCATCCATTTGACACAACTTCTACTATGACGTCACAAATGCAGGGGAGATAAGCGGTTTGGGGAATGTACAGGGGAAGTAAGCGATGCGCTGTTTTTGAGCAGTATTAAATCTTGACATTTCGAATTGGTTTTTGTACATGTGCACGGCCTGCAATCGCGAAAATATTGTCCATGTGTTTAAATAACACCATATACATGAAAAATAATGAATGAAAAGACAAAAAAATTTTTTTCTTGAATTTGCCCTTTAAATAAAATGAAAATAACAAATTATAGAAATGCAGTAGTCAAATTACGTATATCAGCACACCATCTTCTTATAGAAACAGGACGTCATAGAAATGTCGCAAGGAATGAAAGAATTTGTAACTTGTGGAACCTCAATCAAATAGAAGACGAATTTCATTTCCTGTTAGTTTGTCCTTTTTATAAAGAACTAAGACAAGTTTATTTTAAAAAAAAATATTACAGCAAACCTAATATGTTTAAATTAATAGATTTGTTGAACTCAGATAACGTCAAAATTCTTAATAGTATTGGTATTTTCTACATCAAAGCGATGCACAAAAGAAAAACCGAGTTAAATCTAATTAGTAATTAACATTTGATTTCCTAAGCCTTGTTTAACCTTTCCATTCTAAATACTCTATTAAGACTCTTTTACTTCATTATTTCCTCAATCGACAATCATTTATATGTCATTTTTGTTTTGTTCTGTTTTTTTTTTGTTTTTTTTTTTTGGTCCATACCCATACATGTTATTTCATTCATTATGTATGTACATGTCTTATTTTGACGATGAACCGTATGTGTTCAAGTCAAATTATTGAATAAAGAATCTGTTCTGTTCTGTTCTGTTCTTTGTTTTAACCTTAGATGTTATCATCTTTAATTATTTCACTCATGGGTTTATTTTGAAAATAAAACATATTTCATAATTGTTTCCACAAAATTAAAGTCTGATTCGTGAATTAAACATATTCTTTTTTGTCACAAAGTAAGGTAAAAATCTTGTCAAATTAATGGTTCAATTTCAAAGTTATGTGATACACTTGTTTCCCCAATTATGAGAACTTCACCCTTGTCATGCAGATTAAAATCCTCTACAGAGTTGCAATAAGCTTTGTTAAGGTTAACCAAGAAATATTCCTGTCTTTGCATAAGGTATAGACAAAGATGAGCCTGCACAAATGTGCAGACTGATCTCGGTCTACATAACCTGTCCGTCCCCTTTTGAGCCTGAGTTGTTTATAGAAGAATTGATTTTCAAAAAAAAGATTAATGGCACTCCTTTAGTGCTTTCAGTCCTATGATTTTAATTTGATACTGTAAAAAGATTTTATTAACCTTTTTCTACACAATCCCTGGTTTTTGCGTCCTTTTGATTTTATACTTGAGAAAAAGATAAAATTGCTTCTTTTCCCACAATATATTCTACTTGGTTGGTTACTCACTTTTCATTGTTGTCTGCTACTGCTTTGAATTAAGGCAAGTCTAAAATTTTGAAACCAGGAAAGGGTTAAGCACAACAAGGGTTAAAATCTATGAGCTGAAAGAACTGCAAGCATCTAATTGTGGGTAAATAATGATTTTTAAAATTTATGTTATAAACAACTGTGCCTTAATCCTTTCTTGTAAAATTCCGGAATTTTATGTTACTATGATTTTATACTAGAGAAAGCATTGTGGAAAAGAAGAAACTGCTTGTAACAAGCAATTTCTTCTTTTCTCACAATATTTTCTACCACATAGGATAGTTACCATTCAAATAGTATCCAAATTTCATTCTTGTCTACAAGATCTTTCAATTTGGACTAGGCTAAAATTTTTGAAAATGGGAAAGAGTTAAAAGGTACAAGAGCAGGAAATAACATGATGTCTAGGCTGATCTTTGTCAATACTTGCTGCCAAATAGGAATATTCTAGGCTCAGCAATGGTTAACCCATTCCCACACAATGAGATTTTAGACCAATCCAAATTCAAAGAAGTTGCAGACGACAATTTTAAGTTGATGAAATCTTTAAAATCTTTATCTTTTGGGGTAAAAAAGATTGTGGATAATGAAAAAATTGCTTGTGACAATATATTGAGGGGCGTTTAAAAGGGTCACTGTGTGGTAATGGGTTAAGTGTTTTACCGGTGTCCGTCTGTCTGTCCGTCTGTCTGTCTGTCTGCAAAACTTAACCTGCCAACTAAACATTTTCCTAAAACTTCAACCCTGATTAAGTTACAATGCTAATATTTGGTATGTAGATAGGTCTCAACAAGGCGCAACTGGGGAAGGTCATTTCATCAAGGTCAAGGTCAAAATTTTAACCTTTTATCCGTTTCTAAAGAATTCACGTTTCGGAGGCATAGTGTTTCACAAACATATCTTGTTTTTTACCAATATTAAAGAGATTTAACCAAGCTATTATTGACAAAACCAGAATTTCAAGTAGTTTCAACAAAGGACCAGTAAAATATAGGAATCAGGATCAAAACTCGTGAAAAAGGATTAGAATAGATTACTATTCCAGTTGAGAATGTTGAGGGTTGTTTGCAAAAAGCACTTAGTAATCTGTACAATACATTGACTCATACTACAGTTTTGCACTCATCAAAAATACTCCGACATCTCTAATCGAAAATACCTTAATTATAACTTGGGCTTAAAGCGTCAGCGTTCTTAGGTAATCCCCCTTGTGAGGGGAATTAATGCATTTGCTACATAAATATTGAGGAAATCTGAAGCAAACCTTGTATGTTAGTGTAAAAATTAACTCATTACTAAATTGAATGAAATTTCAGGCAAGAGTTTAAATGTGTCAAAATGTTCAAACTCTGTTCAAACTCTGTGTCACTGAGAAGGTAAAAATTATCATGGAAAAAGATTTGGGCATGTCCTTGGCGGAGCAAGGTCCAAACCCAACCCATTCCCTCACAACCTTTCTTTTTTACACTAATAAAAACTTTGGCAAAAATTGAGGATAATGAAGAAACTTCTTGTTATAAGCAGTTTCTCCATTATCCAAAGTTATTTATTCCCCAAAACGCTGAAATTTTAATTGTTGAATTTTGACTGGTCTCAACATTTTTGTCTGGTTATAGCTTAACCCATAAATACCCAATAACGCCTTTTGATGCCTTCGGAAAATACTATGATACTAAAAAAATATTGAAGAAAAATTTTCAACGTTATTTACAGTGTTCAGTCTTTATTTTCCAAATCATTCACACTTTGAAATGTTGTTTACAATTTCTTTCAATTTGGACCAGTCCAAAATTTTGTTGTTTGGGAATGGGATTAGCATTGCCTTCAGAGCCCCAGCCCAGTGCTGGTGTCAGGAAGCACAACAATAAGTGATGTAACTCAAAGATAGCAGAGAATGGCATTAAACACCAAACAATCTTCAATCGTATAACTTAATGAGAACAAAGAAGATAGATAGGCTAAAAGCTGGTTACTTAGACAAAAGTATATCAAGGGTTAATTGTGATACTGTTCTAAGTGTCTGTACAATGTATAGACTCTTAGAACAGTTTAACAGTTAACCCATTCACATTAAGAGACGCTTTTAGACGCCCTCAAGGAAAAAAGCTTTGGAAAACATTGTGGAAAGTGAAGAAATTGCTTGTCACAAGCAATTTCTTGATTATCCACAATGTTTTCTATCCAAAAAGATGAAACAATTCAAAATTCCATAAATTTTTAATTGTCTCCTGCAACTTCTTTCAATTTGGACAAGTCTAAATTCTTTCCATGTTATAATGGATTAACCCTCGTTATCGTTTGTATGCAACCAAAAACATCAAAGCTAAAGCCTTTCCAAATTCTAGTTGTGATGTTTGGTCCCCCCAAAACAATATCTGAGTAACCATCAATAAGAACCTAATTGTTTTTCAGTGCCAGAAAACGTCCAGTTCCGTACCACCGCCCAACCCCGCCACCCTCCAGTTCGGACAGCGAGGACTCGTATTATCATCATCACAGCCGGTCCAGAAGTAGGTCATACAAGAAAAGCAGGTCACGATATCATCGACGGAGTAGAAGTATTAGTAGTGTAGATAGCTATAGGTGATTGCACATGTTCCCTATCGTAAAGTATGGAAAAATTAAAAGCAACCTACAATTAAGTGTAAGTGTAATTTCAGAGAATGGCTGAATCTATTTAAGGTTCATTTACATATCATATGTAATTACATTTAACCCATAAGTGTCAAACAAAAATTTAGACTGGTCCAAAGTTTTCTGGGGTAGTAAACATAGTGGATAATGAAGAAATTGCTTGTCACAAGCAATTTCTTCATTTTCCACCATGTTTTCTGAAGCTTATTTCTTGAGTGGTATCAAAAAGGGTTATTGTGTTGGAATGGGTTAAGTTAGTCTATATGCATTAGTTTTCAAGTCGGCCTGACATCAAGAATCCCAAGGGTACCTCATAACATTTTGGTTTTCTTCAGACATTATACTCAGTAACTCTTTCATGTTACAATGATGAATTTACATGTACTTCTTGTCAACTTTCAATTGGCAATTCAAAAGACTACAACTCAAGTCATTGATTTCTGATTTTTCAGATTGATGTCATACATATACAATGCATTAATGTAATCTAATAGGATATAAAAGTCCTGTTCAAGTTACATTTACTAGTACACATTGTACGTAAACTCATTTAAACTAAGTTCACTAAGTTCATTATGCAATAGATGCATTTACAATGGATATCAACTTAACTGTGTTTCAAAACACCTTCAATTTTTCAGATATATGTTATATATCTGAATTGCATTTCAATACAATGTTGTGATAGAAGATGAAGTTCCTATGAGGAATTGTTACTCTTTTCACAATATTTGATTCTCCTAAAAGTGTAAGTTTAGGAATTATCGTTAAATCCCTCTCAAACAATTTAAGCTTTAGAAGACAATATTGAAAAAGGGAGAATTTGCTTAACCCATTACCAAACAGCAAAATTTGAGACTGGTCCAAATTGAAAGGAGTTGTAGACAACAATTCAAAGTTTATGAAATTTTAGATTTTTTTCAAATTTTGGGGAAGAAATCATTGTGCAATTTCTTCATTTGACACAACGTTTTCCCAATCGTTCTTTCTTAGAGGCGTCAAAAAGCATCACTGTGTGGGAATTGCTTAATTGGTTGCTTTTAAATTTTTCAGTACTTTATATAGATCATTTTTAAAAGCCAAGCCAATTTGCTCCTCTTTGTTTCTATGAGCTAGACACTTAGTTGAGTAAGTACAGTAGTGGCAGGTGAATTTGTGTTAAATAGGAAATATTTATTTGTATTTAAATCCTTATAACATAAAGCTATTGATAGTGGTCTTTCATTATTATTGTCAATTCGGAAAATGAGCATTAATTCATCAGAGCATTATTACTTATATTGATGAATTAATTATAACCTGTCTTGGGAAAGTGGTCCTTTGGAGAGATTTGAAAAGTATTGATCCAGGTCAGACTGCATGGACTGAAGAGGACGTAAACTTGGTAGGTTTTGAGATTTAAGAATGGTAATTCTACCTTACTAAAAAATACTGCATCAAACTGACAGCAGCTGGATCAAACTGACAGCAGCTGGATCAGATCTCTTTTCAAATATTTGTTTCACAGAGATCCTGGGAGGTCCCTTTTCACCTGATAGGTCAAGTTCAATTCTATTGTAAGTGCTCCTTTATTTTGAATCAATACCTTGTTATTTCAGCTTAACCCATTCCCACACAAGCCCTCCTTTTTACACCCATCACAAAAAATGCTTTCGAAAACATTTTGGAAAATGAAGAAATTGCTTGTTTCAAGCAATTCCTTTATTATCCCCAATGCTTTTTATCCAAAAATATGAAAAATTTAAAAGTCCATCAACTAAGAATTATCGACTACAGCTTCTATCAATGAGGACCAGTCTAAAATTTTGTTGTTTAGGAATGGGTTAAATTAGGCTGTAGCTACAAGTTTTTGGTGGCCCATTGACTCTGAAATGTATGAGTACTTGAAATAGATTTGCATTCATGTAATGTGATCTCCTAAATTAACCCTTGTCATGCTGAATAAAATCCTCTACAGTATTGCACAAAATTCAAAGGGCTGAAAGCACTGGAAGCACTAAAGTGGGCTAGTACTTATTTTGGAAAATGCATCTTGTAAAGCTTTATAGTGACTAACAGGTGGTGTAGACTAAGATCAGACTGCACTTATGTGAAGGCTGGTCTTTGTCTATACCACCTGCCAAAAGAGGAATATTTCTGGAATCATCATGGCAAGGGTTCAAAAAAAGACTTACTCCATTCCATATCTGTAAAGCTATGTAAGGATATGTGAATCTCTAGTCGATATAATTTTGCTTTACTTTTTATTGTGGAAAAAGGATGAGATATTGCTAGTCTCACAATAAGTATATGTCATCTACACAACTCTTATTCAGCCGCTCATATCCAAATCTACAAGGTACTCTAAAATCAGATATAAGGCTCACTAGTTTCTGTTTTCTAGCAAAAAATCACTTTGATAATTGACAGGACAGTAGCCACGCTCAGTAAGATCAGACAAGGTATTTCCACTGACGTTTCTAGAGACAACAATTGGCAAATTATAGGTGGACAACACTTAAGTCGTAACTACAGCTTGAATATTCAAAAAATATTTGAAATAAATGTCAGAGGTCAACATTTCACTTCCTGTCTAGATGATTGATTTGATTGGTTAGTGGATTGTTCTATTGACAGTACAGATCCATCAGTTGTCAGGTAACAGACCTCAATTTTTCATTGGAAGATTTTTGCAAAGAAAATGGAAGTTGGTAGGATTTATCTACTTGTTTTGAGTTCCTAATTGGTGTAAATATGGATTGTAGAAATGGGATTCCATAGTAATCTTTGTAATAAAGCTGAATTTCATATTTATTTCCTATCTTGTTAAACATACAGGGAACATGTGCAATTATTTAGTTATTAAGATTATTTTGGTTGTTTGCTCTGCAGAAAGTGATAGAAAGTGACAGAAAACTCAAATAAAATTTTGTGAAAATATTATTGTAATAATGTAGGACTTTCCAAGAATTTTCTTCGTGCAATAACACATTATGAGAGAACAAAGTTTTAGACTGGTCCAAATTCAAAGAAGTTGTGGACAAAAAATTCTAGTTAATGAAACTTTTTAGAAATTGTTGTCATTTTGGGCAGAAATTATTGTGGAAAATGAAGAAATTGCTTGATACAAGCAATTTGTTTATTTTCCACAATGTTTTCTAAAACTCAGTAGCCAGTTTGAATGAAGGTTTGAATACTAACCCAAGTTTGAATGAAGGGGTTACTAATAACCCAAAAACTGTTTTCTGTGCCTACATATACATATCTATTTGCACTAGAAATAGAATAGTTTCGAAGTTTTCCCTTGCCATGTTTTAAAAGATTTTCTTAAGTGACCTCAAATAGAGAATCTAGTTTTGCAGAGCAAACCAACTTTTTGTTTAAGATAAAGTGACTTGTATTTGTTGGGACCAACTAGACTTGTGATGATGATGACTGTGTTGTGATGAGAAGTTTGAATTCCTACCTTACGTGAGCACAACATGCTCAAAATGAGCTTTTGTTGTTAAATATTGTCTATCTATCCACAATTTCTCTTCCTTAACCAAGAAGCCAATTAGGCTGAAACTTCTTTGAGATGTTCTTTTGGTGAAGATGTACTAAAACTGTTTAACCTATGACTATGTGACAAAAAATTAGATGAGTCCAAATTCAAAGAAGTTGAAGAGGACAGTTTTAAGTTGATTGAATTTTAAAATTCTTTGTCTTTTGGGGTAGAAAACATAGTGAACAATGAAGTAATTGCTTGTTGCAAGCAATTTCCTTAGACTGCAATGTTTTTCAAAACTTTTCAATTTTTGGGGCATAAAAAGCAGGATTGAGTTGGAATTGGTTAAAAAATGAATTTCTTCCAAAACTCTTGTTGCCATTGTTACAGAAAGGTTGAAATTGCTTTATATAGAAACAAAGAGGGAAACAAACTGAAAGGTATAGAGATTTGATACTATGCATTTTTCATGTGGAATTACCTGGTGGCCTCTACAAATATTGTTAAAAATGCCCCCAGTGGTCCAATTTATACCTTCTTAGGTACACTCTACTTTATATCATATCAAAGAAGGAAATCTTAAAGCCTTTGAGATTTGATATTTTTACATGTAACGTTAACTAGTGGCCCTATAGAAAGGATATTTAGTAATGCCCCTGGGATATCACCTTATTTTACTTAGAAATGAAGAGGAAGGAAATCTACAGAAAATGTTAAAAATGCTCCTAGGGTCCAATTTTTTTTTTGCCCGTGCACCCTATTTTTACATGGAAACAAGAAATCTTTAATAGAATACTAAACAAACCATGCCTACTCTAGGCATATCAGTTTATGAGGAAAAGATCTTCCTTACCAGTGTGTAAAACCTGGGATCCCATAATATAGGGTCAATTTTCAGAATTGAACAATTCTTTGAAGTTTTGGCAGAAAGTTAGACTATGATACATACCAATTATCTAAGTTCTAGGTCTTGCAGTTTAGGAACTGATTTTTCTTTAAAACATTTTCAAAGCAGAGCAATTCCTTAAGAATATAAGGTAATTTTACACATCAAAAGATCAAATCTAGGCCTATGGTTTAGGAGGAGAAAATTGTTTAACAATTGTATTGCTGAAAACTGATTTTGTGAACAATTCTGGCTTAAAAGGGACAAGCAGGTGTTGTTAACTAAGATCAGACTGCAAATATGTGCAGTCTGATCTTTACCTATACCTCCTGTCCAAACAGTAGTACTCCAGGTTCAAAAAGACTAGGGTTAAGATACTCTTCTTTATTGCTATGTAAAATCAAACAGCTTTAGTAGGGAAATCTATAAATACTATGAATGCAGAGATATTTATTTCCCATTTCCCCTCCCCTATATCAATAAGATATGGGACAGATTGTTTCATTGTTGTCGCAAACTTAACCAGGAGAAAAATCCTCTGACTTTTGTAGATTGAATATAGGGAGCTCCTATTTGGTATACACACACTCTAGTATTCCAGGTTCAACAAGACTAGGGATAAGATAAGATACCCTTCTTTATTGCTATGTAAAATCAAACAATTTTTGGAGGGAAATCTATGAATACTATGAACACAGATATTTATTTCCCATTCACCTCCTTTGTATCAATAAGATATGGGACAGATTGTTTCATTGTTGATCATTCTCTGACTCTTGAAGATTGAACATAGGGAGCTCCTATTTGGTATATGCACACATTATTTCAGATGAATATTAAAGATCACTGCCAAAGTATAGGCTGTTAATGGGGCATTAGTGTTTTGCAAACTCTTTCACATGGCTGTTCTTCTAAATTCATTATAGAAAAATATATTTCAACAGGTTAATGCAAAACTATTGTACTTGTATGAATATTTTGCATGCATTTAACAATTCCCACACAAGGACGCTTTCTGACACCCCCTAGAAAAAAAAACATTGGAAAACATTGTGGATAAGGAAAAATTGCTTGTTACAATGTTTTCAATCGTAAAAGACTGAGATTTTTAAAATTTCACCCATTTAAAATTGCTGTTTGCAACTTATTTGAATTTGGATCAGCTATAATGTTGTTGTGTGGGAATGGGTTAAGATGAATTGATTGATTTAACCTATCAATCTATAAATCATTTCACCAATCAAATTGATCATTTTGACTGGAAGTGATATCTGACCTTTGAATCAAACATTTTTGTTTGTGAGCGACTTAAACATCATATCTATGGCTTATTCAATGTGTAGTCAAGACCTTTGAGTCACCCAACAACAATTTTCTTTTTGTTTCATGCCCCTCACCACATAATTGTGTTGGCAACTAATGTCAATTAATATCTTTGTGGGATAGCCTTGTGGAGGCCGCAGCCACAGCCCAGTTGTAGTGCATCAGACTTACCATCATGAGGTCTTGTGTTTGATCCCCCGCCTTGGCGAATATCCTTTTCGACAATTGTCTCCTACCATTGGGTGGATAATTGTAAAATGGAAGTGTAATAAGCAGCTGGAGGATGGAGAAAATGTGGTAGTACAGTTGTGTGAGAAAAACCTGGAATCCATTGTTAGGTGCTTCAGCCATGGCAATATGACTGAAATATTGTTAACCCATTACCAGATGGTAAAATATTTGACTGGTCCAAATTGAAAGCAGTCAATTTTAAAGTTTATGAAGCTTTAGATTTTTTCAACTTACTTGTTACAAGAAATTTCTTCATCTTAAACAATGTTTTCCCCATAATTATTCTTGAGGGGCATCCAAAAGCGTCACTGTGTGGGAATGGGTTAAAAAAGGCTTTAAACCCCATTGAAAGTTTTGTGGATGGTCAATAGGTGTGGTCAGTGGGTGTGGATGGCCATTTATGCACTACCTACTGCGGGTAATTGTTATGAATTTGTAGAATTATTGAGATTATCAACTTTCCTATGACTTACTCCAGACTCCAGACCTATTAACCCTTTCCCGTCCTAACGCTGATTTTTATGTCTTATTGATTTTATACTTGAGAAGACATTGTTGGAAAAGAAGAAATTGTATGTTATAAGCAATTTCTTCTTTTCCTGCAACATTTTCCTCCCTGAAGGACAGAATGATTTCAAATAAAGCGCACTTTATTTTGGAGTCTGTGACCTCTTCCAAATTGAAAAAGTCTAAAATTTTGTGAAATAGGAAAAGGTTGTACTTATGCAATGGTTTTGATTTTCTCTCAATGTTTCTAAGTATCATCTGATGTCAACTTAGAATAGGCGTAGATGAGACAAAGTTACATGTTGAACATGACTGTGTAATTGAGTGAAATTTCTCTTGCAGGTGCTTATCCTATTCACGAAATCTTAGGTAAAAGCATAAATATTTTATTTCGTTTAACCCATTCCAATTCAACAAAATTTTAGACTGGTCCAAATTGAAAGAAGCTGCAGACGATATTTTCAAGTTGGTGGAATTTAAATTTCCTTTGTCTTTTTGGATAGATAAACATTATGGATAATGAAGAAATTGCTTGATACAAGCAATTTCTTCATTATCCACAATGTCTTCCACAGCTTTTTTCTTGAGGGGCGTAAAAAGGAGGGCTTGTGTGGGAATGGGCCAACCCAAAAATTATTTTACCCTTTGAAGTATTTGGCTCTTAGCATTATTTTGACCCATTATCAGACGGTTAAACATAAACATGTCCGAATCAAAGAAATTGCATATTTCAAGGTAATAAAATTCCAATGTAATTCGGAGAACAATGTGGAAAATGAAAGAATTGCTTGTAACAAGTAACTTCTTCTTTTCCAACATGGTTTTCTGGAACTATTTTCTTAAGTTTGATTGGGGGGGGGTGTTAACTAATAAACCAGGATTGAGTTGTAATGTGTTAAGTGCTTTTACTTCCTCATAAATTGCCTGTTACCCATCTTCTTTGAGTAAGTTAGCAGAAAGGGCAAATTAATCATTATAAAAAAATTTCCTTCTACAATATTTCTGTGATTACAATTGCATGAAGCCTCTCCCACAATATCAGAAGTCTTTAACCCTTTCCTATTCAATCCCTGATTTTTACATCCCTGTGAATTTATAGCTGATAAAATATTGTAGAAAAAAAAGAAATTGTTTGTAACAGGCAATTTCTTCTTTTCCCACAATATTTTCTTCCCACTGGATGGTTATTTTTCAAATTAATCACAAATTAACTTTTTGTCCGCAAAACCTTGGAATTTGGACAGGTCTAAAATTTTGCTAAACCGGTAAACTCCAAAGTGAAATCATGTTTGAAAATTTATGTTAATATGGAATATTTGATAATCATTTTCCCACCATATGTTGTGTCATGCATTTTATTTCCATGTATTTTATGTGTGAACTGAAAGAATAAAGCTTTTAAAACTTAAAACTTCTGATCCTTCTTATACTCCCTAGAGCCAATTGAAACTTCTTCAATTGTTGCCAATGATCCACTGAAGCGTCCTATTGTTTTTAAGTCACAAATAAAACCATTCCTGAGCTCTAGAAATTCCTGTTTTCAATTGTCATGGTAGAGTAGGAACCCTGTGCTTGATGGAATTACCCAGATTTCACAGGAATAGTCCTTAGTTGACCTTTTACTAGGTGCATTCAAGAAATTTGATTGCACGAAAAACATGTTTTATGGGCAATGCTAATTTCCATCTGTTTTATGCAGTGCAATTTCTGCTGTCCTTGTCAGTAAATTCATGGTTGAGGGGAAGTACAGGAACTGAAGCACCTCTTGTTCAGACTTTGTATGGGTATTCACATTGGAGTTAAGATTCACAACCATTTCTTTTGATATCAATCAACGATTTCTTGTATTAACCCTAGTTATGCTTAATATTCATCCTCTTTTCACTATATTTGAAAACAGCTGTGACAAAATTTGATCGATGTTGAGTTCCAAGATTTTCTCAACATAAGAACAAGCAGGTAGTGTAGGCTAAGATCAGACTGCACATCTGCCCAGGCTAATCTTAATCTATACACCTGCTAAAGACGTTTGCCAAAGTAGGAATATTCCGGGATCAGCATGACAAAGGTTAATTTAACGAATTTTGCAGAGATGTGTTACTTTTTCGAAGTTTGCAAGAAGCAATGAGAGAGTACATACATTGGAGCTAAAAATTACAACCAGCAAAATATTCTTAAAACATGATTAATATCAAATAATGTATAACATACAGTGTATATTGATGCAAAATTACTCATGTATCTCTCAACTATTTCCCACATGACAAAATTTTAGACTTGTCCAAATAAAAAAAAAAAAATGAGAATTTTATAGCTTGAATTCTTTTGCTTGAAACGAGCAATTTCTTCATTTTCAACAATTTTTCCAGAGCTTTTTTTCTTCGCAGGCATCAGAGTTACTGTGTGAATATGTATAAGAATTCACAAAATTAGTTATATTAAACCTCAAGTAATTTTAACCCTTATCATGCCGAGTAAAAATTGGTATCAAGAATGCTTAAAATTCAAAGTGACAAAAACGCTTACTGAGGACTTGTATTCCTGTAGAAAGTTAAGTTCACGAACAAATACGCTTAAAAGGTAAAAGCAAGTGATGCAGACAAAGATCAGACTGCACTTAAGTGCAGGCTGATCTTTGTCTATATCTCTTGCTGAAACGGGATTATTCCGGGTTCAGCAGGACAAGGATTAACCAGCTTTTTTACCCTCCCTAGAAGATTGATTGATTGATTTATTGAATGGGTTTTAACTCCACTTTAAGCCTTTCCTGTACAATCCCTTGTTCTTACGTCCCTGTGTTTTTATACTTTAGAAAATATTGTGGAAAAAAGAAGCATTTTGCAAAAAGCAATTTCCTTTTTTTCCACAATATTTTCTACCCTACTGAGTGGCCATTTTTCAATACTTTATATTTTTGTCTGCAAAACCTTTGAATTTGGACAGGTTTAAAATTTTGCAAAACAGGAAACAGTGTTTCAGTCAAATCACGGCGGCTGGAAAACCTAACAATGGATTCCTGGTATTTCTTGTACCAGTACTACCACTACATCCTTTCCTAGCCTCCAGCTGCTATCCCACTTGGGTTTATGATTATCAACCCATTGGTAAGAGACAAATTTTGGAAAGGATATGTCCTGCTGGGGGTCAAACCCATGACACCCCATGATTGAAGATTGGGAGTCTGGCGTGCTACAGACTGCGCTATGACGTCGGCTCCCTCCATAGAAGAACAGTTTGTCAAAAACACTATGGGAAAACGAGAAATTGCTTGTTTAAATGTCACTTTTTTAAATCAAACCCACTTTTAAATTTTCATCTCCACTGATATAATTTAAAATTACATCAAATTATTTGTAAAGCAGTTACCTTAACCATCTGATTACATAAGACACCAGTCCTGTATGATCATAAAACATAGATATGGACTGTCTGGTTATTACATTACCACACAATCATGCATTTTTACGCCCTTGCAGAAAAAACTATGGAAAACATTGTGAACAAGAGGGTCATTGGGCCTGGTATGCTCACCGGAGATAAAGGCTCTTACTTTAAATAGTTGAATGTAATGTTAAGGATTATAGTACCGGAGGTTTCAACTGATTTCAATCTTTTAAATATTTTTGAAGGGAAACATGTCTACCAAATTTGGTTGAAATTGGCCCAATGGTTTGGGAGGAGATGTTTAAAAATCCTTCTTTGTCTCCATATAGAACACACACCAAGATGACTTAGCCATTGGTGACCAGAAGACAATGATTTTAATTATTTTGAAAGAGGTCAACACACTGATGTTTCATGATAAGCATCAAAACTCTAGGCCTTTTGGGTCAGGAGAAGAAGATTTTAAAGACTTTTTTTTAAACTTCACTTTTGTTGCCATGCCAACCTGAGTTTTCTACAGACTTCAATTATTTTAGCTTTTTTTGGAAGAGGCCTCCTAAGGAACATTTCTGCCAAATTTGGTCAAAATCTGCCAAAGGGTTTGGAAGGGGATGTCATATAAAAATCATTTTTTGTTTCAATATAGAATCCCAACCCCCCCGGAGGACCCGAGGGTAATGATTTTAGCTCTTTTGAAAGAGGTCAGTATACTGATGTTGCACGCAAAATATCAAGGCTCTTGGCCTACTTGGTCAGGAGGAGAAGAATTGTATTTTTTTTTGTTATTTCACTTTTGTTGCCATGGCACCTGGTTTCAACAGAATTCAATTCTTTTAGCTTTTTTTTAAGGTGGCCACCTAAGTAGCATTTCTGCCAAATTCAGTTGAAATTGGCCCGGACATCATTTAAAAGTCCTTTGTTTCTTTATCAATCCCCCTACCCACCTGGGTTCCACCAATGAGGACCCAGGGGTAATGATTTTAGCTATTTTGAGAGAGGTCAATGTAATGATGTTTCATGCAAGGCTCTAGGCTTTCAGTTTCAAGAGGTTGATTGATTGAATGGGGTTTAACACCACTTTTAACAGTATTTCAGTCATATTTCTGTGGCTGGAGCACCTAATGGATTCCTGGTATTTCTCACACCAGTAATACCATTACATCTTTTCCTAGCCCCCAGCTGCTATCCTACTAAGGTTTACAATTGGTTCAGGAGAAGTTTTTTAAAGATTAATTTAAAATTTAACTTTTGTAGCTATGGCAACCGTAGTTTTCTACAGATTTCAAGTCTTTTGCCATTTTTGAAGGTGGCCACATTAGGAACATTTCTGCACTTTCTTTGAATTTGGGCCAGTCTGAAATTTTATTGTTTTGGAATGGGATATGGTAGAGGAAGTGTAATGTACAATTTGAGAATCAGCCAAATACATGTATCAGAGATTCCAGCAAGTGATGCTGAAACATGTTGTAACCCTTTACTTGGGAAAGCCAATGACCGTGTAGTATAAATATAGTAATATCAAAAAGGTAATGAAGTATTATGAGTTCCCCAAAGGAATCCTGACAATAGAATGATATGTTATTGCACATCATGCTTTCCTCTAACTTAAACAAGAGGTGGGGGTTTCAATGTTTCTTCAACCTAGAATCTTTTTTAATCAGAACTAATCTTTACAGAATTAAAAATCCTCAAGTGGATATAACGCCTAGTGATGTCTCAATTGCTTAGGTAGTGAGACATGAGTGTGTAATTATTTTTTTCGACATTAAAGTGTCAAATTATGTTGATTGAATAGGCTTAAAAAAATTAGTTAGATCATCCTTCTTAATGGGTGGAAGAATTTCTTTCTAGAAATTAGAAATTGTGGCACAAAGCCCTATATTGCACAAAAAATGTGAGGAACAAACATTTAATAACTGTAAGTCCTTACCTTGATTACCAAATGAAGAAATTGCTGGTATTAAGCATTTTATTATCCCCCGCCATTTCGACGAAGGGTATATAGTAATGGTCTCTGTCCGTCATTCTGTCACTAAGCTTGTCCGGAGCATATCTCCTAAAGTATAAATGCTATCAACTTGAAACTTCATAGGTGGATAGATCTCATGGAGGAGAAGTGCAGTAAACAAGACCCACAACTCTTCCTTGCATAATTTTGAGTTATTGCCCTTTTTTATTTTAAAGACTTGGAATTTGTCCGGGGCACATCTCTGAAAGCATAATAGCTATCAACTTGAAACTTCATAGGTGGATAGATCTCTGAGGAGAAGTGCAGTGTACAAGAATAACAACTCTTGCTTGCATAATTTTGTCCTGACCATATCTCTGAAAGTATAATAGCTATTTTCGAACTCATTGAGAAGAAATGCAGTGCACAAGAAGCTTTAATCTAACTGGCTTTTAGTTTACTATCAAGCTTTTACGGCGGGGGGTGGCCATGTCCCACATGGCTCTTGTTTATTCTTAACAATGTATTCTACCCAGAAAGTTGAAAAATCTAAAATTGAACAAACTTTAATTTATTGTCTGTAACCCCTTTACATTTGGATAAATCTAAAATTTGCTGTCTGGTAATTGGTTATGAAAAAAGTTTATGGCCCTGAGAAAGTGGTTAAAATATAACTTGAATCCAATCAGTTTTTATCGATGAAATAAATCACAAATATCTTTTTTCACTTCGGAAAGGCCACCAATTCTAACCCTTATCATGCAAAACCCTCAATAATCCTGTTTTGCAAGAAGTATAGACAAAGATCAGCTTGTACATATCTGCAATCTGATCTTAGTCTACACCTCCTTTAAGAGTTGTCTTTAAAGTGGGTTTGCAACAGAGATTGTAATCAGCATGTAAAGCATTGTGTTAATCGATTATCAATAAAACTTTCTGATGCCCTGTAGAATTACAATCATGGAAATCTTTTTGGGAAAAGGAGAATTGCTTATGACAAGTAATTTCTCATTTTCTCAAAATGTTTTCAACCTGATATGGCACTTATTTCCAATTTTTAGCACAATTTGAAGAATTTTGTTGTTCGGCAATGGGTTAAGCAAATGAGGCCTAAAATGAAGTGTCCTATTGTTCATACTATGTTAAACCAACAATCAAGCACTGGCTTTTGATTTTCCTTTCTTTGCAAACCATTCTTCACTTTTATCTGCAGCTATGGCCTGAAATGACATAGAAAAGAAAATGCAATACCTGGAAAAAATAAATTTTCATTAATACTCTCCGATTTACACAGTCGACATGACAATCTTTTTCTTATGACGTCATTAGCATCTTTGGTTCCACTGAGAAGATGTTCAGTATTGCAAAGTGAACAAAGGTAGAGCTAAAATATACTAAAACTGTGTTTACCATTTTGATACTTTCCCTGATTTTTCTGCGAAATTATCAAGTGATATTCCACCAAGAAATCTCATTGATACACCAAAGTAACAAACACTTGATAATTTCACTGACAAATCAGAGACATTATCAAAATGCTAAACACACTGTTTTGCTTTTGTTTGTGCCACTAAACGTCATCTAAGTTGGACCCAAGTAACTGATGAGTTCAAATTGCTCCCATATAATTCACCAGCAATATAATGAGTTTAGATATTTTCCAGAAAATTCCATATTTTTGTCCCTTTTTCGAACAGATAAGATAAACTAAATATTTTTTCTTATCTCACTTAGTGAAAGATACAACCTCGAACTGAAACAATTACCCTTCACAGTTTTCTGATCCTTGAAGGAAGGAAGTGGAGTTATTTGAGATAGTAGTAATCAATTGAAAGCGCAAATAAGGAATTTATAATAAAACTTAATAGTTACACATAGTGTTATTTCCAAAAAACTGAATGGTGTCAAGTTGTCCAGTCTATTTTGTCTTTATTAAGAGAATATCATAAATATCAACCAAAATGAAAACAAGAGGGTTGTTGGCCCTGGGGGCGCTCACCTGAGATAAAGGCTCTTTTTCTTTCAACAGTCTAATTTCATGTTAAGGTTTGGATTATGATACAAGTGGACCACACTTTATATGTAATTATTTAGACTATGTACCCGGGGATCCAAAAGTCTAAATTCAAAAGCTTTAGGGGAAATGTGAAAGAAGGAAAAAAATTGTTTCGTCCCTCTGGATCCATAGGTTATAATTTCAGAAATAAGAAAGAAGTCAGTGAACTGATGCTTCATGTATATACACCCCCCCTCCCCCTGGGTTCTGCCCCTTTGGGACCCAGGGATCATGATTTTAGCTATTTTGAAAGGGGTCAATATACTGATCCTGTATGCAAAATATCAAGGCTCTACACCTTCTGGGTAAGAAGGAGAAGATTTTTAAAGATTATTTAAATTTCACTTTGTTGCCATGGCAACCAGAGTTTTTAACAAATTTCATTTCTTTTAGCTATTCTTAAAGAGGACCACCTAAGGAACATTTCTGCCAAATTGGTCCAAATTGGCCTAGTGGTTTGGAAGGAGATGTCGTTTAAATATCATTCTTTATTTCTATATAAACCCCACCTCCCCTGGGGCTCAGCCCCTGGGGACCCGAGGATCATGATTTTAGCTATTTGGAAAGAAGTCAATATACTGATGCTTCATGCAAAATATCAAGGCTCTACGCCTTCTTGGTAAGGAGGCGACGATTTTTAAAGAATTTTTTAAAATTTCACTTTTGTTGCCATGGCAACCAGAGTTTTTATCGATTTCAATTTTTAAATAGCTATTTTTAAAGGGGATCACCTAAGGAACATTTCTGCCAAATTTGGTTCAAATTGGCCCAGTGATTTAGGGGTGGAGATGTTATTTTAAGAAATTGTTGATGACGGACGATGGATGGACGACAGAAGAAAGGTGATCACATTAGCTCACTTGAGCACTTTTAGCTCAGGTGAGCTTAAAACTGTGGGAAAGGTAGAAATTGCTTTCTACATGCACTTCCTCTTTTTCTCACAAAGTTTTCTTCTTAAACACTTCTTCAAGGCGGGAATGTTTGTAATGGGTTAATGTCTATCATTTTAACTTGTTATAACATTGAGGTTGGTAAAAAGCTTTTAATTTATAGATCTCACAATGGGTTCATTCTTAATTTCAGTTATTGTGAGTGAAGAGTAAAGGTAACAGAGCAGTACACACAGACTGTAAATTAGGTTTAAATTTGAAACTATTTTAATGAAGGATAATTTGCTATTGTTTTTTGGATTACATGCTATTGAATGGGATAATTACCAAAACAAGATAAGATAAATATAGTTTGATATCAAGGTCAATAATGTTAACTTTATATTAGGGCTTGCAACTATCCAATCATCAGAGGTGCAAATGAAGAAAGCATTTCGTCTATCAATACATGCTTGATATAAGATCACAAGGCTTTCGATCAGCCGTTGTATAATTGATTTACTGTCGCCTAATTTGATAGTCTTAGGGCTAGTTGCGATTATCATCTATCATAACCAGGCGACTTCCAGTATTTTCAAGGCGACTTTGACTTTGCTTTGATCAGCAACTCAGGCAAAGTTTTGTGAAACTAGGCAACTTATTCACCCAAGTCGCCCACTCAGCAGAGCCCTTCTTGAAGGGCGTCAAAAAGCAGCATTGTGAGGGAATGGGTTAATCCTTGCTTTTCTTTACCTCATCCAGTAATTTATCTGCCTTCTCATCTACTTGTGATAACTCTCTGAAGGCTTCATCTCCAACAAAACATATCTCATGTCCGTCCTATAATGAAAATATAACATAGGTTGAATGATCAGAACTAGTTCTAGTGTCTTTTCATTAACCCATTACCAGATGACAAACAAGAGCTGTCAGAGATTGCTTATGCTCCCCTAATATACCCTGTCACAAAAAGTATGAAATTAACGAGGAAAAGGGTTTAGAGAGATGGAGAGACAGAGTGGCAACTATATGCTCACCCTTCTCCAGATATGCTTAAAGCCGCCGTAAAATACGTTCGGTTGCCTAAGACTCCCAATCTTCAATCATTGGGGTCATGGGTTCAATTCCCCGCGGTGGCTCATATACATTTGTATCTTGCAAATTGATGGATAATCATAAACCTAATTGGGATATAAGCTGGAGGCTAGGAAGGATGTAATTGTGTTATTTGTGGGAGATATACCAGGAATCCATTGTTAGGTGCCCCAGCTGCCATGATATGACTGAAAAATTAAAAAAAGGCATTGAATCCAATTCAAACCAACAAACAAGTCAGACATGCTTAATTTTAACATTTGACCTTGAAATGTGACCTTGACCTTGGAGCTATTTGATTTTTTTCTTCAAATATCATATCTACTCATGATTGAGAACAATTGTGCAAAGTTATTTCGAAATCCATCCATAATTTCAGGAGCTATGCTCCAGACAGGTTTAATTTTAATGTTTGACCTCGATCTGTGACCTTGACGCTATCTAAATATTTCTCTCAAATGGTACATATACTTATGATGGAGAACGATTGTGCAGAGTTATATTCAAATCCATCAATAATTGAAGGAGCTATGCTCTGGACTTAATTTTAATGTTTCACCTTGAACTGTGACCTTGACCTTGGAGCTATCTGATTTTTTTTTCAAATATCACTTCTTTTCAAAATCAATCTATATTTTAGGTGCTATGCTACAGACATGCTAAATTTTAATGTTTGACCTTGAGCTTTTACCTTAACATTGGAGCAATCTGAATATTTCTTTCAAATGGAACATCTACTCATGATAGAGAACAATTTTGCCAAGTTATATTCAATTCCATCCATAATTGAAGGAGCTATGATCTAAAAAAAAGCTTAATTTTAATGCTTGACCCCAGAGCTAACCAAAAATGGGAAATGCTCTGACCCAATATAAGGAATTCACACGTGAAGTTTCATCCAATTTGACTGGTCACCACACTTATTTTTTAATATCATTGACCCATCGACAGGAGACTTATGTCTGAAAGGAGAAAAATAAAAATGCTCTTTACAATGTTGTCACTTTAAATGATTTAATTGAATTCAGTAACTTTCTATGAAATGGAAAAAGTTTTAAAACCAGCAAAGGGAGTTCAAATTGTTTTATTGGCTGACTCTGAACTGTCATGTATCCTGGTTACAATAGAACAAGAGGGTTTAGATGGCCTAGGATTACTCACCTCTTCTAACTCTAAAATTTAAGTACTTACAGGGTCTGCTGGTATGACCACTTCAACTGTAGCTTTACCGGGTGTGTCTAAACTAACAAGGGGAGTTAATATGGTCTGATTGGCCGACTTCAAACAGTCCTGTATCCCTGGTAACTGAAATATGCAAGTATATCAACACTAAACTGCAATATGAAGTAAATCAACCCTTAACCATAGATCATACATTTTGAATTACTTAAGAAATATAGATTTGAAATTCACTGTGGGAAAAGCAGGAGAGATTGCTAGTAAAAAGCAATCTCTCCTTTTCTCCTTTTTTTACCCTATAAAGCTGTTGCCAATTTCTAACATTGTCAATTTAAACCAGTATAAAAGTTTGTGGTCTGGTATATCGACTAAGAATTTTACAGTCTTTACAAGTATTTAAGTCTACTTTGATGGTTGACTGGTGAGAAAGATAGACTAATGATCTGAAACTCAAAGGTTTGAGCTAGTGTAGTCCTCATGCAAACATCTCCGACATGGCCTGTTCTACTAGCCAACAAATACATTTATCTAAAACTCTTGTCTGTGGACAAGTAATTACCAGGATCAATCTCTTACTCTTTCCTGTACAAACCCAAGACTTTATGTGGCTGTGATTTTATACTTGAATACTTGAGAAAATATTGAGGAAAAAGAAGAAATTGCTTGTTACAATATTTTCTACCACATAGGATAGTTTCATTTCAAATTGCAACCTCTTTCAATTAGGACAGGTCTAAGATTAAACAAGAGCACTGCCTACGGGTGCCTATGCTGGGCTATTGGGTGCTGGATAGTAGATAAAATGCATCTAGAGTTATCCCCCTTAATAGTAAAGGTTGCTCTTTTGATAGTGAACAAGTGTGCCAAGTTTAAAGTGAATGCCTTTGGTAGAACCTGAGGAATCACAAAATGTCAAAGTTTCCGCACGAAGGCTACGACAACAACATCAAGGCTAAAGCAATACCTCGGGTTTTCTCAGAAAACAGCCGAGCTAAAAAAGGGGGAAAGGGATAAATGGTACAAATCAGATCTCAAAGGTAACTCATGATGTATTAGAAAATTATCAAAGTGTTTATATTGAAGGGTAGAAAGGGTAGAAAATATTGTGGTTGATGAAGAAAATGCTAGGTACAATTTTTCATGGAACCACTTTGTGCATATATAGTTCCTTATCATTTGCATTGAGGCATGAAATGAATTTTCATCACAATGCAGAAGTTTTGTTATTCAAAACTTTAATCAACAGAACCATATAACAAGTCAAATAATTTTTATGTTTTCTTATTTCTGTGGTAGCTGAAGACTTATTACAGAGTTCATGAATTTGTGAGCATGTGTTCTATATCATATGAACTTCCATAGGTATTGCTGGGATATTATGTCTGGTCATAGGGTCATGGATAACAATTATATAAAGTTTCAAAGTCTTAGGTAAAATGACTCATGAGTTACAGCACTAAATTGGTTTTCAATCAAAGTTCAATCATGACCTTGACCTTTGACCTGTATGTCCCCCCAGAAATAGGTCACTTCCTTGGATTATTGGCAACAATTGTATGAGTTTGATGGTTATAGGCTATTTTGTTCTTGAGTAAGAGCACAGAAATGAAAAGTCTATGAAAAGATGGATAACAAACAGACATATTGAAACCAATAAACCTCCAACTACTTCGTAGGTTTGAGTATAAATAAGAATTCAAAACCAACCCATTGTAATATGAAATAAAAAATTTCACAGTTTTTATTACAAAACTGTCAAAATAGGTTAAAGGAACAAAAATCACAACGTCAAGCACTTCCCTTTGTTTTAACCCATTACCACTCAAAAAGTGTTGCTATGTGGGAATGGGTTAACTTGATTTATTTGTTTATGTCACAATGTCTGCTTTTGCTGTTGGTAAAAAAACCTTAGAAAGAACACATAATTATGTGAAATACTTATCAAATATTCAGGAGGTAAATACTCTATAACATTATCTTTGTGTACTCCTTGGCTAACTTAACCCATTCCCAAACAAACCAGCTTCTTTATGCTATGCCCCCCTTTCTAATAACACCTGACTACAGTACTCACCTCAGCCCTGGGACATGAGAAGGCGACCCTTCCAAAAGCAGTAGCATGATCTACTGGGCCACCTATATCACACAACTCTAGGGCACACTAGAAATTAGAGGGTTTATAGATGAATCCCAAATAATTCAGACTTAACCACATAACAAATTCTAGACTAGTCCAAATTCAAAGAAATTGCAGACAACAATTTCAAGTTGTTGAAAATTTAAGTTTTTCTGTCTTTTGAGGTAGCAAACATTGTGTATAATGAAGAAACTACTTGTAAAAGTAATTTCTTTGCTTCCAGAATGTTTTCTAAAGCTTCTTTTCTTTGGGGCGTCAAAAAGCGTCATTAAGTGGGAATGGATTAACCTGGTACAAAGCATCTAAACTTAGACCAACAACAAATTCTGCATATGCAGAAGGCTAGAAACAAAAGAATCCCTATGGACCATTAACCCATTCCCACACAATGATGATTTTTATGCCCCACAAGAAAAACAATTGGGAAAACATTGTAGGAAATATACAAATTGCTTGCAAACAAGCAATTTCTTCATTTTCCACAATTTTTTTCTATTCAAGAAGTTGAAAAAATCCAAAATTTCACCAACTTTAAATTGTCATCTGAAACTCCTTTCAATTTGGACCAGTCTAAAGTTATGCCACCTGGTTACTGGTTAAGGTCATACAAAAGTTTGAGGTGCCATTTGACCCATTACCACACTATCCCAAATTCTTAAACATTAAACTCTTGTCATGCTGACTATTTGAATATTTCTGCTTTGACAGGTGGTGCAGGCTAAGATCATCCTGCATATATGTGCATTCTAATCTTAGTCTACACCACTCGTCCCCCATTTTAAGTTGAGACTTGTATGTAGAATCAATAAACAAAAATTTTGATCCACAATATGAAGGTCTTCCAGTGCTTTTAGCGCTTTGATTGCAATGCAGTTTTTATGATATATATTAGATAGCATGACAAGGGTTAAGAAATGCTACTTTGAATTGTAGGAAAAGGAGAAATTGCTTGTCTCAATAAAATGTTGTCTGTCACATCTTGAATTTGGACCATTCCAAAATTTTGCTGTTGGGGTTAAGCAGCAAGGAATCAAACCAAAGATCACTTGCAATACAATCAAAAATATTCTCCTTTTCACACAATCCTGCTTTTTTACTCATATCAAGAACAAAGCTTGGGAAAACATTAAGGAAAATGAAATTGCTTATCATAAGCAATTCCTTTATTATACACACTGTTTCTACCCTAAAAAACAGTGATTTTTGAAATTCCATCAACAGAAATTTGTTATCTGCAACTTCTTTGACCAGTCTTAAATTTTGTCTTGTGGTATTGGGATCAGCCTAATCTCCTTGTAAAATTGCACTTTCTCATTTTCCAAAATTTTATACGCTATAAGATTGTTTTACTTCAGTCATCACTCATTATGGTTTGTTGTCCCTAGTAATTCTGTATTTGAACCTAAAGTTATCCAAAGTTTTATCATTACAGGTAATTGATGGGTTACTGCTGTCAATCAAAAAATCAATCAACCAATCAAATCAATTATGTAGGAGTAAATTATTGATCTCAGAAACATATGTATTACATTTGTTGTTGTGGGATTTAACCCATTACCACACGATTGAATGAAATGGAAAGAAGTTGCAGATGACAATTTTGAGTTAATGAAATTTTAGAAATCGTCATCTTTCTGGGCAGTAAACATTGTGTAGATTGAAGAAATTGCTTATTGAAAGCAATTTCTTCATTTCACACAATGTTCCCTAGTGTTTTCCTTGAGTGGCATTAAAAAGCGTCTTTGTGTGTGCAAATGGGTTAAATGTTGTAGCTACAGCCAATTTAATTGGGCTTTCTAGCAATCATCAGACACATAATGTTGGTCAAATCCAAGCTTAAATTGTCATTTAAATGTTTGGGATGAATGTATCATTCTGAAATCAAATAAAAAATTGTATGCCCAATACATGGAGATCTAAGATACATTTGTTTCTTTAATGCTTTCTGGTGGATTATCGAGAAATAACGATAGATAATCATTTGATAAAACTCACCACCTATCCAGTGAAAGTATCAAAAACTTATGCCCTCTTTCCTTCAATTCACCCTATCTGACGTTATCTAAGCAGAGACAAATAAGTGATGTCATCATAAGCATTGCATAGCAGTCATGTGCAAAATGACGTGCTTTAAGAAAATTTATCATATAATTTTCGCATTTTGGCTAATTTTGCATTAAAGAAATAGAACAATCATTTGTTTTTCGAGTAAGATCGATTGATATTTCATTTCCTGAACAAAAAAAGCTATATTTTACTAGTGGCTTCGCCACTTGTGAAAATAAAGCCATTGTTGTTCACTCAATGAGATAGCAAATTAAACTTAGTAACTAATCAAGCTAAAGTTATCAAATTTAGGTTACCTAACAACCAATTTATTTTCCTTTTACATGCTACTGGCCAAAAAATTTGTTTTGAAAAAAACCCTGCTGTTTTATATCTACGTGGAAGGCCACCGTCATAGCGCAGTCGGTAGGGCGTCAGAGTCCTGATCTTCAATCATGGGATGTCATGGGTTTGATCCCCTGCGGCAGCACATTTTCTTTCTGACATTTGTCTCTCACGTATGGGTGGATAATGGTGAACCTAAGTGGGATAGCAGCTAGAGGCTAGGAAAGGATGTAGTGGTAGTACTGCTGAGAGAAATACCAGGAATCCATTGGTGTTCCAGCCGCTGCAATATGACTGAAATACTGTTAAAAGCGGCCTTAAACCCCATTCATTCAACTTCCAGTTGGAGCTCAGTGGGTGTGGTCAGCATTCCATAAATTGTGTATATATGGTGTACCTGATCTGTAGAATACCCAAGCAACGCCTTTTTGTCTTCTTTACTGTACAGCTCCATACCACATAAACCAGTCCAGAAATCTATCAAACACATTACAATGCTCATGTACTTTATTTTTGTCATTACATGTCCCATTTGAATACTGTTTACAGTGATAGAAAAATCATACACATGCCAATTTTCAAGCAGATATTAAAATCTCTCTCATCTTACCCCTTGTCATACTGAACCAGGAATATTCCCGGTTTTGAAGGAGGTGTAGATGAAGATCAGCCTGCACATGAGTGCAGTCTGATCTTGGTCTACACCTTCTGCTTGTACTTTTCCTAGTAGAGTAGTTTACCATATTGATTTTCAAGAGAAATATTGATTATTGAACAACAAGCACTATCAGTGCTTTCAGCCTTTCTTTAATGCAATTCAGTAAGGGATTTTATACAGCATGACAAGGGTTAAGACTTTTGCCCATGTATTTATGGGTCACCCTTTGTATCAGTTGTGGCCTTGATGTTGGGAGTATCCAAAAGAATTTTGATGTCTTTGCATGACAACTAAAGCTCATCAAGGGGAACAACTGTGCCAAGTTACTTTAACCCATTCCAACCTCAGTGATGCCTTTAGACGCCCCCAAGGATTAAAGCTATGGAAAACAATGTGGAAAATGAAAAAATTGCTTGTTACAAGCAATTTCTTCATTTTCCACATTGTTTTCTACCCAGAAAGTTGAAAAAATCCAAAATTTCATTAACTTTTTATTATCGTCTGCAACTTCTTTCAATTTGGGCCTGTCTAAAATTTTGCTGTCTGGTAATGGGTTAAAATTCATTAATTAATGTAGAAAATATGCTCCAGACAAGAATTAGACACCCTGACACATGGACTAGATTCACTCTATATGCCCTTACCATAGGGGCATAAAAATGGCTCAGAGAATTATAATTTCACTAATTTTGACCAATTCTCATTTGATCTTGCTCTTTGATGATCCTAAAGGACAAACTTAGGAGCACATTGTGGGCAATGAAAAAATTGCTTTAATCTATTTCCATTCAATGACGCTTTTAGATGCCCCTAAGAAGAAAAGCTTTGGAAAACATTGTAGAAAATGAAGAATTTGCTTATCACAAGGAATTTCTTCATTATCAACAATGTTTTCTATCTTATACGTTCCTCACACCTTTGCGTATCGACCCGCGTAAGCGTGGCGTATCGCGATAAGAAAGGAACGCCATGACAACGTAGAAGGAACGCGGGTTTACATAGTGCATACGCCTCGATACGTAGCATGATCTCATCGTACACCGAGGGTCGACGTATTTTTAAGTGTGCACTTAAAAATACATAGCACGTACGTAACAGCCCTAATACGCCGCGCTTACGAAGTGTATACGCCGTAGAAACGAAAACAACGTAGCAGTTACGTAGCGGGAACGTAGCTCTTGCGCCTTATACGTGGCACGAACGAAAAGCTAATTATGCCGCGTAACCACGGCGTAAGCCCGCGTATGCGTGGCGTATCTGCGGCGTATGTGCGACGTGAACCCCGTTGTCACTACGTTTTCTTGGTTTTGATTTCGTAACCACGGCGTAAGAGCTACGTTTGTACGGCATATCTCGCGTTCATGCTACGTACGTGTTACGTATGTTTCGTTTCTATTTCGTTGCAGCTGCGTTGGTGTTGCGTTGTCAGAGTTTCTATGGCGTTCAAAGAGTTTGTGTCTGAATAGTGCCATAGTACCAGTATCCTTTGTCTGCTCTCATTATTTCCAAAGTCATGGACCAAGAAGATTATGATATTCGGACTTGCCTGGACATTTTGCTTACAAAAACAAACTGAAACAGCTATTAGGTGGCATCTTCGGCTGCTTTCTGATGAATGACTACAAAGACGTGAAATAAACAGTTTTATACCCCAAAGTAAACAGTAAACGTCGTGTTTACGCAGCAGCAACGCCGCGCGAACGATTGGAACGCCGTGCTTACGTAGCGTTTACGTCGCGACAACGCCTTATACGCCACGCTTACGCCTTAGAACGTGGTACTTACGCCGCTGGATCTCCATTCAAACAAGGGAACGCAGCAGGAACGCCGCGGAAACGACGCAGGAAGGTAGTACATACGCCATACCATTGAGATCGAACAAAATACGCCTTGGTCATCGGCGTTTGATCCACGTAAAATATTTTTGGCCCAAACGCCGCAGATACGCAAAGGTGTGAGAGCAGCATTAAAGATAACAAAAATCCAAATTTCATACACTTTGAATTGCCATCTGCAACTTCTTATAAATCTTACTAGTCTTAATTGCAATCTGATTTTTGGTTACCCATTCCCACTCAGTGACACTTTTTAACGCCACCCAAGAAAAATAACTGAAAAAACATTGTGTAAAATGAAGAAATTGCTTGTCACAAGCAATTTCTTCATTTTACACAATGTTTTCTTCCAAGAAAGTTGAAAAAATCTAAAATATCATAAACTTTAAAATGTTGTCTGCAACTCCTTTCATTTTGGACCAGTCTAAATATTTCTTGTGTGGAAATTGGTTAAGCCATAATGTTCTATCCTAAAAGACAAAGACATTTCAAACTTCACCAATTCAAAATTGTTGTCTGCAACTTCTTTAAATTTTTACAAGTAAAAATCTTAGATTTTGTCGATGTATCATGTTTGATAATTTTAAAAATACAAGTTGGGTGTCTGAAACACAAATTCTCCCATAAGAGCTTATTTTCTTCAACAAGGCCTTCATTTTGACTTTGACATTGGACATATGACACTGAATAAATTGGTAGACCATATGGTACATACATAACCAAACATGAACATTGGAACATTAAAAAATTTGGAGCCATGTTTCCAAGTTAAAGACATTTGTGCATAAGAGATGCACAACGCAGCTGCAATACTTTGTGAAATCAAGGGAAATAACTCAGTTTGTTTTTTTATTGATGGAAATGGTTGTGAAACACATTAAATACATTCCTGCTAATGTGATGTCACTACAGTTACTACACACCGTCATTTTCAACTGTGAAATCATCAGGTGGTTTTCCACTGTGAAATATCTATAATTTTTAATTTTCTATAAAAAAAATATTGTTTTACATAATTGAAAAACAAAATGTACTGACCCACAGATTTTTGAAGATTAGAAGACGCTAATGTCACTTTTTTCACCGGATCTGAAATAACAAAATATGATTTTTATTCTTAACTATTCCAATACAATCCCATTTTTTGATGTCCCTGTAGAACAAGAAAGCCATTGTCACAATATAATGCTGCAACATAATTGTTTTTTATCCCTTTCCTGTTTTGCAAAATTTTAGACCCATCCAAATTCAAAGGTTTTGCAAGCGAAAATTTAAAGTCAATTTGAAAAATAACCATTTAGTAGGGTAAATGATATTGTGGAAAAAGATGTAACAAGCAATTTCTTCCTTTTCTACTACAATGTTTTCTCAATTACAAAATTACAGGGATGTTAAAACCAGGGATTGAACAGGAAAGGGATAAGAAGGTAGCTATAGAGGTATAAGGGTTAGAACTCATAGAGGACGGCTTGCCAAAAAAAGAAATTTTGCATTAAGAACCCCATTTTTCTGTGACACAGCTTTAAATGGCAAAACCCAAAAAATATCCATAAGGTCAGGTGTATAGGAACATTCTGTGAAAATTCCATTCAAATTCGTCCATAGATGTAGTAGGACATAATGTTAACAGTAGATTTTGCATTGAGTCCCCTTTTACTGTAGATCCCTTTTTCTGTGATGCAGCCTAAAATGATAAAACCCTGACAATATTCGCATTGCCATTCTAAGGGCATTCTGTGAAAATTTCATTCTAATTTGTCCATAAATGTAGGTGGAGGTGGAGACAAGATGTGGACGTACAGACATCAAGACAGATGATACCAATATACCATTAGCTGCATTATCTGCATTTTCTACATTCATTTCTACTCTGAAAGACAAAGAAATTTGAAATTCTATCAACTTTAAATTATTCTACGCAACTTTTTCCCGAACAGACCAGTCTAAAATTTTGTTGTCTGGTTGTGGGTAATTTTCCTTTACAAATGATTAGGAAGCAGGTTGTGCAGACTAAGATTAGCTTGTATGCAGGGCTTTGAAAAACCGATAAATTGCCGGTCTGAACAGTACTTTGAATTGCCAGACTGATTGGAATCCCCAAAAATCACTAAACATCAGTCCAAAATGTAGAGTTGTTAATTAACTTGCCCACCATCTATCAAAATTCACTTGAAACCTAAAGAATTCAAGGGTTTCATACATTATCAGCAGATTAAGGGATTAAGGAATGTGCTAAAAATCGGTGATTAGTTTACCCGTCTGCCAGTGAGGTGCCCATCCATTATGACTGTGTTTAATTAACATAAACTTGGATAACTAGTTTATGAAAAATATTGTTATTACTATAATTAAATCAGCGGTACACATGCTTTTTGAATTGGACTTTCTTTATAATGTCTTCTGCTACCTGTTTGCATTCGGACAAGTCCAAAATAATAATAATTTAAAAAAAAAAAAAAAAAAAAACAGCAAAGAGTTAATGACTAAGCTAATTGAGTAAGCTACTGTACTTAACCCATTCCAACTCAGTGATACTTTTAGACGCCCCAAGGAAAAAAGCTTTAGAAAATATTGTGGAAAATGAAAAAATTGCTTGAAACAAGCAATTTCTCTATTTTCCACAATATTTTCTACCCAGAAAAACGAAAAATCCAAAATTTCATAAACTTTAAATTGTCATCTGCAACTTCTTTGAATTTGGGCTAGTCTAAAATTTTCCCATCTGGTAATGGGTTAAGGGATAAGTCTAAATCTTTATGAAATTAAGACCTTCTTTCATACTTCCCAGTAGATTATTGAGATTTACTCAATAACCGAAAAATCAGTGAAATTATCAAAATGATAAATTTGCTGGTTTGTTGGATTAAGCCCTGCTTTTGCTCCTTGTGCACTTTTGAACATCAACTATACAGGACCAAAGGCATTGATGATGTCATCAGGTTACCATTTAATTCACATGAAAAATGACTCACTTTTGGAAATTTTCCCCAAAAAGACCATATTTGCATGAAAGAAATACAACAAATTATTTGTTTTTCTTGTAAGATCAATTTATCTTTCATTTTGTGAACAACAAGCATGATTTTCTTCTATGCCTTTCATGAAAATATAGTTTTTTTTGTTCACTCTATGAAATTCAATTCATTCTTGCATTGAACCTCTATATATTCACCTACCTCCAGTAGAATTTTCATTGACAACATGAAATTTATATCCATCTGGTGACTGTATTGTGACTGTGTTCTCTGACGAGGTAGTAACCCCTTCGTACTTCTGTTTTACTGTGTCATATATGGACTTTGAAAGGATTGTTAAACCCTGGAAATATAGTAGATTCCACTTATAAAACTTAAAGAAAAAGTCCTACTATTCTCTTTTATGAAATACATTTACATGCATTGCATGGGGACAATATCATAGATGAAAGAACTAGATGGCTGTCCCAGGACAGCTGCTGTCAAGCCCATAAAGTTTTGACCATCAACTTGACCTTGACCATCAATTTTACTGTTTGACCTTGAGCTTTGACCTTGAACTTGAAGTTATTCAAAAAATTCTTTCGAATGAAACGTCTACTCATGATGGAAAATAATTGTACCAATTTATTTTGAAACCCATCCATAATTGTAGGAGAAATGCTCTTGACAATCACAATTTTAGTGTTTGACCTTGAGCTGAGACCTTGACATTAGAACTATCCCAAAATTTCTTTCAAATGGCACATCTACTCATGATGGAGAATAATTGTGCCAAGTTTTTTTTTTAAATCCATCCATAAATGTAGGAGTCATTGTCCAGTTATTGTCATGCTGAGAATAAATGATATTGGTATATTAAAAAATTCTGATATTTCAACAATTTGTGCAATCTACTTTTTCTGTTATACAATCAGCTCCATCAACCTTTTTTGGGAAATGGATTTACAGAGTCTATATCTGTTGTAACTGAATTCTCAATTTCCGAAACATTTTTTTTCTGAAAAGAATCCCTATATTTCTTATTCAATACATGTACTCTCTATTTGGCAAATCCCAAGTGGCTATTTTTGCACCATGGATAAGCTGGTATTCAATACTGTGCTCACAGTCATGTTGTATACTAGTATGTAAATGTCCATTTAGGGGTTTTCCCCATTGACATTTTCTATGTTTTTGGGCATTGTGTTTACAATATAGAAGTGTAGACACAATACCCAACAAGGTGGCAAATTGTCACAAAATACGTCCGTCTTACTGCTGATTGTTGACTGGGGAAGGGGATTAGAATTTGAGTCTAATTTCAAGAAAGAGTAACAATTCACAAAGATAACTTATGGTTCTGGTGTTTTTTCTTGCTATCATGAGGCTTTGAAACCATAGGCTGTTACACTATAAGAGATTTGAAAAAAAGATATGTTTCTTGATGATATCTATCCACCCATAAAGTTTCATGATGATAGTTGTATTACTTTCAGAGATATGCTCCAGACAAAATCTAAGTATGAAAAACAACAAAGGGGAATAACTCAAAAAATAGGCAAGGTAGAGTTGTTACAGTTCTTGTGCACTGTACATCCCCTTGATGGTATCTATCCACCCATAAAGTTTCATCATCATAGCGATTTTTTTCAGAGATATGCTCTGGACAAAATCCAAGTATGAAAAACAACAAAGGAGAATAACTCAAAATATATTCAAGATAGAGTAACAGTTCTTGTGCACTGCACTTCCCCTTGATGACATCTACTCACCCATTTAGTTTCATGATGATAACTTTTATACTTTCAGAGATATGCTTCAGACAAAATCAACATATGAAAAAAACAACAAAAGAGAATAACTGAAAAAAATAAGCTAGGTAGAGTTACAGTTCTTGTGCACTGCACTTCCCCTTGATGATAACTATCCACCCATTAAGTTTCATGATCATATCTGTTATACTTTCAGAGATATGCTCCGGACAAAATCAAAGTATGAAAAACAACAAAGGGGAATTCTATAGAAAGGGGCAAGGTAAAGTATTATTTCTGTACTTCCCCTTAGTGATATCTATCCAACCATAAAGTTTCATTATCAAAGCTATTAAACTTTCAAAAATATGCTCCAGACAAAATCCAAGTATGAAAAACAACAAAGGGGAATACTTTTAACAAGATCCAAGTATGAAAAACAACAAAGGGAAATAACTTAAAAAATAAGCCAGGTAGAGTTCTAGTTTTAATACACTGCACTTCCCCTTGTTGAGATCTATCTACCCATGAAGTTTCATGATCATAGCTTGAATTCTTTTAGAGATCTGCTCCGGAAAAGATCCAAGTATGAAAAACAACAAAGGGCAATAACTCTTAAAAGGGTTCTTGTGCACTGCACTTCCCCTTGATGAGATCTATCTACCCATGAAGTTTCATGATCATAGCTTATATACTTTTAGAGATATGCTCCGGACAAAATCCAAGTATGAAAAACAACAAAGGGCTATAACTCAAAAAATAAGACAGGCAGAGTTATGTTTCTTGTGCACTGCACTTTCCCTTGATGAGATCTATTTACCCATGAAGTTTCATGATCATAGCCTATTTACTCTTAGAGATATACTCCAGACAAGATCCAGTGCACGCCACCCACCTGCAGGACGCCTGGACACCACGGGAGATCCCATAATACGTTCCGTCTTCAACGGGCGTATAAAAATTAAGCTAATATAGATATAAGGTAAAGAATCAGGTTTTTGTAATTATTTACAAAACATAATCATGAAATTTTTGGGGCAAAAGTATGTATTTTCTTTTATCACACATTTCACTTCTATTTTTCTACCCTAATAGAGTTACACTCATTGATACATATTGTTTGCAACTTCACTTGCTTTGAATAAGTTTGTAAACTATTTTGTCATCAGGTAATCGATCACTCTTTCCTTTTTATGAAAGATTATAGAAGATATTCATGCAAAAAATTCTTTTTCATATGACCTTTATCTTATACAATTCATTTCATGTAAGAACAGTGAAAATCTGTTATAATTTTGAATTAGAATCATCGCAAAGTCAACTAAAACCCTCCACAAGTGCTTTGTCAATTAGACAGTTGAATTTTGACCTTTATTACCCAAAGACAGAAACAGTTTTCATTCAAAATTCAACACTGACCTTGACCTTTGACCTAAGTGACACCAAAACAATATAGCATCTCCTTGAGTTATAAGATAACATAAGTTTACAGTTTAATGGTCCTAGGTCATATGGCTTAGGAGTTAAAGGTTGAGTATTGGTTCTTGAATTAGAGACTGGAAACTTATAACAATCAAAGGCCTAATTTGACCTTGACCTGATGTGACCAAAAACCAATAGGTCATTGGCAACGATTGTATGAAGTTTCAGGGTGGTAGGTTTTTTGGTTCTCAAGTTAGAGCACAGAAACAAAAAAGTCTATGGACAGAAGATCGGACAAACAGACATGGTGAACTCAATATACCCCCCTCTTCTTAGTATACGGGGCTTATAATGATAGGAGAAAGCTTTGCCTCTAAAAGCCCTTGTCAAACTACTTCCATTCAAGAAATTGACATCTATACTTACCATAAAGTCATTTCCAACTTTATACGTCCCTACACCGTAGTTGTATGTCAGTTCGATAACAAAGTGCGAGTCCTCTGGACCATAGCCAACCATAGATTTACTCCATTTACCATCATAAGGCCTACAAAAATATGAGTTTGAAAGTGCAGTAAAACTTGTATTAACCCTTTCCTGTACAATCCGTTTTATGTCCCTGTGATTTTATACTTGAGAAAATATTATGGGAAAAGAAGAAATTGTTTGCAACAAGCAATTTCTTATTTTGCTACAAATATTTTTCTATCCTATATGTTTCTTACTTTTCATATCTTACTAGTTATAGTTGTCATCTGCAACTAATTTCAAATTGGTCACTTAAGAGAATGGTTGCTTATTCACTTTTTTTTGATAAATACAAAGATAAAAAAAATTACATAAAAAATAAGTGCAGAATTATCTCTTAACCCAATTGCACACAATAGAACATTTTGATGCACCTAGGAAAATAAGTTATGGAAAACTTTCTGAGAAAAATGCACTTGCTTGTAACAAGCAATTTCTCTTTTTCACCCAATATTTTTTTAACTTATTTGGCTTTTATTTCTAAACTTGAATGCACTTTGAATCTTCGTCTACATCTTCTTTGAATTTGGACCAGTCTAATATTCTGTTGTCTGGTAATGGGTTTATCCTACACTGTTGAAATTCCCAAAAACATAAGTTATTGTGTTGCTTAGATGAATGGTGTAAATTAAATTTTGTAACATATTTTTAGGGACGAAATCAGTTTCAAGCAAAAATGATTGCAAAATTCTCACTTAACCAGTCCAAATTGAAAGAGGTTGCAGACTACAAATCAAAGTTGGTTTAAATTGAAAAGTAAGTACCATATGAGTAAGAAAACATTGAGAAAAGAAGAAATTGCTTGTTACAAGCAATTTCTTCTTTTCTCACAATGCTTTCCAAAGGTATATTTTTTATGAGAAAAAATGCCGGATTGTATGGTAATGGGTTAATCCTATGTTGTTGATCCTTATTAGACTTGTCCTGATGAGTAGATTCCAATGAATCCCAGCAACACATGATTTTATTGGTTGGGGTAATGGTCTCTAAATAAACTTTTTTGTAACATATGAGGAAGAACAGACTTGTATCACATGCATGAATTAATTATTGCAAAATTATCACTTAATCCTTTGTTGTTGGTAGAACTCATTAACCCATTACCAAATAGGGTAGAAAACATATTGGTAAAAGCATGAATTGCTTGTTGCAAGCAATTTATACTTTTCAATCTCTATCTAGCTGAGAAAATTCTAATGAGTTCTAAAGCATAAGATTGATACACATTTTTTAACCCATTCCAACTCAACAAAATTTAAGACTGGTCCAAATTGAAAGAAGCTGCAGACGATATTTTCAAGTTGGTGAAATTTAAATTTTCTGTGTCTTTTTGGATAGAAAACATTGTGGATAATGAAGAAATTGCTTGTATCAAGCAATTTCTTCATTTTCCACAATGTTTTCAAAAACTTTTTTCTTGAGGGGCGTAAAAAGGAGGGCTTGTGTGGGAATGGGTTAAACCTATCCCCATACAATGACACTTTTTGATGCCCAAAAAGGAAAATAATTATGAAAAAAAATTATGGAAAATGAAGAAATTGCTTGTTACAAGCAATTTCTTCGTTTTCCACAGTATTTTCTACCTCCAAGGTTCAAAATATCTAAAATTTCATAAGCTTTATATGGTTGTCTATAACTTCTTTCAATTTGGACAAGTCTAAAATTTTGCTGTGTGGGAATGGGTAAATGTATAATGAAGGACAGATTCATTTGCATTTACTAATTATTACAAAGTTATCACTTAATCCTAAACTGTTGAAACTCATTAGAATTGTCTATCTTAATGAGTTCAAACAACATAGAATTTTGGTGCATAGTGGAAAGGTCCTTAAATACATCTTTTGTATTGATTGATTGAATGGGGTTTAACGCCCCTTTTAACAGTATTTCAGTCATATCGCGGCGGCTGGAGCACCTAACAATGGATTCCTGGTATTTCTCACACCAGTACTACCACTACATCCTTTCCTAGCCCCCAGCTGCTATCCCACATAGGTTTAGGATTATCCACCCACTGTGAGAGTCAAGTGTCGGAAAGGATATGTGCCGCTGCCAGGGATCGAACCCATGACATCCCATGATAGAAGATTGAGAGTCTGACGCGCTACCGACTGCGCTATGACGGAGGCACATCTTTTGTAACATGAAATGAGGAACAATAAATCATTGCAGAATTCTGACTTAATCCTAAGCTGTTGTAACTCATAAGAATCAGTTATATGATTCTATTAAGTTCCAAGAATGTAGGATTTGTTACAATAATTTTTCTTTGAAATATGTCCAGTTCTTGACCTTTGTCATACTGCACCTGGAATATTCCAGTTTGGGCAGTAGGTATGGACAAAGATCAGCCTGCTCATAAGTGCAGTCTGATCTCGGTCTAGACCTACTGCTTGTACTTTTTCCTGCCAGAGCAGTTATGAAATTCATTTTCAAAGAAATATTGATTATTGAACAACAGGTACTTTCAATGCTCTCAGCCCTTTTATCTAAATGCAGTTCCGTGAGGGATTTAAGACAGCATGACAAGGGTTAAGACCGCTTGACGAAAGTGGTTGCTCAATGTACCTGACATTATACTTATTGTCTTTACAGACAACAAGAGCACCCAATACAGGTGCATGACACTCTTTTGATGGGTGCTGGAGACAAAACAAAAAGGTTAACAAGAGGGCTATTGGCCCTAAAGAGCTCAAATGAGTCAATGAAATCAAAGCGCTAATGACCTAGTTTTGGCCAAAAGTTCTTTTCAGAAAATCTTGTAGAAGAAAATAGAAACGAAAAGACTTTCTTAGAAAGATACAGTTTTTTAGTGCCAGAAAAATAGCAAGTACATTGCATAGCAGATTTGGGTTAATGAACTAGATTGTGAAAGAGCACCGCCTACAGGTGCAAAGGCTCGTCTGCTGGATAATGCAAAAATTCTGCTGAGGTGATCATAATACCCTGAGTTTCTCCTAAAACAGCCAAGCTAATAAAATGGGGTGTCGGGGTGGTTGTTTTTTTTAGATTTTCTTGAATGTCTCTATGAAAAATGTTCACTAGGAGGTTCTACATACCAAATATCAATGCTCTAGGCTTACTCATTTCAGAGAAAAATTGGGTGTAGCTGGGCAGAGCCCAAATATAACCCAAAGGGTATTGCATAAACAAAATTTGTACAGATTGACTTGGAGACTCTAGATACCAAATATCAATACTCTAGGCTTTTTGGTTTCAGAGAAGAAGATTTTTAAAGTTTGTTTATATGTTAAAATAGGATGAGCTGAGAAAGAACCCAAATATGATCCAAGGGACATCATATGGACAAAATTGATAGAGGTCCCTTGAGAGGCGCTGAATACAAAATATCAAAGCTATTGGTCTTCTCGTTTCAAAGAAGATTTTTAATGCCATATCTTCCCCATGACATGGGACATTTGGCAGTCACAATAGCTCACCTTGAGCACTTTGTGCTCAGGTGAGCTAAAAAGGGGGCATTATCCACATAAAAGATACAGTAAGATTTACCTTCCTTGATATACAAAGATACATACAACCACAAAGCTTTTCCAAAACCCCTGGTTTCCTTAAAACAACAGCTTAAAGGTTCAACTTTTTTTCCTTCCAAGTTTCTTTAATCCATTTAAAAACAAAAGCAATTTAAACTAGTAAAAATAGAGAGAAGTTACAGACAACAATTTTCAGTTCATGATTTTTTTCTTTTGAGGTTGAAAACATTGTGGATGGAGAAGAAATTGTTTGTAACAAGCAATTTCTTCATTGTTCACAACAAATTTCAAAGCTTTTTTCTTTGGGGCATTATTCCAAATGCATTAAATATTGGCCCTTGGTTATGTTCAAACCATAACCAAACAAAAATATTCAGATTGGTCCAAATTGAAAAGAATTTGCAGATGGCAATTCTATAATGTAATTCTAAAATTATTTGTTGTCTTTCTAGGTTGAAAACATAGTGGAAAATGGTAAAAATGTTTCTCACAAGCAATTTCTTCATTTTCCATTATGTTTTCTAAAGCTTTTCCTTCGAGGGTCTTACACAAGAGGCCAATGAGGGCCTGAGACTCTCTACTGGTTATCAAGTTTTCCGTTAAAGAAATCTGATATTTAAGGAAGTTAATTGCTCAAAGAAGAATGCATAAAGAAAAAAAAGGGGCTTTGTCCCCTTTATCATTTTAAGCAACAATCCTCAAGGCCCCTTTTCCCATGTTTCATGATGGATCCACTCCATTTCCAAAAGAAAGTTACCTTATGACCCTACAATCATTCTGTGAATATTTCATCAGAATCTGACAATAATTGTGGACTTAATCACATAAACAGGATTGTTTTGAATGAAAATCAATAAGGCCCCTTTTCCTGTGTTTTCTGATGGATCAATTTCATTCCAAAAGGAACTTTCCTTACAACCCGACAATTGTCCTGTGAAATTTAAAAGACAACTTGATAATGATTGTGATCTTCATCACATACACAAGAATGTTTTGAATGATAATCTGTAAGGCCCCTTTTCCTGTGTTTCGAATGCCACAGTTATTCCATGCATCTTTGAAGAGAATCCAATAAAACTGTTGACTTTATTGTGTTAACAAAGATATTAAATTCAAGTTCTCATAAGGCCCCTTTTCCCGTGATATTTTACTGGTGGTTTTATCATTCTATGAAAGTTAAAAGTGAATCCGATGAAATATTGGGAATTCATTATGTTTACTAGAATATTTAAAAAAAAATCATATGTCCCCTTTTTACATGATACTTGATGGATTGTACCCAGTTCTGAAAAGAACCATCTAAGTATTTGTACAATCATTCTGTGAAATTTTGAAGTGAATCCGGTGAAATCAAGGGACATCATTGTGTTAACCAGAATATTGAAGAGAGTTTTTCATAAGGCCCCTTTTTATGTGACCCTTGCTATAGTCAGATCCACTGTCAAAATCAACAATTGGAATGATGGTACAATCAATCTGTTTAATCTGTGGAATTTATTGTATTAATGAATTATAGTGAAATATTCATAGGGCCCCTTTTCTCATGATACTTTACAGAACAAACCAAATTTCAAAAGGAACAATTCTAATGAAGGTACAATCATTCTTTAAAAGTTAAAGAGAATCAATGAAAATAGTGGACTGAATTGTGTCAAGAATTTTTGTAACTAAATTTTCATAAGGCCCCTTTTCCAGTGAAACTTAACAAATCAGACCCAATGTACAAAGGAACAATCCTAATGATAGTTTGAAGAAAATGATAAAGACTGAGGACTTTATTGTAATAATGATGTTTTGTAATTAAATTTTTATAAGGTCCCTTTTCTTGTGTCACTTAACCAATCAGACCTAATTTACAAAGGAACAATCCAAATGATGGTACAATCATTCTATTAAAGTTTGAAGAGATTCTGATAAAGACTGATGGCATTGTTGTGTTTATGAGGATTTGGTAATAATTTTTCATACAGCCCCTTTTCCTATGATACTAGACAGATCAGACCCAATTTGGAAAGAAACAATCCTTATGATGGTACAAACATTCTGTGAAAGTTTAAACAGAATCTGATGAAAACTGCAGACTTTATCTTGGTGTCAAATTTCTAAAATAAAATTTTCATAAGGCTCCTTTTCCTGTGATACTTGAAGGATCAGGTCTCATGTCAGCCTCAACAATCGTGATTATTGTACAATGATTCTGTGAAGGTTTGAATAAATCCAATGAAAGCTCTTGACTTGGTTACAAGGATTATAGATAAAATTCTCTAAAGGCCCCTTTTCCCATGATACCAGACAGATCACGCCTAATTTGTAAAGAAAGAATCCTCATGATGGAATAATCATTCTGTGAAAGTTTTAACAGAATCTGATGAAAACTGTTGACTTTATTGTGGTACAATGATTTTAAAATTAAATTTCATAATGCTCCTTTTCCTGTGATACTTGACGGATCAGGTCTAATGCAAACATCAACAATCATTATTATTGTACAATTATTCTGTGAATGTTTGAAGAAAATCTGATGAAAGCTCTGGACTTTGTAACAAGGATTTATAAATGAAATTTTCATAAGGCCCCTTTTCCTGTGCTTCTTGACAGTTCAAACCCTGTTATGAAAAGAATGATAGTTATGACCTTCCAATCATTCTGTGAAAGTTTCAACAAAATCTGATCAAAGCTGTGGGCTTTATTGTGTTAACAGGGTTTTATTAATTGAATTTTCATATAGGCCCTTTTCCCATGTTACTTGATGGATCTGAACCAATTCCAAAGGGAACTCTTCTTACAAAAGTATAATTATTCTGTTTGAGTATAAAGACAACCCCATCTCACCTGTGGACTTACAAGCATTAATTAAGATTTTTTTAATTGAATTTTCCTAAAGCCCCTTTTCCTATGTCTCTCAATGGATCAGACCCAATTTGAAAGGAACAATCATTCTGTGAAAGTTTGAAGTCAATCAGATGAAAACTGTGGACTCTAGAGTGTTAACAATGATCTTTGAATTATATTTTAATAAGGCCCCTTTTCCTATGTTTCTTGAGGAATCATATCCGATTCCAAAAGGTACAATCCTTATGATGGTACAGTCATTCTGTGAAAGTTTGAAGAGAATCCGTTGTAAATTGTTGGCTCTAGATTATTAAAGAAAATTTTTTATTAAACATTTCATAAGGCCCCTTTTTCCTGTGTTTCTTGAAGGATCATACCTTATTTCAAAAGGAATAATCCTTATGATAGTACAATCATTCTGTGAAAGTTTGAAGGGAATCCGATGAAAACTATTGACTCCAGAGTGTTAAAGAGTATTTCTTAAAAGATTTTTCGATTAAATTTTCATAAGGCCCCTTTTCCCGTGTTTCAAGATGGATCTGACCAAATTTCCAAAGGAACAATCCTTATGATGGTACAATCAATCTGTGAAAGTTTGAAGAGAATCCGATGAAAACTGTGGACTCTAGAGTGTTAACAAGAATTTTTTTATTAAATTTTAATAAAGGCCCCTTTTCCCCTGTTTCATGACAGATCAGACCCATTTTCGAAAGGAACGATCCTTATGCTTGTACAATCATTCTGAGAAAGTTTGAAGTGTATCCGATGAAAACTGTGGACTCTATCGTGTAAACGAGGATTTTTAATGGAGTTTTTAATTGAATTTTCATAAGGCCCCTTTTCCCATGTTTCTTGACAGATCATACCCATTTTCGAAAGGAACGATCCTTATGTTGGTACAATCATTCTGTGAAAGTTTGAAGAGAATCCAATGAAGACTGTGGACTCTATCGCGTAAACAAGGATTTTTAATTGAATTTTAATTAAATTTTCATAAGGCCCCTTTTCCCATGTTTCTTGACGGATCATACCGATTTTCAAAAAGGAACAATCCTTATGTTGGTACAATCATTCTGTGAAAGTTTGAAGAGAATCCAATGAAAACTGTGGACTCTATAACATAAACGAGGATTTTTAATTGAATTTTAAATGAATTTTCATAAAGCCCCTTTTCCCATGTTTCTTGACGGATCATATCCATTTTCGAAAGGTACGATCCTTATGTTGGTACAATCATTCTGTGAAATTTTGAAGAGAATCTGATGAGAACTGTAGACTCTATTGCATCAACGAGGATTTTTTAATTAAATTTTAACAAGGCCCCTTTTCCCGTGTTTCTTGACGGATCATACCCATTTTCAAAAGGAACGATCCTTATGATGGTACAATCATTCTGAGAAAGTTTGAAGAGAATCCAATGAAATCTGTGGACTTTATTGCATAAACGAGGATTTTTAATTGAATTTTTAATTAAATTTTCATAAGGCCCCTTTTCCCGTGTTTCTTGACGGATCATACCCATTTTCGAAAGGAACGATCCTTATGATGGTACAATCATTCTGTGAAAGTTTGAAGAGAATCCGATGAAAACTATGGACTTTTTCGCGTAAATGAGGATTTTTTAATTAAATTTTCATAAGGCCCCTTTTCCCGTGTTTCTCGACGGATCATACCCATTTTCGAAAGGAACGATCCTTATGTTGGTACAATCATTCTGTGAAAGTTTGAAGAGAATCCAATGAAAACTGTGGACTCTGTCGCGTAAACAAGGATTTTTTTATTGAATTTTTAATGAATTTTCATAAAGCTCCTTTTCCCGTGTTTCTTGACGGATCATACCCATTTTTGCAAGGAACGATCCTTATATTGGTACAATTATTCTGTGAAAGTTTGAAGAGAATCTGATGAGAACTGTGGACTCTATCGCGTAAACGAGGATTTTTTTATTAAATTTTAATAAGGCCCCTTTTACCGTGTTTCTTGACAGATCATACCCATTTTTGTAAGGAATGATCCTTATGATGGTACAATCATTCTGAGAAAGTTTGAAGAGAAACCAATGAAAACTGTGGACTTTATCGCGTAAACAAGGATTTTTAATTGAATTTTTAATTAAATTTTCATAAGGCCGCTATTCCCATGTTTCTTGACGGATCATACCCATTTTCGAAAGGAACGATCCTTATGTTGGTACAATCATTCTGTGAAAGTTTGAAGAGAATCCAATGAAAACTGTGGACTCTATCGCGTAAACGAGGATTTTTTTATTGAATTTTTAATGAATTTTCATAAAGCCCCTTTTCCCGTGTTTCTTGACGGATCATACCCATTTTTGAAAGGAACGATCCTTATATTGGTACAATTATTCTGTGAAAGTTTGAAGAGAATCTGATGAGAACTGTGGACTCTATCGAGTAAACGAGGATTTTTTAATTAAATTTTAATAAGGCCCCTTTTACCGTGTTTCTTGACGGATTATACCCATTTTCGAAAGGAACGATCCTTATGATGGTACAATCATTCTGAGAAAGTTTGAAGAGAATCCAATGAAAACTGTGGACTTTATCGCGTAAACGAGGATTTTTAATTGAATTTTTAATTAAATTTTCATAAGGCCGCTATTCCCATGTTTCTTGACGTATCATACCCATTTTTGAAAGGAACGATCCTTATGATGGTACAATCATCCTGTGAAAGTTTGAAGAGAATCCGATGAAAACTGTGGACTTTATCGCGTAAACGAAGATTTTTTAATTAAGGAAAAGTTTAACAGACGGATGGACGGACGGACGCCGGACAGGAAAAAGCCATCGCTATAGCTCTAGTGGCCTTCGGCCAGTAGAGCTAAAAATGGGGATTGTGAGGGAATGTGTTAAATTCTGGAATCATTTCAGATTTAGTTTTAGAATAAGAAATTCCTTCCATACCCATTGCATGCTGCCTTGCAACCCTCATCAAATTCTTCATGCCTGAGGAACTGAAATAGACAATCAAAGAGCAAAGCAATGTAAAAACCGTTTGTGCATAGTTCAGAGAATCATTGAATCTTTCATTTACATTTATTGGCATTTTTGTTTCAATGTTCATTTATTTTTCTGTATGTTCTTGCATGCCTTGGTATAAAACTTATATGTGCACCAACGTAATTGTACATGAATTACGTACTGTAGTATGTGAATGGGCACCCTGTGCTTGTAATAAGCAATTTCTTAAATTCGTTGCCTTGTGTTGATCAGGGAATTCTCTACAAATCCTTAAAATTTGTTATCCCTCTCCAGGTCAACATTGTAGTTGTAGACTAAGCTCGGGTTTAACCTATTCCCGCACAATGATGCTTTTTGACGCCCCTCAAGAAAGACAATAGGGAAAACATTGAGTAAAATGAAGAAATTGCTTGTAACAAGTAATTTCTTTATTTTTCACAATGTTTTCTACTAAAAAAGGCAAAGACTTTTTAAATTTCAATAAGTTAAAATTGTTGTCTACAACTCCTTTCAATTTGGATCAGTCTATTTTCTTTCTGTCCAGTCTATTTTCTTTCTGTGTGGGAATGGGTTAACGGTGAATTGCCAGTGAAACTTATCACTTAGCACAGACTCATTCAGGGAATTTGCAACCAGAATTACACTAATGTAAAACTTTCTACTGATCAATTGCTTATCAATGCGCAGTTTGAAATTAAGGCACGTATTTTTTTTTATTGCCCTTGGATTTTCAAGCCATTTCTAGTAAGTCATTAATGAAGATGAAAAACAAGATTGGTGCCAAAATAGAGCCTTGCAGGAATCCAGATATAATGTCAGCCCATGAAGAAGCATTGTTATTGATGATTACTTGTTTTATTCTACTGAAGAATACCTCAATCCAGGCATGGAGAGATCCAGTAATACAATTTGTGTTATGCTTCAATGATAATCATCAGTGAGAAACAGTGTCAAAGGCCTTGGCAAAAATCTATATTCGGAATCAACTTGAAAGGCTCCAGTCCAGGCATCTAATTCCTTGATTAGCTGAAGTCCTTAAGTCCTAATGCCATTATGACTCATGGAGAATAGTTCATATTTTAAAAAATGACTCTAACAGTCTTCTCCAGAGTTTTACACACTATAGAAGTTATCTATATAGGCCTATAATTACTTAGATCCAACCATTTTTCTTTTTCTTTTTTAAAATACATGTAACATTAGCAAATTCTCAGTCATTAGGAAATACTCCCTTTGATATAGACTTGTTAAAAATAACAGACAAAGTAAGTATAAGAATTCAGCACAATTCTTTAAGTAATATAGCTGTCCGATCAGGCTTAATATCTTTTATGGGTCAATGTTGCCAGAGTTAATATGAAATTCTTCATCTAAACGCTCCTCAAAAGGAGGTAAGTTAGAAATGTCTTCAGATGTGAAGACACAGGTAAAAAATGAATACAATAACTCCGCTTTACACAACGTTTTCTACCCTTATATGTCAGGCTTTTAAAAAATTCACACATTTGAAAGTGAGAAAAGAAGAGAGAGGGGCGACAAAGAGAGATCGGCGAAAGGTGACACTTACTTTCATGCCTAAAACTTCCCGGAAGAACTTTGCCGTCTCTGTTCTATTGCCAACTTTGAACACAAAATGAAGGGATCGCCTTGTTGACATGACTTCAGATTGTTGTCAATCAATGAATTATGCAGAAGTGTAAGATTAAAGTAGAATGACAGACAGTTGACAGCCGGATGTAAATAGTCGCATGTGAGAGTTAACTTTTCCTGTGGTCATGTGATTAAGCTCCTCGTAAAACTAAGCCCCCCCTCCCCCGCCTCACACACACACACACACACATAACACACACACACACACACACACACACACACACACGAAGCTCGAAAAATTATTTGTGGTTAAAAAAAGAAGATAAAATTTAAAAAGAAAAAAATCCACATTACTATTAATATAAGAATTGTAAGTGAGACATATGCTGGTCACATGATTCCATGATTCAAGTTCGTTCGTTTGTTTGCCTCCACCCCCCACCCCAACCCAAAAGTAAATAACCCCTTCATTAGTTGCTTTACAAGACCGTCATGAAGTGGGCAAAATGTCGTACATGCAGCTTTTTTCAGGTTGTATTTACGGCAGTTGCCCGCTCAACGACGAGAAGTCATACATTTAATATGTGAAAAGCTGTCTATTTTGAAGATTGTTAAGGAATTTGAAACTTCAAGTGCCTCGCTGATGCTAAACAAAATTTTGATTGCTAGCTTAGCTGACGAAAATAATAATAATAATTAAAAAAAATCTCATCATTTAGAACAATTTAGCCCTTGCGTTTAGCTGAAAGGCTATCTAGATATCACTCATAAAGTATATCATAATGTGTAAATAATATAAGCCTACAAAGTCATAGCGGTCATAGAAATACTTTTCTTGAAATTTGCTTTTGGTTCGGATTATCCGTCAATCGCTGGCCTCGCCCACTGACTCCCTAGGCCCCGACTGGTAACTCCGACAAGAAGTTCCGCTTCGATTTTAAACTGCGTTATTTTGCAAAATTTATGACCAGAAGCATGTAACAAATAGGTGAAATGGTTGGTTGGCGACATAAACGTCGTAGCTACAGCATGAATAGATTGTAGTTACGACGGTTGAGTCGACAAACCATCGAAATAGGTTAACATGCCAAGAAATGTAAGTACCAAAAGTCCACTTTAAGAAACTGCAGCAAAAAGCCCCTATCTATCTATTTGTCCGTTAACATCTCATTAAAAGTCGGCAGCGAATAGCTAGATGCCTCCTCAAAATAATGGATTCAATTTTAATTACCTGCAGGGTCATAAAAGGGCCGTTAACCCAAGTCTGGTTCTAAGTCAGGTATGTAGCACTTTCGACTAAGATAATTTCTCTACCGTAACCCGTCTCAATCTAAGATCTAGTTCGATAAATATTATTATAATGATTGTTACAATAATCGTCATTATTATTACTATAATTACTTTATTTTTTATTACCGATGTGGTCTGTAACTAAGCTCAAGCAACAAATATGATAGAGACAGACAGACTGAGACTATCAGGATGGCTCATTGACTTAATTGACCTCTGCTGAATATGATAACTTTTTAATAATTGTTTCACAGGGCTTTCGGGTGGCCATTTTCCACGGGATAATTGCAAAAAGTTTTGATTCTGGTCAGCCTGCACATTCTGTGTCAATCAAAAGATTGCTTGTTTAATCCTCAAACCAAGGCTGGTTAATGATTTTCATCAAAATATGTATGGTAAACTTAATGATACTACTGTCTTATTCACTTGCAAACACGTAAATTTATAACGCAATTGATCGTTATTGAATTGGTTTACTGCATACATGTACATAGTATACTTCTATTACAAAGTTCAGAATGTCGTTACATTGTCTCGAATTAAATCGGGAAGACATAGAATTAATAGAGCAAAAAATATCAAAGAACTTATTAGATACGTAACCCACACACAATCAAAGATGCAATTCATAATTTATTAGATTATGATACATATTCAAAAATCTGGGGAAAACATCCCCTCAAAAGAGATATTTTATTCGAACTAGTTCAATGAATAAATTAATTATTCTTTTGTTTAAAATGGCTTAAAAAATCAAATCAATTTAGTAAAGACTATATAAAAGAACTTTTCATACTGAGGACAGATATAGCAAAGGATGGATATCTTTATAGGTTAAGGTGAAATGTGAGTTTCTCAAGTTGCGAGTAAAAGTTGTTGAAATGCTACATTTGTAAGAGATAATAAAGATACTCCTTCGGTATCGTCGTTTGGCAATAAAAAACTCGTGTCTTTAATTTGATAATTGATTGCCAAACGACGATATGTGAAGGTGTTGATTTTTTTTGAATGGGGTTTTACGCCGCTTTCAACAATCTTTAAGTTATATCGCGGCGGCTGGAGCACCTAGCAATGGAATCCTGGTATTTCTCACACCAGTACTACCATTACATCCTTTCCTAGCCCCCAGTTGCTATCCCACATAGGTCTACGATTATCGACCCATTGGTGAGAGACAAATAGTCGGAAAGGATGAGTGCCGCCGTCGGGGATCGAACCCGGGACCTCTAGATTGACAGTCCGACGCGCTACCAACTGCGCTATGACGGCGGCCGGTGAAGGTGTTGAAGCAAAGAAAACACGATTGGATCCGTGTATACAATAGACAATATCTATCTTACATATGCTTGTTTCGTGCTTAAGACCACAATGCGCACGTAGTCTCTTTCCCCTTCCGTATACCATTGTGCTTATAAAATGGTTTTGAATTGAGAAAGTACTTGTTATAAACAACTTGTTCCCTGCCCACATTGTTTTTTCAAGGCCCATTTTCTTCGGCTTCTTAAAAGGTGCATTTTGTGTGATGATACGTACTGAGTTAAAATTTCATTTCAAAAAGTTAGGCTGATAAACTCTCATGATTGAGGTGCGATTTATTATTATTATTACAAAGATTTTACTCAAGATACTCAACATTACTCATAAGCTATGAAGAAAGTATCTTGTATCAAGGGTTAATTGTAGATCAGTTTACATAACTGATTTGCAGTTACTTTCTCCGCGAACGTGTGGTTGGAAGTCACTGATATGAAATTAAGCGAAATATTTTCTTTTAACTAGTATTCTTTAAAGAAAAACATTTCCCTACTTTTTTTAATACGGCTCAATATACAAGGAGAAATTAATGAGAAATAGACAGAATATTGGGATTGGTCTATCTCATAAATCATATTTTTAGTCACATTGGTCAAAGAGGATATGTGCTAGCTATGTCACCCTTCATCATCATTTCTATGTATTGACTTTTCCCAAAATAAAAGGAACCCCTTTCTTGTAAATCCTTTGATGTCAATTATAATTAATATATTAATTAAAATCGTAAGACAAAGTATTGTAATTATCGTTTTATTTCATTTCATTACGCATTGCTATCTTTTGCATTTAATTGTACTATTTCATACAGTTCATCTGCAGACCAATTCTAAAGTGTTTAGAACGCAATTTCGTCCTATGAAAACCAAAGGTAGGTGGCGAGCTTATTTCATGCTATTGATGATTTACCACGAATACCCAATGCGCCGTCTGTGACGAGAGAGAGGGGGAGAGAGAGCGAGAGCGAGCGAGCTAGAGAGAGAGCTAGAGAGAGAGCTAGAGAAAGAGCTAGAGAGAGAGAGCTAGAGAGAGAGAGAGAGAGAGAGAGAGAGAGAGAGAGAGAGAGAGAGAGAGAGAGAGAGAGAGAGAGAGAGAGAGAGAGAGAGAGAGAGAGAGATTTTGATATGTTGTGTTTATAGTTAATGGCAAGTATCTTAATTTGTCGGTTAAGACGTATATACATACAGATAGGCAAACTGAAAAGATTAAGATGTTAGAAAAAAGAGTACATTTAAATTTAGATTGGCGATCAAGGAATGTTACCATAGAAACTCATCTAGGACTGGCACTTTGCACTGATATACACAAAAATAATGACCATTAATTACCATTTTTCCAGGCGGCTGGAAGTTGGAGCATACACTAAGAATGACTGGGGTTTCGGGGTATAGTGGAACCTATAGAAAATATGTTTGGCATCCAAGCTCTTATATTTCAGTCATGAACGAGTATGACAAACATTGCAATAAAATATATCATTCATAAGCAAATTACTTCAAATTATAACCACCCGGGGTGCCGTTCTTCCACTAAATAGATTTCACCCTACCTTTGAAAAATGAGGGCACATATAATAAATCCGAGATACGAAGACAACCATCAGCCTTCATAGTCAGTGGAGTCTGATCAGATCGTAAAATTTCGTAACTATTTTTTGCCGTGACGATTTATACTTCTCCACATTTTCTAATGATACTGTCGAAATGTTAAATAAGTTCGCGTAGAAAACAACAACAACAAATAAAGAAATCACGGCGGAAATTAAAAAGTTTTGACTCCGGTCAGTCTGCACAGTGTGACCATACACAAAACTTCATATTCGCCGTGAGTCCTGAGATCCGCCGGCTGCCAATTTATGTTGGTTTAAAGGACCGGTAAGAATGTGACAAGAACGGATAATCTCACAAAAACTTCCCATCGAATTAAGAGGTTTGTTGCGAGTGCGCAGGCTTACCAGGATCGAGACTTTTTCACTATCGCCTAATTACAATTGTAGAATGGTTATTCTACCTTAATATACACTCGATTTTGAAATACCAACTGTGTGATTGTTTTGTGCTTGGTCTGGTCTATTTTTCTAACAGTTTGTCTGTCTGTCTGTCTGTCTGTCTCTCTAATTGAATATGCAGCTGTAGTTACGATGTTAAGTTGGCTGAAGAGGATATATGCTAGTTTAAATGTAGATCAAACAGATACACAGACAGACATGTAGAAAAAGTTATGATTCTGCATGGTACGGAAAAATGTGTTAATTAAAATAAAACCTCTACTAGTCTAGTAATCAAAGAATGTTACCATAGAGCTCCGTTACCATGGAAACACCTCTAAGACTAGCTGTCACGTTGTACTGATATACACTAAAATAATGAGTGTCTGACCATCAAATACCCATTTCTAGGCAGCTGGAAGTTTGGGCAATGCACATTGAGAATCTGTGGTTGAAATGAGTAAAAATTGAAAAAAAATGTTTTTCGTTTACACACTCTTATGTACGTCATGGATGAGTATGACAAAATTACTCCCATTCATAACCGCCCACTTAGAATAAAGTCCAAATAAATTTGATGAAATGGTGCGATAAGACGCAAAAATATGAAGAGTCTTGCATTTTTTCAAATTATTCCGTTCGAGCCAAAATGTCACCGGGGCTTTAAAAGATTCAGGGACGCAAACTATATTTCTGTTGTTGATGATAAGAATCTAAGATAAAACTTACACTGCTTCACAAATTTCTCGCGGCATCTGGGATAGAAACCAGGACAAAGTTTTGATCGCCCTCCAACAATTAATAAGTTTATTTCTTTGGTTTTTCTATGTTTGCCTATATATATCTATCTCTCTCGCCGTCTCTATCTCTGATTCGCAAGTGAGTTTCCCTGCGATTGTTAAAAACTGTATCAAACCCGATATCAACACATACGCTAAGCCTGCTCTCTCTTACATCATCGCCTCTTCTTCTTTTGTGACCACGTCAATTCCGCAGTGGTAGCGCGTAGGACTCTGAGTCAAGGTGTCCTGGGTTCGATCCCTGGCCGCAGCGAATATCCTTTCCGACATTAGTTTCCCACCAATGGGTGAATTATCGTAAACCTAAGTGGGATGACCAGCTTGAGGCTCGGAAAGGATGTTTTGTTTAAGTACTGGTGAGAGAAATAGCAGGAATCTATGGTTAGGTGCATCAGCCGCCTCGATATAACGGAAATACTATTAAAAGTGGCGTTAAACCCAATCCTCCCAACAAAAATTCTGTCTTTCTTTAGGTATTTCATTGCTCAAGACCGAAATTTGTCATTAAATGATGGACGATTACAACAAGAAATATGGGCGGAAAATGTTGGAAAAAGTTTTTATTCAATTAAATGGATTCTAGTTTAAGATTACAATAAGAACGTGAAATAAACGACCTTTGCTCGGTAACACTAGAACTCGCTCTGCTCTCTGTGCATACAAAACCAGATGCTTTAGACATTAGAATTTAATGATCGTACAAGCATACATCACTATCAAAATGACGCTCGTATTTAAGTTACCATGGGAACCAACTATGATGTCCGAAATAACTGGGTCCCTTCTCAATTCTTTTCTCAATGTTAAACATCTTCATGTATCCGTCTATCTTAGTCGACAAAAGAGATGATTGTTATTACACGATATATATTCTTAGTACCAGGAGGGATATTAATTGACGGACCGCGTCTGTCAATCAAATATATTACCATGGGAACCAACTATGATGTCCGAAATAACTGGGTCCCTTCTCAATTCTTTTCTCGCTGTTTATCATCGTCATGTGTCCTCCATCTTAGTCGACAAATAGAGATGATTATTATTACATGATATATTCTTAGTACGAGGAGGGATGTAAATTGACGGACCGCGTCTGTCAATCAAAAATGGGTTGACCGATGAAATCGTCCATTTATGTCGGAAGTGAACTTTGCATTTTTGTTGGTTTGACGACCCAAACGTCCTTACTACAGTACATTCAACCCTCAGATACGACATTTACATCGCCAACCAAAGAATCGCCTACTCATATTTCATGTCCAAGACAACATATTTTACAAAGTAATGCACTTAAAATAACCCTTCTCTCATTATGGCTACGATTGAAATTATATGTACATGTGCACAAACTATCATTCTTTAGCTATTATCTCTCTGTTTTGTTTAATTTTGTCTATCAAACTACGTCGACAATCAAACAATAATGATTTTAGTTAAAAGTCAGGTGATATAGAATCACAATTAGGAAACAGATATAGTTAGCCGTGTTTCACAATAGAAAGAAGCATTGACTAGGCATAAAAAGTTAGAAATGATTCTTGTCGGAATATACATTACTAATCCGTTTTTATAGTTTGTTCATGAACTCTATCTAGGCCTCGAAAAATGTGTTAACTGTAACTTGCGACTTAATAGCAATTTCAATTGTTGAAAATAGATTTATTCCTTTCATCTCTCCATTACAGAAGAGTAAATACAAAATACGTATATCAGTCACAAACATAACTAAAACATATTGACAGGCAATACAGACACGATCAAATTGGTGGTCACAACTAAAAGAGAAACATGGTTAAAGGTTTTGGTCTATTAGTACTGAATTTCACCTCTGGTGATAAAATTCATCGTAACGACAGCCAAAGTGTGGTGATTCTACGACATCTTGACTCCTGAATTATGACGTATGTATTCATTGAGAGACATTTAGCATGGAGAAAGAGAGATGGGAGAAGATAGCTAAATAGACAGAAACAGAGAACACTGATAATGCAGAGGGGGGCTGGGACGAGAGAGACACGTGGATAGACTGCGAAAGAGAGCTTTGAGTATGAAGAGGAAGAGAGAGAGCATGGGCAGAGATAGAGGGGCGGGGACGAGAGGGGGCTAAAGAGAAAGAGAGAATGGAGAATGCCAGACCAGCTGGTATGGACAGACAGTCAGAGATACAGATCACACCTTCCACAAGCCAATCATAGTTGTTTCTTTTTCATATTGAATTAATATCAAGGTAGAAGGCCTTTCTGCAACTGAAATGTTGAAAAGCGAAACAAAACTGTACCATGATCAGCCTGCGTACCCAACATAGTAGGTCAGAAAACGATCGAAACATTTTGCACCTCCCAGATGATCTGTTTTTGTGATCCGTCAAATCGACATATCGGCCTGGGAAAAGTCGTCCATGGTCACACTGCGCGGGCTTACCGGTGTCATTTATAAATTATACCGAGTTTTTCAACCTACCCGACTCTGTTTTCAATTTGTATTACATTTCCTCTTTCGCATGAGCCAGACACAAACTATTTCTTCTTATTATTATCATTATCTTTATTTAAAAAAAAATAAATAAACAAAATAAAATGTAAAGTGTCCAGTATGTTCAGATATTTTTCGAAAAAATGGAGAAATGCGAATCGTTCCGGAAAAAGTGACAAGATTTGAGTTGCTATGTTGCGATCTGACCAGACTGTGCGAACTACGAAAGTTGACCGTGATCGAATCTCTGTTCTTTTTTCAGATTCTATGTTGATCGGTCCATGCTACCTCTATTCTAAATCTGATTCTTAGAGCCTAAACGGCCCACTTCACCTCTAATGTGATCTTTTCTTTATGTCGGTAGATAATTCACAAATAGTTTCTTTTTTGTCAAGGAGAATGTAACCAAAATGATGAATGATCATATTATATCATGATATTATCAGTTGGCGACCAAATATAGTAAATACAGGTTGACCACTTGGGAACAAGATCAATAAGAATCAATAAGATCCACCCTTTCTGTAAAATATACCAAGACCAATAAGTATGAAATACAATTTCTATTCGACAGTTCGAGTATTACAGGGCAGCAGTTAATTAGCAACTCACACTATTCCATCTTCTTCTTGACTCTTTTAAAACATTCTATTAACTAAAGCTACTATTTACACAGATCTATCAACTTGTCAAATAGCCCACGTGTATTCAATTACAAACAAAAATAAAATTGCAATCCATTGAGTATAAATAAATATTTTGCATTGTATTCATTCATTTTCCCAATGAATTTCAGACGATATGTTTTATTTTATTATTTCACAATGGTTCAAAATCGGTGATTAAACCATTGCCATTTTTTTTATAGAACACAACCCGTTTTTATTAAACAGTCATTCCATATCCATTTGGTGGGCTAATGAAACCACGAAACTACAGCTGAGCGGAAGTTAGATAAGGTTTAAACCTGTCTATTTCACGTCGATTGGGAAACAAGCTATTCAAGTCTCGATTCTGCTTCCTGGATAACATACCAGTACCCGCATCATTTATGTGAGCCAATGAAAAACTCAGTATCGATAGATGCTCGAAAGAATCGAACTCTGGACCTTTTGGTCGTGAAGCCAAGACTTTACCTCTCAATCACGGTCACCACACGTTAAAATACGCTGTAGTTAAAACGTTTCGGAGGCTCATTGGCCGTTGCGTTCACTAAATAATCCCACATTTTTCTATTTTCTGTTTCATATTTATGTTTCATCATTTGTCCGATTTCGAAAAAGTATGTTAAGTAATGTCGGCATACATATTCCAATAATTTGCTAAAAAATAATTCTGATAAAAAAGCAAAAATGTCATTTTGTGACGTCGTTAATTATTTTGTAAAACAGTCAGAGTTCTGCGAGACTTAAGTCACTCCCACACAATCTCGCCTTTTTTTACACACGATGAAGAATTATATCAAGGATTTTTTTAAGAAAAGGAGAAATTGCTTTAATCGGGCAATTTCTCCTTCCATCACAGTGTTTAGACCTTACTTTTCAACTCCAAAGCAATATGAATTGATATCTGCTACTTCTTTCGATTTCTATCAGTCCAAACTTTTGTCGTCTGGTAATAGGTAAACCCGGGTCATTACTGTTTCAGAATGACAAAAGAACGGAAACAAAATCATCCAACGATTAAACTACATACAGACGGCAAATTTCTATCGGTTTACGAGGTGGTCGTCTACTGACCGTTAATTAAAGATTAATGTGTGTCTGGTTTATTTCAAACTGACTGGCTGCTGCAAGACAGCTGTATCGATAACGCTCAGTCCGTTAGCCAATGCAATCTAAAAGTGGAGGAGATTTCTTCGCATGCAAATATGGCAGCAAATGATAGAGTTGAAAGCTCAGGCCCGGGCTGAATAAATGATTTGATTGGTCGGTTGATTTATTGACTGATAGCAGGGATTCGTCACTTGAAAAATCGGTATATAAATAAGGAATATTATGTTATAGATGTGATGTAAAACCTCGAACTGGGTTCGAGCGGCGTAGGAAATTTTGGACTGAAGGTCGAGTGAAAGATCAAAATTTTTTACGCGGCGGAAATGAATTTTGAATATAAAGAAACTCGTGAGACATATCTAATATATATGAGGGCATGCGTGACATTTCCAACCATTACTCATATGCTTTAAGTTAAGACTCAAATCAGCCTGTGGATCTGCACAGTCTGATCAGAGTCTTCACTCTGCGCTCTGTATAGATAGATACTGACCCTAATCTTCTTTAAACAATCAGCGAATGTTCTAATTGCCCCGAATGACTGTCCAGGGTGCTCAATGTGTGCGAGTCACGCACACGCGAAATGGTTGGAAATGTCACGCATAGGCTCAATTATACCTTTTAAAACCTATAAATTGAACGTACGTTGGCGCAACGTCAGTCTAAACCAGGAAATGGTGTGTCGACAGTATCTGTTAGTTCAATATATTTTTTCTGTCTGTGTGCAATGAAAGTATCGTAAAAGGTAAATTGGTAGGTATGTATAAAAAGTTGTCATTTTACTTCCGTCTAACGCTGCCATTAAAATCAACAACTTATTATCTTGTTTTGCAATCGTATTTATGAGAGTTTAAATGATTGGGGTACAGTAGGGCAGAAGAACTGACAAACTACAGTTTCAGACTGGCATAATTGACCAATCGCGTCTGCCAATCAAAGAAAAACCGACCAATCAAATAATTTATTCAGCCCGGACCTGAGCTTATCAATTGAGACATTGGCCGCCATTTTTCTACCTTGATTGTTGGTTTGGTGACTTAAACGTCGTATCTACCGCTTATTCAAGCGGTAGTTACGATGTTTAGGTCACAAACCAACCAATTTACTTTTTTATTGGTAATGGCCATAAATTTTGCAAAATAACGCTGTTAAAAATCGAAGCGGGACTTCCTGTTGGAGTTAATTGGCGGGATCTACGTAGTCAGAAGGTGGATTCAGCGATAGGTCAATAACGGCCTCGTAATTTGTTCAGATGGAAAGGTATCAACTGACACATCTGTAAAATATTCAAAATAGTCTTCGAACCAATCACATGACATTTGGAATTTCGCTAAATATATAGCGAAATTTGAAATTTATCATTTTCAGTATATTCAGATATGTATAAAATAGTGGCTCGATTCACGTCGGCAAGAGGAACAAAGCATCCACTATCGATAAAAAGCCTTTGCAACAAAGGATTGCAATGGCATTTGTCTTCTTTTTTGGGGGGGGGGGAGGTTAGATCAGTAAATACACTTTCTACAGGCCCAAAATCTTATACAGAACAAAGAGAACAAATGTTTGAGTCGCCTCATTGCGTAATCAATCAGGCTCGTATTGCTATCATATTCAATGATAGTAGGTTCCAGTCAAATAAACGGTAAGAAGTTGAGAAAAGTACTGAAGTACTTCTTTTTATTACAGATTTCTCTATACACGGTGTGTGAGTGTACGTGAATATATGTGTGTCTTTTGTTGTTGTCGTAACGGTGATGGACTATTGTATCGAGATTTATTGAAATCATCGTATCTGTCTTCTCTTTATATCCGCTGGAGCAATCGATTTTCCTTTTCAAATCTTAAGCAGTCGATTTACAATGTTATATCTTTTCAAACACATGTGATTTTAAAGTGCTCGAGGTGGACATTGGGTACTAGAATCCAACAGGGCCTGGCGTCTTTCGTGCGTCGTACCCACCAACAAGTCTTATTACAAGCCAAACTCTATATTTCATGATGGCAAGCCGAGACATATTCCTTAGTACATCAAGAGCGCCTATCGTGAAATTAGCTGATCGATGGTCCCGCCAACTGACTCTGCTGGCCACACCCACAAACTCAAACAGCATTTTCCATTTCGATATTAAATGGCTTTATTTTGATCAATGGCCTGTAACAGGCAACAAAATAGTAAAAATTGTTGGTTGGCGACTTAAACGTCCTAACTACAGTTTGAGTGATTATTCTGTAGTTACGACGTTTAAGTCGCCAAACCAACAAAAACGCATCAAATAAATGTCGCCCGGTGTCCGAGTTTCACGTTCACTTCCGATCGAAGTGAATGATTTGATTGGTCGATTGAATCTTTAATTGACAAACGCGATCGGTCAATTCAAAGAGACAAAACATTGTATTAGACTTGTTGGTAAATACAGACCCTTGTGTCAAAAACTAGATTAATAGCGTATTCATCAGGTGGCCCTGTTGACTATCAGCACTTTGATATTCATTTTGCGAGTGAAAAAAGGCCATGAACCGTGTAGTTGACAGATCGTGTCTGTCAATGAAAGAACCAACCGACCAATCAAATCATTCTTTTAGCAGGAAGTGAACTTTGAACTCCAATATTGGCCGACATCAATCTGAAATATTGTTTGTTGGTTTGTCGACTTAGACTACAGCTTATTTAGATAGCACGACTCTTGTTTTATACAGTGTGATATGCGAGTACTGCTGCCAACCCCAGTTATGCCAAAGAAATATTAACGTCAACATCTAATCGACCAATCGCGGCTTTCAAAAAAGGAATCAATCGACCAATCAAATCCTTTATTCATCCCAGAATCGAGCTTTGAACTCCGATATTTTTGGTCATTGTTGTTATTCAAGCTGTAGTTACTACGTTTAGGTCGCCAACCAACCATTTTACTTTTTTGTTATATGCTACTGGTCATAAATGATGCAAACTCACGCCGTTAAAAATCGAAGCGGAACTTCCTGTCGGAGTAAATGGGCGGAACCAAGGAGTAATTGGGCCGGGCCAGCGTTTGGTCAATTGGACTCTATACAAAAATAACTGAATTGTTTGTTTGTTTGTTTGTTTGTTTGGAGTTTTTTGAGGGGGTGTTGGATGGACTTTGTGTTAGCTTCAAATATAAGCTGGTGCGAATTGGGAGAGCACTAGGGGGGAAATAAGAATACTCGGGGAAATGAAAGAAACAGCACAATGCTAACATAATGGCAGTCCTTATACCCATGTTATCTATTAATTCATTTATCGACATTTTGACACAAAATGGTCATTCAATAGTCGAATAAAAATATACATAAAACTAGATTGTGCTCGTCTTTAAAGACAGTGGACCTATCATATCGTAGATATATTGAATACATGTATACTTATCAAGTATATAAATATAAATATCCTCTAATAGCGAAATAAAATGAGATATGCCGACAACAATCAGCCGAGGGTGTAATTATTCAAATACTGGTTACAGTCTAAAGTATTACAATACATCTATGTATACTTAATTTGTATAAAATGATGATCATTTTAAGTTAAATGAGATGATCTGTTATTCTGTTATGTTTTGTACTTTTTAAAACAACACTTGATCAAATAACAATATGATCTAAGGTATATTTACTTAAAACTAAACAAGAGGAAATCTACAGGACAGTTCCTTTAAAGTCCGTTCTAAGCCATTATAGTTTTTTGATTTCCATATCTATAAACTTGCACATTCCCGGTAATTCAGATGAGATAACCATGTAAGACTGTAAGACTAAAAGTCCTATCAATGTATTTTGTTGCCTTGCTCAGGTGGACTCACAACTACTACTGTAGTGCTTTTAGTTGATGAAGTAGGGTGCTTCTGAAGAATTAAGGGTACCATCAACAAACAACCAATCAGCATCGCGCTTCCGCCTACATAAAATGTAGGGTCGTAGTTCAGAGTCTGTTTGAATAATACACCTGGAAAGGTAAAGTGATCACCATTAAGGACTAACGAAAATTTATGTAAAGCAGTATGATAACCATATATTTGATTTTGTCCCAAATACAGCAAAGCTTTTCAGAAAGTAAGCTCAAAGAAAAATGAATTAGGTATAACATTTTATCAAAATCCCTGTATTCTGAGAGTTAGAAAAAAATCGTTTAATGCCTCAATGAAGAAAATACGGACGGAACTATTACTACATTATTGCCAGCTATGCCATAAAAGTGCCCCAAACAGGTAAAATATTTTGCCTATTTGTCATAGATCTATTTTCATTTTGTATGCCTTTATGATAACCAATCATCAAAGAAACAAAGATATATTTTTCGTGAATATACTGAACTTAAAATCAAATCACACTGTATGAAACCACAAGCAAATTTATATAGAAGTAACATTAAGTTCTTGGTTTCAAAACTCAACGAAATCAACAGCAATCCCATCATTTCTTATACTTTCATATTACAAGGCTATTTGCCTGTAATACATATCAAATTATCACATGTTTTAAAGGTTTCGTAGAAATGATCAATCCAAGAAATTCACGAAATTGTCTTGAAAATAAATATCAAAATACAATATAAACAGAATATCGAATTTGTAGTCATTTTACACCTGATTTATCTATCTCGTCATCAACATTAGATAAGAATTTGATCGCTTAAAAAAGCTGTAGATTCGACGTTTAAGTCGCAAAATCAACCAAATATGCTTCACATAAATGGCGGACAATGTTGGAGTTCGAATTTCATTCCCGGTATAAATTTATGATTTTATCGGTCGACTGTTTCTTTGGTTGACAGCCGCGATTGGTCAGTTTCGTATGAAGCCAGGGAAATTTCTATAATAATAATATTGTTGCACAACACCTTAAATATTATGTATTGAAAACTCCACATTTGTAGTACATTTATTTTGTAAAAGAATATTGAATATCGTCGGTTTACTCCCAAAATTAAGTAACTACAGCTTAAAACAAAACGACAAGGAATACCTGCTAAAGGTCCTGCAATAAGTGTTCCACCTGCTTTCATAACTTGTGCGATACCTAAACCATCCGAGAAGTTCTCCTGACCAGCAAGCTTAAGAATCACCTCCAGGTAATGCCCGCCACACACACTGTATGTCATCCCAATTAACCCCACAATACATAGAATCCAGAACATATTAGACAAGACCGGAAGTAGCACTGTTGTAATGCCACATAACGTTAACGAAATCGTGTATACTTTTATGACGTCACTCCTGCCAACATGGCCGCAGATGCTCAACATTATTTTGGCTGTACAATTACAAATTCCATACAATGTTAATGAAAGTGAAACAACATTTGAACTCAGATTTATTGAAAGTATTTTTGCCGGCAAATGCAAAAATGTCATGCCATTAGACACATTGCAAAATAGGCACTGAAAACAAAACAACAAAAACCGTTTTCTCTTTAGTATTCTAAAATTGAACATTCGTTTTTGCACCGTACTTTCTAACGGAAATAGTAAACACGCACAGACACACACGTTTAAAGAAACTCCGCCAAGGATGAGAAGTGTTTCGTTCCATGAGTAATGTTGGTTGAGAAGGGGGAGTAGGAACGAATAGATCGCCATTCCAAATGTGAGTCCGATAGTTGTAAGAATGTTGGCGATTGGTCGATACTTTGTGAAGTACTGCCCTACAGCAGTTATGAAACCAACATAATATATACCATTCCCAAGTCCTGAAAAATAAATTAAGATTATTGACTGATAGCCACTGCCGGTAAAAAATCTATTGACCAATGAAATGATTAATTTAGACCAGAAGCGAAAGATGAACACCAATATAAGAATATTGATCATTTTCGATGGTTTGGTGACATGAACGCAAATGACGCTAGGGAACGATTTGCTGTTTGTTTTATGACCCTAACAATATATATGACAAAACAACACTGTCATAAAGGAGTTCTGTAGACGGGGGACAGCGAGCCGTCAGTTGTAGATGGCAGTCTGCATTCACGTTGTCCTAGGACTACGGGATATTGTCTGTAATTGTAAGGCAAAGTATTATGTCTTTAAACTATACTGCTAAGATAAAGCATTCTGAAAAGTACCCGTGATGAAAATAACCACTATTTTGTTTGAATTTCTTTATTTTGGTAACAAAGCCGGATGTGAGTAAGTAAATTGTAAATGTAAGTAAAATTTTACCTGCGAGTAAACCATACGAGAGAAAAACTAAATAGAACTCGGTGGCAAAATAACATAGACATAGCCCAACAGAGCCCATTAATCCACCAATCAGAGAACAGACTCTACAACCAAACTTGTTAGTTATCATACTGCCGAGTGGACCTGCAAAGGAAACTTAAATATTCTAAATCACAGTCTATTTAATAGATAAAGATATTTTGTTTGTTTAAATGACGGTATGAAACGAAAAAAACTAATTACACTGTATGAATACGCGAAGCGGATTCATACATAAGTGAGATTAGGTTTTTCGTTTCACACCTACACGAAAACAAAACTATTCTTTTCATTTCTTATAATTTAATGCATTTAATGACATCGAGCGAAAAAGCAAAATTTACAAATTTTGGTACATTTTTTATGGAACTACTTTCATAAGCTTTAAATTATCGCCAGCAAATTCTTTGAATTCGGACTAGTCTACAATATTATTGTGTGATAATGGGTTAAATACACTTACTCCCTATAAAGAAAAGTGTGAGTGGTAGAGTACACAGCCAGCTGATCGCTACAGTCCCTACATGTGGAAACTCGTGACGGAATATGGTATAAAAGATTCCACCTGTATAACAGTATCCGCCTAGCAAACCCTGCAAAACCCAATTTTGATAGTTGTGTTCAAAGATGAATCGAAAGTGCATATTTACATCTTAATGTCAAAACGAAAACAGCTGCCATGTCGGACATGGCCATCCCCCGCCGTAAAAGCTTGATAGTAAACTGAAGCCAGTTAGATTTAGGCTTCTTGTGTACTGCATTTCTTCTCAATGAGTTAGATAATAGCTATTATACTTTCAAGAGATATGCTCAGGACAAAATCTAAGTCTTTAAAACAACAAAGGGCAATAGCTCCAAAATTATGCAAGCAAGAGTTGTGGTTCTTGTGCACTGCACTTCTCCTCAACGAGATCTATCCACATATGAAGTTTCAAGTTAATAGCTATTATACTTTCAGAGATATGCTCCGGACAAAATCTAAGTCTTTAAAACAACAAAGGGCGATAACTCCAAAATTATGCAAGCAAGAGTTGTGGTTCTTGTGCACTGCGCTTCTCCTCAATGAGATCTATCGACCTATAAAGTTTCAAGTTGATAGCAATTATACTTTCAGAGATATGCTCCGGACATGTTTAGTGATGGAAGGACGGAATGACAGAATGATGGAAGGGCGGAATGACGGAATGACGGACGGAGACCATTACTTTATCCCCTTCGCCGAAACGGCGGGGGATAAAAAAAACTGTACTAAATGTCAATTTTATGACATTCGTCTTGACAACAGCCACTAATATGAATATTCTGCGTTATAAAATTGAGCGATAAGTGATAAGTACTGAACAAATAAACACATTTCTGTAAAATTTTGGAAAATATTTTCAAAGATACAAATATAACCAATATATTTCACATGTTGACAGCCGTTTTAGAAAAGGCGACTATGTTGTTGATTTTTGTTTTATATCAGGTGACCTAAAAACTAACAATCAAACAAGCAAGAAACCTTATTTAAATGAGCTGTGCACAAAATTAAACCTGTGCCATAAATGATGCAAATGCCACAGCGATACTCCAGGGGCCTTCTTGTAGCTGTTTATGGTCCAATGTGACGTAATCAATTTTCTTCGAGCTTGATTTCCTTTTTGCATGGTTTCCGGTGTCATTTTGTGTCGCTTTCGTTTCCGGTAAAAGTTGCTTCTCGTATTCGGCCTCGACTAACTGTCTCATACTGGATCTGAAATGCATTGTTTTTTAGCTAGCAAAGCGTCAGCTTTGATAGCTTAAGTTAACAGACAAAATTTTGAGGTCTTCTCAAAGTCAAAGTTCAACGAGTGCAAACTGCCACCGGAGGCTTAACCACTAGATACGTTGAATGCATACGCCAAAAAAAAAATAAATAAATAAATAAAAAATAAATAAAATAAAATAAAAAAAAAATAGTACTTATGTATTTCATTGTAGAGAACTCTTCGAAATCTTTCTATTTAACCAGTTACCACTCAATCCCGTTTTTAAGCAACTGAAGAAAAAAGGTTTTGGAAAACATTGTTGACAATGAAGAAACTGCTTGTAAAAAGCAATTTCTTCATTGTACACAATGTTTTCTATCCTATAAGGGAAAGATTTTCTAAATTTCACCAACTCAAAACTGTCTCCTGCAACTTTTTTTTCAATTTGAACTAGTCTAGAATTTTATCATATTGTATTGCTTTAACCTCGTTTAATTATCATGATAACTTCTGGCCAAGGAGAGTAGTTAAAAAACATTGCTTTGCTAGCTTACAGTACTTTCAGTACCTTGATATTTGTTTGTATGGATTTGAACGCCGCTACAAGAGTAGTTAAGTTATATTGTAATTGCTGGTGCGTCCAACTATGTGCTACTGTCGTTTCATCTCAACATTCGGTCCCGAAATTGTTCACCCTACTACTTAGTATTCATTCATTCGTTAAATCTAACCAAATATAAATTTTTAGGCGTCCTTGCGATCTAAAAAATGTTCGTGTTAGACCAAAACATGAATATCGTCTTTGCAAAAAATGTACACCATAGCAGTCCAACGAGGACGTGAGAGTTTATGTTGGTAGATTAAATGAATATTTCCTAGTTTAAAGATAAGAAAACGAAAGATAAATTGAATGTGCACTGGTATGTCCCAACAGTTACACATGTATATCAACTGAAAACTCAGATCAGCCTGTTATTCGCACAGTTTGACCAGAGTCTTCCGTATGCGCTCTTGAAATAGCTACTCACGCAAAGGTTCTTGAATCGATAAACGAATATTCTAAGTGTTTTCTGTGATTCGGGTTTAACGCCACTTTCAACAGTATTTTAGTAATATCGCAGCTGCTGGGGAATCATGGATTCCTGGTATTTCTCACACAGTACTACAACTACATCCTTACAGAGCCCCCAGCTGCACATATCGCTTTGGGATTATCCACCCATTTGTGGGAGACAAATGTCGGAAAGGACATTTGCCGTGACAGGAGATCAACACCGGGACTCCGTAATTAGGAGTCCGACGCACTACAAAATACGCTTTAGCCGTTGCGCCATGAATCATTTATGCACCGTTTGATTGTCCAGAAAGCCGAATGTTTAAAGTACTCGTGAAACTGTGAGAAATATCACACAGATACCCAGTTTTTAATTTTCTTTATTCAAGCTGTACTTACGACATTTTGCACGCTCAACGACGATAATCTTGACGAAAAAAATAGCGTACATGCGCATTTCAAAAGAGAACGTGATCATTCATTATGTGAAAACAATGTTTTTGTCCGGCATCGAAAAGACGAGCAATGAAACTGCAATTTTAAACCTTCGCACTACCATTTCGTAGACGAACAGCCAACATGTCGACGTATCACAAAAACTGCTTACAAAGTGATAAATTAACTACGTATTAATTAAGTGCCTAAAAATGAATTATCAGTCACTCTCATTTACGTACTGCCTTGATGTGTTTAATTTCCTCAAACAATACTCGCCCTCCGATTATACTACATGCACATTCGACGATCCTAAATCATGCTTACTAACTAACTTGCTAAGTTTTAGACAGGAAACCTGTATCGCTTGCAAAAATAAACGTATAGTAATAAAGACGATTCATACTAGAATCTGAAAAAACGCCCAAAGTCAGTAAGTATCAAACCTGGTCAGCCTGCGTAGTTCGCGCAGACTGACAAGTGTCAATACATTTTGCACTTTTTAATTTGGTCGTGTGCACCAAAATGAACTTGGTCTTCAACCGAAGCTAGCGAAATACCATTTCTCAAGACAGTGTTGGTTAAATGAATCGGTACACATGTAAATGATCGTGAAAGTACGGTCGACCAAGGCCACAAATTTCATGTGTCTTACATCAAAGTGAGAAAAGATCGATTGGAATTAAGGATGTAATTTATAAAGTTGACAAACTAGAACACCAACTAAAAAGTTCAACTGGTATACATATATACTGATTTTTATTCTACCATGTAAAAAGAAATCTGTAGTAGGCATATAACATAGCGAATAGGAACCATGCGATAGCATAAAACCTGTAATATTTTCAAAGCACATGCTGTCTAGTTTGTTTGAATGGGGTTTTACGCCGCTTTCAGCAATCTTTCAGTTATATCGCGGCGGCTGGAGCACCTAGCAATGGATTCCTGGTATTTCTCACACCAATACCGCCATTACATCCTTTCCTAGCCCCCAGCTGCTATCCCACATAGATCTACGATTATCGACCCATTGGTGGGAGACAAATAGTCGGAAGGGATGAGTGCCGCCGTCTGGGATCATGCTGTCTAGTACTTAGTGGAATGTGAAGGACGGAAAACAGTTTTTAGCCTGAGATTGCGTTAGCAATCTGAGGGTAAAGTTACAATGCTAAAAATTCAAACCCATGCAGAGTTAAATGTGAAAACATATTGTAAAAACATCTACCGCAATCAATGTGATCTTCTGTCACTTGAAGAGTAGATCGGATCTGACCATAAATTAATACGCCCGATTGAGGCGAGAAGGACGAAGGCGAGATATGACTCATTGAAAGCTGTCGGCTTGATGTACAGTACTTTCGTGTGAGTGTTCTGAATTTGGCAAAATTATCAAAACTTGACGAGTGAATGGAAAGAAAGAAAGGAGATATATAATATATTGGAAATTATTAAACATATATAATCATATCATATTGTTAAGAAAAAATAAGGTGTTTGTTTTATACCAAAATAATCTTGCTTTCTAGAGTAACAATGTTAAAACGGCCCGGTTAGACGAAGTTGCTATATAAAGCTGATAAGCGAAGCTGTCGGTTTTACGCACGATTGGAATGTTTTGCTTAACAAATTAATTGGTCATTCATAGGATCATATTCACACTGTCTGAAAACAGTTTGGTCGTGCTCGGACTTTGTGTCTATATATTTTTACCTCCGAATTCTACCCAAAGGATGCAACGTCTACATACCACTTTTGAGAGGTGTACATAATCATGTTAACCTGGTTAACCCGCCCTCTGTCGCTCTCTTTATCTGGAGATTATAAAGCGTGTGGTAGTATACTCACATCGCACGCAAGAGCCTCCTAGTTCGAATCTTGCTACACGCTCCATTCCCCCATCTCTCTCCCTCTCTAGCTCCCTCTCGCTGGCTCCACTGTCCGTCGTCCGTCTGTCAACTTTTACTTTAAAAATCTTCTTCTCAGAAAGTACTGAACATAATTCAACCAAACTCAACCAAAATTCACAGGAAGGATCCTTGGGTGGCCTTTATCAGATCCCTTCAAAGCATTTTGATCGGGTGAAAAATATGTAACGATATATACATGTAAATATATCGTTACAATACCTCAACGGGATGAAAATTATTGCGGGCAGGTTGTGTCCCATAGCGCACAAATTGGCAGATCTGCGCATAATCGACAGTAGATTTGGGTAGAAAGTAGCACCTCCGATAATCCGACCATCAAACTTTTTCTGCCCAGATTATATTTCTCCTGTATACATATCTCAGGCTTTCAGCGCTTTCAGTGCTTTGATTTTGTAAGTGCATACAATAAAATTCTAGGCCTATCTGTCATTCTTGCCCTAAGTTTGCTTAACCCTTTCCCGTTCAATCCCTGGTTTTTACGTTCCGGTGATTTATAATTGAGAAAACATTGTAGAAAAAGAAGAACTTGCTTGTAACAAGCAATTTCTTCTTTTTCAACAATATTTTCTACCCTACTAAATGGTTATTTTTCAAATTGAATACACTTTAAATTTTCGTCTGTAAACCCTTTGAATTTGGACAGGTCTAAAATTTTGCAAAACAGGGAAGGATTAAGACAAAAATCAAACTGAATTTTCGGCCTTGACACTATTGCGGAAATGTCAATACTTCCTAAATCTAAAAAGCCATTGGGAGGATTTTGGATGGTCAGTCTGTGACTGCTGTTGTTAGAGCAATTCATTAGGGCAATGAATTGCTCTCGACAACCAATAATTAATTTGAGAACTCATCTTCACAAAGCCAGTCAGTTGCTAATCGGCCGAGACCAAGAACGGTATGAGTGACGTCACATGGGGATAATCGTATAATCTACGTGAGCAAAAAAAAAAAAAATAAATAAAATAAAGATGTTTGGGCTAGGGTTACAGCCAAATAGTTAGGAACCGTTTAACAGCAGCTTGACTTCGAGCTCGAAGGTCACATATAATGGACCGATTCTTAAATCTTACCATAGGGGCAACAGGTTGGCATGGGTCACATGACATTTATGCTCCAATCAAAAGCAAATGAACATGATTGGCTGTAGTGACGAATAGCGGTTCTTATTGTAGTTTACTGGTGGCAGGGTACCTATGTACCGCAGGCCTAGAGAATAACATTAACATACTCAAACATGTATCAGAGGAGTAGACAGATTTTGCGGTAGGAGGCTTATAGTAAGGGGATAATTTAGGAGTCTTATAGTAAGGGGTTTACGCTCTTATCTGTGTTCAAAGCAACCTAACCGAGATCAAATTATTCAACCTTTTTAGTTACCCTCTATGCAGAGATACGATTCATCTAACACACGGTATTTCTAACGCAAGGCTTTTGAGAAATACTGGTTTTGACGTTTTATACTTGACTTCACGCAGCCCTGACCTCATTCCGATTGAACATATCTTGATCAAGCTAGGCCGCCGAATCATTCACCTCAAGACGTTAGGGGATATTGAGCGTAATCATGTTGAACAATGGAGACGTCTTCCTCAGGTAGTGTTCATAAAGAGGTGTTGTGTTGTTGTGGTGGACACAATCGACATTGAAAATATTACATGTAGAATTATCTCTTCATCATCGTGTGAATCTTATTTATACGGCACCCTAACTTTTTTACCTTTATCAATATAACACCCTACCGCGGTGCAATATGAACACCTCTACAAATAGCCAGATTTTTGTGGTCTCAATACACAAAAAATCCACTTAGTATATCAACTATAGAAAAAATGATCGCAAAAAAATCGGAGAGTCAAGTTGCTTATTATATATATGTTTTGGCGTTTCTGGGCATTTAAATTATTTTACCCGGGAAAAATGTTACGATAGCGATTTAATATTTTGTTTTTACTTTGAGCTGCGGAGGAAGTTTTTTTTGTATATTTCACGAGACCTAAGGTCGAGTGGAATATCAAATTTACCTCCACGGAAAGATCGAAACATAATATTCCATTTATAATATACCCAATTCTTTTACAAGATGAATTTGTACAATAGTAAAAATAAATAGCTGTGCTTCTCTTCTCCTTTACCTTTCGGATTACGTTTATTCGCATTATGAGGTCATCTATAGAATGAAAATGACGTCATCCTAGTCTACCTTATATAGAACCGTATTTGACACTATCAGATACGTATTTTCTTCTGACGTGTCCGATTTTGTCTGTGTGGCATGTTTATATTAGAAATATACTAGAAATATGTATAGGTATATTATAAATTGGGAGTACTATGTTACGATGAAGATGCACCATCTTGTATTTGCTTTGAGCTAAGGAGGAAATGTGATATTTCATTCCTTGGTCTAGTGAAATATCAAAATTTTGCTCCGCAGCTTAAAGCAAATACATGAGGTTGTATCGTAATCGTAATATACTTTTACTATATACCTATTTTTATTTAATAAATCGACGAAATAATAAAAACAAGAGGGCCGTTGGCCCTAGGGCGATCACCTGAGATAAAGGCTCTTTTTCTTTCAACAGTTTAATTTCATGTTAAGGTTAGGATTATGATACAAGTGGGCAACAGTTACATATAAAGAGTATGTACCTGGGGATCCAAAAGTCTAAATTGCAAATTCCAAGGCTTTAGGGAAAATTTGAAATAAGGAAAAAAAATTTCCTCACTCTGGATCCATGGGTTATAATTTCAGAAATAAGAAAGAGGTCTTTGAACTGACGCTTGATGCCTATAACCCCCCCCCCCCTGTTCCGCCCCTGGGGACCCGAGGATCACGATTTTAGCTATTTTTAAATGAGACAAAGTAAGGAACCTTCTGCCAAATTTGGTTCAAATTGGCCCAATGGTTTGGGAAGAGATGTCATTTAAAAATCATTCTATATTTCTATTTAAACCCCAACCCCCTGGGGCTCTGCTCCTGGGGACCTGAGGATCATGATTTAGCTATTTTGAAAGAGGTCAGTATATTGATGCTTCATGCAAAATATCAAGGCCCTACGCCTTCTGGGCCAGGAGGAGAAGATTTTTAAAGATTATTTTAAAATTTCACTTTTGTTCCCCTGGCAACCTGATGTTTAATTGAATTTCAATTCTTTAAGCTTTTTTTTAAGGGGACAACCTCAGGAACATTTGTGCCAAATTTGGTTCAAATTGGCTTAGTGGTTTTGAAGGAGATGTCATTTAAAAACGTTCTTTACTTCTATATAAATCCCACTCCCCTGGGGCTCTGTCCGTCGGGACCCGGGGATCATGATTTTAGCTATTTTGAAAGAGGTCAATACACTGATGCTTCATGCAAAATACCAAGGCTCTACGCCTTCTAGGTCAGGAGGAGAAGATTTTTAAAGATTATTTTAAAATATCACTTTTATTTTTAATTGATTTCAATCCTATTAGCTATTTTTAAAGTTGACCACCTAAGGGAACATTCGTGCCAAATTTGGTTCAAATTGGCCCAGTGGTTTGGGACGAGATGTCGTTTAAAAAAATTGTTGACGGACGACTGACGACGGACGGACGCCGGCCGAAAGGTGATCACAATAGCTCACTTGAGCATTTCTCGCTCAGTTGAGCTTAAAATCTATAGTTCTACAAGTACTTCCCTTCTGCTTTACCATTCTGTTTACGTTTACTTACTTTTTAAGTCTTCAGAATGAAAATGACGTAATCTTAAATTACATTCCATGGATCCGTATTTGACACTGTCAAATACGGATTTTTTTCTGACGTGTCCGAATTTGTCTGTAGGGAATTTATACTAGTATATCTTGCTTGAAATTCATTTAAGAGATGAAGAGAATATTTTTTGTTTTCATGGAGGTATGAACCGAAAAACCTAATCACACTGTATGAATACGCGAAGCGCATTCATACATTGTGTGATTTGGTTTTTCGGTTCATACCTCCATGAAAACAAAAAACATTCTCTTCATTTCTTATAATTTAATAGCATCGAGCGAAAAAAACAAAAGCTGTACATATTCTGATACCTTTTTGTATGGAACTATTTTATGCGGAAGCATACAAAAAGGCTGCTTGCTCAAAATTTTGTTCATGGAGGTATGAATTAAATATTTTGACCAATCAGAATGCTCGTTTTTGATGGACGAAACTAACAGTTAAATTATATATATATATAATTAAAGAAAGTATCATGAAATCTTTGCAAACAAAAAATATTTCTAACGTAACATCCTTCATTTTTGCGTTCTTTGGCACCATAGGCTCTAAGCATTCTTTCATTCCTGGCATCATCAGAACAAGGCTCTTAATGTGTTGTCAAGGGACATTTGCGTGCGGCCTGTTGCGCAATCGGGATTTTAAGTCATTGCATTCGATTCCCCCCCAGATCACGAACTCGCCACCCTAACGACTTAGGTACAAAGGACCCAAATCTCATCGTAGGTCTACGAATTATGGTGTAGGACATTAGTTTCTCTGAATTTTGCATTTGATTTGTTTTTCTTAACAAAAAGTATCATCATTATTATTATTATTTACGTATTAGAAAAAATCTACTAATTCTTAATTGCTAATATATTAACCCTTGTCATGCTGAACCCGGAATATTCCTGTTAAAGCAGGAGGCATAGACAAAGATCAGACTGCACACAAGTGCACTCTGATCTAGGTCTACAACTCCTATCTGTCCCTTTGAAACCAGAGTTGTTTATTAAATTACTTTTCAAAAGAAATATTGCGAACGAACAAGTACTACCAGTGCTTTCTGCCCTTGGATTTTTATACAATTCTGAAAAGGGTTTTATTCAGCATGACAAGGGTTAAAATGCAAGTCCGTACATAACAAATAAGTTATCAAAGGAAATTACCCCGACAGACGCACGCAGCACGCGTCTCAAACATGATAATGCTTTGATGAAGTACGAGAGTTAAACGCGTTAAGTGTGCTTGCATATATCAAAAGAACATGTAAATAGAATGAGTGAAAATAGGTGAAACTGAATAACCCTGACCTAAAACGAATTTTCAGTAACTTAGATAAGTCGGTAGTGTAATGTCAACTAGGCCCGAAGAAATAAGGCTGCAAGGGGATGGGGGTGCCTAACCCATTACCAGACGACAAAATTTTATACTGGACCACCACTGGACAGTGATGATATATTAAGTACCTCTACCATAACAACAACACACGTTTAGATATCCATACGCATATGTGATGATGATAAAGAGCTGAAGCAAATATTCAAAATCTTCTGAGATAAAGACCAATTAACAGATGGCCAAGCTTCCACTGTGCCCGCTGAGCCTCGACAGGAAATTCAATGCCGATATTAACGGCCTTATCTAGACAATGTTATGGCCAGTAGTATATAACAAATAAAAGTATCGAAAGTACTGTAAGCTAACAAAGCATTGTTTTGTTAAACAATCTATTTCCCAAAGGTAATCATGATAAATAAAAGAGGTTAAATTATCCCAGGTGTTAATTAGCAAATGTGCTTTGAAGGAGTTTATGATTGGAAAAAAGTTCATTAATGTGGCCATACAAAGGAGTGTGCAAAATGAAGACTCTGATAAGACATTTTAAAAACAATATGCTAAAGAGAACCAAATATAACTAGGAGATGGATTAAATGGTTAAGCCTCCAGTGACCGTTTGCACTCGTTGAACCCAGAGAGGACCTCATTTTTTGTCTGTTAGCTTAAGCTACGAAAGCTAACGCTGACGCTTTGCTATCTAAAAAGCAAATGGGTTATTTGCGAACTAAATGTTGTAAGTACAGCTTGAGTAATCCAAACCAACAAACATTAATTTCGGCAAAGTTCGGGGTTAAATGTTCGCTTTCGGTCTAAATGATTTATTTGATTGGTTGGCTTATTCTTTTATTGACAGACGCGATTCGTCAGTTTTGTAAAATCATTTTGAAATGCGACCTTTAAATAATGGGGTTTAACGCCGCCTTTAACAATTTTTTAGTCATATCGCGGTGGCGCGAGAACCTAACGATGGATTTCTGATATATCTCGCACCAGTACCACAATTACATCCTTTCCTAGCCTCCAGCTGCTACCCCACTTTTACGATTATCCATCCACTGGTGAGAGACAAAATTTATGTCGGAAAGGGTACTTGTCGCCGCGGAGGATCAAACACATGACATCCCATGATTGAAGATTGCGAGTCTGTTTCGCTACTTACTGCTCTAAGACGGCGACCTAAATTCAAGAAGTTGTTGTCAAAACGATTTCGGACAAACGAGCGAACGGATATACTAACACGCAAACAGACATGTCATTGTGACGACTATACTTCTCTTATCACAAGCGGACATGTTAAGAGTTCATCTAGCCACACCATTATGAATCAGTCCCGCTATAGGAAATAATTTACATGTTTTATGAGTCGTCGTCTGCGGCTCCCCCAATTGAGACCAGTCTAAAATTGTCGTCCGATGCCATTTTAATTGATTAGACTCCCCCTTTTAATTCACTGAAAAACAATCCCGCTACATGCCCGTCAAGAAAGAAGGTGTGAAAAATTTGGCTGAAAAATGTTTTTTAACAAGCTACAATGTTTTCCCACTATGTTTTCTATCGAAAAATACAAACAATTCTAAATATTATTGTCTGCAACTTCTTTTTAATCTACTCAACAAATTCCAAAGAGCTTTCCCTATAAGGTTTCAGGGCTAGACAGAAAATCGGCTTACTCGTAACTTCTGATTTGATAGACAGAAAATCGGCTTACTTATAACATTTGTGACGCTCTAGTAGCCCGCGTGATTTGATAGACAGAAAATGATCATGATGAATGAAATGTTTGTCCTAAATGTCGGATAGTGGTTACCATACCCTTAACCCATTACCGATCGACAAAATTTTAGGCTGGTTCAAATTAAAAAAAAAAGAAAAAAATGAAATGCAGACGACAATTCTTTGTTGGTGGACTTTTAAAAATCTATGCCTTTTGGAATAGTAAATATTTGTTTAACGCGAATTTGCAACAAGCAATTTTTTTTAATTTTCTACAATGTTTTCAATTCTCTTTTTCTTGTGGGTGTCAAAAAATGTAATTGTATTACAATAGGTTGAAGCCATATTAACTCTTTAAATAATAGGACCCACGGCGCTGGCCTGAAATAAACCGCTTAACCATTTCCCGTTTTGCAAACTTTTAGACCCGTCCAAATTCAAAGGTTTTGCAGACGACAAATTAAATTCTTTTTTATTTGAAAAGTAATCATTCAGTAGGGTAGAAAATATTGTGAATAAAAAGAAATTGCTTGTTACAAGCAATTTCTTCTTATTCTACAATGTTTTCTCATGTAAAAATACTGGGACGTAAAACCAGGGTTTGAACAGGAAAGGGTTAAATATTTTCGATATTACACAAGTCATATTACACAAGTGATATTACACTAGTTATATTACACTAGTGCAATAACAATACTAATGAATTCATGACCACTCATTCAATATCCTCTTTATCAAAAACAGAGTAATTCGAAAGATTCTGAAATATTTTATCAATTAATGTCTTACGGAGAACATTTAACCCATTCACATATAGAATGACGCTTTTTGACCCCCCCCCCCCATAAATGAATAAATAAATAAAAAAAATAAGAAAATGAAAATAAATAAACTAAACTGAAAAATAAAAAAAAAGGTAGAAAATAAAATAAAAAACATTGTCTACAATGTTTTGCTATCTTAGATGTAAAACAAATCTGAAATTTCATCCAGTAAGATTTTTCGACTGCAACATCTTTGAATTTAGACCAGTCTAAAATGGTGTTGTCTAGTAATGGGTTAATCGAAGTGTAATAAATAATTATTTCTTTTTAATTCAAAATCACTTGATCTTTACAAACATTATGTGTGCAGCTCGAACTCTTAATCCAAAAAATTCAACTTATTTGATTTCAAATTGAAAGAGACATGCCACTAAAAATGCTCATTTCGAGAAAATCATTTTTGGTTTTAAAATGTCTTGAAGTAAGTGTGATTTTAGCATATCACTAATTCCACTCCGCATTTAGACGGATAAGATATTTCAGTCATTGAAAATATTGTGTGAAAAGTAGAAGCTGGTTGTCACAACTTCTCCTTTTCTCATAAAGTTGTTTACTCTATTTTGCTATTTTGATAACATTTTTTCCAATTTCCAGTAACGTTTAATTGTTGTCCATAACTGCTTTCAATTTTGACTAGTTAAGAAACTTATGTCGTGACTTTATCGGTTAATCCAAAAACACATTCCCACACAATCCCCCCTTTTTAGCCCATCAAAACAAAAAGTTTGGAAAAAAATGTGGAATATGAAATATTCACTCAATCGAGTTATTATTATTAGCTAGCAAAGCGTCAGCTTTGATAGCTTAAAGGAAGGTATCGATGTTTTTTTTCATGTCACCGATTTTAAATATACTATTTTAATACAATATGCCGAAAAGAAGTTTTGCTACAATCTGAGGTCGCTTATCAGAAAAAAGCAGGGTATTTCCTTAATAGCCTACGTAGGCTATTAATCTATTTTTAGATTTATTCGAGACAGTTGCGAAGATAATATGATCATTCACCTGGTGCGAATGACCGTTGGAACCTTGAATTTAGTTTAAATTACATCACTGAAACGTCATCGTTACGTCATCAGGAGTTATGTTCGCTAGCCGGTCTTTAATTCTGTTAAGATAAGCCCAAAATTGTCATAAGTGTCATTACGAATATTTACACTTGCCGCAGTTTTGCGCTTACCCATTCATGTGACCTGAATAAGGACGTTGGCTGTTTCGCTAGTAAATTTGTTTACCTTCAGTTGACTTTGGGTCACATGCAAATGAGGTCATTCGATGTCGTCAGCCGAATTCCGTTATATCTAAAAATAACCTGGAATTTCGCTGAACCTTTCCGATATAACCACAAAAAGCCACTTTGGGCCTATTAGATTACCACCAAGACAATACCTGACTCGACTTAAAGTATAAAATGTTCGTTTGAGTGTATTTTTCGGCACTTGATATTTTTTTCTTATCTAGGTTTCAGAAACATCGATACCTCCCTTTAAGTTAACAGACAAATTTTTGAGGCCGTCTCAGACTTCAATGAGTGCAAACTGCCTCTGGAGGCTTAACCACTAAATCCAAATGGATGCCTACGCCATAAAAATAGTCCATATGCGTTTAAGAATAGTTAAAACTCTGCCTGCAGTTCATCTCCTAGGTATTGTTAACTCACTTGTATCTCAAGAAAGCAGCTTTCGAAAACATTATGGACAATGAAGAAATTGCTTGTTTTGTCATACCTCCATGAAAACAAAAAATATTCTCTTCATTTCTTATAATTTAATAGCATCGAGCGAAAAATACAACAGCTTTACAAATTTTGATACCTTTTTGAATGGAACTATTTTGTGCGGAAGCATACAAAATGGCTGCGTGCTCAAAATTTTGTTCATTGAGGTATGAATTACATTTTTCGACCAATTAGATCGCTCGTTTTTGATGATTAAATTATTTCATTCTTAGCGCACGTCCAGACGAAACATTCAATAACAATTAAAAAACAAATTTTGTTCAAATCATTTCTTTCTCTGTAAATTCTTAGACGAAACATAAAATAAGAATTAGATAACGATTTTTTTCAAAATGTTTTATTTCTATACGAAAAGAAATTTATATTTCATATGTCCCAGTCATGCACGGCCCGTGAGAGTAAAAAGGGCCGCATAACACTATAAATATTATTCACAACAATGTTAAGTGAATAATTTTTTTTCTGTCGCAATATCACCATCAATAACATTACCAATACATTTATTGACAATTTCATAGTCAGTGTGTGATTGATATTGAAGGTTGATAAATATAGTTTTGACTGAATATTATTGTCAATCAAATAAATAGTGAATGAGGTCTGTTAGCGACATCCCTGTGTGGAGGATAAAGTCTGCTACCGAGGTCAATAATGAATAATCTAATTTTTTGTTCCGTCTGTGAAAAACGAGCGTTCTGATTGGCTGAAAAATGTTCATGGCTTCACGAATAAATTTTGAGCACGCAGCTATTTTGCAGGCTTGCGCACAACTTAGTTCCATAAAAAAATATATCAAAATTTGTAAAATGTTAGTTCCTTTTATATTTTTTTTTTTTCGATTGTTGTCATTAAATTATAAGAAACGAAGAGAATGGTTTTTTTTGTTTTCATAGAGGTATGAAAGGAAAAAACTGTAAACACTTATATATGAATCAGCATCGCGTTTTCATACAGTGTAATAAGTTTTTTTCATTTTAAACATATTTTATTGCCATAACTTGAACACATGAACATGAATATAATACACACATTATCTTTTTTTTTTTGGCAAAAGGGTCTGGCCACAAGTTCTTGCAACTTAGATTCGGTCAATCACTTTTGTAAGCATACACAAAGTAATGCCTTGAAATTATAATCAAAAGTAAAACAATAAAAGAAAGAAGAATGCTAATGTTAATCAGAGGCAAGTCTGTTCCGATCATGAGAGAAGTCTTATGCAATGACTGTTAGATTATTGTTAAAAAAAGGAAAAAAGATAATTTAATAAATTATCATATAGAATTTAACTAGATTATCAAAGTAATTATGCCTTAAGTGGCTGTGTCGGAAGGCAACCCGGCGTCAAAAGCCTTGGTAATAAGCGATAGCAACATGACTTATTCAAACCTTTCAGACCCTTCTACATGTATGTAGAGTTGTACAGCCTTAAAAATAATTGAATTTACGTTCGCCACCAAAAAAGTATTTTTGTACTTCATGAACTGAAAATGTTTGTAGCAGGCGGGATTTGAATAAAGATGAAGATGGAAGAGACTTTAAATCGTTAGGGATATTATTCCACTGCTTTACAGCTGATGGGATAAAGGATTTTGCATACAGGTTTGTGCGACAGGCAACCATGTCAATATTTTCTACATTTCGTAACGAATAATTAGTTCTTGCATTTACTGTCGTTGGAAAAATATGTTTAAGAAAATCTGGGGTAAGACCATTGACGATTTTATAAATAAGTATGAGCTTTTGATATTTTTTCCTTTCAGCTAGTCAGCCAACCAATTTCTTTGTACAAATTATTCAAAGTTACGGACCTAGTTAGACCAGACACTAATCTGGCGGCCTCCATTGGATTTTTTTCTATTGCTTCTTTATCATTCAAAATGCAGTTGTCCCATACAGAGGAGGCGTACTCTAAAATACTGCGTAAGAATGAGATATAGATTTGATTAAGGGATTCCCGCTTTAGTCGATATTTAAGACATCGCATTATCCCAAGAATTTTTGAAGCAGCTTTTGTTAGATTATTGACGTGCTCATGCCACTTTCTTTTTTTGCTAAAAGTTAGACCAAGATGTTTGTGATGTTCAACGAACTGAACTGAGACGTTATTAAAGATTAGAGTCGGGGGTTGGCCATTGCTATTGCCAAAGAACATGTTTTAGAGGGATTGAATGAGACTAGCTATTGTTTTGCCCATCGAGAGATCATAAGAAGATCGTGATTTAAGACACCTTGTGTATTGGGTATATGTGATGTTGAACAGACAAGAAATGTGTCGTCTGAAAAGAGCCTAGAAATACTTATTAAATTTTCTAAAATGTCATTTACATAGATTAAAAATAGCAGTGACCCTAGAACGGGGCCTTGAGGGACGCCAGCGTTTATGGACCTTGACCTTGACCTCACAGTATTTATAATAACTGACTGTTTTCGATTACACAGATAATCTTTGAACCAGTTTATAAGAGAGCCGTTAATTCCAAGTTGACGTAACTTGAAAAGTAGACCTTTGTGCCATGCCCTATTAAATGCTTTAGATGTTGTTTTGAATCTAACGACGAAACAATATGGTGGTATATCTCAAGAAGTGGATGAACAGTATAATGTCCATAAGTTTTTTTCTTTTCATACCTCAAAGAAAACATAAAAAATAATCTCTTCATCTCTTAAATGCTTAATTGTGACAAATTAATCATGAAAATTTAATCCAGAAAATGTCAAAAACAACAGTGGAATTCATGTAAATGTTAGGTTTTCCCCTAATTATATATGAAAACCCACTCCCAGAAATTTATGTTACTACGTCTGCCGTGTAGTGCGTCTGCACGATATTCATCACAGCGATAAGGTGAGTATGTAAGAGGATAACTACAGAGACAGGTTCGGTCATGTTACAGCAGGACTTAAGAGTTTGAGCCTTGATACAGGGTATTTCGGTTATAATGTCAACAACAGGAGCGTCGTTCAAATACATCACTCTTTTTAACATAGTAATCGGCCAATCGCGGCCGTGAATCAAGGAATCAATCGACAAATCAAATCATTCATTCAGCCATTAACTCCAACATTGACCGCCATTTCGTTGAAATTCTTTTGTTGGTTTGGCGACATAAAAGCCGTATCTGCAGCTTGTATAAGCTGTACTTACGATGTTTAGGCCGCCAACCAACCATTCTACTTTTTTGTTTCATGCTATAGGCCATAACTTGTGCAAAATAATGCCATTTAAAATCGAAGGAGAACTTCCTTTCGGAATCAATGGGTGGGGCCAACGCGGAGTAATTTGACGGGGCCAGCAATTAGTGGAATTCGGGAATGGTAAAATACATTAGTTATCTACGGGTAGTGCAAAGGAACTTAGAATATTTTTGCGATCAATCGATATGGTTTGGTTGAAGTGATAAATCACAATTTAAAGTAATGAAAGAGAAACCCTTAAATATTTCCAAGTACGTGTATTATGAAGATGCTAGAGGACCAGGTCTTAATTTTGAGAGGTGTTTAACCCTTTCCTGTTCAATCCCTGGTTTTTACGTCCCTGTGATTTTATAATTGAGAAAACGTTCTAGAAAAGAAGAAATTGCTTCTAACAAGCAATTTCTTCTTTATCCACAATATATTTTAACCTACTGTATGGTTATTTGTTAATTCAAATCCACTTCAAATTTTCGTCTGCAATACCTTTGAATTTTGACAGGTCTAAGGTATTGAAACAGAGGAAAGGGTTAATGCCCGGCTTTGATCAAACATTCTGTTGTGCAACTGCAAAGTTTACTTGTTCATGGGATTCCTGTTTATCACCGGCGCTAGGGTTTGAGATTGCATGCTTAGCAAACAGTCTGGCCCATCTAACAAATGGTATTGCCGCGTTTTAACCCTTTGAACCATCAGTGGCCCGGAAAATTAGTATCATAAGGTAATAGAGAGAGAGAGAGAGAGAGAGAGAGAGAGAGAGAGAGAGAGAGAGAGAGAGAGAGAGAGAGAGAGAGAGAGAGAGAGAGAGAGAGAGAGAGAGAGAGAGAGAGAGAGAGACAGACAGACAGACAGACAGACAGAGAGAGACAGAGAGAGACAGAAAGAGAAGAGAGAGAGGGGGAGGGAACTTACCTAAACCTCAAAACCTATTGTCCTTTCGCCCTGTTCAATTCTAAAATTAATGGTATTACACACTGTCCTTAATAGCTGGCTGTGTATAAATCCATACCGTTTTAGTACCTGAAAGTAATCGATTTTGAAAAACAGTACTTATCGATTATCAGAAATACATGTTATGTCAACGCGTTCTCAGAATTTCATTCGTTTTATTGGGGCTTGCTCGTCATTTCCAATAAAATCGTAGGAGCTTGCGGGCGTAGCTTGATATTGTATATGGAAGTCTATCCTTCCTACATAACACAAACACGTTAACGGCATGGCTTATTTTCATTACAAATATCAGTAGAAAATTACATTCCTGTTCAATCCCTGGATTTAAGTCCCTGTGATTTTTATAATGAAGAAAACATGTTTCAACAATGTTTTCTACCCCAAATGAACGGTTATTTTTTCAAATTAAATCTTTAAATTTTCGCCTTTAAAACTTTGAACTTGGACAGATCTAAGATTTTGCAGGAAAGGGTTAACGTAAATCATTTTTCTACCCGTGTGACAATGCTATCCTTCTAGCACCTTAAAGAACCAGGCGCAGCTCTCTGTATCCTTGCACTATCCCCCGTAACAACTAACCGTCTTCTGGGGGCGTCGCTCATATGGGCATGTGCTACGGTAGCCATGATAAATAAACGGAAATAAACACACCCACACACACTGTATTTTTAAAATAGTACTACCATATATATCCGAGGTTTGATCGTTGTCTGCGCATGTCATATTCTCAGTATTTGAAAAATGCCACCTGTCGAAAGATAACGAGGTTGGATCCGTAGAATTAAACGTGGAGTTCCGATTGGTACATCGTAGGACTATTCTTCAAAGTTTCACGTGACAAACTTCCAAATGGCGCAAATTGTGGTAAAGGCACCTCAAAAAGTTCTGTGAGAACTGTTTTGTCTTCAACGCATTAAATGAACAACAAAAATTTTATTTCAGGCCACGTGTGAAAGTATAATCTTTTGATGTAAATTGAACTCGCACTGACCCCCCCCCCCCTCTAGAAAAACAGTTATCTATATTCATTTCATAAAAAAAACTAGAAATTTATTTTTTCTGATGGAAAGGGCCAAATTATTAAAAAAAACGTATCAACTAGATTTGTAATTTTAATAAGGTTTTGTTGGGGAGTAACTGAAACACTCACGTCCTCAAAGAACACAAAGTCACAGAGGAGGTAGATGGCGCTAGAGATAGAGAGAGACACAGACAGAAAACAGAAATAGTGTGAGAGAAAGACAGACATATAAAAAGAGAAAGATAAAGAGACAGAGTGATAAAAAGAGCGAGATAAACGAGAGAGAGAGAAAAAAAAGAATGAGAGAGATAGACATCGAAAGAGAGAAAAAGCGAGATAAAAGAGAAAGGGAGAAAGAATGAGAGACAGATAGACACAATTAAAGAGAGAGAGAGAGAGAGAGAGAGAGAGAGAGTCTTACAACTTATATGTCTATCAAACATCCTCGTCATTCAACGGTTTCTTTAAATATTGACTTCCTCCTTAACTTGACGGATTCCTCAAACAATGCAGTTCGACTGAGACATTAATTAATTAATTAGGCTGGTTTGCAATATACGGGACATATATCCTAGGGTAAATATCTGGTTGGTGACCTAAATGAAGTAACTACGGCTTTGATAAAGTGTAGTTACGACGTGTTACCCCCCCCCCCCAAAAAAAAAAGAGAGAGAGAAAAAAACCCAACCAAACAACAACAACAACAAAAACAAAACAACACAAAAACAAAACAAAAAAAACCCCAAAAAACACCCACTCCACCACCACCACCAACAACAACCTCCAACCAACCAACCAACCAACCAACCAAACAAACAAACAAACAAACAACAACAACAACAACAAAACACACCACCAACAACAAAACACACAAAAAAAAACAACACTTAATTGGTTAATTGGTTGAATGGGGCTTAACGCCACTTTTGACAGTATTTAAGTCATATCGCGGCGGCTGGAGCACCTAACAATTGATTCCTGGTATTTCTCACAACAGTACTACCACTACATCCTTTCCCAGCCCCCAGCTGCTATCCCACTAAGGTTTACGATTATCCACCCATTCGTAATAGAACAAATGTCGATGTTAAAAATTACTACCTATATATCTATACGAATGATTTGATTAGTCAATCTTTCTTTTTTCATAGCGGTGACCCTTCACTACCGAATGAGAAATAAAACTCATTGAATGATTTCTAAAATAAAGATACAATCTTACTTTTCTGCGAAATCACCCTTATCAGTACATCATTTGGGTCTGTTTTGTTCTATTTCTATTGTTCAATATGAAAATCCATCAAACACGTCTGCCAAAAAAGTCAGATTTAATTTTGTAATCAGTTGAAATTAACATATATGTTTGTTTAAGTAGCTAGCGGGTTTACCATTGCATGAAATATTGTTTGATAGACCAAAAAAATGAAATTTTACAAGATGATACTCATTACTTCATCCGGAGTTAGTATCACATGTTGATCACTTTAAAATATGTTTAACCCTTTCCTGTTTTTCAAAATCTTAGACTTGTCCAAATTCAAAGGTTTTGCATACGAAAATGCAAAGTGGATTCAACTTGATATATAACCATTTAGTAGGGTAGAAAATATTTTGGAAAAAGAAGAAATTGCTTGTAACAAGCAATTTCTTCTTTTTCCACAATGTTTCTCAATTATAAAATCACACGGACGTAACACCAGTGATTGAACAGGAAAGGGTTAATATCATTCAAGGCTTAGCCTAGAGCCCTACTCCGCGCTCTTTTGATAAATGCGCTGATAACCATTTCTTTATCTCATTCCCACTCAATCCTAATTTACGCCCCCTAGGATTTTTTAAATGGAAAACATCTATGGACAAGGGCAAGCAATTTAGGCATTGTCCACTTTTTTCTAACAGGTGAAGATTTGTATTTATATTTCACTAACTTGAGATTATCGTCTGCACCATCTTGCCTAAAAATGTTTCATTTTATAATGGGCAAGAGCTTTCTCGGTAGATTATCGAGATTCATCGGTGGATTACCGAGATTTATAGATAGTTTATCGAGATTTCTCAGTGATATATGGCTTGAAAACTTCTCTAAAATCAGTGAAATGATCAAAACGATAAATGCACCTTTTTTTAGATTAAGCCCCGTCTAATCAAGTGCCTGCGAATGTTAACTACATTTTGAATACAGTACTTCAGTCCTTGGAGCGCTTGTGACATCTGGCAATCATCCCCGGGATTGGTTGATTAATTGATTAAATGGTGTTTAACGCCACAATATCGAGGGCTTAGAGCAAAATCATAGTATGGCTCTATACAATGTACACGGACTCCTAGTATTTCTCACATCAATTCTACCACAACATCCTTTCCGAGCCTCTAGTTGCTCATGCAACTTGAATTTACGAATATCCACCCATTGGTCGGAGACACACGTTAAGAGGATATTCACTACGACCGGGGATGGAACCCGTGAGTCCCTCGCGCTAGTAAATGCTCTATAGCTGCGACCAGCAGCTCGACGAGGTGAATAACTGACTAGACAAAAATTACCGACAGCTTAAAGTATTTATGATCACGATTTTCATCATTTCAAAAACATTAAACTGATTGTCATCTATACACGGGACCAAAGACGCTGATCACGTCATCAGGTTGCCCTGTAAATGTCACGAGCGAAATAACGTGCATTTCGAAATTACCAAAAAGAATAACATTTTGTCTCTTTTTGAATCAACCTACTCCTTTTTTGAAAAAAATTAGACCGGTCCAAATTCAAATTTTTCGAAGACGAAAAATTGTAAGTCGATTTAATTTAAAAGATAACCATTCAATATGGGAGAAAATATTATAAAAAAAGAAGAAATTGCTTGTAACAAGCAATTTCTTCTTTTTCCACATTTTTCTCAAGAATAAAAGCACAGGGATGTTTTAAAAAACGGGGATTGAACAAGGAAGGGTTAAAGAAATAGAATTATCGTTTGTTTTTCGTTTAAGATCGACTTTAACAATTAAAGCCTATTTTTCATGAGTGGCGGGCCACTTTTACACGAAATGAAAGATAAATCATTCTTACACAGAAACAATAATCCTCTATATCTGACAAAAACGTAAACCGTTTTCCGTATATATTGCTCTGATTTAATCATCTTTAAAGATTTAACCCGGTTTAAATTTTGATGATTACGTATTAAGATTAGACAAAATGAGAAAGACAGACGGTTTATAAATGTTTATCCTCAATTCCAAGCGCACTAGGAAACGAAAACCTCAAAACTGCTGGCCGTCACAATAGTGACAAAGTAATCAGTTAATGATATTTCAAAAAAATGCATTCGTGTTTGTATGTTGGTTTGAATAGGGTTTAATGTCCCTTCCAATAGTATTTTAGTAATATCACGACGTCAGGTGTACCTAGCCACGGCTTCCTCCTGTTTCTTCCACCAGTACAACCACATAATATTCAATATGAATCACCGTCTGCTCATCCCTCTAAGGATTCACCCACTGGTTAGAGACGGACATTTGACAGATTGCTAGCCCCGCCAACTTAACTCCGATAGGAGGTTAGATTAACCCTTTCCATGCTGAATAAATTTTGTTTAAAATGCAATACAATCAAAGGGCTGAAAGCACTGCTAGGGCATATTGTCCGATCATCAATACTTCTTCAGAATATTGATTTCATAAAAAATTCTGGTGTGAAATGGATAGACAGGAGTTCTAGACTAAGATCAGACTGCACTTATGTGCAGGCTGATCTTTGTCTATACCTCCTGCCAAAACCGGAATATTCCGGGTTCAGCATGACAAGGGTTAAGATATTGAGCGAAGTTATTTTGCGAAATTTAAGGTCAGTCATTTGCAACAAAAAAGGGAAATGATTGATCTAAACGTCGCTTATTCAAGCTTTATTTACGACGGTGAAGTCACCAAACCAACAAAAAAGCTTGACATAAGTGCCGACCAATATAGGAATTCAAAGTTCGTTTCCTGTCTTAATGAAAAGTTAGCTTGGTCGATTGATTCTTTGATACACAGTCGCGATTAGTAAATAAAAGTCATTTCCGTGACAAATTATGAATATTCAAGCGAGCTCCACATATTAAGGCGAAACGAATTTAAAGGCATTCACCAAGCAAAGCTACTGCACAATGAATATTAGAATTAGCTCAACATATTAAAGCGAAACCACTTTAAGACATACAATTGGCAAAGTTACTTCCCAAAGAAAATTCAAATGAGCTCAACATATTAAGTCGAAACCACTTTAAGACATTCACCTGGCAAAGTTACTACTCAAAGAAAATTCAAACGAGCTCAACATATTTAGGCGAAACCATTTTAAGACATTCACCTAGCAAAGCTACTGCACAATAAATATTAAAGTTAGCTCAACATATTAAAGCGAAACCATTTTAAGACATACAAGTGGCAAAGATATTTCACGATGATTTTTCAAAGGAGCTCCAGCCGCCGCCATAGCGCAGTCGGTAGCGCGCCAGACTCCTAATCTTCAATCATGGGTGTCATGGGTTCGATCCCCGGCGGCGGCAAATATTCTTTCCGACAATTGTCTCTCACCAATGGGTGGATAATCGTAAACCTAAGTGAGATAGCAGCTGGAGGCTAGGAAAGGATGTAGTGGTAGTACTGGTGTGAGAAATACCAGGAATCCATTGTTAGGTGCTCCAGCCGCCGCGATATGACTGAAATACTGTTAAAAGCGGCGTTAAACCCCATTCAATCAATCAAAGGAGCTCCACATATTAAGGCAAACTCACTGTAAGACATTCATGTGGCAAAGCTAGTGCACAATGAATATTAAAATTAGCTCAACATATTTAAGCGGAACCTTTTTAAGACATACAAGTGGCAAATTAATTTATACAATCAATGTTTAAATGAGCTCAGCATATTTTGGCGAAACCACTTAAATACATTCATCCGCAAAAAACTACTGCACAATAAATATTCAAATGAGCTTCACATATAAAGGCGAAATGACTTTAAGACATCAAAGTTTAACTGGCAAAGCTACTGCACAATGAATGTTCAAATGAGCCCAACATATTATGGCGAAATAACTTTAAAATGTTTAACTAGCAAAGTTGCTTCACAATGTTTATTAAAATGAGCTCCACATATTAAGGCGAAAGTTACTGCACAATGAATATATAAAAGAGCTTCACTTATCTAACTGAACCAGTTTAAGACATTCACATGGCAAATTATTAAACTCTAAACAATCTTAAACGCTATTTGTCTACACGAACCACTTTAATATAGGTATTTTCGTGGCCAATTAATATGCAGTGAACTTTATAAAAAGCAAACCACTTATTGGCATTCCCGTGGCTTATCACTATATAATGGACAATAATCTAAGCTGCCCGCTAATAGGCATTTCAGCGGCAAATTACTAAACAATGAACGTTATAAAACTCCATCTGTCTAAGCGAATCATTAGTAGGCATGTCCTTGGCAAAATGCTATACAGTAAACTTTTTAAAACTCAATCTGTTTAAGCGAACCACTTATAGGCCCTCCGGTGGCAAATAACAATACAGTGAACTAAGAAATGATAATGATAAATCATGCAAAAACAAGTTTAATCATATTGCTTTTCGGGCGACTACATCTTGAAACGCCCAAATTTCGACGTTTAGATTGTCCACTTTAAAATCGACGTGCTTGAGTATAAGAGAAAAACGTTGTATCTTAATTCTCAATGATTGATTTTATTGGTCCACCGCTTCAGTGTACCTTAACCGATAGCGACGGTCAACAAAATAATCAGTCGACCAATGAAATCATCCCTTTAGAACAGAATTTAGTTTGGAACTTTTGCTGGTTTCGCACCTTTTAAGTTGTAGTTACGGCGTTTAGGTCGCCAACAAACTATTCTACCTTTTTGTTACATGCTACTGATCATGAATTTTTGCAAGATAACACCGTTAAATATCGAAGCGGGGTTTTCTGTTGGAGCCAATTTTCGGGACCAACGGAGATAGTGGGCCGGGCCAGCAATTGGTCAGTCAATATTCATGGCATATGGTAGAGCGTTGGCTTTAACGATCAAGATTCCCCGAGCTCGATTCTGAACCATCAGTCTTTTCTTCTTCTTCTTCTTTTGCCCTTACATTCAACACGAGTACTAGTGTGTTATTAAGGAAGTTCAGTCGAGAGGGATTAATCTAAGTTTTTAAAGAACTTAAAAGTATCTTCGACGCCCCCAACCAGACGAATTTTAGGCTTGTCCTAATTAGAAGAGATTATTTTCACTTTGACTTTTCAAAGTGGCTGTAATTTGAAAATAATCATCATATTTGTATACCAGAAAGCGTTGTGGGAATGTTGAAAATTGATTTTAAGAAGCATTTTTCACCACACAATCTTTTTTCAATATGATAAGTTTGTGTCGTAAAAAAATATCACTGTTTAGGTTGGGCTTAACCAATTCCCACACCATGACGCTTTTTGACGCCTGTCAATTAAAAATAACCCAAAAGCAATTTTAAAGCATTTTAGAAAGGAAGAAATTGCTTGTTTCAAACAATTTCTCCATTTACCACAATGCTTATTACCTAGCAAGTTTAGAAAATCTAAAATTTCATCGTTTCCAACAGCTCCTAATTTGGACCATTCTAAAATTGTGTCACCTGGGAATGGGTTAAACCAACCGAATCATCTGTCTTAAACCATCTCGCTTGAGATCTCCCTCGGTATCACTAGAGCTAGGTTCTGTTTCCCGTCTTATCCAAAGATACCTACCCGACAAACGGCGTACTCGAGATTCAGGGTTTTCTTGTAAGGAAAAGCATTCGGAGCTCAACGGGGACCTTTGGTGTTACGACATGCCGATAACGCACAAAAAAGAGATATTTATGAATTCGTTGTCTACCATAATGAGCCTATCCCGAAATGAAAGCATTCTGCTTCTTATCTGCATACTTGCAGTCCCGGAAAACTAGACAAACGCCAAATTCTTAGAATAGTCAGATAAATTGTCACTTGTTTACAAACATCATACTATTGGCGACAAAGTTGTTCTATCCATTTGACGCCTTTTGATGCCCCTAAAGAAAAACAACTAGGAAGGCATGGTGTTAAATGAAGAAGCTCGTTGTGACAAGCAATTTCTTCATTTTACACAACGTATGTTACACAGAAAGTTAAGAAACTCTAATACTTCATAAACTCAAAAATGTCATCTGCAACTCCTTTCAATTTGGACCAGTCCAAAATTTTGCTGTCTGGTAATGAGTTAAGTGTTCTCGGTTTATAAGCTATAAAACATGAACTCTTTAGCCTTTATAATGTGAGAGTTAGACGCAAGGTACCAGATATGCCCTTGTAATGATAATAATAATAGTAACCATGAAAAAACGATGGTTGTTTCGCTGACTGAAAAGCCTTACCTTTATTTTAACCGTTTAAGTTAACCCTTGTCATGCTGATCCCGGAATATTCCTGCTTTTGCAGGAGGCATATACAAAGATCAGTCTGCAAATAAGTGCAGTCTGATCTTAGTATACACCATCTGTTCGTTCTCTTTAACCCAGAATTGTCAGAAAGTCGCTTTCCAAATATTGACGCTGACAACAGGACCTATAGTGCCATCAGCGCTTTTATTTTAATCTATTTCTGTACAAGGGTTGTATCTGCATGACAAGGGTTAACCCTTAATAAACAGCAATCTGAAAGCATCCCCACCAGGCTGAAGCAAATGGATCTTTTTGACCGTGAACAAAGCGCAACTGGATTTCTTACACTAAACGTTGAATGGCCTGAGGTATACAGTCTCAATCGAAAAGTCAGGTTCAGATCATGGCGGGTTTGTAACCTAGTTAGAAGATCACAAATCTTTTCAAAACAACACGTTAAACATTCTACAGTAACTTGCAAAGAAAATAACATAGTTCAGTGGCGGTTTTATAGGGAGTTTCGTTTGAACTCTCTCTGTAGTCTAATTAGTTTAACATAAAACATAAATAACAATACACAAACAGTCAAAAGATGTACAAAATAATAGATAAAAATGATAATTTAAAGACCCTTTAGTCGTTAGTTGTCACGTTTGTTCCGCCAGATGAATGGCAGATGTCAGTGTCAAGCCGGGGTAACTGCAGTGGTTAATTCTTATACCCCGTTTAACCAAACGGGGTCTCACACACAGGCTAGCGCTTTTCATTCGAAAGCTTAATTACACCGAGAAACTTCTGAACATACTGCAATCAAGGAGCTACGAGGAAAGCACTAATTAGTCTCTGATCATTTTAGTCGCCTTCTATGGAAGGCCAAAGAAAAAGGCCGAGGTACTTTTCTGGAAGTATGCCAGGAACCCCAGGCTGTTGCTTCTTCATTTAGATGTATAAAGTCGGATATGGTAGAATATATGTGAATATGGGTGTCTTCTGCTAGAGCCTGTGAACTTTAACTTAACGTGTTTCGGTGAACACAATGCCACACATTCAGCATATCCAAGCTGTAGTTACGACATTTTCAAAGTTTTATTACATTGACAAACAAGTCATAAACTATACAAACATGGAACAAACATCACGAAGAAGGTTTCAGTTAACCCTTTCCTGTTCTTTTTTTTAAGTTTTAGACTGGTCCAAAATGAAAAAGGATGCTGGCGATAGTGAAAATCGCATGCAATTTGAAATGAAACCATCATATTTGGTAGAAAATGTTGTGGAAAAGGGAGAAATTGGTTGTCACAAGCAATTTCTTCTATTTCCACAATGTTTTCTCAAGTATAGCAACGTAAAACCTGTGTTTGTATAGGAAAGGGTCAAATAAAAAGGTTTGAGTGTCTCGCCAAAATGATAAGAGTATGTATTATATTTCAATCGACTTTAGGCATATACATAAGAACAACAACGATTTTAACCCTCTGTCATCAGTAAATGATCAGAACAGTTAGGAAGAGAAAACAAGAGGACCATAGTGGTCCTAGATCGCTCCCTGAGTATGATGGTTCGTGGCTTTATGACATACAAATAAGCAAAGCCCTCTTTCTAATTATTTCGAGATGATGTTTAAGGATTTTCTCTTTTAATCCTAGGTATATTGACGAGTCCACCATATAGCGCCAATTTCCTAAATACGGTAATTCTTTGGAGTATTTAATTAGAGGGTCGATAGACATCAATACATACCAAATATCAAAACTCTAGGCCTAATGATTTAGGATAAGGAGGTTTTCAAAGATAGCATTCTTTAATCCTATCTAAAATCAGTGATCCCTCAGAAAATGGCTAATTTTCAGAATATTGTAATTCTTGGAAGTATTTTGGCAGAGGGTCAAAAGCTGATGATATGTACCAAATATGAAAGCTCTAGGCCTATTCGTTCGGGAGAAATTACTTTAAAAGATTCCCTTCTTTATTCCATTGTATAATTAGGGATCGCACAGAAAAGGACTAATTTTCAGAAAACGGTAATTCTTTGAGGTATTTTGGTAGAGGGTCAAAAGCTGATGATATGTACCAAATATCAAAGCTCTAGGCCTATTTGTTAAGGAGAAGGCGACTTTAAAAGATTTCCTTCTTTATTCCTTTGTAAAATCAGTGATCCCACAGAAAAGTGCTAATTTTCAGAATACGGTTATTCTTTGAAGTATTTTAGTAGAGGGTCAAAAGATGACGATGTTTACCAAATATCAAAGCTCTATGCCTTATGGTTTGGGAAAAGAAGATTTTCAAAGATTTCCTTCTTTATACAGACCTTTGAAAAATCAGGGATCGCACAGAAAAGGGTTAATTTTCAGAATACCGTAATTCTTTGAAGTATTTTGGTAGAGGGCCAATAGCTGATAATACATACCAAATATCAAAGCTCTAGGCCTTATCGTTTGGGAAAAGAAGATTTTCAAATTTCCTTCTTTATTCCTTTTAAAATCAAGGATCGCACAGAAAAGGGATAATTTTCAGAGTACGATAATTGTTTGAAGTTTTTTGGCAGAGGGTCATTAGGTGATGATATAAACCAAATATAAAAGCTCTCGGCCTTATGGTGTAGGAGGAGAAGATTTTCAAAGATTTCCTTTGTAAAATCAGGAATCGCACAAAAAAAGGTTTATTCTAAGAGTACAGCAATTCTTTGAAGTATTTCGGTAGAGGGTTAATGGGTGATGATATGTATCAAATATCAAAGCTCTAGGCTTTATGGTTTAGGAGGAGAAGATTTTTTAATAATTATTCGAGGACGGACAGACGGACAGACGGACGCCGGACATTTACCGATCACAATAGCTCACATTGAGCCATGTTGTGCTCGGGTGATCTAAAGATGTCTGGGTTATACAAACGGATAAATTTTCAGAGTTGAAAATTCTTCTTGCTCCACCCACATACAGGCTGAACGTATTAAACAAGGAGCCTCCCGCATTCAAAGAATAATGCAAATTCGTGGTCATTCTACCATAAATCAATATCAGAAGAGAACATTTAAGAGGCTAGTATTTAAAATTAAGATCAACTTAAGACCCGATTACACGTAATATTTTTACCATTTCCACACAACAACAATTTAGATTGACCAAAATTATAAGAAATTGCAGACGACAATTTCAAGATGGTAAATTTTGAAAACTTTTTGTCTTTTAGAGAAGAAAGCAATATTGATAATGAAGAAATTGCTTAAATAAGCGATTTCTTCAGTTTTCAAAATTTTTACCATGGCTTTTTTCTTGAATTGCGTACAAAGGCGGGATTATTTGGCAATGGGTTAACCGTTATACATAATTAGAATAACATTATCAGTGAGCAATAGTCGCCCCGCTTCCACAGTGTATAGTTTACTAATGGGCGATTATTACGTGATCGCCTTTTTATGGGAAAAACCCGACTAGTTTTATTTAAAGCATTTTAACCAAAAATGTCATTCAAATCAGATCAAAAGACGAAAAATCCAATGGAAAGTATGCAAGAAGCACAAAAGAAATTTATCAATGAGATGGAAGAGATGGTTCTTGACACATTCAACAGGTTTATCACTCGTACTCACTGTTTGTCGAATACTAAATGTAGTGCCAAAAATTCACAGTTTCAAACATTTTATGCATACTTTTAATACTCTTAAAACCATATTTTGCTTTGAGTAAACTTTCTTGTGTCATCTGGAGGTTTGAAACTGAACAGTTTGAAGTTCAACTTTCTGTAACATTCCATTCAGAGTAAAGGATCCTAAACCTTATTTCGGTCGACATTGTCTAAATATCACTCCAAATAGTCACTTCCCTAATTTGCATATCATGGCATATTACCTCACATCAAACTGTTACATTACTCTCCCCTCTTAGAAGACTTGTCTCAAGTCTTAAAAGACTTGTCTCGAGTCTTGGCCTGGGAGATCCTAGGGTAAGGCAACTCTGGTTTGGCAGTTGTCATCATCCCACTGTAGCCGGGTAGTGTATAAGGGATGATTAAACTGCCTTACCATACAATCTAGCCTTTATAGCAAAATGGTATAGCGCTTGCTTTGGGACAGAGAGAGGTCCCTGATATTCGAATCCCGACAGAGCCGAATATCTATTTGCAAGCTACATTTGGTGCCCACCGTAAATAACCCACATGTGATGGTGGTTATGTGATTAAGGAGATGATGGTGTTCAACTGATGAACATAAAAGATTTGTGGAAGAATCTTTATTGTCAAAGGGTTAGTATGTAGCCAGTAGTGTTAAAGGGGTGTTTGTACTGCCTTGCTAGCTTTTATAGCAACATGGTAGAGTGCTTGCTTCAACACAGAGAGGTCCCTGGTTAGTACCTCGACCGAGTCGAATATTTATTTGCAGTTACACCACCTCTGACACTGAAAAACATAATTGTTTGGGTTAAAGAACCATTACCTCCAAATTATTCTTTTTGACACCCTGTTGAAATTCAGAATGAAAAAAAATGTGGAAAAAGGAGAAAATTGCTGGCAACTTAACAATTTTCTTTTTCTCATAGTGCTTTCTACCCTATTTGGCACTTAATAAGCAATTTGAAATTTCTTCTGTATCTTCATTGAAATTGGAATAGTCTAACCTCTTGTTGTCTCATGAATTTCCATTCTATTCTAACATAATTGGTTACCAATTTACTTAAGAATTTCGCTCACTAATGAACGTCTCAAAATTTCGGCTAATGTCGGCAAATGTCCACAGTTTACGTACTGTTCGGCATAATTCGTAAGCTTCTCCGACCACCTCCGGCCGTTTTTTTATCTCCATATTCATCATTGTAAGTAGTAATACCCCCCAGAAATCTGAAATTTCATAAACATTTTACTGTCGTCTACAACTCTGCTCAATATGAACCAGTCTAAAATTTTGCTTTCTGGTAACGGGTTAATTGTTGACAGGATGAAGACAGCCTGTGTAGAGAAGTGTGTTACAAAGAACTATGAGAGAACAAGCCTTGTGAAGGGTGAAGCTGTTTGTATGGACAGGTGTGTTGCCAAATACATGGAACTTCATGATATCATTGGGAGGAATGTTTCAAAGGATAAAGACACCTATGACATGTTAGCTGAACCCCCTTACAGTAAAAAGAAAGAGGACTCATAGCAGCAAAAATCAAGGAAGATGGCGTGTTCTGAAGACTAAGAAGAAGAAAGGTTTCTGTGATATAATATCTTCGGCAGAGTTCTAGATATGAAGGGGTAGAAGCATTCTAATATCCTTATTTCTCAATGAAACCCTATGTTGTGGGTACTTATTTGAAGCATCTTTATGAGACGATTCAAATGGGTACCTTTACATTGGGTATACTGCATAATTGTTGAATACTTAAATCTAAAAAAATCAAATTACATGCTCTTTCTGTATCTCTGCTTCGGTTCAGTGAAAGAATTAATTAAAAGATCACTGGAAACGCTCGCTGACTTCCAACAAGGCAGTCGAACTGAGGTATGAAATATACCAACACTGACTTTGTTATTGGTTATAATATCTTCAGTTCTTGGGCTAAATTGATGGAAAACTGGTCATGCTCACTGATCTTCAACAAGGCAGTTCAGCTGAGATATCAAGCAATGCTAGTTTGCAAAATATATGGTCTGTGAAATAAAACAAAACGAAAATCATTTTGGGGAGTGCTAAAACTTTAACTACAGCATTAATAAGCCTACCAAAGAAAATACATTATTCTAATGTTGGAGGTCATCATTTTCTTCTGGTCTAAATTGAGAATGTGGTATTTCAAGTGTTTTTTTGATTGACAGCTGGAGTCTGCCAATTTTGTTCGAGCAGAGGGGTTCAAGTGGCTCTGGACCCAACAATTACAAAGTATTACAATAGTAATACTTTTTTTCAGAATTTTTGACCTTGTGTGTATGTGCCAATATTTTAACAAAGCAACATGATTTTAGACAGGCTCGAATTAAACAAAGCTGCATACAACAATTTTAATTGAAGAAATTTAAAATATATATACATGTAATTTTTTTTTCGGGGGGGGGGGGGGGTTAGAAAACAGTTTTGAAAAAATTGCATGCAACAAGTAATTTCTTTATTATCTACAATGTTATCCAAAGCTTGTGAATCGTAAAAAACTGGATTGCATGGGAATGGCTTTATACAATCTTAGACAATTTTTTTCAAACCAGTCCAATTGATTAAAATTTGCCAAGGACAATTTTAAATAGTAACATTTGGAAATATTTTTAGGATAGGAAATAGTATGGGAAATGAAGTAAAAGTTTGTTACAAGAAATTTCCTCCTGTCCCTCATTACCTTGTCAAGTTTTTTTCTCTCCCAAAAAAGAGATAAAAAGTAATTTGTAAAAGGACTAAATCTGCTATATTAAGAGAAACCGCAGAACTCATTTAATTTTTGATTTTTACAAAATGAAAAGAGTTATTTTTGATATGTATGATACCTGAAATTGTTTGGAAAAGATATTTCTTGTAAGGAATTTCTTATGGTTTCACAATATTTTCTAAAAAAAAATCATGGTTATAAAAATACAAATGTAGATGAAAGTTCCATACTGTGAAACAGAGATCCTAAGATATTCTTTAGATATGGAAATATGGTAAAATGATGGATCTTTGATTGATTGTAATCAGCTGAATTTCTTTTCAACAGTATTTGAGGTATGTTGCTGTTAGGTGCTACAGCTTGTGCATCTCACCATGTTTTCCTATCATTTTTTCAAGCAAATGACAAAATTTTAGACTTCAACAAGTTGTAGGTAAGGAACTAGATATAGATGGAATTTATATGAATGTTGCAACACAAGATTGTAGAAAGAGAAACACTTTCTACTTTTAACATAGAATTATTTGATTTGACTTCATCCCAATTAAACAGTAACAAAGTAGTTATGGTTTAATTATAATTTGTTAACACTTTCATGCTTAGACCAGAGGTTTCTGTGAATTGCACTTGAGACATGAAAAGAATTTTTCTCATTGAGGTTTGAAATTAAAAACATTTTACCATTTCTGTACCAGTTTAAGATGCTTTTTATAAATCTATTTTGTGTGCAAAAGTTCAAAAATAGGTCCATCTTAATTTTCAGTTTGTTCACAAATTTTGCCAGCCTATCAGATGACGGAGATTTCAATAGATGAAATACATTCTAAAAAATTCTGTTATAATAGGGACAAAAAAATAAAGATATTGCTATCACACTGTTGTTGTTGGTGTAAGACCAATCTATACTGTCAGGGGAGATAAAATGAGATAAATCTAATAAGAGTTGTGTCCCATTTTAGATCGACTATTGAAAGCGTGCGTCGGTGTCATTGAAATGATTTTGTTGACCAACCCATTACCAAACAGAATATTCAGACTGGTCAAAATTGAAGGAAGTTGCAGACGGCCATTCAAAGTTGATGGAATTTTAAATATCTCTGTCTTTTTGAATGGAAAATAATGTGAAAGATGAAGAAATTGCTTGTGACAAGCAACATTTCTTCATTTTCCCCAATTCTTTTTTTATTTATTTCTTGAGGCATTTGAAAAAAGGACTGTAAGGAAGTGGGTTTAACATTTATTTGCAAGAGTCATATCCCTTTTCCTGCGAAGTTAATGTTTGTAAACTTTGCACAATGCCTGTGTCACTATAATACCATTTAAGATCATAAATCAATTTTGCAGGCTAAAATTCATATTCTGACGTTTATTGGCAAAGATCCATAAGCCCGACCTTCTTTATTTTGCAAATTTTTGACCTGTCCAAATTCAAAATGCTGACGAAAAGTTTAACTTGGATTGAATTTGAAAAATCACCATACAAACATTTTTTTTCTTTTCTACAATATTTTCTCAATGATAAATACTCGGACGTAAAAACCAGGGATTGAAGAGGAATGGATTATAGCTTTACATGCAACATATTTAGTGTTTTTTTACTACTCAAGGTTATGGTCTGAAACTTTGCACATGTGTTGAACGTAATGTTTTTCTATTCAATATTCTGACATTCATTTAGCGGAGTTTTGTACAATATCGATACTGGTGCTAGTACTATCCAGCACTTAGAATAGTTTATCGCTGCTGTCCACTAACAGCACTTGTTCGACTCGGAATTGACTCACCGTGCAGAAAATACAGCCAAGTGTAATGATCAATGCTGTGTCATGTATTTGTAATTGCAAAAACTACCACACAAAACCCCCTAAACAACAACAAAGTATTTTTACTTCATTGGTGATCGTGAAACTGTTTTGACAATTGGTGGATTGCTAGTTCATTGTAAAGAAGCGTTTGCTAGCGACCTCAAAAACGTAACTACGGCTGGATTAAGTTGTAGCTACGGAGTTAAAACCTATCCCGTACAACCTCCGATTTTTACGTCCCAGTGAAAATATACTTGAGAAAACATTGTGAAAAAAGAAGAGATTTCTTGTAAAAAACAATTTCTGATTTTTCCAGAATATTTTCTATCATGTAGGAGTTACTTTTTGAATTTTACTCAATTTGTAAAGTCCTCTGATAGGCCTTTGAATTTGGACAAGTCCAAAATTTTGAAACAAAAAGGTGCATGGTTAAATTGCATAACCAACAAGTGTTATTGACTTGATTAGAAATCCATTTCTACTATCAAGTAACCCCCCCTTTATTTTAACTCGTCTATTGTCAGAAAAACCTCCCGAGGTATTGCTATAGCCCTGATGTCGTCTGCAATGACGTCTTGGAAAACTTGGACATTTTCTTGAATCTGTACATTTCAAAATATTTCAATATGCACAGGCTGATCCGAGGCTTTACTTGGGGTACGTGTAATGGTTTGAAATGTCTACTACAGACTCACAGCATAGTATTTCGTCGGTAAAATTCTGAACTACTCCGCCCATAGCGCAGTGGTAGCGCATATAGCACACCTCGTCATGGGATCCCGAATTCGATCCCCGGTCGCAGTAAATATCCTTTCCGACATAGCTCCCACCAATGGGCGGAAAATCGTAAACCTAAGTGGGATGAGAAGCTGGATGCTCGGAAAGGGTGTAATACTAGCACTGGCGAGGGAAATAGCAGGAATCCATTGTTATGTATTCCAGCCGTAGCAATATGACTGAAATACCGTTAAAAATGGCGTTAAACCCCATTCAAAGAAATTAAAGGATCGGTCTTACTAGATCGAAAGCTGTATTTAATTTTAATCTTAGAGTGCCCCTGATTATGAAAAAGTTAGGAAACATTTTTTTTTACTCAAAGTTTAGAGAATTTACGGATAATATGTTCAGTAAAACCAGAGGGATTACAAAGTGTGAGTTCTTTCATGTCGAAAACGGGGGATGATTCGTTAAAAAAATCGTTTAGAGTTATCACTCTTCTTGGTAGAGATTGCTCTTTTGACAGTGAACATATATTCCGAGTTTCAAGTTAATGTTTCAGTAATGCCAGAGCCATTAAATTTTTTTAGTTCTTTTTAGTCGAAAAAGCGGGTATAATTCGTAAAAAAATGCATTTAGAGTTACCCCGACCTTCGTTGATATAGTCAATCTTTATTCAGAGTATCAATTGAATGTGTTTGATAATAAAAGAGATATTACAAAAATGTCTGGACGGCGCGGACGCTGACGACGATTTGGCCATTGCAATATCTCGGGTTTTATCCGAAAGTAGCCGAGATAAAAAAAAATGTTTAAAATCGAAGTCTACCTTTCTGTTGGAGTTCAATGGGCGTGGCCAGCGATCCCTTAATTTGTAACGGAAAATAGAGAATAAAAGGTTTAAAGATTTTTTAGTTTGAATAGATTTTGTAAAGGAAATATCAACTACATGTACAAGGTTATTCATATTGTTTCAAATTTGTCTATTGCAACATTCTTGAATTTCGACCAGTGAATCTAAAACTACTCATACAGTTCTTGACGGGTTATAATGAAATTTTCACCAAATATTTGTCTTTATGTGACTTAGCGATTCAGCGATTTGTCATTCAGTACTTCGTCATGCAAAACGGAGATCTTATTTGTCAAGACTCTTGTGTTCGCCTCTACTCCTACGATTCTTGTCAGATTTGAATGAAAGTTTCGACAAATGTTTGTCTTCATAGAGCAAATTTATGATTCTCTGCTGTGCGTTGAGCAAAAGAGAGACTTTTTTGCAAAACTACTACGCAAGTACTCCTACTACCATTCTTGACGGATTTTGGACGGAGCAATTGAAAACTGGTTGTATGACAATTTTGTCTCTTGTTCACAATTGCGCCCAGTACAGGCTCGGATCAGTCTGATCATAGTCTACACTATGCTCTCTTGAGGTAGCTACAGAATTACAGTTTATTCAGATTATAAGCGAATATTGTAATGTTTGCGATTCACACACATATGAGGTTATTGGTTAAATGCATCAAAGATACAAATTTGACATACATGTTTGGCCAATATGGAAATCTGAAAGTAAAGTTATCAATATGCCAGTAAGACCGATTTATTAAGGGATAAAAAATACACCTCTTCTTTTCAAATGTTAGTATCAGTTAGCTCCCTTCCACTATATACAAGATTTAGAAAGAGGAGTTTCGGAAAAACTCCAGTTGTGTTTCTCATCATAAATATTACCAAACCTACAACATATAAAGAAAAAAAAAAAAAAAAAAAAAAAAAGGAGATACTTTACCAGATTAAGACAGTTGTAAAGATGAACCAATTTGATTGTAGTTTTGATCATCCCATATCCAGCTTTATGGTTGCCTGAATAAATTTTTTCACACACACATATAGCTTGCGCATAAAACTGTCCCAAATATTTTCCCCTTTTCCATGTTTAAATGAAATAAGGGACGTTTTCATTGAGGTATGAAGCGTAATTAAAACCCATTTTTGCTTCCTACAGTGTGGGCCGCCGTCATAGCGCAGTCGCTACCAATCTTCAATCATGGGATGTCATGGGTTCTATCCCCGGCGGCGGTATATATCCTATCCGACATTTGTCTCTCGAAAATGGATGGATAATCGTAAACCTAAGTGGAAAAGCAGCTGGAGGCTAGGAAAGGACATAATGGTAGTACTGGTGTGAGAACTACCGGTAATCCACTGTGCTCCGGTCGCCTCGATATGACTGAAAAACTATTAAGAGTGGCGTTAAACTCAATTCAATCAATCAATCCTACAGTGTGGCAAGGATTTTCGTTCCATTTTCGATCATAACAAAATTATAATCTTCCCATCTCCAAACTTATCAGTGCGCAAGAATACAAATACATGTAATTCTATACTAAAATTCTTCTTTGTGGTTTTAAACATTTCCCCAGTCGATTAGAATACCCTTTTAAGAAACAATTGAAATTAATTTTCTAGCACAATGAAATGATGTCATTTATAAGATATTATATGTGCACTTTATAAGTCCCTTAGCCTTATTGCGGACAAAGCTACCACCACTCGAAAGGAGATTCATTTCAAATCAGTCCCCTACAGGTGAAGTAAGTCTGAAAGGTACTGTAGATTTTCAGTCTTCTGTTCGTTTGTCCGGTTAATTATATTTATTTTTTTACCTTTCTCCTTAGAGATACTGCGCCAAATTTTGGCGTGTGAGTAAACATATTGTTCCGATCAATTGATTTTTGATGAAAATACCGATGTTAGACTACGAAAATTTCACGGAAACCCCAATTTCCGGGCTTGTTTCCTGATAATGAGGTGAATGATGATCGAGTTCCTAATTGTCATCTTGTCACGTCCACTTACGCCGCAGACCACGCCTACTGACTCCGAAGTTTCACATCGATAATTAACGGCGTTATTTTGCGAAATTTATGACCAGTAACATGTAAAAAAAGTAAATGCTGTGTAAATATTTCCGTCTTTATTCCTATGTAAAATTCGGGCAGGCAAAACGTTGGCCTTATTCTCAGAGTATACTATTTCTTTGCAGTATTTTAATAGACTGTCATTAGGTTATAAAACGGAACAAACATTAAAACTGTAGGCCTTCCGTTTTTGGAAAATACATTGTATTTTTTCAAGATTTCATTCTTTATTCCTATAAAATCCGGTATCACCAAACACACGGCTCATTTTCAGAGTAGACTAATTCTTTGAAGTATTTTGGTAGGTCATTTGGCGTTGATATATAAAGACAAGAGGACCATGATGGTCCTATATCGCTCCCCTGAGTATGATTGCTCAAGGCTTTATGATATAATATGGGCCGCCGTCATAGCGCAGTTGGTAGCGCGTCGGACTGTCAATCTAGAGGTCCCGGGTTCGATCCCCGACGGCGGCACTCATCCTTTCCGACTATTTGTCCCCCACAAATGGGTCGATAATCGTAGACCTAGGTGGAATAGCAGCTGGAGGCTAGGAAAGGATGTCATGGTAGTACTGGTGTGAGAAATACCAGGATTCCATTGTTAGGTGCTCAAGCCGCCGCGATATAGCTGAAAGATTGTTGAAAGCGGCGTAAAACCCCATTCAAACAAATCAAATGGTATAATATTCAAAATATCAAAGCCCTACACCTAACCATTTCAGAGAAGAAGATTTTTTAAAGGTTTTCTCCTTTAATCCTAGGTATACTGAAACCCAACCATGTTGAGCTAATTTCAAGAGTACTGTAATTCTTTGAAGTAATAAAGTAGAGGGTCAATAGGCATTAATACATACCAAATATCAAAGCTCTAGTCCTAATGGTTTAGAAGGAGAACATTTTCAATGATATCGTTCTTTATTCCTTTCTGGGATTGCACAGAAAAAAGTCTTATTTATAGAATACAGTAATTCTATGAAGTATTTTAGTACAGGGTCAATAGGTATTATTACACACCAAATATCAAAGTTCTCAGCTTTATGGTTTGGGAGAAGAAGATTTTTAAAAATTTCCTTTTTTAAATCTATGTAAAATAAGGAATGGCACAGAAAATGGCTAATTTTCTGAATACAATAATTCTTTGAAGTATGTTGATAGAGGGTCAATAGATGATGATTTATACAAAATATCAAAGCTCTAACCCTTATCGTTTGGTAGAAGAAGATTTATAAAGTTTTCCTTCTTTATTTCTTTGTAAAATCTGGGATCACACAGAAAAGGGCTAACTTTTAGAATGCGATAATTCTTCGAAGTATTTTGGTAGAGGGTCAATGGATGATGATTTATACAAACAATCAAAGCTCTAGGCCTTATGATTTAGGAGAAAAAGATTAATACAGTTTTCTTTCTTTATTTCTATGTAAAATCAGGGATCACACAGAAAAGGGCTAATTTTCAGAATACGATAATTCTTTGAAGTATTTTGGTAGAAGGTCAATAGATGATGATTTGTACCAAATATCAAAGCTCTAGGCCTTACGGTTTGGGAGGAGAAGATTTTTTAAAATTTTTTCACTCCGTTGCCATGGCAACCAGAGTTCTTCATGGATTTTAATTCTTTGAAGTACTTTGAAAGAGCATGACCTAAGGACCATTTCTCTGAAGTTTGGTTGAAATTCCATGGTAATTTTGGAAGGACAAGATTTTTTTTGTAATTGTGAATGGATGGACGGACGATGACCGATCACAATAGCTCCTCCAGAGCTCAGGTGAGCGAAAAATATCCAAGTTCTAGGCATTGTGGTTTTAGGAGAAGATTTTTGGAGAAAAAAATCACTGGGTAGTAATGGCAACCAGAATTCTTCAAGGATTTCAATTCCTTGAAGTATTTTCATAAAGCATGACCTAAGGATCATTACTGTGAAAGTTGATAAAAACCTATGATTAGTTTGAGGGGAGGTTATTTTTTATTGTGGACGTACGGACGATCACAATAGCTCAGGTGAGCTTTACGAAAAAAAAAAAAAAAAAAAAAAAAAAAAAAGGAGAAGACAGATTGGGACTCATCATTAGTCGCTTTAGAATATCTTTACATACTTAATCCATTACCACACAATATCTCATTTTGCTCGATGGAAAAATTAACCACTGAAATATTGTGAGATAAGGAGAAAACTTGTAACAAGTTCATTCAATTTTCTCAATGTTTTCTACCACATTTTGTCATTTTTAGCTCTATTGGCCGAAGGCCACTAGAGCTATAGCGATGGTTTTTTCCCGTCCGTGCGTCCGTCCGTGCGTCCGTCCGTTAAACTTTTCCTTGTTTACGCGATAAAGTCCACAGTTTTCATCGGATTCCCTTCAAACTTTCACAGAATGATTGTACCATTATAAGGATCGTCCCTTTCGAAATTGGGTCAGATCCGTCAAGAAACATGGGAAAAGGGGCTTAATTAAAACTTTATTAAAAATCCTCGTTTACGCGACAGAGTCCACTGTTTTCATCGGATTCTCTTCAACCTTTCATAGAATGATTGTACCATTATAAGGATCGTTCCTTTCGAAATTGGGTCAGATCCGTCAAGAAACATGGGAAAAGGGGCCTAATTAAAACTTTATTAAAAAATCCTCGTTTACGCGACAGAGTCCACTGTTTTCATCGGATTCTCTTCAACCTTTCATAGAATGATTGTACCATTATAAGGATCGTTCCTTTCGAAATTGGGTCAGATCCGTCAAGAAACATGGGAAAAGGGGCCTAATTAAAACTTTATTAAAAAATCCTAGTTTACGCGATAGAGTCCACAGTTTTCATCAGATTCTCTTAAACCTTTCATAGAATGATTGTACCATCATAAGGATCGTTCCTTTCGAAAATGGGTATGATCCGTCAAGAAACATGGGACAAGGGGCCTTATGAAAATTTAATTAAAAATTCCATTAAAAATCCTCGTTAACGCGATAGAGTCCACAGTTTTAACCGGATTCTCTTCAAACTTTCTCTAAACGATTGTACCAACATAAGGATCGTTCCTTTCGAAAATGGGTCAGATCCGTCAAGAAACATGGGAAAAGGGGCCTATTAAAACTTAATTAAAAAATCCTCGTTTACGCTTTAGAGTCCACAGTTTTCATCGGATTCTCTTCAAACTTCACAGAATCATTGTACCATCATAAGGTTTGTTCCTTTCGAAAATGGGTACGATCCGTCAAGAAACATTGGAAAAGGGGCCTTATGAAATTTTAATTCAAAATTCAAAAATCCTCGTTTACGCGATAGAGTCCACAGTTTTCATCGGATTCTCTTCAAACTTTCTCAGAATGATTGTACCATCATAAGGATCTTTCCTTTCGAAAATGGGTATGATCTGTCAAGAAACATGGGAAAAGGGGCCTTTTAAAAAAAGTAATTAAAAAACCCTCGTTAACACTCTAGAGTCCACAGTTTTCATCAGATTGTATTTGAACTTTCACAGAATGATTGTACCATCATAGGGATTGTTTCTTTTGGAATTTGGTCAGATCCATCAGGAACACTTGAAAAGGGGCCTTTGGAAAATTTAATCGACAAATCTTTTATGAAATCCTCTTTAACACCCTGGAGTCAACAGTTTTCATCTGGTTCCCTTCAAACTTTCACAGAATGATTGTACTATCATAAGGATTGTTCCTTTCGAAATTAGGTATGATCGGTCAAAAAACACAGGAAAAGGGGCCTTATGAAAATTTTAATAAAAAAATTCTCGTAAATTATCTAGAGCCAACAATTTTCAACGGATTCTCTTCAAACTTTCTCAGAATGATTGTACCATCATAAGGATTGTTCCTTTCGGAATCGGATATGATTCCTCAAGAAACATAGGAAAAGGGGCCTTATTAAAATTTAATTCAAAGATCTTTGTTAACACTCTAGAGTCCACAGTTTTCATCTGATTGACTTCAAAAACTTTCACAGAATGAATGTACCATCATAAGAATTGTTCCTTTCAAAATTTGGTATGATCAGTGAAGGACCACGGGGAAAAGGGGCCCGATAAAAACTGGATTGAAAAAGTCCTCGTAAATATAATAGAGTCCATAGTTTTCAACAAATTCTCTTCAAACATTCCCAGAATGATTATTACATTAAATGGATTGTTCCTTTCGGAAGAAATTTGATCCATCAAGTTTCATAGGAAAAGGAGGCCTATGAAAATTTAATAAAAAGATCTTAGTTAACACATCATGGCCCTAGATTTCACCTGATTGACTTCAAACTTTGTACCATCATTAGGATTTTCCTCTAAAATTGGGTCTGATCCATTGAGAAACATAGGAAAAGGGGCCTTAGGAAAATTCAATTAAAAAATAATCTTAATTAATGCTTGTAAGTCCACAGATGAGATTGGGTTGTCTTTATACTCAAACGGAATAAATATACTTTTGTAAGAAGAGTTCCCTTTGGAATTGGTACAGATCCATCAAGTTACATGGGAAAAGGGGCTAAATGAAAATTCAATTAAAAAAACCCTGTTAACACAATGAAACCCACAGCTTTGATCAGATTTTGTTGAAACTTTCACGGATTGATTGGAAGGTCATAACTATCATTCTTTTCATAACAGGGTTCGAACTGTCAAGAAACACAGGAAAAGGGGCCTTATGAAAATTTCATTTATAAATCCTTGTTACCAAGTCCAGGGCTTTCATCGGATTTTCTTCAAACATTCACAGAATAATTGTACAATAATAGTGATTGTTAATGTTTGCATTATACCTGATCCGTCAAGTATCACAGGAAAAGGAGCATTATGAAATTTATTTTTAAAATCATTGTACCACAATAAAGTCAACAGTTTTCATCAGATTCTGTTAAATCTTTCTAGAATGATTATTCCATCATGAGGATTCTTTCTTTTCAAATTAGGCGTGATCTGTCTAGTATCATGGGAAAAGGGGCCTTTTGAGAATCTTATCTATAATCCTTGTAACAAAGTTCAGAGTTTTCATTGAATTTTATTCAAACCTTCTCAGAATCATTGTACAATAATCACGATTGTTGATGCTGACATGAGACCTGATCCTTCAAGTATCACAGGAAAAGGAGCCTTATGAAAATTTTATCTAAAAAATTTTACACCAAGATAAAGTCTGTTCAAACTTTCACAGAATGTTTGTACCATCATTAGGATTGTTTCTTTCCAAATTGGGCCTGATCTGTCTAGTATCATAGGAAAAGGGGCTGTATGAAATATTATTACCAAATCCTCATAAACACAACAATGTCCTCAGTCTTTATCAGAATCTCTTCAAACTTTAATAGAATGATTGTACCATCATCTGGATTGTTCCTTTGTAAATTAGGCCTGATTGGTTAAGTGACACAAGTAAAGGGACCTTATAAAAATTTTATTACAAAACATCATTGTTACAATAAAGTCCTCAGTCTTTATCGTTTTCTTCAAACTATCACTAGGATTGTTCCTTTGTACATTGGGTCTGATTTGTTAAGTTTCACGGAAAAAGGGGCCTTATGAAAATTTTTGTTACAAAAATTCTTGACACGATTCAGTCCACTGTTTTCATTGATTCTCTTTAACTTTTAAAGAATGATTGTACCTTCATTAGAATTGCTCCTTTTGAAATTTGGTTTGTTCTGTAAAGTATCATGAGAAAAGGGGCCCTATGAAGATTTCACTATAAACTCATTTACACAATTAATTCCACAGAATACACAGATTGATTGTACCATCATTCCAATTGTTGATTTTGACAGTGGATCTGATTATGGCAAGTGTCACATAAAAAGGGGGCCTTATGAATTTTTTTAAAAATATTCTGGTTAACACAATGATGTCCCTTGATTTCACCGGATTCACTTCAAAATTTCACAGAATGATTGTACAATCACTTAAATGGTTCTTTTCAGTACTGGGTACAATCCATCAAGTATCATGTAAAAAGGGGCCATATGATTTTTTTTCAAATATTCAAGTAAACATAATGAATTCCCAATATTTCATCGGATTCACTTTTAACTTTCACAGAATGATAAATACAACATTAAAATATCACGGGAAAAGGGGCCTTATGAGAACTTGAATTTAATATCTTTGTTTACACAATAAAGTCAACAGTTTTATTGGATTCTCTTCAAAGATGCATGGAATAATTGTGGCATTCGAAACACAGGAAAAGGGGCCTTCAGATTATCATTGAAAACATTCTAGTGTATATGATGGAGATCACAATCATTATCAAATTGTCTTTTAAATTTCACAGGACAATTGTAGGGTTGTAAGGAGAGTTCCTTTTGGAATGAAACTGATCCATCAGAAAACACAGGAAAAGGGGCCTTATTGATTTTCATTCAAAACAATCCTGTTTATCTGATAAAGTCCACAATTATTGTCAGATTCTGATGAAATATTCACAGAATGATTGTAGGGTCATAAGGTAACTTTCTTGTGGAAATGGAGTGGATCCGTCATGAAACATGGGAAAAGGGGCCTTGAGGATTGTTGCTTAAAATGATAAAGAGGATAAAGCCCCCTTTTTTTCTTTATGCATTCTTATTTGAGCAATTAACTTCCTTAAATATCAGATTTCTTTAACGGAAAACTTGATAACCAGTAGAGCGTCTCAGACCCTCATGGGCCTCTTGTTTTCAATTTTCAGCGCACTTTCAGATGTCGTTTGTGTCATTGTGTGTGTCATTTTTCTAATTTGGAACCAGTCCAGATTTTTCATGACTGTTAATTGGTTAACTAAATAGGTAGCAGATCGAATAGGACCAGTCACGCCACTCTTCAGTATGGCGCCCGAAATGCGTCAAAATTTACTTTCGTGACCTGTAATATTGTCTTAAAAACATGTCCTATACAATCCCTGGGTTTTACGTCCATTTGACTTTTATACCCTAGAAAAAAGTGTTGGAAAGAAGGAATTGCTTGTTAAATCTTCTAAATTCAATATAAATTTCTATATGTGTAGCATACATATAAACCCTGCTTTTATTATCCATTTGTGTTTATAGGGTGAGGTAGTTAGTGTTTGGGTGATGTCGACAGCGACTGAATTACTATCGGAAGGCATTGGCGTAAAGGATATTTCATGGAAAGCACAAAGAAATGTCGTCGAATTCAAAGGATAATGTATTCAGTTCATTCTCTCTTTTCATTGTTGGGCCGCCGTCATAGCACAGACTCCTAATTTTCAATCACTGGATATCATGGGTTCGATCCCGGGCGGCGGCAAATATTCTTTCCGACATCTGTATTTCACTAAATGTGGATAATCGTAAACCAAAGTGGGATAGCAGATAGAGGCTAGGAAAGGATGTAGTGGAAGTATTGGTGCGAGAAATGCAATGAATTCATTGTAAGGTGCTCCAGCCGCCGCGATATGACTGAAATACTGTTTAAAGTGGCGTTGAACCCTGTATATTCAATCAATAAATCTGTTCCACGTTGTTCAATTAGGCATTAATAACGGACAAAACTCGGGGTGACCGGAGAGAAAATGGGTGTCAAAGCTATTTCTTCCATCAAACGCACAAGGAAAACCAAACTCCAGGCTGAAAAGCATAAATTAATAAGACCATTGAATAAATAAGATCAAAATTATTCTACGCAGTAAGCTACAATTCACGCAAGAAGTTTCAACTTGAGCCCCACCGCTATTTTTTATAACATTATGACGTCAGTGATGACGTTTAACTTTCGCTAGACATTCAAACAATCCGCTCAGTCACGGAGGTTCACGAAATCGTTCGTAAACTTTAATCCTGTGGATATAACAGTCGATGCCGAAGATAAGAAAACATTTCCGGTAAAGAATCTGGCGCATTTGTATCAATCTTAAAATGTAAACAAACACGAGTTGCAATCGATAAAACAAAAACAACAACAACAAAAAAGAAACACACACACAAACTACTCTTTCTAGAGAATATCACCCAAACCCTCTTTTGTATATCGATGAAAGCCCTTGTTTGCTTTAGTGACCAGATAGATTGTTGAACTGTTTTTCCTTCCTCGGACTGAAAATGAGACTTCACATGCTGTAAAAGAATCAATAAATTTAAAATAAAGTGAAGTGATAGAATCTACAGATTTTTCCCGCAACATGTGTATGTGATTATAAAAGTTATTGCTTAGTAGTAAGAACAATCTACATGTACGGTTTTGAAGTGTTTTTTTTTTCATTGATAAGAATGAATGCGTAAGAGAATATATTCCCATTAACGTAAAGGGTAAAAGAATTCGTTGACCTTATTCAAGTAGCGTCGCCTTTGTTGATGGCTACGCAAGGCAAAAATATTTTTCTGATTTTTTTTCGGATCCGGGGTTTCCAGCTAGTTGTATAACGTTTCTTTCAACGTCTCTGTTTGAAAAGCTGCTTCGATTTGCTCTTTAAAACACCCCCCCCCCCAAAAAAAAATAGAAAATGCGTAATTTGACGTTTTCCAGTCGTTTACACATGCAAATACCTTCACAATGCTTTAATGTACGAGTGTGAGGCATCTTTCGAGTGTTTATAAATTGTGCCATCCTTAACTAGAACCGTCACAAAGTGAACCTATACCCCACGAAGCATTTTCACTTAAGTAGCACGGTTGACCTTTGACATAAATTAATGAAGATAACAGGCACCTCGTTTAAAAATGCATGGATGGTATTTGTATATAGTTTAAAGGTCCTAGGTCAAATGCTTTATGAGCGCGGAAGCAGTTTTTAATCACAGTTCAATTGCGATATTGTCGTTTGACCTACGTGACCTCAAAATAAAAGGGCACTTGGAAACAATCGTATAAAGTTTCATGGTTACAGGTCAACTGGTTCTAGAGTTAGAGCACGGAATCGATAAGTCTACGAACAACCCATCTTCGCTAGCCAAGGGTTCTAACTCAACCTTGTGGAGTTAGAACCCTTGGCTAGCGAAGATGCGAACAACCAGACGTAGTCAAACTAACATAACATCCCTTACTTCGTAGGAGGGGAAATAATCAGAACACTGAAAGTACTGATGGCGGTTTACCCTGTGGGCATAGTAGAAGGATATGCCTATTTTGATGTAGGATTTTTCTAGCATTTTTCATATTGATAATCATATTAAGGCAAATCGTCTCGCCTGGCTAGCTAAATAGGTAATACAGGACGTTTTCTTTTCTAGTGTCTTGCGCACGATTCCCAGCTCGCCCCTCCCTTTTCCCCCCTAAAAAAGGACAAAATCCCATTGGCACACGCGTCGTTTGTCTCTAACCGGCAGTGACTTGCCTGAGCAGCCAATGACTCAAATCTAATGTTGCAGTTGTACATGTACATATCTTTGTGTGAAAAATGACAGAAAGTCGTGGTTTGGTTCACCATTTGAAACCATTTTCACTTAATCCCAGTCTAAGTAGATCCCAAGTTCAATAATATTTACCTTTTCGAGATGACCCTTTTCCCATGACATTCAACAAATAATTAAGATATCGTTTAAGAAACACGGACAATATTAAATTACTAATTCATTGAGAATCATCACTTACAAGAAATAAATAAGAGATTCCGAATATCTTTAAACCATCTGCGACTCAGTAGTAGCTTAATAAAGGCTACAGATCATTATCTTTTTTCTTTCTTTATCATTTCTATGAATACTGTATCATTGTTTTAATATGATTATTAGCCAGCCAAGCGTCTGCTTTGATAGCTTAAGTTAACAGACAGAATTTTGAAGTCTTCTAAAAGGTTAACGAGTTCAAACTGCCACTGGATGCCTAACCACTAAATCCGTTAATTACCCACGCCATAAAAATAGTTTTTATGCATTTAAGGAATATTGGAAACTGTATTCAAATTGTAAAGAACTCTTTTAAAACTCATTCCCATTCGATTCCGCTTTTTAGGCATCTCGCGAAAATCTTTGGAAAACAATTTGAACAATGAAGAATTTGCTTGTTACAAGCAATATTTTCATTGTCCACAATGTTTTCTACCCAACAAAGGAAAACTTTTTTAAATTCAAACAACTTTGAAATTGTCGTCTGCAACTTCTTTCAATTTGAATCAATCTAATGTCATGCTGTAATGGGTTAACTCCTGTGTTAACTTCTGTGATTCTCTAACCTCGTTTGTTTCTCGTGATAACCTTTAGCGAAGAAGAATACTTAACAAAACTATGCTTTGCTAGCTTACAGTAACTTCAGTACTTTGATTACTAAGCGAAGGAATCAGAAAATTTCTTCTTGTAAGCGTTCCCAATCTTACCAAGATTACGCAGTGTACGCTCTCTAGTAGGCATTAAGAAAATCTATCTCATAGAAAATGTATGTGTTCGCCTATTGAAATATAAATCATGAATAATCTTTCTTTAAAATATTTTAATCAAACGTGCATAAGTGGATAATTACTTTAATAAAAGGAGAAAGACAAGTCTAAAAATAAACATCAATAATAAAAACTAGCCTTGTATTAATTTCACTTCTCATCCATTATTATAAACTGACAAAATGAAAAACCTCGATTTTAATGACAGAACTTCTTATCTGTTAATTTTCATGCATTAATTTTCAATAATAGTTTAGGAAAAATTATTGCTACCGATATATATAAAAGGAAGAATAAACAGATGTCGAATTGACCAAATTTCCGGAGATGAGTAAGGGAAGAATAAATGGGAAAGGAAGGACGGAATCTTTGTCATTAAACTATCGTACTTTCCTTCCAGCCCTACGACGACTCAAAAATTTTCTTAAAGATTGGTGTCGAGCTCGATCATCATCCACGCTTTCTTGTTCATAGCCATACGCAAACATTAAATCAGTTATTAATGTTTTGGTTACAACTGTCAAATCGGTTTACGGGTATGTGCGAATTGTCATCCGCAAGAAATGTAAGGAACGTATAGCATAAAACATACAGACCAATACAAAGACACCCACAAGAAATATAAAATGATAGATAATGATTGAAGCAAATACCATTTAGTCACCTCTTACGACAAACCAGTCGTCACATTTGTTCTGCCGAATAAAATGGGAGATGTGACAGGGGTACCCTACAGAGGTTTAATTATTATATCCCCGTTTAACCACACAGGGTCTCACACACAGGCTTGCGCTTTTCATTCCAAAGCTTATTTATATTGAAATGAAAACAACAACAACAAAAAAAAAAAAAAAAAAAAAAAAAAAAAACACAAGCTTTGGAGTGAAAAACCGCCAGCCTGCTGCAATCCATGAGTAACGAGGACAGCAGTAGTTAGTCTCTAAGTCTAGTCGCCTCCTACTACAGGCTACAGTGAAAGCCGATATACTGTTCTGAAAAATGTCCGACACCCCACGGTGCCCTCAGTTGGAAGATCGGTGGTTTAGTGTTGTTTTCCTGTCGTGAGATATCCATATCAACTCAAACAGTAAAGTGTAGAGTGAGAAAACCTTCCACTAGTCTGCAAAGTGACGTATTTTAAAATCATGTCCATTCTCAGGCCACAAAGATTCACGAAGCCTTTTAAAGAAACAATGAGACCTAGTTGTGTTGAGAGGGAATAATGGTATAAGACTTCGGAAGTGACCAGTTAGAAAGAACTAAGACAGAAAAGAAGTCAAAATAATGACCTTTACTTTGTTTTCAAGTAGCACTTACACAATGTAAGACAAGAGATGCCCGATGTCTCCAAAAGTTGATTTATTTTTATTCAGTTTTATTGATAAAATCATTGTTCTGATCGGCAAAACCCCCTTTAATCCTTTTTGATTCAAAGTTGTCGATATGCAGTCAAATATATAGTTTCCTCCGTCTGCTATTTTTCGAATTATTTTGTTGGAAACAAAGTTTTTTTACTAGAGCTTTTGGTATGTCTTCTAAAACAACTATTGGGAACTGTCCTGCCCCAGGGAACTGAAATCATTGAGGGATTCTAGTATGAACTAAGCGATTCCCCATTAAAATCCTAAATATCAGTAGACGACAGTGATGTCCGTTTGGACGATTTTTAAGGCAATTGGCAATTTTTTCTTATCTAGGTTTCAGTAACATCGGCACCTCACTTTAATTCCTAAATCTTTCATTGTCTGCGCCCGTTCATCCGTCTAATATTTTTTGTTCAGAGATTACAATAAGAAAAGTATAACTAGCAACATAAAACTTCACGTCGGTAGTCTCTCTTATAGGTGACGTACCACGTGAAAGACCTACAAAAATTATCGAAATCAAAATTAAATAAAATCGCCCTAGTAGGATTTGGGAAGCTTATAAGATTAAGGGTATTTTCACCCTTAATAGAGACATGTTGCTTTGTTTGTTTGTTTGAATGGGGTTTTACGCCGCTTTCAACAATCTTTCAGTTATATCGTGGCGGCTGGAGCACCTAACAATGGAATCCTGGTATTTCTCACACCAGTACTACCATTACATCCTTTCCTAGCCTCCAGCTGCTATCCCACATAGGTCTACGATTATCGACCCATTGGTGAGAGACAAATAGTCGGAAAGGATGAGTGCCGCCGTCGGGGATCGAACCCGGGACCTCTAGATTGACAGTCCGACGCGCTACCAACTGAGACATGTTGCACTTATTGCATTCCATTGGGATTGTAAACCTTGTAAGGGAAACTTAACAGTCTATGTTGTTGTTTCAGTTTTCTAACATTACTGTTATTTCACCCGAAAAGTTACGGCCTTCGATATTGAAGGGGATACACAAAACGATCAGATATATTTGAAATTAGTTTCGGTATTAATCTACTTTTCATAGAAAATCAGCAACGAAAAATATAATATGTATACTTTAATTGATTGATTAAATGGGGTTGAACGCCACTTTTAACAGTATTTCAGTCATATCGTGGCGGCTGGAGCACTTAACAACGGATTCCTGGTATTTCTCACACCAGTACCACCACTACATCCTTTCCTGGCTCCAGCTGCTATCCCACTTAGGCTTTACGATTATCCACCCATTGGTGAGAGACAAATGTCAGAAAGGATATGTGCCGCCGCCGGGGATCGAACCCATGACACCCCATGTTTGAACATCAGGATTCTGATGCGCTACAAAATGCGTTATGACGGCGGTATGTGTAATTTAAACGAAATATCATACAGTAAACTATCAATATCAAATTCCTTTTAGGAAGCCATCAGAAAAGTCTAAGATACGTATACTGTAATGCTGGGGACTTATTCTGCGCATGTTACGACTAAGCGTAACTTGGCTTCATTTAATGGGGTTTATTTGCCCAATTTTTATCCCCTCTTTGTCTTAGTATTGGGGTTTGTGTAGTACATCGGCAAGTATTTGTTGTGAACAGGAGGACCATGATAGTCCTTGATCACTCACCCGAATCTCCTTTTGAATAAAAACATTTTCCCATAAACACAGAGGGAACAAACAAAGAAGTTGTCTTAAGGATTTTTTTTAAAGATTATATCCTTCATAAAATACAGCGTCTCGGCAAAGCAAAATTGAAAAAGAAACATTTTAAGACCTTAGTAAAAAAGTCATCAGGAGATGCAAAACATTCAATCTTTGGACCCCTTCTAAAATTATTCTAACCTGTTTTTTATAAATATTAAAGGTAGGTATCGATGTTTTTTTCATGTCACAGATTGTAATTGCTTTTATTTCCTCTCATATACTATTTGAATACAATATGCCGCAATGTAGTTTTGCAAAAATCTGAGGTCGCTTATCAGAAAAAAAGCAGGGTATTTCCCTAAAAGCCTACGTAGGCTATTAATCTATTTTTAGATAAATCCGAGACAGTTACGAAGATTATAGGGCATTCACGTGGCGCGAATAACCGTTTGAACCTTGCATTGAGTTTAAATTACATCAAACCAACGTCATCGTTACGTCATCAGGAGTTATGTTCGCTAGCCGCTCTGTAAAGATCAGTCCAAAACTCTCGTAAGCGTTATTAAATACGAATATAAACACTTACCGTAGTTTTACGCTAAGCCTTTCATGTGACATGATTAAGGTCGTTGGCTGTTTCGCTAGTAAATTTGTTACCTTCATTTGACTTTGGGTCATATGCAAATGAGGTCATTCGATGTCGACAGCCGAATACTGTGATATCTAAAAATAACCTGGAATTCCGCTGAACCTTTCCGCTATAACCACAAAAAGCCACTTTAGGTCTATTAGATTACCACCAAGACAATACCTGACCTAACTAAAAGTATTAAATGTTCGTTTGAGTCTATTTTTTAGCACTTGGTATTTTTTTCTTATCTAGGTTTCAGAAACCTCGATACCTCCCTTTAAATAGGATGGTTAGCCAATGTACGACCCTAGAGGATATTTTAAGAAGAGGAAAGATTGTCTATAGCTATGTCAAAATCACTAAGGAATCACAATACAGTGACAATAATAGGTAGGGTGATCACGTGAATAAAAACATTTGGTGACAATTTCATCAAATATGTCAAGAATTGTAGGAGTAGCTGGATACACAAGAATATCTAAAATAAGTCTTCTTTTTCATGACACAGCATTAAGCCATAAAACACTTAAAATATGTTTGATGAATAAACATTTGATAAGAAATCAATCAAAATCTGACAAGAATTGTAGAAGTTGCACAAACGATAATTTAGAAAATAAGTCTCCCTTTTCCATGATGCAGCAATGAATAATAAACATTGATATTATGCAGTAGGTCACATGAAGACAAACATTTTGTGAAAATCTCATTACAATCCGTCAAGAGTTGTAGGAGAAACTGCGCACACAAGATAAAGTTAACGCCCCCCATTTGACTAGGCCTTATTGTTTCTAAAAAATACGAATTTAAAAGATTTCTTTATTTAATTTCATGTAAAATAGGGTGCACCCGGGTGGATCCCAAATGAGACGCGAATGGGGAATTTTTTTAAAAACTATAGTAGAAGTTTCCTTCTTTTTTTCTATGGAAAATAGGCTGCGCCCCGGGTGGAATCCGAGTGAGACCCAAAGCGATATTATTTCAACAACTTCAGACGAGGGTCACCAGATAATGTAACATGCATAATTTGAAACCTTCGGGGCATACGGTGCGTCACAAGAAAGATTTTTAATTTTTTCATCATTTTCAGCTTACTGATATCGTGGCAACCACAGTTTTTGGTGGAATTAAATTCTTTTATAAATTTGATAGAGCTTCAGCGAATGAGCTTCCCTGCAAAGTTTCAGCTTAAATGGCCTTGTGGTTAAGGAGAAGATGTTAAAAGAAGTTGATGACGATGAAAGATAACATACCTAACTAACAAAATAACACACACACAAAAAAAAAAACAAAAAACAAAATTAAAATCGATAATTTATTAACATAAAATTCAACAAATTTGGTAAGGTTGATCGACTATTGATATTGCGTGAAACACACGAATATTTTTTTTTTTAAAATAGGGTTATTACATAATTTTACGTCATTTTTACATTAATTAAATGCGTTACTTAGTTATTACAACAGTGTGGTATTACCTATGAATTATTAAAAACAAGATGTGTTTGTGAAACACCATGCCCCCGAAATAGGAATTCTTTAGAAACAGGTGATTCTTATTGGATTTTTTCTTTGTTTTAGGGACAAAATTTTAAATTTTGACCTTGAGCTTGATGAAATGATCTTCCCCAGTTGCGCCTTGTTGAGACCTATCTACAAACCAAATATTAGCATTTCAACTTAACTAGGGATGAAGTTATAGGAAAATGTTTAGTTGGCAGGTAAAGTTTTTGAGTAAAGTTTTAGGGAAAAGGGTTAAAATTTGACCTTGACCTTGATGAAATGACCTTCCAAAGTGGCGCCTTGTTGAGACCTATCTACATACCAAATATTAGCATTATTACTTAATTAGGGATGAAGTTATAAGAAAATGTTTAGTTGGCAGGTTAAGTTTTTGAGTAAAGTTTAAGGGAAAAGGGTTAATATTTTGACCGTTACCTTGGTGAAATGTCCTTCCCCAGTTGCGCCTTGTTGAGACCTATCTTCATACCAAATATTAGCATTGTAACTTAATTAGGGATGAAGTTATAAGAAAATGTTTAGTTGGCAGGTTAAGTTTTTGAGTAACGTTTTAAGGAAAAGGGTCAAATTTTGACCTTTACCTTGATGAAATGACCTTCTACAGTTGCGCCTTGTTGAGACCTATATACATACCAAATATTAGCATTGTAACTTAATCACGGTTGAAGTTATAGGAAAATTGGCAGGTTAAGTTTTGCAGACAGACAGACAGACGGACAGACAGACAGACGGACACCGGTAAAACAATATGCCCCCGATCGATAAAAAGTATTCAACGGTCTCGTTTCACCCACGGTCAAAAGATTATAATAGAATGTGAATGTCGACCATTAAAAACCTCGGACCGTTCTTCCACGCTTCCTCAAAGCTCCAGTAACATTTTAGTTCCGACTGAATATCCCGAAAGATACCAGCCCCTTTAAACTTATTTTTTACACCTAATCGGCAACATTAGATAAAATTCTATAACGAAGGTTTATTTTTGAAATTAAAACACGAAAATACCCCACGATCCGAACACTTAATTGAACTTGATGATAAAATTTAATCTTAAGCTGAAAAGAATATGACACTCAAACAACTCATCAGTTAGGGACCACATTAATGCTTTTTGTTTAAAATCATCTATGTGTTTCTTAGACTTGATAATTCTCAGTCTATAGTGATAGATCTTTCAGCATAAAAGAAATTAAAGTCTTGTGCCTCCTGAAAAAAAAAACTGTACTGCTCTACTTAAAAGCTAACAAACTACGTAGATAGCCTTAAAAAGATTACTGAACTGGATTATTTAAATCATGATGTTTGAGTTAACCTGAGCAAAATATTCCCAATAAGAGCTTCTGCCAATCATTTTATTTCGAAGTTAAAAATATATTCACGTTCTAATTTTGACTTGACTTAATTGAGAATAATTACTCGCGAAATTTTGATGTAACCATGAATATTAGAGCATGAGAGATCGGTGCTTTTTTATCTTTGATTTCTTTCAACAATATCTACTCGTATATGACTTGGCCACTTGTTAGATAACTTTGCAGGATTTTTCTTATTAACCTTTCTCAACAAAATAACATAGCGAGGCTACAAGAACCAGTTAGACCCTTATGGCTTACGAGTATATTTGTTTGAATGGGGTTTAACAGTAATATCGCGGCGGCAGGTTTACTCGTAACTTATTTGCCATCACAAATAGACAATATAAATGGATCATCGAACACATCTTTACCGCAACGTTCTTTTGAATATCGAATGCGAAGGCAAGCTTTTTTGCAATTTAAATTATTTTAAGACCAACAGTACCAATAAAACCCGATGATCGATTGAGGACTAGTCTTGTCCTCTTGAGCAATAATAACTGCCGATACGCAAACGACTTCACTAGGACATTCCATAAAACCTACAAACATTGTAATCGTGATATATTATAGCCCTAGAATTCAATAGCATACATTTATCAAACGACTTGTACATTATAAAAATTTGCAGTTGCAGACATATTTTGGGGTTTCATTCATTAATTCATTGGTATATAAATTATGTCGTGTATTTCTTTGGCTGTATCGATCAAACACAATTGGCCTACTTCACTGTAGTAATCACTGATATGTTACATATTTAAGTACTATTTATAGAAAACTTAATCTGATATAGCCTACGGCATATTTTATTTGCGTCTACGTATATTGGAGACTTTGAATAGTTTTATGTATGCGCGGTACAGGGCCTCTACAGTTTTGTGTAAAAAGACTGAAGTTTTTAGCAAGACAAATCTATACAATGGCGGCTATTGAACACATTATGTAGAAGTGGGACTTATGAAACATTGTCATGATAACGTTTCACACCAATTATTATTGATATTGATTAGGTACTGAGAAAAGTGAAAATACGTTTGGAATAAGGGTTTAGAGTTATTTTCCCATTTTGTTTATTGGCAGCTAGATGTAATACAAACATGCACGTATCTATGTTTAACCTGATGTATTGAGCAATGACTCGACATCGGTTATGTTTAACAAGGCGCCCAAGTAACAAAATAGTCGACGAAGTTTTATTTGTCTCAGTTAGAATTTAAATGGCATATAATCTATGTTTGTCTGAAATTTTCTATAACCTCAATATGTTTTCAGCTACTGTATGCGTTGTCTGCGCATGTCATATTCTCCGAAGATTGACCTGTCTTCGGGGGCGTATCACTTATCCAGATTGGAATAAATATTACTACGTCGTACGCATATCTCCATATTATATCGCCAAAAAGTAGCAAGTGGATAATTGCAATAAAAACTACAATTGTGGAGAAATCAAACTTAACTGTCGCCCCAAATTAATAAGAAAAATAATTATTTTAAATTATGAAAGCATTTATGTCTTACCTGTGCTCCAAGAAGGGGCTTCAAAAATTCGAAGCGTGCTTTTCAAGGGCGCTGACATTTTGAATGTAGTTCGACGGAATCGGCCGAGTTGTCACGAATGATACTACCCAGAATGCTCAAATTAGATAGGTCAGTATTTGAAAAATGCCACCTGACGGAAGATAACGCTACTGTATGTATCTTGTGTAATGCCTTCTTAATGATAATTACATGTAACAATTTGCTCGTTTGAATGGGGTTTAACGCCTCATTTAACAGTATTTCAGTCATATCGCGGCGGCTGGAGCGCCTTACAATGGATTCCTGATATATCTCGCACCAGCACTACCATTACATCCTTTCCTAGCCTCCAGCTGCTATCCAACTTAGGTTTACTATTATCCACCAATTGGTGAGAGACTAATGTTGGAAAGGATATGTGCAGGGGATCGAACCCATGACAACCCATTATTGAAGATTATTGAAGATTGGGAGTCTGATGCGCAACCATCTGCGCTATGACGGCGGCCTAAATGTAACAAATACTCTTATAAAACAACAACAACAACAAAAAAAAGAACCCAAGCGAAAAAACACTAGCAAATCGGCTTAAAACTCTATCGACAAGATTAAGCTTTTTCGTAATGTATGTTCATTTAGTTTAGGAAGAGAGCGGTGTTAAGATGGAACAGAAAACGCGTGTCCTGGTGCATGGGAAATAGACACGAGGGTCCCCTATATACCAAAACACGAGATTTTCTATGACTTGAACATCCACACTTTTCTTATCTTCTGTCCCTTTTATATGTGTCTCAATCTAGAAAAAAAATATCATTTTTATTACAATAGTGATAACCATTTGTTTCCTTTGTTTTCGGTTTCTTTCATGTTTTTGATTCTTTGCAAGTTTTTTCTAGCTTTCCATCAAGTTTTGTTGTAAGAAAAACTTTGGAATTCTCAAAAATGTGCATTTTTTTTGGTAGTGTTAAAGTTGATATTGGACAGATGCATCTGATGTCTTCATGCCATACCACTTTGGACAACTAGTAGATGCTTGGGTTGAAGGAGTGTGAGATATGAATTTAAGCTATGGTAAGGCGTTAAAGCCGCTGTTATATTACTCGAAAAGTGTTGCCGAGTGTGTCAAATGCATTTGCCTAAACGATAAATAAATCAGCCATAATTACCTTTCGTACTTCGGCTAAAGCTCAGCTGGTAGCTCGTCGGACTCTAAATTAAGAGGTCCAAGGCTCAATCCCCGGTCGCGGCAAATATCCTTTCCGACATTTGTCTCCAAACAGTGGGTGTATAATCGTAATTATAAAAGGGATGAGCAGCTTGAGGCTCGGAAAGGTTGTATTGGTATCACTGGTATGAGAAATGCCAGAAATCCATGGTAAGGTGCCCCAGCCGACGCGATATGACTAAAGTACTGTTAAAAATTGCGTTAAATCCCACAATAACGAATACAGTTTTCTTTTGTAACTATAAAAAGATAGTTGCAAGACATTTTGCATTTTAAACCTCTGAAGGAAATTTCCAGGGGCGAATTTCTGGCAAACACATTTATAAAATGATTCGGCAAAGATGTATGTAGATATTCACCGCTCGGAGCTGTGATTTTACACTATCTTTTGAAACACTGTTCTGATGACTGGCCAAAGGTTTAACTGAAATTCACACGGTTTCACACAGTCCATTCACACGATTTCGAATAACGATACATACAAATCAAAATCGGAAAATTCTATCTGCTATCAGCAAAACCTTTACGTGTACAATATGCATTCAATGATGGACAAATGGTTAATATAGCCGCTGTCTCGCAGAATTCGTTTATTTTGAAGAATGTGTGGATTTATAAACAACTATGACTAAGGTTATATTTTGCAACATCGAATGCAGTGGTAAAAGATAAATAATCTGATCTTCTCTTCGAAAACCAAAGCTATCCTTTTTCGCCCATTAGTTTTGCTTCATTAATCAACCACTAAAATCCAATAGTAGTGGCCATTTCACTCTTTTTAAGTTTTTGACTATTTCTTGCATTCCAAGGTTTCGAATACTTTATTTCACTCTATGCCAGGATTAAAAAGTAGACAGCGGGTACTTAACTCGCTTTCAACAAAAACGTAGATCGAGCTACCTTTTCAAGACTGTCATTCGACAGCCAATCTGACGGTGAAGAAAAACATATATTATGTTTGCTGCTTTTTCATTGTCGTTCTTGGGTCCGTTTTCATACAACAGCCTTATATTCCAAGGCGAAAACTAACATATCACATACAACAAGTTCTACTAGGAGTTCATCCAAACTTAACTTGAAATTCCGCTGTAACTGTATACGCAAAGCAAGCGAAATAAGGTGTATCTCCTGTTTATTCCTTATGCCTTTTCTTACCAGCTTTAAAATGAAAAATATATTTCCGACCACATTAAGCTTCCTCGCCGAAGGCTGTTGTCAGCCTTTCTGTTGCTTTTGGGACATATAATTCTTGTGAACTTGGCTTACGTATCATGGACAAAAACATTCTGAACAAATATTTCATTTGAGCCTAATATGTTGCCTATAGAGTGTACACAAGATTATTTCTATGATTTGACCTAGTTACCTAGTTTTTGACCCCCAACTAACCCAATATCGAGCTAGATATTATACAGACAAACATTCTGACCAAATATCAAGACATTTGAGCCCAAAATATGACCTCTAGAGTGCACACAAGGTATTTCTAACATTTGACTTAGTGACCTAGTTTTTGACCCTATGTGACCCAAATTTGAACTTTGCTGAGACAACATGGGAATAAACATATTCGCTGAATATTATTTAATTTGATGCAAAGATGGAACCTCTAGAGTTCACAAAAGGTATTTTTAGGATTTGACCTTGTGACCTAGTTTTTAACCCCTATAACCCGATATCAAACTTGAACTAGATTTTATTCAGAAAAAAATCTGACCAAATATCAGTTCCATTGAGCAAATAATATGGCCTTGAGTATTTCACCCCATGTGACCCAAATTTGAACTTGGCTGAGATAACATGGATAACATGGATAACATGGAATCAAACATTTTGACGAAATATCATTTTATTTGAGGCTAAATGGGACCTCTAGAGTGCACGCAAGATTATTTCTAGGATTTCACCTAGTAACCTTGTTTATGACCCCACATAACCCAATATCGAACTTTATAGAGATATTATGCAGACAAACATTCAGACCAAATAACAAGACATTTGAGGCAAGAATTGTGGCCTCTAGAGTGCACACAATATACTGAAACGCGACGGACGATAGACGCCGGACACAGCTAGACCACACTAGCTCACCATGACCACTTTGTGGTCAGGTGAGCTAAAAAACGCAAAAACCCCATTACAACACACACACAAGAAAGTCAAGTTGGCCCTAAATCGCTCTCATGAGAAAGACTTCTCAAGTGCTCAGCCCTGCAGAGCAAACGTTTTTCGTGAATCAACATTTCACGGACAAGTTTTGAAAAAGGTCATCAAAGGAACATTCCTGCCAAGTTTGGTCCAAATTAACCTAGTGGTTTATGAGAAGATTTTTGAAGAATAATTTCACTATTTCTCTTAAGTCTAATGAGACCTACCTGCCATGCCCCTATTTTTTCACCAATCAGAGTTTCATGATCAAGTTTTGAAAAGGATCTCAAAGGAACATCTCTGCGAAGTCTGGTCCAAATTGGCCGTATAGTTTAGGGGGAGAAGATATCTAACGAATTATTTCATGATTTCTGTAAGTCTGATAAGCCCGCCCTGCCACACCTATTTTTTTTCAACATCAAAATTTCATGAACAAGTTTTGAATGTCACGAACATTAATTCCATTTTCCCCCTAATTGTTCGAATGGTTTAGGTGGAGAATATCTTTAAAGAATTATTTTATGATTGCTTAAGTCTGTGAAGCGCTGTCCTGTCACGCTCCTAGTGAAATGAAATGATTTGAAAAGGATCTCCAAACAAACATTCCAGCCAAATTTGGTCCAAATTGTCCAATGGTGTAGGAGAAGATCTTTAAAAAAATGATTTCATTACTTCTCTTTAGTCCGAAAAGCCCTACCAGCCACGCCCAATTTTTTTCACTTATGAACGTTTCAAACACATTTTTGAAAGGGTCACCCAATGAACATTTCTGTCAAGTTTGGTCTAAACTGGCCCAGTGAAGTAGTATGACTAGACTTTTGAAGAAAAAATCATTACTTTTCTTAGTCTGATAAGCCACACCTTTCACTTCCCAACTAATCAAGATCTCATTCACACGTTTTGAAAAGGGTCACCCGAGGAACACTCCTGCGAAGTTTAGCCCAAATTGGCCAAGTGGTTTAGGAGTGAAGATTTTTAAAGAAATATTTCACCACTTCTCTTTAGACTGATAAGCCATTCCTGCTAAGCACTCATTTTTTTTATCAAATCAAAATTAATTGAACAAAATTTGAAAAGGGTCACCCAAGGAACATTCAAGCCAAGTTTAATCCAAATTTAAGATTTTTTAAAGAGATGTATCTTGTTTTCTCTAAGTCTGATAAGCCCCGCCCAGCTACGCCCCTATTGTTTTGGAAAATTAAAATTTCATGAACAAGTTTTGATTGTCACGAACAGCAGTCCATAATAATAGTAATTTTGATTAACATCCACATTAAGCGTGATGCTTTTTGCTAGAATATGTGTATACCAAATGATGACCGTTCTGAGCCACCATAGCTTGGGCTTAGATAATTCACCTAGCAGTACCCAAACAATATTAATTTCTAGCAATTTTTAATTGCTAAGGTATAGATATCGATGTTTCTGAAACCAGCGGAATCCAAGGTTATATTTAGGACTTCGGTTGTCGACATCACAGGGACATGTCACAATTGATGTTTCTTTAATACTATATACCTAAATATAGACAAGGGGTTGATTTTGACAAAAAGTAGGAAAATGCCTGGTACGATTGAAGTCCCCTTTCTGACGTCGATTTCTGTCATTTTGTGTTGAATGGTGCATAAATGTGACGGAAAATGAATAATCTACACGATAATTAAACATTTTAGAACTACGGTGATATAAATATGGATCGATCGTAATTTTGTTAGTCGGACAAAACAGTGCACAGCTGCATATGGGGTTTCACTCACCTTACAAGGCTATATATCGTCGTCAAATCTAACATCGACCTGTTTCACACAACTTGCATTTAGAATATTCATTTGATAACACATAATGCGAAAGATATCAATAATCTAGGGCATACAGCTGAATATAATAAAGATTATTGAAAGGTACGAATCTTAAGTCACAATTACGCCACACATTCGTTTCATGTGAAAGAAGAAATGTGTTTGGGGGTAAACCGCAAAACAGCGCCACCGCAAATGTCCAATGAAACTGACTGTAAGACAAAGGTTAAGAGGTCAATGTGCACAGTTTTGTCCGACTAAGAAAAATGACATCGATTTGCTCGACAATCCTGTCTGTAATTCACGATTGAAATCACTTTTGCTCAAAGACGTTGTTTTCCCGTGTTGATTATTCGTTTACGTTTACATTTGAGTACTGTTAGTATAAATCTCCAAATTTGACATCAGAACGGCGACTTCATTCGTACAAGGTAAAGTCGTACTGTTTTTCAAGTCCAACCCCTTTATATTTATGTATATACTATTAAAGAAACATCAATTGTGACAAGTCCCTGTGGTCGACACCGCATGACCTCATATGACCCAAAGTCAACGAAAGGAAACTATTTGACAAGCGAAACAACCAACGCCCTAAATCATGTCACACCAAATAGTTAGCGCAAAACTACGGGTATATTCCTATTGACGCTTACGGCAGTTTTGGTCTGATCTATACAGAATTGAAGACCGGCAAGCAAATGCAGGATTCGAACGGTTATACGCACCGCGAGAATTACCCGATAATTTCCGCAACTTTCTCTGCTTAATCGTAAAATAGATTAACAGCCTACATAGGCTTTTGGGGAAATATCCGGGTTTATTCTGATAAACGACCTCTGATTTTCGCAAAACTACTCTTCAGATATTTTTATAAAAATATTGTATGAAAGGAAATAAGAATAATCAATGAAGAGAAGTGCAAGAGAGTTACCAACCAATTCGCCAAATGAATCAGGAGTTGTAAGGAAGCAAGTAGTGAACGAAGCTACATAATAGATGATACTACCAAATAAATATTTTCCAGTCATAAGTTGAAAATACCATCATTGTGTAAAAAGATTATAGAGAATTATTAATAAATATCGATATATCGAAGGGGGTAGCTTAGTTGGGATAGGTCATCAAAGCTAGAGTAATGTAAACAAATGAGGCACGTGGCGAGAGAGTTCTCTCAACGTATTACAAATAAGGCTCATCTTTATCGCCCTATAATGTGTCCGCTTGGCGCAGTGGTAAGAGCGCTCGCTTACCATACAAAAGGTCAAGGTTCGAATGTCGTTCGTAATAATATTTTTACCCCATCATTCATTTATTTTCCATTATTCTTAAAATCCGAATAAATTAATACCACATCATTTGTTTTCTTATACGTTATAATCTGTTCAAAAATTTGTTTTTCATCCTAATGCCCAAATGCAACTGCTTCCAGCACTTTGATTTTTGAAATCCACATTAAACATGAAGCTCTTGCTAGAATATGTGGAATATGGTCTTTCGCCGGATTTCTTATTCAATATTCAGTAAATAGATCTACTTTTTAAGCGGATTCAACGATTTAAAAGGTGGCCTCCTAGGCCAACATTTTTGCCTGAAAGAAAATCCGTGAAGCGCTTTTTGTCTAAAAGGCTACAGAAAGAATGGTAAAAAAAGAAAACACACCCCCAACCTCCCAACTAAACTAGTACAATGAATAGAAAACAAGAAGGACGTGGGCCCTGCTGTGCTCACATAAGATAAAGGCCATTTTTCTTTTAGCAGTTAAATTTAATGTTAAGACTAGGAATATGAGTGGGCCTAACTATACTTTAAACATACAGACTTTGTACCTGGGGATCGATAAGTCAAGATTTTAGCAATGTTCACTTAGCTATTGTGAAAGAGGACCACACAATGAATATTTCTGCCAAATTTGGTTGAAATTTGCCCAAAGGTTTTGGAGCAATTGTCGCTTAAAATCCTTTATTTATATATAAACCCCCACCCCTGGCTCTTCCCCTGGGGACCTTACGGTAATGATTTTATCAGTTTAGGAAAAGGCCACTATTCTGATGTTTAATGCGAAATATCGAGGTGCTTCGCCTTCTGGTTTAGGAGAAGATAATTAAAGATTATTTCAGGCCAACTTTCAGGACATATTATCCATAAAAATAATCTGTGGCTTACAGACAATGTTGTTTTTTCCAAAAGATTTAAGCAACAGACATTGCTAATACCAGAAATTACCAAAATTACCAATGACATTGTAGAGACTGACATTGTAACTAAATATCACAGACGCGCCCTGTTCTACATAGAAACAAATAAGAAAATCGTTAAAAACATCTCCTGAAAAACATAAGGAACAGAGGTTCAAACGTTTGTGTGTGACATTTTCACTCCCTACTAAAATTGTTGAAATAAATGCTCTTGGGGGTCTCATTTGGGATTCATCCGGCCGCACCTAATTTAACATAGAAACAAAGAAAGAATTATTTTCAAATCCTCTCGTTAGAAACCATGCATTCGTTCCGTAATATTGCATGTTACATTGTCTGGAGAATCTTTACTAAAATTGTTGAAATAATGCCCCGAAGTCTCATTTTGGCTCCGTCCGGGCGCAAGGTAAAATTTCTATTTTACGTAGAAACAATGAAGGGAACCATTAGTATACGTGTCTATAGATATTTCTTGGAAACTAAAATGCCTTGAGGGTCCAAATTTTTGCATGTGACAATATCTGGTGACACTCTACTAAAGTTTGTAAAATATTGCCTCTGGATCTCATTTGTGCTCCGCCTTGGCGCACACTAATTTTCTTATGAACAAAGACGGAAATGTTTTAAAATTTTCTTATGAGAAACCACAAGTTCCAAAAAATGCATGTGACATTTTCTCGAGATCCTATACTAATGTTGTTAATATAAAGCTGGAGTCTCATTTCGGATCCGACTGGGCGCAATTTATTTTTGCTTATTTTAGGAACAAAGGAATTCTTTTAAGCTACTCTTGAACAGATTTCAAAAAAAAAAAATGTAATATATGAAAATTATCTGCTTTTCTAATAGTTATTTATATCATTTACACGATAGATATTCTTTCTTCGTGTTAAATCTACTTAATTGACTTGAAATTTACTTTAATGTCATTATTTTCGTATGCTCTACTTTGAAACGTCGGCATATATCAGGCATATATCAGGTGAGGTCGTTAGTCTTCGGGTGATGTCGACCACGACTGGATTGCTAGCGGAAGCAATTGACATAATAGATACGTCATGGAAACTTCAAACAGGGTATTCTTCGGTGCAATCGACAAATAACGTAGTTGTTATCAATATGCAAAAGGAGGGTATGAGTGCAGTTATCTGGAACGGGTATTTTGTGTTCTAACTCGTGTTCGTTTACATTTCGAAATCGACTGGAATGCACCCGATGCTTTACCGGAAAACTTTGCCTATCTTCGGTAATAACTGTTAATATAGCCATGCGCCGATGACTAAACTTTACGGAAGACTTCGTTAATTTTTGTGTTGTTTGACTGACCAGAGAAATTTAAAACGTAATCATTAACGTCATACTTTATTTAAACAAACCTTAAATTGTGGTGGGTCACAATTTAAGATATCACTTTCACGAATTCTAGGCATACCGGACAAAATCTTAGTCTTTAAAACAACAAAGGACAATAACTCCAAAATTATGCAAGCAAGAGTTGTGGTTTTTGTGCACTGCACTTCTCCTCAACGAGATCTATCCACCTATGAAGTTTCAAGTTAATAGCTATTATACTTTCAGAGATATGCCCCGGACAAAATCTTAGTCTTTAAAACAACAAAGGGCAATAACTCTAAAATTATGCAAGCAAGAGTTATGGTTCTTGTGCACTGCACTTCTCCTCAGTGAGATCTATCCACCTATGAAGTTTCAAGTTGATAGCAATGATACTTTCAGATATATGCTCCGTACAAGTTTAGTGACGGAAGGACGGAATGACGGACGGAGACCATTACTATATCCTCTTCGCCGAAACGGCGGGGGATAATAAAGAAACAAATAAAGAAAATATTCTTCAAAAATCACCTCCCAAACTAACCTTCAGAGTTCAATGGAATTTTACAGATATGACCTGTGGGTGATCACCTTCCAAAACAACACCTCAAGGAATCGTCATTGGTTGATTACTCTGGTTGATATGGCAGCTAGAAGGAATGTCTAAAGAATTCTATTATCAACGTCTTCTCCTAAACTGTAAGGCCTAGAGCTTTCAAACTTTGTTTGTGGAATCATCTCACGGTCCTCTCTCAAAATACTATAGAGATTATAGTGATTTAAGCCCTTTATTGTGGGTACTTGAAATTAACATAGAAATACAGAACGGCATTTTTAAAAAAACACCACATACTTACCTGATTTCATTTTTTACGAAATCGACCCTTAGAGATGGACCAAGGAAACATAATCGGTTGATTATCATGGTTGCTATGGCAGCCGGAAGGAATTTATATGGAATGTTTTTAAAATATTCTAAACTTTTTAAGGGAGGTATCGATGTTTCTGAAACATTGCCTAAAGAATGCTAAAACGAACACTTAAAATTGAGTTAGATATTGTCTTCTCGGTAATCTGATTGGCCAAAAAGGGAGGTATCGGTGTTTCTGAGACCTAGACGAGAAAAAAATGACAATCGCCCTAAAATTATTAAAACGGGCGCTTGATACTTTAATTTGGGATAGATATTGCCTTCGCGCTAATCTGAAAGGCTTAAAGTGGCTTTTTTGGTCATATAGGAATGGTTCAGCGGAATTCCAGGTTATTTTTAGATATCACTGAATTCGGTTGTCGACATCGCATGACTTCATTTTCTTTTGCCCCAATGTCAACGGAAGGTAACAAATTGACAAGCGAAACAACAAATGTCCTAGGTTATGTCACACCAAAAGTTTCGTGCAAAACTACGGTAAATGTCTATATTCGTATTGGTCTGATCTTTACAGAATTGAAGACCGCCTAGCGAACATAACTCCTGATAACGTATTGATGACGTTGGTTTGAGCAAGTTCAAAATGAATGCGGGGTTCTAACGGTTATACCCACCGCATGAATGACTCAATATTATTCGCAACTGTCTGTTCTTAATCTAAAAATAGATTAACAGCCTACGTAGGTTATTAGAGAAATACCCTTGTTTATTCGGATAAACGACGTCTGATTTTATCAAAATTTATTTCAGAATATTGTATTAAAATAATATAATAGAGGGCTAAGAGTAATCAAAATCTGTGGCATGGAAAAAAACATCCTTTAAAATGGCCTTTTTTGGTTATGTAGGAAAAGATCATCGGAATTCCAGGTTATTTTTTAGATATCACATAATTCTGCTGTCGACACCGCATGACCTTATTTGCATATGACCGAACGAATGATAAAAAATTCACTAGCGAAGCATTAGTCATTAATCATTGCACACTGAATGGTTAGCGCAAAACTACGGTATATTCTTATGGACGCTTACGGTAGTCTTAGACTTATCTTACCGAATTGAAGAACGGCTAGCGAACATAACTCCTAATGACGTAACGATGACGTTGGTTTGAGCAAATCCAAACTGAATGCGGAGTTTCAACGGTAATATGCAACATGTGAATGACCCAACATTCATTGCAACTATTTCGGCTTAATCTAAAAATAGATTAACAACCTACGTAGGCTTCTAATGAAATAACCCGGTTTATTCTTTTAAACGACCTCTGATTCTCGCATAACTACTTTTCAGAATATGAATAGTGATATAGTGTATGAAAGGGAATAAGAATAATTAAAACCTGTGACATAAAAAAATCAAAGTACTGAAACTACTGTAAGCTAGCAAAGCATGGTTGAATTTAGAAGATCTTTCCCTTGTTGAGTAGAAAGCATTGTAGACATTGAATAAATTGTTTGTTACAAGTAATTTCTTCGTTGCACACAATGTTTTCCAAAGATTTTTTCTTTGGATGCTTAAAAACGGAGTGGGAATGGGTTAAATAGCATACTTTTGACAGAGTTCTTTAAAATTTGAATAGAGTTTGCAATTTAGCCCTGTGATTTGGGTACTTGGGATTTACATAGGAACAAAATCTTTCAAACATAAACCTAAACTATGATGTTTTCACTATCTTCCGCTAACGAATCAAAAGGTGCGAATTTATCCTAAGATTTCCGGAGCATAACGGGTATTCTACCTGAAGGAAATTAAAGCCAGATCTTCCCTCCGAAAAAATAAAAACAAGTTTAACCTATCGTGCTTTTTTGTTGTTGTTATGAAATCACACACAAGAGTGTTTCTTATTATCAATACGCAAAACTGAGAGTATGAGTGAAGTTCTTCGCAAAGTATATTTTATGTTGTTTTTTTTATTTCAACTCACGTTTGTTTGCATTTTGAGTTCTAGTCGAATGAACCCCAATCTTTTGCACTAATTTCCGAATTGTATAGACAAAGAGTTTAATTGACTAGCGAAGGCATCATCGTTGTATGGCCAAAATTTAAATATCGAACCTATTTATTTATAATTCTGGGCCTAGAGATTATGATTTTGATATAACATTCTTTTTTAGGGGGGTTAAATTTTACATTAAAAAAAGAAAGAAAAGAAGAAAATTATTTCGCGCTCCGAGATGCCAATTAAAGCCATATCTGCCCTCCGAGGAAAAAGAAAATAGTTGAAATAATCTATCGTTTATTTGGTCACTAGATTAAACAAGGGCTTTTCTGATATCGGTATGCAAAAGCAGGGTTTGAGTGATGCTTTCTGGAATGAGTATTTTTTGTTTTATTGTCATATCAATTTGTGTTTATTTACATTTTGAAATCGAGACGAATGCACCCGACTCTTCACCGAAAAAAACCACTACATCCTATCCGACCCTCCAGCTGCTCAATTTACAATTATCCACCCATTGATGGGATACAAATGTCGGAAAGGATATCCGCCGCGGATCGAATAAGGGACCACTTGACTGGGAGTCTTACTTGCTACCACTGCGCTATGGCCGCGGCCCTAGAAACGTTTTAGAGATAACTTAAAGACTAGATTAAATATGAGTCTACTCCCATCATATGTGTTGATACATTTTTAGTAATGATTAACCAATTGTAACCGTCTATCAGATATTGTTATCAACAAGGAAGATTTCAACACGGAAGTTATACAGCCAGAGAACATTAGAAAAAATGTATGTACGAGGGTTGTTTTTTTATATTCGTAGAATTTTTTCCCCCTGTATTTTTTAACTCTTACTTAATCCGATATGAAATGGAAAAGAAGTAAATTAAATATAAAAGAATAATAAAAAAATTAAAGAAAATAGAAATAACAGTCACGTGTTCTTGTTTATCGAATAACCGTACGTTCTTAATGATTTAATATAGTACACGAAAATGGTTTCCATAGCAACCTTTGTTGCGCTACTCGAGGCACGCAATACTTTGAATAATCGCAACGTCATATGTACTTGCAAACCAAGCTTACAGATACCGTAAAAAAGATCAGAATAAGCACGAAATCACATAACGTCGTTTGACGTAATAATTTCATTTCCGTTCAAATTTATGAAAGTCACGTTGAAAAGTTTCCAACTTGTATAAAAACTTACACGGTGTATCACGTTTATTTTTACGTAAAACGGACGTCGACTAACTTCTCTGAGCGGTAAAAAAATTTGTGTCGGACTTTGAAAACGACCACAGAAAAATTCAATGTAAAAAGAAGCTAAAAAATATTTCCAAATTCGTGCCCGAGTGATCTAGTAGCTCGACCGGCTTAACGGATAGGCGTCAGTTGAAGGCGATGAAAGGTGCAGACGAAGACCATCAAAGCGTCCGACAATCGAGAGTAATGTGAAAGACATGTTTGATACAGAAATTTGACGACGGGCGATACTTGGCATTACGACCCTGAGTCAATGGTCTAATCATCAGTTTGGAAATCCCTCCATAAAAGACCAGAGTCAACAGATCAAGGATAAAACACATGTTTAGATTTTAATTGGATCGAAAGGGAATGATTCTTCAACCAGTGCGGACAGTCTAAGTATTAAATGGACTATATTACGCAAGGAAAGGTAACATTTAAGATGTAACATGTCGTCGGTGAGCGAGCAAAATGTCGTAACTACAGCTTTATTAAAACTCTAGTTACGAAATTTTGCTCGCGCACCGACAATATTTGCTATCACATTACTATAAGTTAATAAGTTACTATAAGTGAATACATGTATTGATTTGCGTGCTTGAAATAACATTTGTTATCCGTACGATTACAGGTTTAACGGAGAGATCTTACCAGAGCACTACGTAAAAAAGAATGAAAAGCACCGTGGTGGTGAGTCCAAGAGAGTTCAGACATGGCTTTTTTGATTATGTTTTGACATCATGTCGACGTCGTTTTATGCCGTGACGTGCCTCGGATCAGAAATTTGAGCAGTTATAAAGAATGTTTACGAATATGAAAAACAACCCTCGTATTTATCAAGATATCAAATAAACATGATATACACGGAAGATAAATAACGAGAGAAATAACCCTTTTATAAATTATACCCAAATTAAAATACATTGCATTCATATGTGAGAAAATATTATCTTTTGAAGGTCAAAATTATCACGAATATCAAATTTTGAGATAATATTTTCGATAGTAAAGACAAAGAATAATACACAGAAAATATCGATTTCTATTGTACTATGAAAACTCTGAAACTCTACTAAAAGATTTAACCATGTAGTGATGTCAGGCTCAGTTTTGGACTCACAACGTGTTATAGAAGTTGTCCAATAAATTATATCGGATACTTACACAAATATCTTCCTTAAGTAAGAAAAATTCATTTGAGCGTGTTTTGGGGAACATGTACTGTTTGAGGTTTTAGAAATATCAGTACCCAATTTATAATCTACGTATCCAGTTAAGTAATTTCTTTGATCAGATTTTCTCGAAAATTTGATGTAGGAAAATTAACTGCTTTTCCAATAGTTATTAATGCCATTTTCACGATAAATATTCATTTATCGTGTTAAGATAAGTAAATTCTCGTTGAATTTAATTTTTATCTGATATATGCCCTATGCCCTACTTTTAACCCATTCCAACTCAATCCCTCCTTTTTACGCCCTTCAAGAAAAAAGCTTTGGAAAACATTGTGGAAAATGAAGAAATTGCTTGGATCAAGCAATTTCTTCATTATCCACAATGTTTTCTATCCCAAAAGACGAAAAAAAATTAAAATTCATCAACTTGAAATTGTCGTCTGCAGCTTCTTTCAATTTGGACCAGTCTAAAATTTTCTTGTGTTGGAATGGGCTTAACATTGGGATTTTTGTCGGGTGACGTCGATTGTCTTCGGATGATTTTGATAACGACTGTATTGCAATCGGAAGTCAATGGCGTATTGATACGTAAAGAAACAAAAGAGCAATCAAACAACAACAAAAAAATGTGATACGGTTGAATCTTTGCTAGATATATGTAATAACTAAAGGCAATTTAACTCATCAGATTACCCTGAAGACGATAACTGGCGCGCATTTAAGTATTAAATGCTCGTTTGAGCTTATTGCAGGGCATTTTTCCCTTAATATCGATAGCTGGCTTTAGAACGAAATTGAATCTTCGAAAACAAAATTAGCAAGTTTTCACTCCTTCTATTATGACCCTTCAAATTAAGTGATATGAAAAGACCTAACAATTAATTGAATATATATTTTTAGAATAAAATACCACCGTTTAGGCAAAATTGCCATTTTAACGGAAAAAATGCAACATAATGCAAAATTAGAACAATTTTCTAAATGGTGTAACATTCAGATTTTCTATTTCCTTAAAAACATAAAAATAAAAAGATAGGTTAAAAACGTCCAGAACAAGGCTTAAAAAGTATAGGGTTACTAGTTTTTTTTGGGCCTGGTCTCCGCCCCCCTCTCCCACCCCCCGAGAAAGGAGAAAAAATCTCTTATTTGGTCAATAAAGAGCCTTCCGATTATGAATATGCAACAGGGGCTGTGGATGAAGTTATTCGGAATGCGTATTTTGTGGTTTTTATTATCGATTTCAACTTGTGGTTGATTCCGTTTTAAGGTCGAATCAAATGCACCTGAATTCCTTACCGAAAATATTGTGACCCAGCGTAATCGTACATTAGTTGTTTACAAAAAACGTCATCACTGACGTCGTAAAATGTAAACAAACTTTAAAATTGAGGTGGGTAACAGTTTAAAACAACGAATCTTCTTTAATTGAACTGGTGGCCAACCGCGTAGAATTATTTAGATCTTAATATTTTAGTTTTCAAATGTATTTATCCTTTCGGGGAGTATTGATTTCCCATTAATTTTGTTGTGTATTTGTGTGTGTGACGGGGTGTTTGTGTGTGTGTGTGGGGGGGGGGGTGCCTGTCTCCCAGGCTGTCAGTAAGTGCAGGTTTGAACGTAACTAAGGTACATCAATCATGCGAATACATTTCATTTCTTTAAATTACCTCCCTTCCGTCTCACAAACTCAGCATGACCGAGAGAATATAGAAACATTTCAACTTTAAAGGTAATAAATGGCAAGAAGAATTTTTTTAACCCATTACCAGACGGCAAAATTTTAGACTTGTCCAAATTAAACGGGTTCGCATACGACAATTTCGGGTTTATTGAAGTTCAAATTTTTTTAAATCTCTACAAGAAATTTCTTCAATTCACACAATGTTTTCTAAATTGCTTTTCTGGAGGGGCATCAAAAAGCGACACTGTGTTTGAATGGGTCGATAGGATAGTTTTTCGACAACATGATTTTAAAGTTTTTATGTTGTGAACATAATGAATGATTAAAATTACTTTTTGATTCAAATACCTTATATAAAGTATACACATTTAATCTTTAAAAAACCATGACTAGTCAGATAATTTAGTTGATGAATTAACTGCATCATAAACAGTCACTCCAGTTGCTCGTAAACCGTCTGTCAAGTCGTCAAAATAAACCATAGCGATCGTCCTTGGCCACCGTCCTTAAAAGAAACATGAAGAAATATTTTCCATTTAGAAAACTGATAATAGTTAGAATGATATGGAAAAAGGTGATAATGATACAAAATGTATTATTGCCATATCAATGAAATTAGTCAACTACCACAACTCACTATGAATTTTACCAATATATATCATGTATTTATGTAAGGAATATAATCTTATAGTCTTTTATTTGATTCCAACCGTGTAGAAAATTTGAATATTTCACGAGACCTACGATAAAACCATACTTCTTTTAAATCATTTTTAACGTTATTCTTGCCGCGGCGTCATTTTAATTGGAAACTCTTTTAAGGAACCCCGGTTTGTATCTCATGATATATATTATATACATTAGATACGAATGAAACAAATTATCAAAGACCAATGGGTGGATAATCGTAAACCTAAGTTGGATAGCATCTGTAGGCTAGGATGGGATGCAGTGATAGTACTAGTGCGAGAAATACCAGGAATCCATTGTAAGGTGCTGCAGTCGCAGCGTTATGACTGAAACACTGTTAAAGTGGGGTTGAACCCCATTCAATCAATCAATCAAGGACAAGGAGCCGCGGTCATAGCTCAGTCTCTAGCGCGTCGGACTTTCAATCTTGAGGTCAAGGTTTCGATCCCCGGTCGCGGCGAATATCCTAACCGATATTTGTCCATAGGTGTTCCAGCCTCCGCGATGTAACTGAAATATATTTATAAGCGACGTTAAACCCCATTCCAGTAAACTAAGTCAAGAACAAGGAACAGTAAAATGATACCATTGGCTGAAAAGTTATTTATATTTATAGGTCGAAAAGAATAGAAGTTCTATGATTCAAATAAATGACTTGTGAATATCATAACTGAATGATGGTACGCCAGTGTTTGTACCATGCTACAATCAAATTCACATGCCACGTACAGTCTACCTCTTTGGTACAGTGTGTAAACACTTCACGTTTCTGAAATTGTTGGTGAAAACAATATCTATAATGAAATGAAATATATTTTACAATTATTTCCCAGCCACCTATGCAGTCCTGTACCAGACCCAATTATGTGCCGATTATTGATTTCCTCTCATACTAGAATATGCTCCACGCGAGGAATGTCTTTGGTATTTAGGCACAAGCATGTATTATTGATTAGTCTGGAAGCTTGGCTCCATGGCAACGGGGTTTTACACTTCTCTTTTTGTGAGTAGGCTTTGTTTATTCACTGCCATAGTTTTATCCCAAACAAACAAAATCATATTTATATGAATGTTCCCACAAAACATTTAAAGCTCATTTAAGCACGGCTTCTTCTAATTCGTTAAAGCATTAGAAAATGTTTTTGTCTATGAAAAAAAAAAAAAACCACCGAAAACGAGACTGTTTTTTTTTTCTTTTTTTTTTCTGTTAACAATCGGTATATATATAAAAATAATTAGCGCTTTTTATTGAGAAAAGGAAAATGGATTTTCTTTTTCAAGGGTGTTTCAGCGAAATTTAAATCAGATGACGTATAAAGTCGCGCTTCTCCTTTTAAGCTTTTTTGTGCGACTAAACACACCTCATAGCCTGCTTTCATGTAAAGAAGTGATGTGAGTAAAAGGTTCTTTATGTGATCATTTTATGTGATCATTTAAAAATATGTTCATTAGTATTTAGTTTTTTAACTTTGTGTAATGACCGCGATTCTCACATTAAATTGCTATAATCTGTCAGTAACTAGTAAAATATGCTAGCTAGTAGCTCATATAACACATGTGATAATTTAGACGTTTATATTGCCATTTGCCCTAAGTTGTAAATATTGAGATTTGTTTGAGCCATATCTACCCTCCCTCCGAAGAAGAAAAAATAGTTTAAACAATCTATCGTTTGTTTTAGTCACTAAAGCAAACAATGGCCTACGAAATATCAAAAGGAGGGTATGATTATGTCCTCTAGATAGTGTTTTTCTTATCGATTTCAACTCGTGTTTGTTTACATTTTGAGATCGATACGAATGCACCCGACTCTTCGACATTGACTGTTACACGCACAAATCATTACGAATGATTTCTTGAATCTCCCTGACTGAGAGGGTTGTTTGAATAATTAGCGGAAGTTTAACCGTCATCACTAATGTCATAATTTTATGTTAACAAACCTTCAAATATTGAAGTTGCTTTCGTGGATTGTAGGCTTAGAATTATTTGATCTCAAAATTTCAATCGTCATATTCATTTAGTATGGGTTTCTTATTTATTTTGTAGTGTGTTTCGGGGTAAGATCTGACTTTATAGTTTTATTCTAAGAAATATGATTTGGTTGAAATATTCCACAAAAGCTTGATTTGCCGAAGTATGGCAACTTGAATGCTTGTGTTGAATGCACTAGGTCCTTCCTGTTTTTTCCGGGTTTTTACAAAATGGATAGTCGATCGGAGACAAATGGTGATTGCTCATGGAACACAATATCCATTGTGCATGTCCATGTAGATGTATTTAGATGAAGGTTTTGGCTTGGATGATGACGCGAACTTTTGCAGTACAAAGTAGCATATTGGGATATATATAACATTTCCGTGCTGTTTCTTGGTGAGCACACGGAAGCAAAATATGTTAGGAAACTACATAACTATTCTTTGTTATATAGAAACGCCATAGAGTACGAAGAAGGAGACTTCTCTCACCCTGGACATGTTCTTATTACCTTTTTGCCGCCTCGGGTAGTAGCAAGTTCATAATTTTGAGCGGATTCATACATTGTGTGATTAGGTTTTTCGGTTCATACCTCTATGAAAACAAAAAATATTATCTTCATCTTTTAAATGCAAATAACCTCAATGTTCAGTTGCACACAGCGTGTCATTGATGGTTATTGTATTGTGCAACCAATGAAGTATATTTAAGAGATGAAAAGGATATTTCTTTGTTTTAATAGTAGTAAGAAAATAATAATGATAAACCCTATTCACAATGTATGAAGCTGTTTTATGCGATTGTGTTTAAGATGCCTACTTTCAGAACGAAAATATCCTCTTTAGTCCTAATAATTTAATGTTTTAATGTTATATCTTTAAATACGTCCGCCAGAATTAATATACAGGAAATTTCGAAGTGAGGCAGTGTTTTTGTGTGTGTGTGTGTTTTTTTTTTCTTTTTTTTTTCATTTCGTAGATTTTAATAGTCTTTATTCCCTCTCATATATTATTTGAATTCAAAATTCTGAAAAGTAGTTTTGCGAAAGTCAGAGTTCTTTTTTCAAAATAAACCAGGGTATTTTCCTAGTACCCTACGTGGGCTTTTAATCTATTTTGAGATTTCGCCAAGACAGTTGCAGAGAATAATCCGCCGTTGGAATAACGAATTCAGTTAGACTTCGCTCCAACTCTTGTCAGTGTGACGTTACCAGGAGTTATGTTCGCTAGCCGGTTTTAAATTCTAAAAGATCAGTCAATACTTTCGCAAGAGTTAATATAAAGCGTACAATTATACCCTAGTTTTGCAATTGGCATTCGATGGGACAAAATTCATAATTAAGTTGTTTCCCTTGTAATCGTTTGTTGAATTTTGACCTTATGCAAATGAGGCCATGCATTGTCGACGATGGAATAACGTGGATTTCCGCTGAATCTTTCATAGATTACCACAAAGAGCCACTTGAAATCTGTCAGATTACCATGGAGACAACACCTGATTCATATTCAAGTATTGAATATACTTTTGAGCGTTTTTAGCAATTGGGAAATGTTTCTTCTCAGGTTTCAGAAAGTTAATATAAGATTATCTAAATATGATGTAAGAAAATGAATTCGTGAAAGATATCACCCTTTGTTACTCAGATAGATATAAGTGATACCATATCGTGACTTTTACATTTTAAAATGGTTAACTATAAATCATATCTACGGTACAAAATAAGAATAATTGAGGGGTATAAATATACGTTTGTTTCTGGGCACCGTCAAGTCGATAAATGGCAGATTTGAAAGATATTTTCATATTTTCACGGTAAAACGTCGAATGATCTTTTACAATACTTTCCTCTGAGAAGATTGTGTTGTGATATATCAAGAGATATGAACTCGCATCTTAAGTTCATTTTTATGATATATGATGTTTAAGACATAATGAAATCGAACATAGTCTTTAAAATGCTGAGCTAACAATTTTGAGTCGATTTATCGGTACTATAATTGAAGTTAATGACAAAGAAAAAAGACGACTGGCTTGAGATCAAACGACAAAAATGTATTATTTTTTTGCATGCTCGTCATATATCTTACCAAATTGCATTATCTTTCATCTTTGACTCGCTTTTCAAGAGAGATCTCGAAGAACCGACGAACGGGATCCTAAATGCCTCTTTACAGAATAGTGGGGCTTCTTGAACTCTGGACAAATAATCCCACGACCTTTTAACGTCGCTCATGATATAAATACAAAGGAAAAATACAGGAAAGAGGAAATAATCAAAGTTAGTTTCCCTTTTTCTCATTACGTATTTTTCTGTATTGGGTACTTGTCCTTATTTAGATATACACTACATTTTTTGGCTAAATCGCTTTAACCTGATAAACTAGGGGGTTTACATTTTTCCATAGTGAGTATCCTGAATTATGTTATAAGGTACTTTCTCCTCTGTTTTAACAAAACGAAATTCACTATTTAAAAATAGAAATTCGATTCGATATAGACAATTATTAACTTTTGCCTTATAAAGCGCCGAAAAGAAGAAAAAAAAAAGATGAGATAACAATAGAATCTATATGTTTCTTAAATGACCTGAAAATGATCTTCCGCAATAATGCACCCAAATTAAGCGAACCTTCTTCTAAACCTTCTAAAGTTCAGCAATGCATTACATAAAAGAACTAAAGGCATTGGCAGCACTTGTTTTCGATCAACATTTCGGACAAAATTTATTACATAAATAATTTTGGCTTGAATTGACCAATATGTTGTATAAAACAAGATCGACCTGCACAAACGTGCAGCCTGATCTTTGTCTATACCTCCTGCCAAAACAGGAATATTCCAGATTCAGCACGAAAAGGATTAAAATCAGACTATCTACCAAACCGATCCTAATCGGAAACGATTAATTAAAGTAGAAAATCAATCAGAAATGAGCAATATATCGTAGGGTAAACGTAAAAAGTCTATGTAAATGCATTCCTTCATATTTTTCATTCAATGATTTCAATTCTTTTAATTCTCTTTCAATTTTTTTTAAAAATACAAATCTTTCGATTTTTCTTAAATTCAAGACTAACGTTAGTGCATTTTGATATACATAATTGAATGCTCCTTGCAACTTTTAACAAATATTTTATATCAGGACTTGTTAAAAATATGAACAGTAAAGAATCTGTATATAGGAAAGTGAACCAATTAATGAATAAGTGTTGCTTACGTCATCCTCTCTATAAATTGCTCATGTATCGGTGATGAATCAATATTGTTTCACGGGGGAAGGTAATCTTCTCGCACGAATATGACCCACTCTTTATGTACTTCATATGATTTACTTCATATAACTATACTTATTGCTTTTTATCAGCATTCTGTCATCTTTATCTGAATATAAAACCAGAGATGCGCTGTTCAGAAATCTTTTCAGGGTTTTAAATATTCATGATATTCATTGTTTCGCCGTTTTTGCTAATTAATTTCTTTCGAACAACATTCCACCTACCACCATTTAGATCGACTGGGATGCTTGTCTACCTACCTTATAAATAAAGTCCTTTTAGGATCAAGGTATTCATCTCATTTTCATGGATTTTTTAACTAATGAATTCAGTGTACCCGTTACAAAGGATCTCAAAGAATGGTGTTAGACCAAGTAACCACCGAGTGGCTTTGTTCTAGGAGTAAAAAGTCATACTTGGCCACGTCTTGCTCCACATTTTATTAATCTCTTTAGCGTTCTACAACTTGTAGATAAACACGATTCTTTATGAGAATTGACCAATCTCGACTGTCAGTCAAATAATCAATCGGCCGATGAAATCATTAAGACTGGAAGTTCAGTTTTACTCCGACATTGTTGGCCATTTTGGTGAATATTTCTTTTTGATTTGGCGACTGAAACGTCGTAATTACAGCATATTTTAGCTGTAGCTACGACGTTTAAGTCGCTTACCAACCATTCTACTTTTGTAACATGCTACTAGCCATAAATTTTACAAAACGACGTCGTTTAAATTCGAAGCGGGATTTCTTGTTGGAGTCAAAAGGCGTGGTCAACGCAGTAAGTTGGCGGGGCCAGGGATTGGTCAATTAACGCGGTCGCCAATAATTGTATCCCTGTAAGAATTCAGGGAAGTACTATATACATATTCTATTTATCTTTAGTTATTATTACTTTTTACAGTATATTAAATTGCGTGGGCTGAATCGTACCAATACTATATCTAGTGTGAAAAGAAGAAATATGCATATTTCCTTTGCCTAAAATGTGTCCGCCAAATTATTTCTCAGAGCTGATAGAAAATGGGATCGGACGGCTCTTTAATAGACAATGATTGAACAATTTTGGATCTAAATTTCCATATTTCTCACTTGATTCTTTCAGATATTGAAAACAGGATAAAGCTGAATTTGTAATTAAAACGACTGTTCATAACTTAAAAAAAATCCAAAAAAAAAAAAAAAAAAAACCACCAAAACCCAACATAATTTGCGTCCGTAACGCCAAAATTAAACTCATAGTCTCCGAAGTACAATCTGTATAGAACTGGAAATCATTGGGTAAATACGTTAATATTCCCTCGTTTGTGGTTTCAACGGCGTATCAGTTACGTCACAGAGTTAAGTTATTAATTTAAGTGTTATCGACTTCATCGGAAAGACTAACGATCTCTACCGATAGATCCCGGTGTTTCAAAGTAGGACATTGTGAGTATACTACATTAAATTGTGATTCATAGTGAATTTAGTAGATTAAACACGTCGAAAAAAAAATTAGCGTGAAAAGAAATTATCAGCTAGATATTTTTCTTCGTCGTTTTTTCAGAAAAATTCGTTAAAGAACTGTCTTTAATTGAAAAGATAAAAATGAAAGAAGTAGTTCATAGGAAGAAAAAAAGTAAAATATTTTGAAAAGTATCAAGTATGCTAACGACAGATTCTAGATAAGAAACATTTTCAATTACCAGCCACTGCTGCTTGGACACCAAACCAACTATCAAACTAGAAAACGAAAAAAGATGAAGAAGATCTTCTTAAAGCGGCTCTTGCACAGATTATGAAAAAAGGACCTTTGCTTTCAATTTTCAAATGGTTAATTGTAATACCTTCAGACATCTGTAAGAAGGCGATTTCAGAGTGTATATCATGGACTGCTGCATCTGTCTTTTTGTAGGTTCTTTAAAATCACCTTCAAGCAATACGTAAATAGCCCTCAGTACTTCGCATCTAAAGTGGCAATGATGGTTATAAAAGAATGTTTGCTTTATTGCTAGAGCGATCCGATTTGTTTGTATAGGACTAGACGCCGCTTTGAAAATTCTTGTAGTTAAATCAATGTAAAGTTAACTAGTAAAAAGAAGGTTTTTTTTTCAGTCTCGCGCGTTTAGTTCTTGTCCCAATTACAGGAATTACACAGGCAATCTGTTCTTGTTTTATCGTTTAAATTTCAATCGTGAGACATTTTCGTGAATAGCGACGCTTATCACTTTGAAACGCAAAAGTTGACTTTAAGCTTTATTTATCTTGTTCTTTATTTATTAACTATTTTGTTGTGTTCGCCTTTTGTAAATGCATGAATTAAACATGTAGTTCAAAATTTGCTGTCGTGAAAAAAGAGTTATTTTGGGGTTCATACGAGATGTAGAAATATACTAAGAATTAATGCAACAACGTTATTCGGGACAACGGGACAAGGCCATTAGACTATCATTGTGTAATTCTTGTTGCTTAACGTTTTGAAGATGTCCGAAAGTGTGTATTTAAGTTATTTGTGTGGAAAGATTTATCACAACAAACGAAGGAGCTGATATAAATACTTGAACAGTTATTTAAGAAAACCTGACAAAATGACAAATATAATAAATGAATAAAGATTGATTTCATTTTCAGTTTTAGAATAAACTAATTTTCTGATTAAAAAGGGAGGAAAAATAATTTAAACAATCTATCGTTTATTTGGTCACTTATCAAAACAAGAGCCTTCTAAATGTCAATATGCAAAAGGAGGGTATGATTGAATTTTTCTAGGAGTATTTTGTATTTTTTCTTACTGATTTCAGCTAGTGTTTGTTTACACTTTAAAATCGGGTCTTACCCGAAGTATTCGCTGATCTTCGGCATTGACTGTTATATGTCCATGTGCTGATGACTAAACTTTATGGACGTTTCGTGAATCTCCGTGACCTAGCTAGTTGTATGAATGACTAGCGAAAGTTAACACGTAACCATTGACGTCGTAGTTTTATGTAAACATACCTTAAACTGGCAATAATCAGACATTTATTACGTCATCAAAATACTGGATTTTTCAGCGTCGTAAATTAACGTCATTTTGGCAGGCATCCCTAGATAATGTATCGTTCATCTGCTACTCGTTTATTTATTCTCTACATATATTTTAACATATATTTTATATCCCAACAATGTTTGGGCTTCTATTGATAGATACATGAAAAGCTGCTTGATAACGCTTCCGAGTAATGTACACCTACCATTAGGTGACAAAGTATAGAGTTAATTCGTACTTACAAAATATGGAAACGTATCATGACAGCTTGAATGAATGATTATATTTTCTGTGTCTGCTACTGTTTATCCATGAAAATATTCTGTCGTTCCGCGTGCAAATATTTGAAAGTTTAAACTTGCTTGTCAATTGTACAAACATTTTATCGTTCTATTTGTGTTGCCTGAAACGTTATATTTAAATTTTGAATCATATTTTTTTACTCGGATTAACATTTTTTCTTGCAACTCACAAAACGATGGGGTATAATTTTGGCGAATTTATGTTTTTTTTTTCTTTTTTTTGCAACACAGACCCGATAATATATTATCTCGAAAGAATGTTAACCCTTGTCATGCTGAATCCGGAATGTTCCTGTTTTTTAGGAGGTATAGACAAAAATCAGCCTGCACAGTATTCGACTGCACCTCATGTTTCTACCCTTCCAGTCAGAGTTGTTTGAATTATCAAATTTTCAAAAGAAATATTGACCCTTATTAAGACCTTACAGTGCTGCGAGTCCTTTGATTTTAAAGCAATTCTGTATGGGACGTTTAATTCAGCATGGTAAGGGTTAAACATGTCATCAGATGCTATTTCGGTTTTAATTCGCGAAACCATACTACCCTCACTTACTATTCAAGCATAAAATGAAATTACCTATTTTCGAGAAAAGGAAAATTGCACAAGTACAAAAGAGCAACTGTTGTAAAATCGAACATTTGATTTCATTAGTAATTGACAAGGATGATTTAATGTTTTATATGTAGTAAAATATTACAATTGATTCGATAAAATTGGAATGAACCCTGGATTAATAACTTTCAAGATCTAATCTTGTTCGATTTTGATTTGTCGAGTGATCCCTTTTTTCCCAACAGAGGATTGCTAGAAAAACACAATTCAATCGATAGTGAACACAGCGAGAACGAAAAGGAAGAAACGATTAAGAAATATATAAAGTGATTGTTAATAATACATTAAATCTCCATTTCGTTGTTAGTCCGGGTTAAATCATATTTCAAAAAATGCGGAGAATCACGTGACCGACGTTGATGTTGAACACGAAAAATTTGCGTCAATTTGACCGCTTCACCGGCAAAGTTCAAACGTCATCAAGGTATGTATTCAATCTACGTTCTCTTTCAGTCTAGCCACCTATCCTATCATATGCGCTATTGTCTAAAATTTTCACTGCTACCCTTCTTTTCCTTTTCTGATCGCTGAATTCAGAGAAATCTTCGAAGTGACGAAAATTTCAGTGAGTATTAAGCACGTCGCATCATATTTAGGTCTACTTTTATACGCAAAAGAACTCTCCGTTCATACGGTGTATTTCTGAACTCCTTTTTATAGATATCTTTTCATTTCAGCCCATTTAAAACGCCTAAGATATCTTGGTTGATTATATCCACAAAATGGTATTAAGCACACGTGGTATCTAACACACCAAATCGCAGTGCAGATGATATTAAACACGGATAGTGTTGTTCGAACACTACGTAAACCACAACTATAGGCTATTGAAGACAAAACTGTCGTGGTCTATTCACCAATTATCAAAAGTTTAAAGACTGCCCAAATTATTTAAACCCATTTATTTGCATTGGGCTTATATTATCGACTTTCATCTTGTTTTAGGTGACTCGTAAGAAGTTTTGGCTGACCCTACTAAGACGAAAGTAAAACATCATTACACAAATACAACCCCATCTATGCAGAGCATTGGAAAACACATTAACTAAGGCTTGAATGGTACTGCCTGACATAATGTCAGGTCTCATAGGCCTCCAAGATTTTTATAGATTGTTTATTCTATTTAATTTTGCAATGAAATAATTACCTTATTTATTAAACTTAGGTTTCTTCCTAATAGACCTACATACAAACATTTCAATTGATTTCCTCGGACAATCATTACTGATAAGGGTCATTATAATCCTTACCCAAAGGTTTGACACATCTGATGGCGACGAGATATCAAAAAGAGAAGACGAGAGAGCTGGAGCAATATAACTTACCTTTGTATGGTGAATACGTTTGGATCTTTTGAAAAGTACTTGAGTTGAATTATT